>CM077670.1:324963484-325563484 GCA_039707655.1 Elymus sibiricus
ACCCCACGCTATTGCTCCCCGGCAACGGCGCCAGAAAAAGGTCTTAATAACCCACAAGTATAGGGGATCAATTGTAGCTTTTTCGATAAATAAGAATGTCGAACCCAACGAGGAGCTAAAGGTAGAATTAATATTCCCTTCAAGTTCTATTGACCATCGATGCAACTCTACGGACACTTAACGTTCGCTTTACCTAGAACAAGAATAAAACTACTTTGTAGGTGTAGGATAAATTTGCAAGAATAAAACTAGAAGTACTTAGTGGGAATAAAACTAAGAGTAATTTGCAAGATAATAAAAGTTAGTTGTTTAGTAGAAAGCTTTTTGTAACACAAGAGAAAGATTTGTCCCTAGGCAATCGATAACTAGACCGGTAATCATTATTGCAATTTTATATGAGGGAGAGGCATGAGCTAACATACTTTCCGTACTTGGATCATATGCACTTATGATTGGAACTCTAGCAAGCATCCGCAACTACCAAAGATCATTAAGGTAAAACCCAACCATAGCATTAAGTAACAAGTCCTTTTTACTCCCATACGCAACAACCCCCTTACTCGGGTGTAAGCTTCTATCACTCTAGCCGCCCACTATAAGAGAATTATGAACGCATTGCAAACCCTACAGCGGGAATCCCTCATGCTTGCGTGACACGGAGGACACCATAGGATAGAACCAAAATAAAACATACAACTCAAACCAATCACGATCATCAATCAACCCATAGGACAAAACGAATCTACTCAAACATCATAGGATTGCCACATATCATTGGATAATAATATATAGTGTTAAGCACCATGTTTAAGTAGAGATTACAGTGGGGAGAAGAGGTGTTACACCACTGCATAGAGGGGGAGAGAGTTGGTGTTGACGGCGGCGAAGTTGTTGGTGCAGATCGCCATCACGACGGTTGCCTCGGCGGCGTTCCGGCGCCATCGGGAGAGAGGGGGAGAGATCCCCCCCTCCTTCTTCTTCTTCCTTGGCCTCCCCCCCTAGATGGGAGGAGAGTTCCCCCTCTGGTCCATGGCCGCCATGGCTCCTGGAGGGGAGGAACCCCTCCGAGATTGGATCTCTCTCTCTGTTTCTCTTCTGTTTCGCGTTCCAGTTTTCTAGCCTTTCACCGTTTCTTAAATATCTGGAGATCCGTAACTCTGATCGGGCTGAAATTTTAACACGATTTTTCTCTCGATATAAGCTTCCTTGCGGCCGAAAAAGGGCCCCAACCGACTTACGGTGTGCCCACAAGGCTACACCACGCGGCTGGGGGGGTCGCGCCAAGATGCCTTGTGGAGGTTGTGGGCCTCCGTTTGCGTTGATTCCACCTCCCAAAAATCACAAATATTCCAAAATAATTCTCCGTAAAATTTTATCGCATTTGGACTTCGTTTGATATCGATTTTTTGCAAAACAAAAAACAAGCAGAAAACATGAACTAGCACTGGATACTGGATCAATATGTTAGTCCCAAAAATAAAATAAAATGTTGCAAAAAGTATATGAAAGTTGCAGAATATTGGCATGAAACAATCAAAAATTATGGATATGATGGAGATGTATCAATAGTTGAGTATGTGAACTTGCTAAACAAAGATCTTACATAGACTCTTTCTGATAATATGATGAATTGCAATTGCATCAGTGACTGAGATCATAGTTTGTTAGTTTTCAACACGGTTTATAGTTCATACTTTATCTTGTGGATGAATTGTCTTTTTTTCATGAGAAGTTTTATGATGATACATTGCTATTATAATAATAATTATGAGGCTTTCATGTCCGTATTTTGTTTTATCGATGCCTCTCTCTCTCTCTCTAAACATGTGGTCATGATTATAGATTTCGGCTTACGCTTGAGGACAAGCGAGGTCTAAGCTTGGGGGAGTTGATACGTCCAATTCACATCATGATTTCTTACTGTTATTTACAATGTATTTGGTCATTATTTCACTTTATGATGCAATTCCTATGCCTTTTCTCTCTTAATTTGCAAGATTTATATGAATAGGGAGAATACTGGCACCTGGAATTCTGGACCTGAAATAGCTACAACAGAGATACCTATTCTAGAGAGCTCCAAATGACCTGAAATTTTATGGAGATTTTTTATTGAATATATAAAAAATACTGGAGAAAAGAAATACCAGAGGGGACCCACCAGTTGCCCACAAGGCAACAGGGCGTGGCCCCCCTGGGCGCGCCCTGATGCCTTGTGGGGCCCACAGCTGGCCTCCGGCCCCCTCCTTCTGCTATATAAGGACATTTGCCCTAAAAAAATTAGAGAGAAGACTTTCGGGACGATGCACCATCCTCTCGAGGTGAAACCTGGGCAGGAGCAATTTTGCACTCCAGCGGAGCGATTCCGCCGGGGATACTTCCCTCCGGGAGGGGGAAATCGAAGCCATCGACATCACCAACGATCCTCTCATCATCGGAGGACCAATCTTCATCAACATCTTCACCAGCACCATCTGATCTCAAACCCTAGTTCATCTCTTGTATTCAATATTTGTCTCAAAACCTGAGATTGGTACATGTGGGTTGCTAGTAGTGTTGATTACATCTTGTAGTTGATGCTAGTTGGTTTATTTGGTGGAAGATTATAGGTTCAGATCCTTAATCCTATTCAATACCTCTCTGATCTTGAACATGAATATGATTTGTGAGTAGTTACTTTTGTTCTTGAGGACATGGGAGAAGTCTTGTCATAAGTAATCATGTGAATTTGCTATTCGTTTGAAATTTTGATGATATGTATGTTGTTGCTTCATGTATGCCCGAGGTCTTCATGAGCAAGCAAGTTGGATGCACACCCACTTAGTTTTTATGTTGAGCTTTCATACACTTATAGCTCTTAGTGCATCCGTTGCATTGCAATCCCTACTCCTCGCTTTGACATCAATTGATGGGCATCTCCATAGCCCATTGATTAGCCGCGTCGATGTGAGACTATCTTCTTAATTTTGACTTCCCCTTATTAATCTCTGATACGTCTCCAACGTATCTATAATTTTTGATTGTTCCATGCTATTATAGTATCAATCTTGGATGTTTTATATACACTGACAAGCAATTATATATCATTTTTTGGGACTAACCTATTAACTTAGTGCCCAGTGCCAGTTGCTGTTTTCTGCCTGTTTTTGGTTTTCCAGAATATCAGTACCAAACGAAGTCCAAATGCCACGAAACTTTTTGGAGATTTTTTTCTGGACATAAGAGACACTAGAAGCTTCGGGAGAGGGCCAGAAGATAGAGGAGGTGGCCACGAGCCACCAGGGCGCGCCCTGGTGCCTCGTGGGCCCACCTCTGCTCTGTTTGACCTAATTCCACCTCTACAAATTTTCTAAAATCGGGAAACAAACACAGGAGTCCAAGAAATAAATTTTCCGCTGCCGCAAGCTCCTGTTCTCGAGAGATCCCATCTGGAGGCCTTTTCCGGCACTCTGCCGGAGGGGGATTCGATCACGGCGGGGCTCTACATCAACCTTGCTGCCATTCTGATGATGCGTGAGTAGTTTACCACAGACCTTTGGGTCCATAGTTAGTAGCTAGATGGCTTCTTCTCTCTTTTTGATCTTCAATACAATGTTCTCCTCGATGTTCTTGGAGTTCTATCCGATGTAATCACTTTTTGCGGTGTGTTTGTTGGGATCCGATGAATTGTGAGTTTATGATCAAATTATCCATGAATATTATTTGAGTTTTCTCTGAACTCTATTATGCATGATTGTTATAGCTTCGTATTTCTCTCCGATCTATTGATTTGGTTTGGCGAACTAGATTGATTTATCTTGCAATGGGAGAGGTGCTTTGTAATGGGTTCGATCTTGCGGTGCTCAATCCCAGTGACAGAAAGGGACATGACACGTATGTATCATTGCTATTAAGGGTAAAAAGATGGGGTTCATTCATGCGTGAGTTTACTTTGTCTACATCATGTCATCTTGCTTAAGGCATTACTCCGTTCTTTATGAACTTAATACTCTAGATGCATGGTGGATAGCGGTCGATGGGTGGAGTAATAGTAGTAGATGCAGAATTGTTTCGGTCTACTTGTCTCGGATGTGATGCCTATATACATGATCATTGCCTTGGATATCGTAATAATTATTTGCTTTTCTATCAATTGCCCAACAGTAATTTGTTCACCCACCGTATGCTATTTTTAAGAGAGAAGCCTCTAGTGAAAACTATGGCCCCCGGGTCTACCATAATCATATATTGAAAATCCTAAAAATACCTTGCTGCAATTTTAATTTATTTATTTTATTATGTATTTTTGTTCGATCTATCTATCTATCACCATACAATTTAATCTTGCAATTAACCGTCAAGGGATTGACAACCCCTTGTTCGCGTTGGGAGCGAGGATTTGTTGTTTTGTGTGCAGGTGCTGAACGAGTTGTTGCGTGATTCTCCTACAGGATTGATAACCTTGGTTTCATAACTGAGGGAAATACTTATCTCTACTGTACTGCATCACCCCCTCCTCTTCGGGGAAATCCCAACGCAGCTCACAAGTAGCAGGAAGAATTTCTGACGCCATTGCCGGGGAGACATCATCAACATCTATCAAGTACCGATATAAAACTTTCATCTCCTTGCATTTATTTTATTTGCCTTTGCCACTTGTTTTCATCTCCCCCACTTCTAATTTTTTTACAAAAACACAAAAATATTTTATTTGCTTGCTTGCTTTTATTGCCATGTCAACACACAAGAACAGAAAGTAAAACAAAAAATTAAGATCACTATGGATCCTCGTCCACTTGCTAATCTTTTCAAAAGATCCAATTATAATGAACCAATTGCTAGTGATTTGAGTGCTCTTGATTTTCTCTATGAAGTTTTGCTTGAAAATCATGAATCTGAAAATTGTGATGAAGTGTTAGAAGAAGAAATTTATAAAGTGATTCATGATTGCTCCTTGATTGAAAAGCATGATTGCAATGATGTTACTATAAATTCTATTAATGTGAATTATGCTAATAATATGCAAAACTACAAGCTTGGGGATGACAATTTTGTCATGTCCACTACTTATTGCAATGATCATGATTGGGGTGATAATGCTTGTTATGATCTTGAAAATTTATTTAAGACTCTTGATGAATATGTTATTGATAATAATGTTTGAAATACTATTAAAAGTGGGTTTGGAAGAGTGTCAACTTTAGGTAAAAAGAATCCCACATATTTGGAGAGTGTTCAATCTTACAATTTTTTTTGATAAAAGTGGGTTTGGAGAGGTTATAACTTTAGTTGATGTTAATCCCACTATCTTGGAAGATTATAAAAAATTTATGCATGTGGATCGTGAAGAGAATATTTTATATGATAGCTATATTGTTGAATTTGACTATGATCCTACATGTAATTATTATGAGAGAGGAAAATGTGGTTGTAGAAACTTTCATGTCACTAAATTACCTCTCTATGTGCTAAAATTACTAATGCTCCATTCTTCCTATTTGCATATGCTAGATATTGCTTGTCTTGATAATTTGTTTTCTTATAAAATGAATATGCATCGGAAGAATGTTAGACTTAAATGTGTTTTTCACATGCTACATGATGCTCTCTTTGTGTTTCAATTCTTATTTTTTTATGTGAGCATCATTGAAATCTCAAGCCTATCTTAATGGCTACAAAGAAAGAGCTTGTTGGGAGACAACCCAATAAACTTTTTATTTCTGTTATTGTGTGTTTTCACAATTATGCAACTATTATGATTGTGTTTTTATGTTTTAATTAGTGTTTGTGCCAAGTAATGCCTTTGGGATGATTTGAAAGATAGTATAATTGATGCTGTTTGGAAAAGAGAAAATTTTGCGTCCAGTGCTGGAATTTTAATTCTGTACTGGAGTATCACCAAAATCTTAAATTTTTACACAGTATTGGTATATGAATTTCCCACGTTGTCCTAATTTTTCAGAATTTTTGGAGTTACAAAATTATAGCTTTTAAATAGATCTTTACAGACTATTCTGTTTTAGACAGATTCTGTTTTTGTTGCATAGTTTGCTTATTTTGATGAATCTATGGATCGTATCGTGGGGTATGAGTCATGGTGAAGTTGGAGTACAGTAGCATAATGCCAATATTAAATATGAATCAATTTACTACAGTACTTAAAGTTAAATATTTATTTGTTATACTAACGGATCTCACGAAGGTTTTGTTGAGTTTTGTGTGATTGAAGTTTTCAAGTTTTGGGTGAGATCACGATAGATGAAGGAATAAGTAGTGGCAAGAGCCTAAGCTTGGGGATGCCCAAGTCACCCCAAGGTAATATTCAAGGAAGACTCAAGCGTCTATGCTTGGGGATGCCCCGGAAGGCATCCCCTCTTTCTTCTACAAACTATCGGTAATTTTACTTGGAGCTATATTTTTATTCGTCACATTGTTGGTGCAATAATTTGCCTCCTTATGTTTTGGAGATTGTTGACAAACAGTGAGGGACTGATGTGTTTGCTAGTGCACACAGAGTAACAGGTCCCTGGAGTCAAGAGGAGTTTGGATTCAAACTCCGAAGAATATTCCCTGCGTGGCAGTGAATGTTATCACCGAAGATTATGATGACAAGAGTGACCCCTCAATTTTTTTTTATGCAAAGCAATTCATTCGGTGTCCATCCGAAGAAAGTGACTGCAGCCGAGGAGATTGAAGACGAAGTGAAGATGTAGCATTCATTTCGTTGTTTCTTTTCGCTTTATTGAGTCATAGGACCACCGTACTATTAAGAGGGGTGTATCGTTCGAAGCTTTGATTCTCTGATGCTAAACCCAAATCCTATGAAAGCTGTGAGAGAAATCTCTTTGTGTTCCGAGCAAATGCTTGCCAGCAAGAGACTGTGATCTTCTTCGCTGCGAGAGATTTGTCTCTGATCGAGGAGTTAGCATTACTTGCTCCTCAAGTAATGTTACCGTTGCTCTTGAAATCCGACCGTTGTGAACGTGTCGATTGGCCATTCGCTGGACCGCGTGTCCAAAATGGTCATTTCCCATCAGGGAAGGCTGCGGCTATAAATAGCCACCCCGCACCGGTGTTGTTCGGGTGGCTGCTCCGTTTGATTCTGAGAAGATTGTTGGGCAACCCCCTCTCCGAGAGATTTGAGTTTAAAATCCACCGAGAGAAAAACCCTAGAGCCGAAAAATTAGATAGTGGTTCAGCATCACTCGAATCTAAGTCCAGTACGCTCCGCCTATTACTCTTGAGAGCTGGGAACTCTCTAGACGGTTAGGTGTCAATTTCTTCACAGACCAAGAGTAATTGTGGTTCTCGAAGAAGAAGTCTGTAAAGGTTCGGAGATCACCTCAAGCATCTAACACGAGTAATCGGCATTGGTTGACGAACCAATTGTCGAGGAGAATAGGGCAAAGAGAGTTTATCTTCTGTGTTAAATCACAACCCCTCCAACCAGACGTAGTCCTTTTGCAGAAGGGCGAACTGGTCTACCAAATACCTTGTCGCCATCGAGCATCACTGGTCACCTCTACTACCCTCTTTTACATTTGAACTGTGACATATGACATATTTCAAACATGTGATTTACCTCGATGCATGCTGTTAGTTTCCATTCAGTAGTTTGTATTCGCTCACTGTATACTGTTTTCATTCGTTCCGCTGTTGGGTTCCGAGAGTTTTGATATTTCCGAAGAAAACTTAAAACTCCCATTCACCCCCCCCCCCACTGGTAGACATACTTCATTCCTACAATTGGTATTAGAGCGAGGTACTCCTTGACTCTGCTCATTTTGGTCTAACCACCTTGGAGTTTAAGTATGTCTTCAGTGAGCTACAAGTCACACCTCAAGATTCCCATCTTCGATGGGACGGACTATCCCTTCTGGAAGGAGAAGATGAAGATCCGTCTCCGAGCCATTGATAATGATATGTGGAATGTGGTGCAGAATGGATTCACGGTTGAAGTGCCCCAGATCCCCACTGACCACGAGAAGAAACTCATTCAGATGGATGATCAAGCTAAAGATGAAATTGGTGGCCATCTCTCTCGTGCTCAATTTCTTCGCTATCGTTAGTGTGAAACTACTAAGGAATTATGGGACATTCTCGAGAAGATAAATGAGGGCGTTTCAACTCAGAAAGAAGCTCGCATTGATACTCTTCGGGCCAAGTTCAATAGGTTCAAGCGTATCGGAAATGAAAGCTGCCAGCAAACCTTTGATCGTCTGAGTGACATTGCAAACGAGCTACAAGGTCTCGGCGCCAAAGACATCACTGACCACGAAGTTGTGAAGAAACTGCTCCGATCCCTTGACAGTTCGTTCGACACTCTAGTCCTGATGATTCCGGAACGAGCTGATTTCAAAGTTCTCGACTCTGCTGATATTATGGAAAGGCTAAACACCCACGAAGAACAAGAAGAAGAAAAGAGAGATCTCTATGTTTCAAGTCACCAAAAAAGTCATGCTCTCAAGGCAGCGGCTGATTCTTCCTTAGAAGGAAATGCCGATGAAGATTCAGATGACCCCGAAAGGATCAGCAAGGATCTCGCATTGATCACGAAAAGATTCCAGCGCCTTCAAAGGAAAAATCAGTTTCAGAAGAAATGATCCAGCAACTCTGGCGGCTCCAAATCTTCATCAAAACCGACTGGAGATTACACCTGCTTCAAGTGCAAAAAGCCAGGGCATTTCATTTCGGACTGCCCTCTCTGGGAAGATGAAATCCGTGCAAGTGGAAGATATGATTCAGGAAACAACCATGACAAAGGCAAGAGCAAAAGCTACGACTCCGATGATGAGAAGAAAACGAAGAAGTTCTTCAAGAAGAAGGATAGCTCCTCCAAGTCCTCGTCAAGATCATCCTCAAGGAATCCCTCCAAGTCCTCATCCAACTGCAAGAACACCTCTCGCAAGGCCAAGGCATACATCGGCAAGGAGATGGATTCCGAAGAAGAAGCATCATCTGACAACGAAGAGGTTGAAGAATCCGATGAGGGTTCTGATTCCGGCATGGCTGGCATAGCATGTGCCTCTACTCCTGCATCAAACTTCTTCGAGAATCATTTGAGCGATAACGAGTCTCCGGCGTATTGCTTCATGGCCAAAGCCTCGAAAGAAAAGGTATCCTCCAAACATCACAAGGTTCACTCCAGTGATCAATATTCTTCTGAAGAGGATGACCATGCTAAACTGGTCAAAATTGCCAATATGCAACAAAACTCTCTCGAGAAAATTGAGAAAACCCTCAGGAAGTCTGAAGGGTTGTTGGTTGAGGAGATGGAGAAAAATTAGTCGTTGACCGAAGAGCATTCCGCTCTCGAGTCTCGAATGAAAGAACTATCAGATTGTCATGATTTTCTCTCAGCTGGCCACGAAAGATTGACTTATGATTACCTGAAACAGAAACAGGAACTCGAGTTGCTGAGAGAGGCTCATGATGATTTGATCAGAGAAAATTCTCTTCTCACCCAACAACTCAAAGAGAAGCCTGAAGTGTTTGTACCTCCTTGCTTAAAATGCCTTGAACGCAGTAACGCTGAATCAAATGCTGAATCTTCTGTGAATGCAAACCCCTCGGTCGAGGAAAATGGTTTTGTTTCTGATGAAAATGCTAGGTTGAAGGATCTTCTTCAGACAAGAATGTTCAAGTCTCTCAAAGGGCATCAAACCCTGTGTGATGTTCTGAAGAAATCCATTCTTCACAAAAATTCCAGGAAGGAAGGTATTGGTTTCGAAAGGAAACTGAATGAGAATGGCTCCTACTGGGAACCTGATCAATATCCTCGCACTGTGTGGGTACCTGCTAAGAGCAAAACGCTCGATCCAGCTTTACTTTCAGGATATGACTCACCTATTCCTGAATACTCATATGATGATTCTCTGGACAACTATAAGATGTTCAACAATCAACGTGGTGAGGCTGTTGCTCGCTACGTTGGACCTAACAGCAGGAATGGCCCTCCTAAGGAAGCTATCTGGGTGCCCAGGAAAACTATCGAAGCATTACCTGTTACTAGGCTACTAACCATGCAGGAAGAAAATGCTCGATATATCCTTGAAAAGATTCGACAGAATGAGTACATACTTGCCTCACCCAACCGTTATACTCATTCGTCTGGAAGAAATTTCAATGCATACTCTTTCGATTATGCTCGTACTCATTCAAGTCACAATTCGTATAATTATCGAAAGAAATCATATCCTGCTCGCTCATATGTTTCGAAGCCACCTACAAAGATGTGGGTGGTTAAGAAAGCCTGATTTCTCTGCAGGACTATGTCTTCGAGTGTACCGAATGGATAATGGATAGTGGATGCACTAGTCATATGACCGGAGACAAGTCGTTGTTTGTCGACCCCAACTTAACTACTTCATCTGAGAAGTATATTACTTTCGGCGACAACAACAAAGGAAAGGTAATTGGGTTAGGTAAAATTGCTATATCCAAGGACAAGAACATTGATGATGTTCTACTTGTTCAGTCTCTTGGATTCAATCTCATGTCAGTTGGCAAGCTTTGTGATCTAGGCATGCTAGTTCTATTTTCTAAATCCAAATGCATCATCTTTATGGCCATTGACAATTCCTTCGTCTTCGAGGGAAATAGAAAAGGTGATTTATATATTGTGGATTTCTCTAAGGGTCCCTCAGTCCGAACTTGCTTGCTTGCAAAAGCAACCGAAGGATGGCTGTGGCACCGAAGACTTGGTCATGCAGGTATGAGAAATTTGCAGACTCTCATGAAGAAAAATCATCTTCGTGGTATTCCTGATGTGAAATTCGACAAGGATCATCTCTGTGCTGCATGCGAAGCCGGTAAATTGGCCAAGAAGCACCATTCATCAAAAACTATCATGACCACAACAAGACCACTGGAAATTCTTCATATGGATTTATTCGGGCCTCAAAACTATGCAAGTTTTGGAGGCAGCCACTATGGTCTGGTTATTGTTGATGATTTCTCTCGATACACTTGGGTATTCTTTCTCGAAGACAAAACCTGCACACAAGATATCTTCAAAAGATTCGCCAAGAAGGCTCAAAATGAATATGATGCGTGAATTAAGCATGTTAGAAGCGACAATGGTACTGAGTTCAAAAATACTCATATCGAAGATTTTCTCGATGAAAATGGTATCACTCAAGAATTCTCTGCCGCATACACTCCCCAACAGAATGGAGTTGTTGAGCGAAAGAATAGAACTCTCATTGAAATGGCGAGAACAATGCTCAGTGAGTATAAAACTCCCATTCGTTTCTGGGCTAATGCTATTAACACTGCTTGCCATGTTGTGAATCGTGTTTATCTTCACAAATTCCTTAAGAAAACTTCATATGAGCTTATCACTGGCAAGAAACCGAATGTTTCTTATTTACGTGTTTTTGGTGCACCTTGCTATATTCGTGACATGAATCGTAATTCTAAGTTTGCACCTAAGGCACATGAAGTCGCATATTTATCGTGTCTATAACTCTCACCACGGGAAAGTTATGGAAACGGTAAATGTGCGGTTTGATGAATCTAACGGCTCCCAAAAGGAGCAACTGCCTAATGTGATAGATGAACCTCCGATTTCGGATGCTATTCGGCAAATGGCTATTGGGGACGTCAGGCCAGTCGAAGGAAATACACCAGACTCTTCCGATGATGATGCTCCCATAGCTCGATGAACACGCCAATCTACTGCCGAAGAAAATGCCGCACCGAACACAAATGGCAACCCAAATGCAAATGCACATGCCGATCAAAATGGCAATAATGATGAAAATGGCGATACTAATGCCAATCCTGATGCTGATACTGAGGAAAATGAAAATGATCATCAAGAAGGAAATCCTCTCCCACGAGTGGCAAATCGAGTTGACCCTGCATTAATCCTCGAAGATCTCGAGAATCCAGGTTACCGACCCACAACTCGCTCTCGCATTCGTTTGGCTAAAACTGTGGTAGTTTCTCTTTCGTCTCATTGACAGAACCTACCAAGTATGAAGAAGCTATGAATGATCCCGATTGGATGAATGCTATGCAAGAAGAGTTGGTGCAATTCGAATTGAATGATGTGTCGGAATTGGTTGACAAACCGAATCCTAAGAAGCACAATATCATCGGCACAAAATGGATTTTCCGGAACAAGCAAGATGAAAATGGCATTGTTGTGAGAAACAAAGCACGTCTTGTCGCTCAAGGGTATACACAGGTAGAAGGTATTGATTTCGGTGAAACATATGCTCCTGTTGCTCGCCTTGAGGCAATTCGTATTCTTCTCGCTTATGCAAATTACAATGATATTCTACTTTATCAAATGGATGTGAAAAGTGCTTTCCTCAATGGTGAAATTGAAGAGGAAGTATATGTTAGGCAGCCACCTGGCTTTGAAAACCCTCAGTTTCCTAACAAAGTTTTCAGGTTCAAAAAGGCTCTGTATGGGCTGAAGCAAGCCCCTCGAGCCTGGTATGACACACTGAAGAGGTTTCTGCTCGACAAAGGGTTTAAGCCAGGATCCACTGATTCCACTCTTTTCACTCGTGCTATTGATGGCGATCTATTCGTATGTCAAATCTATGTGGACGATATTATTTTTGGCTGTACTAACAATGCTTGCGGCATGAAATTCGGGCAAACGATGTCCAAGAAATATCAAATGTCTATGATGGGTGAACTCAAGTTATTTCTCGGACTCCAAATTCGTCAAAGGGACAATGGAATTTTCATATCTCAGGAGAAATATCTGAGAGATTGTCTGAAGAAGTTCAAAATGCAAGACTGCAAACAGAAGGGCTACAAAACTCCCATGCCCACAAATGACCAGCTGGACGCAGATGTGTACGGTAAAGATTACGATCAGAAAGCTTATCGTTCAATGATTGGTTCTTTGCTTTACTTATGTGCATCCAGACCTGATATTATGTTGAGTGTTTGTATGTGTGCTTGTTTTCAAGCCGCACCGAAAGAATCGCATCACCAAGCGGTCAAGCGTATTCTGAGATATTTAGCTCACACCCCCACCTTAGGTTTATGGTATCCTAAGGGAGCACAGTTTGACCTCGTTGGATTATGCAGGTGGCCGGGTTGACAGGAAATCTACCTCGGGGACATGCCATTTCCTCGGCAGATCATTGGTATGTTGGTCATCAAGGAAGCAGAATTGTGTCTCACTCTCTACGGCTGAGGCCGGATATATTGCTGCTGGCGCTTGTTGCACTCAGTTATTATGGATGAAGCAGACTCTGAAGGATTATGGCATCAAGGTCAAGAAGATCCCTCTATTGTGTGACAATGAAAGTGCGATCAAAATTGCACACAATCCTGTGCAGCACTCTCGCACCAAGCATATTGAGATCAGACATCATTTCCTACGCAATCATGTTGCTCGAGAGGATATTGTTATCAGTCATGTCAATACCAAAGAAAATCTCGCCGACATCTTCACCAAGCCTCTCGATGAGAAAAGATTATGTGTGTTACGGTGTGAGCTAAATATCCTAGATTCCGCGAACGTGCAGTAAGCTGGACTCGGTACCCGTACCATCACTTCCACATCTTAGAAGCAATGGGTTCATAACACTCGAAGAGTTTGAAAATTTCGACAAAGTGAAATTTTCTTTCTGAGAGTGAATACATTAATGAAGAACTAGACTAACCGGCTGCCACGATAATTGTGCGATGCTCGGGGTCATACAGTTCTTATACGGTGGGTAACGCCACCACAATTTCTCTTTGTTGAAGTTGGATTTGAATCTTTTGGGTTAGTCCGAATGTATTTCACTCATAGCTTTTCTCTCGGGTGCTTGTGTTTCTTCGTCTGAGTGAAATACCTAGGACCCTATTTTCCCTCTATTCTATCTCTTCCAGTCTATGTTGTTCCATTATGAATGCACAAATTCATCTGGAAACGAAACTTTATCTGGTGTCCTTGACCACGTTACAGTTTTGGTCCGAACTTAATCTGTTTTGGCAAAAGCCGTCCAAAATTTGGGGTTTCCCGCTCAAGTCTGGACCATGTTCTTTTGTGACGGTTGCCATGTGCTCCTCATCAACTGCCAGGTTATCTGGTCCATTGAATCGCAATAGTCCTCTGACTGTGGCCGTCCGATCAGATTCACCAGGTGCGGTTATTTCCTCCTCGCATATAAATACGGTGCCACCACCCTCCTCGTTTCACTTCGCATCTCCACCATCGCCACCTTCCGAAGCCCTACCGCACTACTCCTCCTCGAGCTTGACGACGTCGACCATCTTCGCCGCTTCACTGCCGGAAAGAGGTTGCCGGAGTCATTCCTCGCCGCCGCGGATCATCTTCCTCTCCGCGCCGCCGTAGTCGCTGCACATCACCGAGTTAGGGTATGTGTAGTGCGAACTCGTTCTTCCATTCATCCTGTTCGAGTTCGTCCGTGATAGAAATTGCTTATTTTTACTGCATTTCCCAGATCCTTACTGATAGGTAACTTATGCGGATGTGGTTTGTAGTTGTCCCTCGCATCAGAATCAGATCTAGGGTTTGTGTTATGTCTCGTACGAACGGAATGCTTAGCACGTTTACTAGTATTTTCTTCGAACCTACTAGTTCGTTCTACACATTTCCTTCGACCGAAACATTTCTCAAAGTCTGCATCTACCTCTTCATCAAAAACAAATTCTTTTTCAAAATCTTTGCTGTGTGCATTCGTAACCCTGTCCCCATTTTCCCTCGCATCTATCTTTATTCAAAGGAAAATGCAGTCAGTAGAGGATTCGGCTAAACCAGTTAGCATGGCTGACCGAGATGATGCTGTTTTGGGTACTGCTGATGAATCCAAAGCTCCAAATGCTAAGGGCCGAACGGTAGGCCCATCAACCAGCAAGCAAAAAAGAACCGAGCAAAATGTCGATGAGCAAGAAGAAAATGCTCCGAAGAAGAAGAGGGGTGGCAGACAGGCATACACAAACACAGCTGAGTATATCTCTCATGATCGGTACGATACTGTAACAGGAGAAACCAAACACCAGAGAGATACGCGTCAACAATGGATTCGCCGTCACTGGGTGCGAAAGTGGTTCAACTATGAATTTGTTCATCCTCGGTTTGCTCAAAACTTTGCATTTCATCCACCATGGGGTGACTGCCGGGAAATTTCTCTCATCAAGCCAAATTGTCCCCAAGAAAGACCACCTCCTCCACCGAATGCTCATGAGTCATCTCTTCGTACACCTGCATCTTATCCTGATGAGCTTGCTAAGCGTCAGCGCAATGCCATCTAGTGAGCTCAGAGGGCTGAAAAGCAAAAGGCTCGTGAAGAGGAAAACCTTCGCCTTCTGAAAGATGACGTGGAGAAGAAAAAGGACGAAGGAAAATCTGAAGGTCGTTCTAAACGAAAGCATGATCCCAGCGCTGCTGCAAAGAAAAAGAACACACCAAAGAAGAAAAAGGCTGATCCTACTGATGACATGGACATGAATGATTCTTCGGCTGATGATGATGACCCTCCGCTCACCAAAGAAGAAGTTGCTGCTACTCTCAGCGAGGAAGTCAATATTACCACATCCACTGTGCTGCCTGATCTTCGGGTTAATTTGGTTCTAGAAGTACCACCAAAGAAGATACCAGCAAGAAAAACCCCTGCTACCACTGTCACTATGAAACAGCATGTGAACACAACTCCTCATCCAGATGCTATAAATTTGAAGGATTTGGTTGTTGACACTCCTGTGAGTTCTGCAAAGCCAGGCGAAAATATTCCCAAGCCTGACTTGAAGAAAATCAAGGCGCCTACCGAGAAAGTTGCTCCACCCACTACTGCTCCGAAGGAGAAGGCTGCTAAGTTTGCCCCTACCTTGACTTAGCCATTGGCTTCTAAGCCTCCCTCCGAGCAAGTTCCTGTCCTGACTGCTCCCTCAATCAAGTCTGATGCTCCTCATTATTATGATCACATATTCATCATGGAACAGCTCGATAAATTTGTGGACAATCCATTCGATGGAGAAGTGGCATCTCTACCTATTCCTGCCGAAGTCATTACTCAAGCCACTTCCGTAGTTCAAGAACTTCGAGAAGACGCAGTTGAGATAAACTCTCTCGCTGCCAAGCTAATGGACCTTGATAATCGAATGAAAACTGCCTCTTCAAAATTTGTCATTAAAGCACTCGAGGATTCCTACAAGGACATTAATCATGCTATGACTCTCCTTCGTCACCGAAGGTTACGCTTTCACACGGATCTAGTTGAAATTGTTTGAAAAATCTATGATGAACATCAAGCCAAAGTCACTGGATATAATGATTTGGTCAAGGGTCACATTGATCAAGTTGCTCAGCAAAAGAAAAAGCAACGAAAGAGAATGGCAAAGAAGAATGTACCTCCTGCTCCGAAGGAACCGTCGCCTGTTCCCCAAGCTTCTCAGTCTCCTCCTGCTCCGAAAGAAAAATCTCCTGAGCCAGTCATTCCTTCAAACCCAGCAGTCAAAGACTCGAATGCTCCTCTCTCGCGAAGGCCAACTGAATCAGTGCTTGTGGCCTCCCCTGCTCGGGCTGATATTCCCTCGCCACACCTGGTTTCTGAGGAAGGTGAAATCGCTTGCTCGGAGCCCCAAGCTTCTCCGGCTCATGAAGATCCAAAAGTCTCGGCTTCTTCCATAGTCGAGCAACAACAGCTTCCAGTGTCACAACCGCAACCACCTCCAGTGCAGCATTCGGCCTCAGTGCCTAAACGGGATGAACCTGCCCTGCTGCCTACTGCCTTAGCACCTCCCTCTGTTGCAACACCTGCTGCGTCTCCACTCAAGTTATCCATCGACACAGCAACACGAATACCTGATGTTGGTCCTTCCGACCGAAAATCTGTCTCTGCTCGCCGCACTGACTCGGTTGTATATGGTGATGAATATCTTTCTCCTGAAGAAGAACTCAAGTACCCATATCCTCGTGAAGAACTGCCTTTGTTCGCTTCAGGCGCAGGCGCAAAAGGTCCTCTTTTCAATCAGAATGCACATCCTAAATTCTTTCAAGCTAGTCCTTATGATCGGCCGCGCACTTCGGAATCGCCTCGCTTCTGGACTAAGGAACAAGCCATCTATTACTCTCGGGTTCTCTATGAGTGCAGAAAGATATTTTCTCACGAATATCTTGACATTCCTACTATGCGCAATATTGGTTGCTTCAATCAATTGCTTCAGGATTTGGATGATTTCTGCCTCACCAAGGTCTTTGAATTCGAGCATCCTTGGAACAAAGAGATTATTCTTCAGTTCTATGCAACACTGTATATCTCTGGCGATGAATCTGATAACTCCAAATGGATTATGGAATGGATGACCGAAGGAAAACGCATCAAATGCACTTCGACAAATTTTGTCTCGCACTTCCATTTCCCTCGCTTTGAGCATGGTAACACTGAAATTCGGGTCCACAACATTGATGTCATATCGGATGAAATTTTTTGGTGCACAATGGATCAAGAAAAGATTTGTGACTACACTGGTCCTCCTCGCCCTAAGCACTTAACCTTCAAAAATCAGACGCTATTCCACATGCTTTCCTACACCATTTGTCCTCTGGCTGGTATGAATCCGTACAAATCCATCTCAGATGTTCTTCGCAATGCTATTTATGGCATCTCTGAGCGATATATCTTTGACGTGGAAGACATGTTCCTACGCATTCTAAAGGACTCTGCTCAATATCCCTTCTGCATCAAAGTGTTCGCGCCCTGGATTCAAAAAGTTGTTGATCATGCAATGCGCACAGTGTATCTTGCGAAGGAAAGCCATAAAAGCTTCATTCCTCCTGTTCGCGATACCCTGCAAGTCATGGAAGATATTTCTTCGGGCAAGTCGCATGCGTCAAGCTCCCAAGACTATCACAAGAAATTTGATGGGCCACGTCTGCCTCAGCGCGACCGAAAGATTTCGCCTCAACCTCCATCGCAACTCGAAGTCAGTTTGCGCACACAACAACTGCTGCTGCAGCATATCGCTGAGGATCGATGCGAGAAAGAACATCTCGCCTCCGAGCTAAATGCTCTCAACAATCACACAAGGATAATGCATCTGATAGCGGATGAAAACAAGAAGAGGCTCTGGAAATTGCTTCGCAAGTTATTCACCGAGAAACAACTCTTGAATGTCAATCTGCAAGAGCTCTATGACTACATTGACAAAGGCTTCACTGTTGAAGATTTTCAAGATCGGAGTACCCCTCGTCTACCTGTTCGTGAGCAAACCACTGATCTTCTTCATCTCAAGCTTCGCAAATTGCTTGACGAGTCTGAAGCCACCTCAC
This sequence comes from Elymus sibiricus, assembly GCA_039707655.1. NCBI lineage: Eukaryota > Viridiplantae > Streptophyta > Magnoliopsida > Poales > Poaceae > Elymus > Elymus sibiricus. Next base: position 324,981,714 of record CM077670.1, read on the forward strand.
CGACCGAGAAACCTACCGACGGCAATGTGCACTCCCGTGTTCCTCCTGTGGCCACTCCACCTGTTCCCTCGTCTGCTCAGCCCCAAGTCCTTATTCCTGAAGGAAAATCTGATGCTGCTGAAGACGAAGACAATCCTGTCACTTCCGAAGAAGAACTCTCCTCAAATAGTTCATCTGGAGATGCCACCGACTAAACCGTTCTGCGCTTTTGCACTCATGTTATTCGTCACCTTTTTGACACTTGTTGACAAAAAGGGGGAGAATTACATCGAGTCTCAATAGATTTGCTTTCGGTGTTTCGATTGGTTTTGGTTTCGTGCAAGTTTGCAACTTCTGGTTTTTTAAGTTTATCTGTACTATGTTGTAAAACTCGTTAACTTCTGTGCCTTAATGTCTATAACCCCTGCTGCTGCACCATTTCTCTCGAAGCATTTGTCTTGCAGGTGGAATTATTATCAGAAGTTATAAATGATTGCACTACGAACTTGATGGATTAAATCTCATCAGGGCGAATCAAATGTCTCAAATGTTTGAAATTTCCTCCATATAATTCAATACTTGCAAGAGAATTTATCTCATATCTTTCTTCCCTGCATACACGTAGGGGGAGTCTATTTCATCTTCGAGCAAAGTAACTCTTATTCACTCTTGTTGGTACTGATTTACACTTATCTATCTTCACTTTGATGATTATCTGTTTTGTCATCAATCGTCCAAAAAGGGGGAGATTGTTGGTGCAATAATTTGCCTCCTTATGTTTTGGAGATTGTTGACAAACAGTGAGGGACTGATGTGTTTGCTAGTGCACATAGAGTAACAGGTCCCTGGAGTCAAGAGGAGTTTGGATTCAAACTCCGAAGAATATTCCCTGCGTGGCAGTGAAGGTTATCCCTGAAGATTATGATGACAAGAGTGACCCCTCAAAAATTGTTGATGCAAAGCAATTCATTCGATGTCCATCCGAAGAAAGTGATTGCAGCTGAGGAGATTGAAGACAAAGTGAAGACGTAGCATTCATTTCGTTGTTTCTTTTCGCTTTATTGAGTCATAGGACCACCGTACTATTAAGAGGGGTGTAGCATTCGAAGCTTTGATTCTCTGATGCTAAACCCAAATCCTATGAAAGCTGTGAGAGAAATCTCTTTGTGTTCCGAGCAAATGCTTGCCAGCAAGAGACTGTGATCTTCTTCGCTGCAAGAGATTTGTCTCTAACCGAGGAGTTAGCATTACTTGCTCCTCAAGTAATGTTACCGTTGCTCTTGAAATCCGACCGTTGTGAACGCGTCGGTTGGCCATTGGCTGGACCGCATGTCCAAAATGGTCATTTCCCATCAGGGAAGGCTCCGGCTATAAATAGCCACCCTGCACCGGTGTTGTCCGGGTGGCTGCTCCGTTTGATTCTGAGAAGATTGTTGAGCAACCCCCTCTCCAAGAGATTTGAGTTTAAAATCCACCGAGAGAAAAACCCTAGAGCCGAAAAATTAGATAGTGGTTCAGCATCACTCGAATCTAAGTCCAGTACGCTCCGCCTATTACTCTTGAGAGCTACGAACTCTCTAGACGGTTAGGTGTCAATTTCTTCAGAGACCAAGAATAATTGTGGTTCTCGAAGAAGAAGTCTATAAAGGTTCGGAGATCGCCTCAAGCATCTACCACGAGTAATCGGCATTGGTTGACGAACCAATTGTCGAGGAGAATAGGGCGAAGAGAGTTTATCTTCTGTGTTAAATCACAACCCCTCCAACCAGACGTAGTCCTTTTGCAGAAGGGCGAACTGGTCTACCAAATACCTTGTCGCCATTGAGCATCACTGGTCACCTCTACTACCCTCTTTTACATTCGAACTGTGACATATGACATATTTCAAACATGTGATTTACCTCGATGCATGCTGTTAGTTTCCATTCGGTAGTTTGTATTCGCTCACTGTATACTGTTTTCATTCGTTCCGCTGTTGGGTTCTGAGAGTTTTGATATTTCCGAAGAAAACTTAAAACTCCCATTCACCCCCCCCCCCCTCTAGTAGACATACTTCGTTCCTACACACATGATATGTGTTTTACTTGGAGCGTCGTGTATTATATGAGTCTTTGCTTTGTTTGCTTTTTAGTTTGTCACAATCATCTTTGCTGGACACACCTATTTGAGAGAGCCACACATTTATCATGATTTGTTAGAATACGCTATGTGCTTCACTTAAATCTTTTGAGCTAGGCAGTTGCTCTAGTACTTCACTTAAATCTTTTTGAGCACGACAGTGGCTATATTTTGAAGAAATATTTAAGCTCTCATGCTTCACTTATATTATTTTGAGAGTTGATAAGATTAAATTTTGAAGAAATATTTGCACTCTCATGCTTCACTTATATCTTTTTGAGAGTTCATAATAGTAATGGTAATTTGCACGAGATATGAATTTGGTCCCAAAGTGATGAATATTCAAGAGGGATATAATAAAAACTTTCATGAAAGATCATTGGATATGATAAGTTTGATTCCTTGCAATAGTTTTGCGATATGAAGATGATAATATGTGAGTCATGTTAGTGAGTAATTGTGATTTAGTAAGAATATTGGTGTTAAGGTTTGTGATTCCCTATGCATGCACATAAAGTCAATAGTTATGCAACGAAATTATATCCTACTTATGGTGCATTATTCGGTGTTAGTTATGTTCAATGCATGTTTATGACCGTTTTTCCTTTTTGGTTGGTCGCTTCTTAATCTATTTGCAAGCCTTCATTTGTACTAAGCGGCAATACTGCTTGTGCATCCAACTCCTTAAACCCAAGTTGTGCCAAATGGGTTCACCATATCTACATATATGCGGTATTTCCATGCCGTTCCAAGTAAATTTGCATGTGTCAACTCTAAATTTTCAAAATAATTTTCCGTTTTGTGTGCATGTACCGCTCATGAAGCGGCAGGGGGTGGCCAATATTTACCTTGCTATTCTCACGATGAGTGTTTATTCACTTGTCATTGCACGAGAGAGTGGCAGGTAATAGGTATGCCCAGTCCCGAAATGAAAAAAAAATTAATATGATGATAATAATAAATTCCTTGGAAAGTGTTGGTATGGAGGGCACCCGTGGATACGGCTAGCCATGGATTGTGAAAGAATGGTGGAAAGGAAATAAACTTTATTTTTTGTTTGGGAACCGCCTATAATGTGTCTAGCATGGAAGATATTGGGAATTCTCGGTCGTTTTCGTTGACTGGAAAAGCATGCCTCTCAAAATAATTTTATCTCTCTAATTTAAGCCTTGAGCTCTGGCGCATTTGCAAATCTCTGCTTCCCTCTGCGAAGGGCCTATCTATTTACTTTTATGCAATATTTATTTTTATTTTGAGTCTCCATCTTCTCTTACAAAGCACCAACTAGAGAGCACTATTGTCATACTTGTGCATTATGCGTAGCTAATATTGAGTGTGTTTCATGAATGGACCAATGATTGAGCATAACGGGCTAGGGATAACTTTCTTTAGCGTTGATATTCTGAAAGGCATGGTTGCTTGTTACTATGCTTGAGTATTTATGTCTTCATGTCAAACTATAGACTATTGCTTTGAATCATTCAAGTCCAAATGTCCATGCTACAAAAGAAAAGAGTATATGATGAATATGATAGGTAGCATTCCACATCAAAAATTCTGTTTTTATCATTTACCTACTCGAGGACGAGCAGGAATTAAGCTCGGGGATGCTTGATACGTCTCCAACGTATCTATAATTTTTGATTGCTCCATGCTATTATAGTATCAATCTTGGATGTTTTATATACACTTACAAGCAATTATATATCATTTTTTGGGACTAACCTATTAACTTAGGGCCCAGTGCCAGTTGCTATTTTTTGCCTGTTTTTTGGTTTTCCAGAATATCAGTACCAAACGAAGTCCAAATGCCACGAAACTTTTTGGAGATTTTTTTCTGGACATAAGAGACACTAGAAGCTTCGGGAGAGGGCCAGAAGACAGAGGAGGTGGCCACGAGCCACCAGGGCGCGCCCCAGGGGGTGGCGCGCCCTGGTGCCTCGTGGGCCCACCTCTGCTCCGTTTGACCTAATTCCACCTCTACAAATTTTCTAAAATAGGGAAACCAACAGAGGAGTCCACAAAATACTTTTCCGCCGCCGCAAGTTCCTGTTCTCGAGAGATCCCGTCTGGAGGCCTTTTCCGGCACTCTGTCGGAGGGAGATTCGATCTCGGAGGGGCTCTACATCAACCTTGCTACCCTTCTGATGATGCGTCAGTAGTTTACCACAGACCTACGGGTCCATAGTTAGTAGCTAGACGGCTTCTTCTCTCTTTTTGATCTTCAATACAATGTTCTCCTCGATGTTCTTGGAGTTCTATCCGATGTAATCACTTTTTGCGGTGTGTTTGTTGGGATCCGATGAATTGTGAGTTTATGATCAGATTATCCATGAATATTATTTGAGTTTTCTCTGAACTCTTTTATGCATGATTGTTATAGCTTCGTATTTCTCTCCGATCTATTGATTTGGTTTGGCCAACTAGATTGATTTATCTTGCAATGGGAGAGGTGCTTTGTAATGGGTTCGATCTTGCGGTGCTCAATCCCAGTGACAGAAAGGGACATGACACGTATGTATCGTTGCTATTAAGGGTAAAAAGATGGGGTTTATTCATGCGTGAGTTTACTTTGTCTACATCATGTCATATTGCTTAAGGCGTTATTCCGTTCTTTATGAACTTAATACTCTAGATGCATGCTGGATAGCGGTCGATGGGTGGAGTAATAGTAGTAGATGCAGAATCGTTTCGGTCTACTTGTGTCGTACATGATGCCTATATACATGATCATTGCCTTGGATATCGTCATGATTATTTGCTTTTCTATCAATTGCCCAACAGTAATTTGTTCACCCACCGTATGCTATTTTTAAGAGAGAAGCCTCTAGTGAAAACTATGGCCCCCGGGTCTACCTTAATCATATATTGAAAATCCTAAAAATACCTTGCTGCAATTTTACTTTATTTATTTTATTTTGTATTTTTGTTCGATCTATCTATCTATCACCATACAATTTAATCTTGCAATTAACCGCCAAGGGATTGACAACCCCTTGTTCGCGTTGGGTGCGAGGATTTGTTGTTTTGTGTGCAGGTGCTGCTAATGAGTTGTTGCGTGATTCTCCTACTGGATTAATAACCTTGGTTTCATAACTAAGGGAAATACTTATCTCTACTGTACTGCATCATCCCCTCCTCTTCGGGGAAATCCCAACGCAGCTCACAAGTAGCAATCTCTACCACCACACTCTATTCCACCCATAGTGTTATATCCATGGCTTGCGCTCATGTATTGCGTGGGGGTTGAAAAATTTGAAGCGCGTTAAAAAGTATGAACCAATTGCTCGGGTTGTCATCGGGGTAGTGCATGATAAATATTTTGTGTTCAGAACATGGAGCATGACAGGATTATATGATTTTGTAGGGATAACTTTCTTTAGCATTTTTATTTTGAAAGGCATGATTGTTTGTTAGTATGCCTAAGTATTGATGTCCTTATATCAAATTATAGACTATTGCTTTGAATCATTCAAATCTTATTATTCATACCGTAAGAGAGATTACATGATGAAACATGTTAGGTAGCACTCCACATCAAAAATTCTGTTTTTATCATTTACCTACTCGAGGACGAGCAGGAATTAAGCTTGGGGATGCTTGATACGTCTCCAACGTATTTATAATTTTTGATTGTTCCATGCTATTATAGTATCATCTTGGATGTTTTTATATGCAATTATATATCATTTTTTGGGACTAACCTATTAACCTAGTGCCTAGTGCCAGTTGTTGTTTTCTGCTTGTTTTTGGTTTTTCAGGAAATCAGTACCAAACGAAGTCCAAATGCCATGAAACTTTTTGATGATTTTTTTTCTAGACAAAAGAGACCCAGGAAGCTTTGGGAGGAAGCCAGAAGCCTCATGAGGAGGCCACAAGGCAACAGGGCGCGGCCCTACGGGGGGCGCGCCCTGATGAGTTGTGGGCCCCTCGTGGCTCCTTTTGACCTAATTCCACCTCTATAAATTCTCAATGTAGGAGATATGCCCTAGAGGCAATAATAAATGTTATTATTTATCTCCATGTTCGTAATTAAGTTTATATTCCACGCCATAACTGCTATGGTTCTCGAGTCTACAATAACCATGAGGCTCGGAGGAAGACTCATATGCACGTGTGGAATAATAAACGGTAAAATGTATTCCTAGTCATTCCTCTAAGACTAGCTCAAGTGTTGCATGATGGTCCTGTTTTCCTGATCATGGGCATGTCTATGCCGGCAACTTTGAGGGCACAATGTTAGAAGAACATTTGTGTTGAATCGACCCGAATTGATGTTATGCTATGAGATACATTCGTCACAAGTTAATGGTTAATAACACAGAGAAAGTTAACATTTGCATAATTCCTTAGACCATGAGAGTATCAAGTTTCTTCATGCTTGCTTCATGAACTTTGGGGTTTGTTAAACGTCATCCGTAAATGGGTGGCTATTACGGCGGCTTACGGGTTCATGGAAAAGTATGTCAAGGGACTTGATAGCTCAAGATTGGGATTTGCTCCTCCGACGATGGAGAGATATTCTTTGGGCCCTCTCGGTGTTACGGTATCCACCATCGTCTGGCCAGACACATTGTGATTTGATCACAGGGATGCCGGAACACGGGAACGAGAAAAGAGAACAAAACCGGTAACGAGGTAACTGGCAATGTGGACAAGTGTTGATCCACGGGGATGCCGATAAATCTCACCTCGGGTGTTTGTAACATATCGCGAAGTAAAAGGAATAGCACACGGCAACTGGAGGTTCACTCGAATATTTATTCGTGTGGGTATAGGAGTCAATATGGGTGTCCACGGCTCCGATGTTGATCATTGATCAGAAAGTGTTCCGGTCATGTCTATACTTCACTGAACCTATAGGGTCACACGCTTAAGGGTCATCTATCTGTTGAATGCTAGACAGGGAGTCTGAGAGAAAGTCACCGGAAAATTTTCGGAGACAACGGAAGAGTTCCGGAGAGAGAACACCGGAAGAGTTTCGGTAAAACTGAAAAGTTGTTTCGGGGTATACCATTAAGTCAAATTGGTTTCGGCACACGCCTGGAAATACTTGGAGGGTGCCAGAATTGTTCTGGGAACTTCTGGGATTTTTCCGAAGAAAAAACCCGGAAATGTTCCGGAGCTGCCGGAACCGCTTTGGTTGCTTTTCACAGATGAAAATCACTAATCCGGAATTTTTTCAAAACGCGTCCAAAATTATTTTAGCGAGTACTGGAAATGTTCTAAGACCTATAGAAATATTTTCGGATTTAACGGTCACGGAAAAATGTTTCTGTGAATAGTGAAAATCACTTTATAGTTACTTTATGGAAAGCCACCTTTTTGGGCTTTGTCCCAAAATATCTTAGGGATGACATGGATGGATGAGAGCCACCCTACCCCTTGGGTTTTCCTATAAATAGAGGTGGAGAGGCACTCTCCACACTCACTCTTTCTCACATACAAATGCCATGCATGATCTGGCCTTCTCTCTCCCTCCCCACGAAATAGTTTCGTAGAGCCAAAAGGCTGTCTGGGTTCCGGTGGGAACTAGTTCAGGACAGCGAAGCCCTGCCAGTTAGATGACACCGAATGTGTGCAACCCCGTAGAGAGGTCGTAGGTTCGATCTTTTTGCCCGAGGGGCTGTTCGAGAGTGCCTCCCGAAGGGCTGTCCGAGTGACCGTCCGAGATTCTGTGAGTGCCTCCCGAAGGGCTGTCCGTGACTCCGTCCGGGGGACTGTCCGACCGCCTCCCGAAGGGCTGTCCGAGGGACTGTCCGAGGGGCTGATGAGGGAGTACATCCTCACAGTTGGGAGGTTGTAAATCCTAGCTGCGCGGATCTGCACCAACGATCAACATCGACTCTACTTCCGCTGCGCTATGAGTCGGTAATGATCAGATCAAACCCTGTATGTATCTCCATAGTGATCCTGGGCGTGCTCGCAGTACCAAAAATTTTTGTTTTCTGCTGCGTTCCCCTACAGTGGCATCATGAGCCGTGCTATGCGTAGATGCAGGTTACGATCTAGAATACATAGAGATGTATGGGTATTGCACAATATAATTTGTAGTAGATGAGTTCTATTACTGAAATTATTTGTGCGGGTAGCAGATGAAATCTATTACCCGATGTTCTTGTTGCTTCCCTGAAGTTTGCGTATTTATGATCTTGATAACGGCATGGGGGTGTTTCAAAGTTCTGGCAATCCGCGATCCTGATTGATCAATGAAGTGCTAACAGTTCGTTGAATTCCACCATAGTGAAAAGAAAGATGAAATTTCGCAGACGAAAGGGCAATGCAGATATGATCTACACGGGGGTCATGCGTATGACAAAGTTTAGTATGGGGCTTGAGATTTTATTATCTCGTGTTTCATACACCCCGCAAAGTTAATCTAGCGACTTGAATAATCATACTTGATGATAAACGTTGGTAGCTTCGGTTTGTTTCGAAACCTTAGAAGCCACGTAAAATAAAATTTTGCATAAACCGATTAGAGGCGTCTAACTTGGTTTTGCAGGATATGCATGTGATGTGGTATAGCAGTTCTCATATTAATTTGATTATGTATGAGATGACTATACAATGTAAAATTAACATGACCTGCGAGTCATGATTCGGCATGATGGCTGGAGCCATATGATTGTCACTTTAATGACCTGCGTGTCGACCTTAAGTAATGCACTTATTTTATTAGCTATAGAGATAGCAATATTATCTGGTGCATTGACAAGGTGGTGTCAATCTTCGCGAAGGTGAACACCGACACAAATGCCGAAGACGAAGAAATTAAAGACTTCTCCGTCAGAAAGGGCTATACCATATCATGCCATTTTGAATTGCCTGAGATGTTTATCCCTTATGATGCACCCTTTTGATTGCGTGGTAGTCACTTTTTATTAGGGTGATCTCTCACTTAAAGTATCAAGTAGTTAGTGTTCTCCCAAGTGTAGCACCGTCACAGCATCTTTCCTTTCGAGGTGTGCCATGATCTACATGGGTACGAATGATTGTACGGGTGTAAGGCGGGTGAGGTCAGACCTCATAGCGAGATCACTTGGTTGTCTTGACGTTCATGGCAGGATCGTCCTGAGCTCGGAACACACACATCGAAAGATGAACAAGAGTCACATAGAGATGTGATCGGCAAGTTTGCCTACCGATGGAAGTTGGCGCCATCAATGTTCATCTCGAACAATGGCGTTGAATGGAAATGCGGATCTTGCATCACTCACAATCAATTATGAGAGATATTGATTTGAGTGGGAGCGCATTTTAGAATTAACTTGTTTAATTCTCTATGCAATTAATTATGGACACTGTCTAAGTGTAAATTGCATAATAGTTATAGAATATTGGCTCGCGTTTCCACCTTCCCTATTAAAATTGAACAAACTGTTATTTATCTGGTTAAAACTTTATGGTTGGTAACGTAATGTGAGGATTATCCTCAAGAGTGTCAAGGACTTTGTCCTATCGCATGCTTTCGGTATTCTCCCGCTAATGCTATGGATGATGTGACTCTAGTCCTTCGATCCAAAAGCTAGAATTCCGTTACGGTCAAGTGCAATATGTTTGCTTCCATGAGACCTGAACTTCAAAAATTTGGGATAGCTATGCGATATTCATGGAACTGAAAATTATTTTCAGACACAAACAAAGGCTAAAAGATATGGGATATCCAAAGCAATGTTTGTTTTGCAAAGTATTAGTAAAGTATTTACTGGGCATTTGACTGATGAGAGAGGGATCCAGAAGAACGCCTGTCATATGATGAAGGTGAATAAAACAACAACTTAAAGAGAAAGGAAATGTCCAAAGGGTGTTAGTGTGACTTACATGCCTAGGAAGTCCAGGGCTGACGCCACTCTTAAAGTTGGGTGCTTCTTCTGAGAGTAGGAGAAATACTAAAAGTTAAACTGTTAGAAGTATAAAGGCAAAAAGAGAGAAGACTGAAATATCCAGCTCATGTATGAATGTCATACAAGTTATTGATGTATAGAAGGTTGGTCAAAGATATAATTCTTGGGAATTATGATTAAACATGTTAATCACTGATTCTTGGGTATTGTGAGTTCATCACAGAGATACCTGCTCGATTGCATTCTGTTGCGACTCAATGCAAGAACTACTATGGCCTAAAAGACTTGTCGGGAATGAGGTTTAGATACGCGTTGGGAACATAGTAAATGTTACTATACCTTCCATCCGTGTATTACCTATGTATTTATTTTCATAATTCATTTTTGGAGTTTCATACACTCTAGCCCATTGCATAAGGTATCTTGCAAGAAGGTTGTTCATAAGAGAACTTTTGATGTTCGGTGTTATGAATAACATAAGGGCCATACTTTCATTATGAATGAGATGTATGTTATGAATATTGATAATAATACATTACCTCTGTATTTACTTTCATAATTCATTTAAGAGTTTTATACACTCTAGCCCATTTGCATAATGTTTGTTGCAAAAGGATTGTTCATAAAAGAACAATTGTTGTTCAGTATCATGAATAACATAAGGGTCATGCTTCCATTGTGGATGGGATGTATGTTATGAATATTGATGGTAATATGATACATCCATAACACTGACGCTAAATGTCGCAAGACTAAAAGAATACCACATATGTGTGGCACTGCATGTGGTCACATTGGAGAAACCCGCATGGAAAAAATCCATCATGATGGATTTTGAAGTCATTTGATTATGAATCATCTGACACTTGCAACTTTCATCCGAAAAGTGAAGTGACTGAAATACCGTTCACAGGCCATAAGGAACGAGCAACAAACTTATTGGTGATCATACATTTTGATGTGTGTAGTCCGATAAATGTTGTTGCTAGTAGTGGATTTATCTATCTTCAGAAATGACTCAAGTAGATATATGGATATTTACTTGATGAGACATAAGTCTGGATCTATTGAAAACATTCGAAAGGTTTTCAAAATGAAGTAGAAATTATTGTAACAAGAAAATTATGTTTCTACAATTAGATTGTGGAAAGGAATATTTGAGTTACAAGTTTAGCGAATGTCTGATGAGTTGTGAAAAGAGTTTCATAACTTACACCTCCTGGAACACCACAGTAAGTGGAATGACTGTGATGATGTAATCAAACCATTTATGACATGGTAAGATCAAAGATGACATAAATCAATTTGTCATTATCCCTTTTAAAGTAATGCTTTAGAGACTGCGGCTTTTACACTGAATAGAGCGCCATCAGATCTGTTGAAATGATGCCATGGTATGGTACATCCAACCATGTTATATCTTTTCTTAACATTTGGAATATGGGGCTTGTGTAAAAAAATTACAAACCTATTCCAAATCAGACAAGTGCTACTTTGTAGGTTATCCCAAATTATTGGGAATTCCTCCACCACTATACCGAGGCAAAAGGTTTTGCCACAACGAACGGTATGCTTTTGAAGAAAATGGTTCTTGCAAAAAAGGTGAGTGGGAGGACAGTGCAACTCGACGAGATAACAGTATCTTTGTCATCAGATCAAAGGAAAGAAACCTTGGAAGTAATTCCAGAGTTTCCTACTGCGACTGATACGGAAGCCTCTACATGAGATGTATGGACTTTGGTCGATCTTGCAGCTGAACCACGTAGGCAAAACTCGTGCAAACCTCTCAGGTGTGCAAACGAGATATTGCTGTTAGACAACAGTATACCTATGATACACAAGGAAGCGTTGATGGGCCCTGACTCAGGAATTGGCTAAATGCCAATATAATCCGAGATAGTTTCCATATAAATGATTCAAGATTAAATCTTGATACCCCTTTTGGAAGACTTAGAGTCTAACGAATACAAATAGAACTATAAACTGATACGGATAAAAAAGTTTTATCCATAAAGCTCGACTTGTTGCTTATAACAAATTCAAGGAATTAACTGCGATGAGATTGTCTCACCGTAGCGATGCTTAAAGTCGGTTCGGGTTAAACTAGCAATTAATACATATTTCAATGATGAGCTATGAAACATGGATGACAAAAGGATTTCCATGAAATGGGAATACAAACTAGGACTTTTATGTGATACAGTTCAAAGTATTTTGTCGATCCAGAGGATGCTAGTGAGTATGCAAACTTCAGAGTTCCAACGATGGACAGAAGAAAGCAAAATGGAGTTGGAATCTTCGTTTTTGATGAAATAGTCAAAAGAGTTTGATTTCATCAATGGATAATGAAGATGCTTATGGTTACAAGAAAGTAAGTGGGAGCATAATAATATTTCTAAAAACCTTGTATGCTTGACACATTGTTGATTGGAAATAATATAAATTTCTTGACACGAATTAGGACTTCATTGAAAAATAGTTTTACGATGAAGTGCTTGGGCTGGGTAGCCTTGATATTAGGCATAATTATCTATGACATAGAATTGCCTAATAGGGCTAAGCCAAAATACATATTGACAAGATGCTAAAACAGTTTAGCATTAAAACGCCAAGGAGTGATTCTTGTCGAAGTCACATGGAGGGAGTTTTTGCAAGACTCGGTGTCCCAAAACACTGATGAGCAAAATACATGATGGAGATTCCACACACTCTTGTGTTTGGATTAATCATGTATTCCATGGTATGTAAAACAACCAGATATGTCCGATACTCCCAAGCTGTTGCGAGTATAGATACCAAAGTGATCAAAGTACTGATCATGGGACAACAGTGATAAATGTCATTGAGTACTAAAGTAGCACTGATGACATGTTTTCTCGCAAGCAGAGATTATGAAGTGCTCGTTGTAAGTAATTACATCGATACAGTCTTCATCAATGCTCCATGCGATTTTCGATTTAAGTTAAGGGTTTTTTGTGTAATACACGATATGGTGGCACGGTAGTTGGAAATTATTCCAAACAGGTTACTGTGGCGAATTCTATAACAAAGGCTAAGTATGTTGATCCTTTGGAAGCGACAAAGAAGATGTTGAATCATATAGTTCATTCATGAACTTAGTATGGTTCCAAGATGGCTTTGGTCAATGGGACACTATTGCAGATAGTTGCTCCATAGCTCAGTCTGAGGAATCAAGGTTTGACCTGTGATTCACATATATACAAAGCCAAGTCCACACAAAATATGTATTTTGTGAAAGCGTGAAAATGCGAGGATATGAAAAGATACACACGGAACTGAAGATATCAGGTCCGTTAGACGTAGACGAAGCATATTTTACACCGGTATGCCATAGGTGTAAAGTGCATTAGCATTGACTAGATTATTGACTCTAGTACAAGTGGGAGTCTATAGGAGATATGCCCTAGAGGCAATAATAAATGTTATTATTTATCTCCATGTTCATAATTAAGTGTATATTCCGTGCTATAACTGCTATGGTTCTCGAGTCTACAATAACCACGAGGCTCGGAGGAAGACTCATATGCACGTGTGGAATAATAAACGGTAAAATGTATTCCTAGTCATGCCTCTAAGACTAGCTCAAGTGTTGCATGATGGTCCTGTTTTCCTGATCATGGGCATGTCTATGCCGGCAACTTTGAGGGCACAATGTTAGAAGAACATTTGTGTTGAATCGACCCGAATTGATGTTATGCTATGAGATACATTCATCACAAGTTAATGGTTAATAACATAGAGAAAGTTAATGTTTGCATAATTCCTTAGACCATGAGAGTATCGAGTTTCTTCATGCTTGCTTCATGAACTTTGGGGTTTGTTAAACGTCATCCGTAAATGGGTGGCTATTACGGCTGCTTACGGGTTCATGGAAAAGTATGTCAAGGGACTTGATAGCTCAAGATTGGCATTTGCTCCTCCGACGATGGAGAGATATTCTTTGGGCCCTCTCGGTGTTACGGTATCCACCATCGTCTGGCCAGACACATTGTGATTTGATCACAGAGATGCCGGAACACGGGAACGAGAAAAGAGAACAAAACCGGTAACGACGTAACTGGCATTGTGGACAAGTGTTGATCCACAGGGATGCTGATAAATCTCACCTCGGGTGTTTGTAACATACCGCCAAGTAAAAGGAATAGCACACGGCAACTGGAGGTTCACTCAAATATTTATTCGTGTGGGTATAGGAGTCAATATGGGTGTCCACGGCTCCGATGTTGATCATTGATCGGACAGTGTTCCGGTCATGTCTATACTTCACCAAACCTATAGGGTCACATGCTTAAGGGTCATCTATCTGCTGAATGCTAGACAGGGAGTCTGAGAGAAAGTCACCGGAAAAGTTTCGGAGACAACGGAAGACTTCCGGAGAGAGAACACCGGAAGAGTTTCGGTAAAACTGAAAAGTTGTTTCGGGGTATACCATTAAGTAAAATTGGTTTTGGCACATGCCTGGAAATTCTTGGAGGGTGCCAGAATTGTTCTGAGAACTTCTGGGATTTTTCTGGAGAAAAAACCCGGAAATGTTCCGGAGCTGCCGGAACCGCTTTGGTTGCTTTTCGCAGATGAAAATCACTAATCCGGAATTGTTTCGGAATGTGTCCAAAATTATTTTAGCGGGTACTGGAAATGTTCTAAGACCTACAGAAATATTTTCGGATTTAACGGCCGCAGAAAAATGTTTTCGTGAATAGTGAAAATCACTTTATGGTTACTTTATGGAAAGCCACCTTTTTGGGCTTTGTCCCAAAATATCTTAGGGATGACATGGATGGATGAGAGCCACCCTACCCCTTGGGTTTTCCTATAAATAGAGGTGGAGAGGCACTCTCCACACTCACTTTTTCTCACATACAAATGCCATGCATGATCTGGCCTTCTCTCTCCCTCCCCGCGAAATAGTTTCGTAGAGCCGAAAGGCTGTCTGGGTTCCGGTGGGAACTTGTTCAGGACGGCGAAGCCCTGCCGGATAGATGACACCGTATGTGTGCAACCCCGTAGAGAGGTCGTAGGTTCGATCTTTTTGCCCGAGGGGCTGTTCGAGAGTGCCTCCCGAAGGGCTGTCCGAGTGACCGTCCGAGATTCTGTGAGTGCCTCCCGAAGGGCTGTCCGTGACTCCGTCCGGGGGACTATCCGACTGCCTCCCGAAGGGCTGTCCGAGGGGCTGACGAGGGAGTACATCCTCGCGGTTGGGAGGTTGTAAATCCTAGCTGCGGGGATCTGCACCGACGATCAACATCGACTCTACTTCCGCTGCGCTACGAGTCGGTAACGATCAGATCAAACCCTCTATGCATCTCCATAGTGATCCTGGGCATGCTCGCAGTACCGGAAATTTTTGTTTTCTGCTGTGTTCCCCTACACTCAAATATTCGAAAACCAACAAAGAGCCACCCCGAATAACTTTTACGCCGCCGCAAGTCTCTGTTCTTCCGCGATCCCATCTGGAGGCCTTTTCCGGTACTTTGCCGAAGGGGGAATCGATCATGGAGGGCTTCTACATCAACCTTGCTGCCCTTCCGATGATGTGTGAGTAGTTTACCACAGACTTACAGGTCCATAGCTAGTAACTAGATGGCTTCTTCTCTCTCTCTTTGATCTTCAATACCATGTTCTCCTCGATGTTCTTGGAGTTCTATCCGATGTAAGCTTCTTTTGCGGTGTGTTTGTTGGGATCCGATGAATTGTGAGTTTATGATCAGATTATTCATGAGAAATATTTGAGTCTTCTCTGAACTCTTTTATGCATGATTGTTATAGCTTTGTATTTCTCTCCGATCTATCGATTTGGTTTGGCCAACTAGATTGGTTTATCTTGCAATGGGAGAGGTGCTTTGTGATGGGTTCAATCTTGCGGTGCTCAATCCCAGTGACAGAAAGGGACATGACACGTATTTGTATTGTTTCCATTAAAGATAAAAAGATGGGGTTTAATCATATTGCTTGAGTTTACTTTGTCTACATCATGTCATCTTACTTAAGGCGTTACTCTGTTTTATACTTAATACCCTAGATGCATGCTGGATAGCGGTTGATGGGTGGAGTAATAGTAGTAGATGCAGGCAGGAGTCGGTCTACTAGTTTTGGACGTGATGCCTATATACATGATCATTGCCATGAATCCGTCATAATTATTTGCTTTTCTATCAATTGCCCAATAGTAATTTGTTTACCCACCGTATGTTCTGCGCTCGAGAGAGAAGCCTCTAGTGATAACTATGGCCCCCGGGTCTATCTTTATCATATATTAAAATCCAAAAATACCTTGCTGCAATTTATTTACTTTTATTTTATTTTGCAATTTATATTTCCATCTATCACTATCAGAATTAATCCTTGCAAATAACCGCTAAGAGGATTGACAACCCTCTTATTTGTGTTGGGTGCAAGTGTTTGCTTTTGTGTGTGTAGGTGCTACTAAAGGGATTTTGTGTGGTTCTCCTACTGGATTGATAACCTTGGTTCTTAACTGAGGGAAATACTTATCTCTACTATATTGCATCATCCTCTCCTCTTCGGGGAAATACCAACGCAGTCTACAAGTAGCATTGGGTTCGACACTCTTACTTATTGAAAGGACTACGATTGATCCCCTATATTTGTGGGTCATCAGTACACCAGGCATGTCGGAGGGTTTCCATGCAAAGATGTCCTGATTCTCATGGATGAACTCACTGAGCGTGCTTTCCTATTTGGGTTCCATGTTCGCCCCACTAGTGAACTGCTAGAGGAGTCACCAGGGGTGAAATCAACTTGCTTGGTGTCTTTGGCGGACTAAAACTTGAGGAGAGGATTGGACTCGGTAGTTGGCTTCTAGAGTGAGGTCATATACTCAGGATCAAATTGTTCCTTGTAAATTTTTAACTCTTTTGCTGCACGGTCCGACTCTGCATAAGTGGTGTCCCCTTCCTCGCACTCCAAGGCGATGTCGCGGTCTCCATCAACAGTGATTAGGACCCGGCATCTTCAGCTTAAGGTAAACATAACAGGGGCGCGTCATGTACCTGGCGTAAGCCGGCCACCCGAAGAGAGCATGATATGGGCTTTTGAACTTGAAAACTTCAAACATGGGGAACTCAGACCTGAAGTTCCACTCTGTGCCAAGAGCAACTTCCAATAGGATGGGCGGACTTGCCGGGAACAATACTGTGAAAGACTGTTGATGATGGCTTGAGCTGCTTCTCTGAAGATTCATCCTCTTGAAGGTATCATAGTACAATATATCGATGCTACTGCCACCATCCATGAGTACTTTGGTTAATTTATATCCATCAACTTGAGGGGCAACTACCAAAGCCAGACTCCCAGGATTATCGACTCGCGGAGGATGATTTGCTTGACTCCAGGTGATAGGTTGCTTTGACCAATTTAGCCACTCAGGAACTGTTGGCCCTACTGCGTGCAAGGCGCGCTTTTGCAGCATTCTATCTCTTTAACATGTATTAGTGGTGAAAATATGATATTGCCCACTGTTCAACTGCTTCGGGTTACTCTGAAACCCAGACATGCCTCCTTGAAGCCGATTCCCTTGTCCAGCTGCATGGTTGTCGCCATTATTGCCAGCCCCCTGGAAGCCGGCTCCCGGGTTGCCAGCTCAATGATAGCCAGTTCCTGAATTGCCAGCTCAAGGGTTCCCATGGTGTCCACCATTACCACCACTGTTGTCGTTGTTACCACCAAAGCCTCCGTTTTTGAACTCTTGCATGATGTAACAATCCTCCCAAGAGTGATTTGCCGGTTTATTCTCCTTGCTATGCTTTGGGCATGGGCCTTTAAGAGCTTCTTAGTTACTTCGGGGGCGAAAACCTTGGGACTGCTTCTTGAAGTTGCCAGACTGGCGTTGACTTTTAAAACCTGCTTGGTATTGGCGACCAAGTCTGAACCTCCTTCATTATAATTCCGCTTGTTGCCATTATTGTTGTTGTTGCCATTGTGTCCGTTGTGATTGGTCTGGTGTCCCTTGCCACCATTTTTCTTTGCTTTACCAGACTTCTCATCATCTGAAGTTGGATCCTTGGTGTTATCTGACTCAACGTATCTGGCTAGGACATCCATGAGTTCACTCATGTCTTTCACGGTCCATTTAATACGTCCGAGTTTATCAACCAACGGCTGAAACTTGCAGTTTTTCTCCAAGACGAGAACAGCTGTCTGCGCCGTGATACTGTCAGAAGAGTGAACGATCCCTGTGATCCGACATGCCCAATGATGAGCCGGCTCGCCGTCCTTCTAGACACAATGCTCCAAGTCAACAATTGTGGTCGGACACTTGCAAGTGCCCTGGAAGTTCTTAATGAAATGCTCTTTCAACTCCTGTCAGGTGTTGATGGGATTTGCGAGCAGATTTTTCAACCATGTTCATGCCTGGCCTTCTAACATCATTGTCAGATAACGAGCGCAAACTGCATCACTGACTTCCAACATATCCATGGCTAACTCGTAGCTCTCGATCCAGTCTGCTGGCTCCATATCTGCGGTATGCGTTCGCTTCTCAAAGCTGGCCCCAAACAGTGAGTCCCAATGGTTCTCCCACCAAATCACGTCCCTGTTGGAGCCAATTTGGTTGTGACGGGAGGGTTTTTTGATACCGGCCGGTTATGCCTAACATCCATGTTTGCAGTAATGCGCCGTGTACATTGTCGACAATAGCCTGTGCATCTGAGACCGCCGGTCCGGGCTGCTGAGGTGGCTGTTAAGGGGCCGGCTGATGATCGTTACGTTCCCTTCGGCGATACTGAAAGCACATTTTCTCCCTTGGTGGTTTTGGTAATCTATGCCAACATACATTTTGTTGGACTAATGTTTCTATCTAGTAAATTTCAGATAAGTTCAGCATCGGCGTGGCAAGGACTAGGGATGTGGACCCTTCAAAATGCTAAGGACTTATATTGGCAAAAGCTCAAGACTCTTCATTTTTGGTTTAGTGATTCCAGATCACATTGAGCCCATAGGAAAGCCAATACTATTAAAAGGGGATGTGGTTTTGATAATGATCTATTTGCTCAAGTGCTCAATGATATTGCTCCAAAACCCTCAACCACTTTCCCTATCCAAACTTGTCCCATTTCACAAAGTCAACTCGGTTCCACCGAAACTCATTCATCCGAACCCATCGAGTTCATCGGGACAGTGCCACTTGCTAAACCCTAACAAATCGGATCCACTGATATGGATCTCGGTCTCACCGAGATGGGTGACCATCTTTCTGTTGCCTAGTTGCAATTCTTTCGGTCCCACCGAAATTGCACTCGGTAACACCGAGATGGAGTGACCAAGTTTCTGTTGCCAAGTTGCATCATTTCGGTATCACTGAGATTATGCAATCAGTGCCACCGAGACTGGGTCTAACCCTTACCATTGCATTTCGGTTACTCCGAGATGTTCCATCTGGTCCCACCGAAACTTCAAACGTTCATATCTTTGCACAGGTCGGTCTCACCGAGATTCTTGTTTCGGTGCTACCGATTTTGGTCAAATGTGTGTAACGGTTGGATTTCGTGTGAAGGCTATTTATACCCCTCCACCACCCTCTTACCTAGAAAGAGAGTCATCAGAACGTGCCTACACTTCCACCATACATTTTCTGAGAGAGAACCACCTACTCATGTGTTGAGATCAAAACATTCCAATCCAACCATTTGAACCATAATTTCTAGCCTTTCCCAAGTCGCTTTCCACTCAAATCTTTCTTCCACCATAGCCAAATCTATGAGGAAGTTCTTGAGTGTTTGGGGAGACTATCATTTGAAGAACAAGAGCAAGGAGTTCATCATCAACACACCATCTATTACCTTTTGGAGAGTGATGTCTCCTAGATTGGTTAGGTGTCACTTGGGAGCCTCCAAGATCATGTGGAGTTGAACCAAGGAGTTTGTAAGGACAAGGAGATCGCCTACTTTGTGAAGATCTACCCCGAGTGAGGCTAGTCCTTCGTGGACGTAAGCCATGGTGGAATAGGCAAGGTTGCTTCTTCGTGGACCCTTCATGGGTGGAGCCCTCTGTGGACTCGCGCAACCGTTACCCTCCGTGGGTTGAAGCCTCCATCAACGTGGACGTACGATAGCACCACCTATCGGAACCACGCCAAAAACCACCGTGTCTTCATTGCATTTGATCTTCCATACTCTACCGCTTTACTTTCCGTACACTTGCATGCTTTACTATTTCCGCTGCTCAATCTCTAGATTTGCTTGTGTAGAAAGTCTTGGTGTTATCTTAACTTGTGCCAAAATCTGCCTAAGTTCCAAGAGAAACTAAAAACTGCACCTTTGGTTTGTTAAGTGTCTATTCATCCCCCCTCTAGACCTATCTCCTCGATCCCACAATTGGTATCAGAGCATTGGTCTCCATTGCTTTGGCTTAATCACCATTGGAGGGAGATGGATGTGTCTACTTTGGGGAGTCTTAGACGTAGAGTGCCTATTCTCAATGGGGAGTATTACAACGTTTGGAAGAATGAGATGCTTGATATCTTTGATGAATTTAACTTGAGCAAGTATATTCATAATCCTTATGTGCCTCCTATTGATCCCTTGCATCCTACTCATGAAGAGGAAATTGACATGCTTCGTAATCTTAGAACCGTCAATCTTATCATTAGAGGATAACCTAAAATCGTGCTTCGTTGTATGCAAAACTTTGGATGTGCCTATACCCTATGGCATGATTTGGAAAAGCGATATCCCGATTACTCTTTAAAGAATCTTGATGAGATTCTTCATAAGACTATTGCTTTTCACAAGATGAGTCCTAGTGATCCTAACTTTGATGATTATTTGTTTGAGCTTCGTGATCTTATGCGTGCTAAAGGAGATGTTGGAACTATTAGTAACATTATCACGGAAGCTATTAGAATTCATAAACTTGAACATTGTCATGATCATGAAACTAATGAATTCATTGCTTTAGGTGATGATCATATACATGTTGATGATGATGATGTTGAGCATGGCTATTATGATGAGGATGAAGAATTTGACATACAATTTGAGAAGACCATGAGGAATCTTAGTCTTATGGCAAATCTTCGAGATTACATGGCCGGAGGAAAAGAGTGGATTCTTGATAGTGGGTGTACCGATCACATGACCGGAGATAGAGACATGTTTCGTGAGCTTGCTAGAAATGATGGTCCATGCAAGTATGTGACTTTTGGAGACAACTCCAAGGGTAAGGTACTTGGCCTTAGTAAGGTGGCCATATCCAATGATAGCTCATTCAAAATGTTATGCTTGTTGAATCTCTTGGTTACAATCTTCTTTCCGTATCTAGACTAGCCGACTTTGGTTTCAATGTCCTATTTACCGAAGTAGATTGCCAAGTGTTTCGTCGAGATAATCATAATATGGTCTTTACTAGCATTCGTAGAGGTGATCTATATATTGTTGATTTCACTAAGAGAGCCCAACCTCGTACATGCTTAATTGCTAAATCTGCTAAAGGTTGGTTATGGCATAGGAGACTTAGACATGTTGGCATGCGCAACCTTGATAAACTTGTTAAAGGAGATCATATCCTTGGTGTGAAAGATGTTATATTTGACAAGGATGGACTTTGTAGTGCTTGTCAAGCAGGAAAACAAGTTGGAGGAAGCCATCCCGTGAAGAACATTATGACCACAAGGAGACCGGCCACTCGAGCTACTTCATATGGATCTTTTTGGTCCCAACTCCTATAAGAGTCTTGGTGGTAACTCTTTCAGTTTGGTCATTGTTGATGATTTTTCAAGATTTACGTGGGTGTTCTTTCTCGATGACAAATCGCAGGTACAAAAGATCTTCAAGAACTTTGCAAGAAAGGCCCAAAATTAATTTGAAGTGAAGATCAAGAAGGTTCGGAGTGACAACGGAATGGAGTTTAAGAACGCCAATGTGGATACCTTTCTTGATGAGGAAGGAATTTCACATGAGTTCTCGGCTACGTACACACCTCAACAAAATGGAGTTGTTGAGAGGAAGAACCGGACTCTTATTGAGATGGCAAGAACAATGATTGATGAATACAAGACGCCAAAACACTTTTGGGCAGAAGTGGTTGAAACAGCTTGTCATGCTACAAATCGACTCTATCTTCACAAGCTTCTTGGTAAAACGGCGTATGAACTACTCACCGGTAACAAACCACAAGTTGGATACTTTCGAGTATTTGGCTCAAAATGTTACATTCTTGATAACCATCGTCGTTCAAAGTTTGCTCCTAAATCTCATGAAGGTTTTCTACTTGGTTATGGATCGAACTCTCACACTTACCGTGTCTACAACAACTTCACTCGAAAAGTTGAAGAGACGGTAGATGTGAAGTTTGATGAAACTAACGGCTCGCAAGTCGAGCAATTGCCAATTGATGTAGGAGATCAAGAACCATCGAAAGCAATCCAAGACTTGTCCATTGGCAAGATTCGGCCCGTGGAAATAAAAGAGAGTACCTCGTCTATTCAAGTGGAAGCCCCAACTTCACATCAAGGTGAACAACAAGTTGATATGGAGGCATCCACAAGTGGAACACGTCAAGACGAAGGGAATGGGGAAGTGCCACAAGACGATCCACCTCAACCTTCTTCTCCACCTCCACAAGCGAACAACGACAATACCAACGAAGAAGAAGATGATGATGGTGAGGAAGCCTCACCACAACCCAAGCAAAAGCTACCTCGAGTTAGAGCAAGGATCGACAAGAATCATCCCGTCGAACAAATACTTGGAGATATCCAATCCGGGAGAATCACTCGCTCTAAATCTCGTTTAGCTAAATTTTGTGAGCATTACTCATTCATCTCTAGTGTTGAGCCTTTGAAGGTAGAAGAAGCCCTTGAGGACCCCGATTGGGTGAACGCAATGCATGAGGAGCTACACAACTTTGAGAGGAACCAAGTTTGGACATTGGTCGAGAAGCCTAAAGATGAGCAAAGCATTATTGGAACCAAATGGGTGTTTCGGAATAAGCAAGATGAAGATGGACAAGTTGTACGCAACAAGGCTCGTCTCGTAGCACAAGGTTACACACAATTTGAAGGTATGGACTACAGTGAGACCTATGCCCCTGTTGCTAGGCTTGAGTCCATTCGCATTTTACTTGCTTATGCCAATCACCATGATTTCACTCTTTACCAAATGGATATTAAAAGTGCTTTCTTAAATGGTGAAATTGAGGAGGAAGTTTATGTTAAACAACCTCCCGACTTTGTTAATCCCAAGAAACCTAATCATGTCTACAAACTTCGTAAAGCTCTTTATGGTCTTAAACAAGCCCCTAGAGCTTGGTACAAATGCTTGATAAAGTTTCTTCTTAAAAAAGGTTTTGAAATTCGGAAAATTGATTCAACTTTGTTCACTAAGAGGGTTAATGGAGAATTATTTGTTTGCCAAATCTATGTTGATGATATTATATTTGGATCTACTAACCCCTCTTTTAGTGAAAAGTTTGAAAGGTTGATGTCGGAAATGTATGAGATGTCTATGATGTGTGAACACAAATTCTTTCTTGGTTTACAAATAAAGCAAACTAAGGAGGGTACCTTTGTTTCTCAAACAAAGTATACCAAGGACTTATTCAAGAAGTTCAACATGCAAGAAAGTAAAGGTATGAAAACCCCCATGCCCACGAGTGGACATCTTGACTTGACTAAGGATGGCAAACCGGTTGATCAAAAGGTTTATCGATCTATGGTTGGTTCATTGCTATATCTATGTGCCTCCCGTCCCGACATCATGCTAAGTGTGTGCATGTGTGCACGATACCAAGCGGCACCAAAAGAGTGTCACCTTAAGGCGGTGAAAAGAATCGTGAGATACTTTATACATACACCAAACTTTGGCATATGGTATCCCAAAGGATCCTCTTTTAATCTTGTTGGCTACTCCGATTCGGACTATGCCGGAGACAAGGTTGATAGAAAATCCACTTCGGGTACATGTCAATTTCTTGGTAGATCTCTTGTGTCTTGGTCCTCCAAGAAACAAAACTCTGTGTCTCTATCTACCGCCGAAGCAGAATACATTGTCGCGGGATCATGTTGTGCTCAATTACTATGGATGACTCAAACTCTTAAAGATTATGGTGTGCATGTGAGACATGTACCATTACTATGTGACAATGAGAGTTCTATTAAGATTGCACACAATCCCGTGCAACATTCTCGAACTAAGCATATTGAGGTTCGTCACCATTTCATTCGAGATCATGTTGAGAAAGGTGACATTGACCTTAGACATGTTCGTACCGACAAGCAATTGGCGGACATCTTTACCAAACCTCTCGATGAGAAGGTGTTTTGTCACTTGAGAAGTGAGTTGAACATCATTGATGCTTCAAACGTGAACTAGAGGTTCATGTGGATGCATACAAGGGCATGAGCATTCTTGACTAATCCATGATACTTCTATGATCATCTTATATCTTGGACATTTTGCTCCCTTGTATTGTGTCTAACCTTTTGTAGGTACTTGCACAAGCCTCATGTCACAAGATTGCATCTCACTCTTATCTTGAGCAATCTTGTATAACTCAAGTAACTACAATTGTTGGTGGAACAAGGAATAAGACAATTTAAACATATCCTTTGACAACTTTTGAGTTATGCTTCATTCTTGTCATTTTGGATATATATATATATATATATGTTATTCCTTGCAAATCTAACCCATGTAGGAAGATGAACTACAAATGATAGGACCGCTCCAAACTTCAACTTATGAGCATCCACTTCAAGTTCAACTACATGATGGACATCACCACCAAACCCCAATGTAAGTTCTCACATCTTAGAGAAGCTTTACTCAAAGACATGAGCTAAAGCAACTCAACAAGATGTGAATACATTGAAATGCTTGAAAGAAAAATGGTAACCCCATTTTGAGCTTAAACGATGAGTATGACCTATGATCAAGTGTCCTCACTTGACTCCTAAGTCAATATACTCTAACATAGGTGACCTAGTCGCCGACCCCTCTACATGAAGTTCTCTAGTGTTTCTTTTGCAATCCTCTTCATCTAGATGTTTCTTTGTTTCTTTATTTCTTTCATGTGTTTCTTTTCTCTTAGCTAGACTCGTAGTTAATTCATTGCAAATCTTTGTGAGAATTCCTTTGCCTAGTGAGCTGAGTTGACAGATGTTTCTTTGCACCAAACTCGGTTCCACCGAATTGATTCAATTTGGAGTCACCGACTTTGCTGCTATAAGGAGTTTTCTGTCAAATATTTTCTGAGTCCTTCTAATCCAGCTCCACTCAATGATTCTTATCCTCTACTTGCATCTGGGACTACTCAATGGCTAGGTGTGTTCCTCAAGGACCATACTCACTTGACCAATTATCTTGAAATCCCTTCTTGGAAATTGATGTCAAAGGGGGAGAGAGGAATGCATCAAAGCTTATCATTACAAGCTCTTCTTTGTAAAAAGGGAAGAGAGAGAAGAGATGCATCTTACAAGAGGAGAGAATGTTACATGTTTCTAAGAGGGGAGAAACATGTTCCCAATATCCAATATCCAATGTCAGATTCAAGGGGAGAGAAAGTTCTTTTTGGAGGAGACAATTTCTTTTCTTCTCTTCAGGGACATGTCTGCTTTAAAAGAAGTACTCACCTAGTGATACTCTCTTCTACATGTCATACCATCTTGGTTTCTTGTTGATCTTGTGTCTTTTCTTGAAGAAATTATCTTGTGTTGTCTAACCCTGTTTTCTCAAGTGTATTTCTTCAGGTACTTGTTCAAGAACTTCGAGGTAAGTATATGCATCACACTCATGAGCATCATGACTTATTGCTTTGCACATATTGTTTGCAAGAGGACAATCATGAACTTGTGGATATCTAAGTGTCACATTTATTGCTCTGATGCATATAGCCAAGATACATGTTACATGTGCATGTCTTTCACTTTGTGCTTCTACTCTTCATAAGCTACTATCATTTACTAGATGCACATCGTTAGGGGGAGCTTATACATGTTACATGTTTTCTTCAAAGCTTTCATACACTCTCATTTACAACTTTACTTGAAGCTTTTGATGTATGTTGTCATCAATTACCAAAAAGGGGGAGATTGAAAGCACATTTGCTTCCTTGGTGGTTTTGGTAATATATGCCAACATACATGTTGTTGGACTAATGTTTCTATCTAGTAAATTTCAGATAAGTTCAGCATCGGCGTGGCAAGGACTAGGGATGTGGACCCTTCAAAATGCTAAGGACTTATATTGGCAAAAGCTCAAGACTCTTCATTTTTGGTTTAGTGATCCAAGATCACATTGAGTCCATAGGAAAGCCAATACTATTAAAAGGGGGTGAGGTTTTGATAATGATCTATTTGCTCAAGTGCTCAATGATATTGCTCCAAAACCCTCAACCACTTTCCCTATCCAAACCTATCCCATTTCACAAAGTCAACTCGGTTCCACCGAAACTCATTCATCCGGACCCACCGAGTTCATCAGGACAGTGCCACTTGCCAAACCCTAACAAATCGGATCCACCGATATGGATCTCGGTCTCATCGAGATGGGTGACCATCATTCTGTTGCCTAGTTGCAATTCTTTCGGTCCCACTGAAATTGCACTCGGTAACACCGAGAGGGAGTGACCAAGTTTCTGTTGCCAAGTTGCAACATTTCGGTCTCACCAAGATTATGCAATCGGCGCCACCGAAACTGGGTCTAACCCTTACCATCGCACTTCGGTTGCTCCGAGATGTTCCATCCGGTCCCACCGAAACTTCAAACGTTCATATCTTTGCACAGGTCGGTCTCACCGAGATTCTTGTTTCGGTGCCACCGATTTTGGTCAAATGTGTGTAACGGTTGCATTTCGTGTGAAGGCTATTTATACCCCTCCACCACCCTCTTACCTAGAAAGAGAGCCATCAGAACGTGCCTACACTTCCACCATACATTTTCTGAGAACCACCTACTCATGTGTTGAGATCAAGACATTCCAATCCAACCATTTGAACCTTGATTTCTAGCCTTTCCCAAGTTGCTTTCCACTCAAATCTTTCTTCCACCATAGCCAAATCTGTGAGGAAGTTCTTGAGTGTTTGGGGAGACAATCATTTGAAGCACAAGAGCAAGGAGTTCATCATCAACATACCATCTATTACCTTTTGGAGAGTGATGTCTCCTAGATTGGTTAGGTGTCACTTGGGAGCCTCCAAGATCATGTGGAGTTGAACCAAGGAGTTTGTAAGGGCAAGGAGATCGCCTACTTCGTGAAGATCTACCCCGAGTGAGGCTAGTCCTTCGTGGACGTAAGCCATGGTGGAATAGGCAAGGTTGCTTATTCATGGACCCTTCGTGGGTGGAGCCCTCCGTGGACTCGCGCAACCGTTACCCTCCGTGGGTTGAAGCCTCCATCAACGTGGACGTACGATAGCACCACCTATCGGAACCACGCCAAAAACCACCATGTCTTCATTGCATTTGATCTTCCATACTCTACCCCTTTACTTTCCGTACACTTGCATGCTTTACTATTTCCGCTGCTCAATCTCTAGATTTGCTTGTGTAGAAAGTCTTGGTGTTATCTTAACTTGTGCTAAAATCTGCCTAAGTTCCAAGATAAACTAAAAACTACACCTTTGGTTTGTTAAGTGTCTATTCACCCCCCCTCTAGACCTATCTCCTCGATCCCACAGCTGCATACTGCTCGATACGGCGGGTGACTCTCCATGCCGGCCCCTGCTCTGGCTTTGGTGAGGCATGGAGTGCAACCGGTTTGGACTATAGGAGTAATTCACCTGCTGCATAACTGCCGTCTTTAAAATCTCGATCGCATTCCTTGCTTCAACTTCCATTGGGCTGTTCCCATTGATCGGGATCGCAGCAAGGTTGCGTGTCGCCACCCACGTGTTATCCACCGGATTTGAATAGTGGCCAGCTGGTGTATGAAAGCGTCCTGGTTGCTATTGAATCTGCTGATGAGGTGGCAGCTGCTGAGGCTACAGTTGAGCCCACGGTTGTTGTTGGAGTGTGGCAAGCGGATCGGCCTGGGTCAATTGTGTTGGGGAACGTTGCATGGGAAACAAAAATTTTCCTACGCACACACAAGATCTATCCATGGTGATGAGCATCTACGAGAGGGAGAGTGAATCTACATACCCTTGTAGATCGCTAAGCGGAAGCGTTAAGAAACGCGGTTGATGTAGTCGAACGTCTCCGCGATCCAAATCGCAAGTCGTCCCTCGATCCGATCACGAACTAGTGTCGAACGGACGGCACCTCCGCGTTCAACACACGTACGGCTTGATGACGCCTTCACCTCCTCGATCCAGCGAGCGATGATGAAGTAGTAGATGAGTTCCGGCAGCACGACGGCGTGGTGATGGTGGTGAGGAACAATCTCTGCAGGGCTTCGCCAAGCACTACGGAGATTATGACGGGAGGAAATAGAGGGTTAGGATTGCCGGCACACGGCTTGGGAAATCTTAATGTGTCCCGTGTGCTAGCCCTTCCCCTCTATTTATATGTTGAGCCTTGGGGTCTAAACTTGGAGTAAAAGCCTCCTCCAGGTCGGTTTTGCCCGCACAAGGTCGGTTTGGCCCGCAGGGAAAGAGTCCAACTCGGATTCCAGCAGTATCGCGCACAAGCGGTAGTACCGCTTGAGCGGTAGTACCGCTTCACAGCGGTAGTACCGCTTACGCGGTAGTACTGCCTTACCAGCGGTAGTACCGCTTAAGGCAGCAGCAAAACTTCCTTTTGCACTTTCCAATACCTCGCGGGCTTTACCCCTTTGGCCTATATAAAGTGTTGCTGCACCCGAACACTTCGGTAAACATCCGGAACCTCTTCCGGTGAATTCCGGAACCCTTCCGGAGATCAAAACACTATTATCACATATATTAATCTTTACCTTCGGACTCTTCCGGAGTTCCTCGTCATGTCCGGGATCTTATCCGGGATTCCGAACAACCTTCGGTCACCAACAAAATAACTCAACTATACTAATCGTCACCAAACGTTAAGTGTGTAGACCTTGCGGGTTCGAGAACTATGTAGACATGACCGAGACACCTCTACGATCAATAACCAATAGCGGGACCTAGATGCCCATATTGGCTCCTACATATTCTACGAAGATCTTTATCGGTCGAACCTCTATGTCAAGGATTCAGTTAATCCCGTATGCTGTTCCCTTTGTTCTTCGGTATGTTACTTGCCCGAGATTCGATCGTCGGTATCTCTATACCTAGTTCAATCTCGTTACCGGCAAGTCTGTTTACTCGTTCCGTAATACAAGATCTCGTGGCTAACACTTTAGTCACATTGCTTGCAAGGCTCATTGTGATGTTGTATTACCGAGTGGGCCCTGAGATACCTCTCCGTCACACGGAGTAACAAATCCCAGTCTTGATCCATGCCAACCCAACAGACACCCTCGGAGATACCTGTAGAGCATCTTTATAGTCACCCAGTTACGTTGCGACGTTTGATACACACAAGGTATTCCTCCGATGTCAGGGAGTTGCATGATCTCATGGTCATAGGAACAGATACTTGACATGCAGAAAACAATAGCAATAAACTGACACGATCATATGCTACGTTCGTAGTTTGGGTCTTGTCCATCACATCATTCTCCTAATGATGTGATCCCATTATCAAATGACATCTTATGTCCATGGCTAGGAAACCTTCACCATCTTTTGATCAACGAGCTAGTCAACTTAGAGGCTTACTAGGGACACAGTGTTGTCTATGTACCCACACATGTATTTGAGTTTCCAATCAATACAATTATAGCATGGATAATAAACGATTATCATGAACAAGGAAATATAATAATAACTAATTTATTATTGCCTCTAGGGCATATTTCCAACAAATTGGGGTGTGACTGCTCCAGCGCCTGCCGTTCCCACGCTGGCTCCCGGCGTAGCTTGGGGGGGAGTGTCTAGTAGAGTCTGAAAAAGCCTCTGCGGGTCTATCCCGGTCGGGAGCCGACTCTGGAACCTTCTCTGGTGTATCATGGACAACTCGTTTTGGCGAAAACTGAGGTGAATTCCCTCATCCTCCAAACGTCGGGTCTCCTAAAGGACGTCGCTCCGAACTTTAGCGAGACGTGTATTTTCTGTAGTGATTTCCTCCTAAACTTTGGCTACCTTTTCACGACACTTCTCGATCTCCGCCTTCCGAGTGGCCTCGTTCCTCGTTCTCTGGGGTCACTAGATTCGCCAGGAGTGCGCTGAGAGACGCCGCCGTCTCTCCTAGTGACTGTGCTCTTGGTAGCCCGGTGCTGGTCCCTACAGCCGCAGCTGTTGCTGTTGCCACAGCGTTGGAGAGCTGACCCGGCGTAACTAGAACCGGATTCTGGCTTGAGGACGGGTTTGACTCATCTTTTATCAAGTTCGCTTGATCATCATAGCGAGGCTGGTTCTGGTTTCCAGCCATGTAGACAGCAACACGACGAGGCGGTTCGTAGGAATCTGAATGCTCCTCTCCACCCGAGTGCTCTCCCAACCTTTCATCGAAAAGTGGGATAATAGACCCGGTTTCATCACGGTCGTTCTCCCTGACTGATGACTCGCCGTATGAAAAGGCAAGCGTGTCACCTCCGGGCACCGAATCGGTGGCCAACTCTGACTCTGCGTGGCTCCGCTGATGATACCGACGAAGGCGCTGGTCCGGCTGGGGGTAACCCGGCGCGCGGACTCGACAAAGCCGGCGGTGGCGTCCGGCTCTGGGCCGGACCCGCCGATGATGTCAATGAAGACGTGGATCTTGCCGAAAGGAACCTGGTATCCTGAATCGATAGAGTCGGCCTCAGGACCCCAGCCGACGACGTCGATGTAGAGCTTCCCGCGCTGACTTTTCGTCATCCGGTTGATTGCGAACTCCTCAATCCCTGGAAGAGCTCCCTCCAAGAACTCAACACCACCGTGCGCTGGCCCCACGGTGGGCGCCAAATGTCGTGCTTTTGTCACGGCAGATGTCCTCATAGGAGAACTACGTTGTGAGGCCATCGCTGCTAGGTGGTACCTTGAACGGGGTTGATCGGAAACGAGGGACGCGAGTTTACCCAGGTTCGGCCCCTCACGATGGAGGTAAAAGCCTACTCCTTCTTGATTACTATTGATGATGATGATCTCGATTACATGGGCGTTGTTTCGCTACCTAACTTTCGAGAGATTGTAACTTGTCTGTCCACGACCTATGACCCCCCCTTTATATAATATAGGCCGGGTCCCTAGTTTACAATGAGTTCCCGGGTTATTCCCGTAATTGGAATCCTACTCTATGCTTGTAAGCCTTCCGTGTCTTCCAAGTAAGAGGAACTCCTTCCAAAGTCGGAAATCCCCTAAGCCGGAAACGCCTCACCTGGGCCAGGTTTTGCTTCGGCCCACCAGATGCCGGCTTTGGGATCTTCGGTGATAACCCGGCCATTTACCCTGGGCCTGGCGGGTCTTAATCCCTGGCCTTAAAGTCGGGTTTCCACCGTGGGTAATATCCCCAACAGTTTCTTTTTCGGAATTGTCTTTATGATTCGGGCGTTTCTTCTCCCGTTGTCTCTGCAGGTCCGGTAACTGCTCTCGGCACGGGCATTGGTGACGATCCTTCCATCGTGGAGCAGCCGACTGAGATGGAGATGGTGGACGCTTCCTTGCTCGCACACGCCCCCGTTTACCGTTCCCGCGTCTTTTGCTGGCACGACGATGGGGGAGGCCGGCGCCGCTGGCCCGAAGACAGGAACGGATGTCGCGCCGGAAGGTGGCACGGAGGAAAACGTGGCTCGGGACATCGTTATGAGCAAGGAAGTCGTCCGCACCCGGGAGACCGACATAGCTATTGGCAGCGAAGGTGTGGTCCCGGGGGCCACCCTGCCGGGCGGCGGCGAGGCAAACCCGGTCGTGATGGACGATCCTGCGTCGAGAGGTGGCGCCGAGGGGGCGACTGACGCAAGTGGCGGCATCGTCGTTGGCGCATGGGTAGGGCTTTTCGCCGGGTGCCCCAAGGCCACACCTCTTGATTATCTTTATAAACAAGCCATTCCTTTTGATTTTCCAACTGTTTATTTGGCAATAAGTAATCAACTAATATTACTCTTTTTTAAAAAAAATATTGTATTTTCATATGTTTACATTTCACTCAAATCCCACCTGGGTCGATCACTCTAGCTCACATAGACTCGCCAAAATGTTACACCTGTTCCAAGATAAAAACTATCATGCCAAAGTAGCGCTAAAGCAATTTGGCTTGCGTGTGAGCTCGAGCAGTTAGTTTGGGTGCACCCTGAAATTTACAGTATATTTGGTACAACTATTTTTTCCCACAAGGTACATAAACCGATTAGGTTTACCCTTAAGTTCAATTTCTTGTAATTTTGTGAAATTCACAGTGACATAAGTTTCCACGCCACACTGAAAGATCCTTTTAGCTAACAGGAGGTGATGTTTTTTTTTCTTTGAGGGAATTAGAAAAGTTGATACATGGTTTGTGCAGCAGTTTTCAAAAGGAGCCGAGATAAGTACAACATAACCTCAGCATCACAAGACAAAACGCATATACCATTACAATAAGCACACTTGTCATAGCAAATAAGCAAGGCCAAGGGTGGCCAAACCGACCCCGAGCTGGCGCAAACGGCCCGTGCAAACGACGAGCAAATAGCCCCTCAGGCCGGGACAAGGACAGGAACAAAGAAAGAAAGAAAAATGTTTCACGAGGAGGAGGATAATTTTATACTGCTACCACCAACGCTGCCAATCAGATCAGGCAGGCAGGGGGCGGCGAGGAGGGATGGATGGATGGATACGCAGGGCGGGGGACGTGCGGGCGTACAGGCAGAGAGAGTGGGGGAGAGAGTGAGTCCACCTCAGCTTCAGGTGAGCTGGCCGGTGGCCGCTGGCGCATTTTTCTATTTCTGAGGCCTGCCCGGTTTCCAATTCCGACGAGCCAAAACAGACGGAGGGGAAAGGGGTCGGGGGAGGGAAAAAAAATGGAGGAATAAAAAGGGAAAGAAATAAAGCGAGAGGAGAATCCCAATTCCCCAAGTACTACGCACGAGAGGGGGGAGGGGGGAGGGGAGGAGGGCAGGCAGCGCGCACACACTAGGGGAGGGGAGGACGGCTACAAGAGAGGAGAGAGAGGCGGGGGGCGAGGGGCAGCGGCAGAGGGCTGCAGCAGGGGCAGAAGCATTAGAAGGGGCAGTTGTAACCAAGTGGCAGCAGTAGATAGAGCCATCTATCTATCTCTCTCTACAGGTATAAATCCTTCCTTGCTCGCTTCCTTGCTTGCTTGCGCGCATCTGGTAGGACGGAGGGAGGGGGCGCGCGAGGGCAGAAGAGTTGGTGGGGAGGGAGGGGATTTCTCGGGCGCCGCGGCGATGGGGGCGCGCTGATTGGGTCGCCGGCCGCGATCTTTCAGTGGAGATTTTCTTGGTTGGGCCCGTGATCTTGCCATGGGTTCGATTTATTAGGTGATTTTTTCTTGCCCCAACGGTGTGATGTTCTTCTTTTTCTGTTGGATTGGATGGAGCCGTCCCTGTTTGGTCCGCCTGGATTCGCGTCGCCTGGCGGGGGTCGCCGCCGAGGGTGGAGGGAAGATTTGGTTTGGTTCTGGGGGGAGCGATTTGGGGGGCGGCGGATCGATTGGGTTCTCGCCGGAAGATTCGATTTTTACGCCTTGTTTTATTCACGCGGTCTTCTCAGATCTCAAATGCCCCTGTTCCTGATCCGTTTCTTCTCGCCGATTTCGTCCGCGCTTACTTTCCTCCATCCCCTGTTGATTTCATTATTGCAGATCGCGGCTAGGAGATCAGCGAGCACGCCGAGATTTCTCCCTTTCCGGATCAATCTCATCCGAGAAGATAATAAGCCGTCCGGGAGCAGCAAGCAAGGGGGGAGGAGAAGCCATGATGCTGGAGGGCAAATCCTGCCTCGTCTCGCGCTCCCTGCCGAGCTACTGTGAGCCGGAGCCCGAGTGGGCGTTCCTCGCCGTCCTCAGCGGCGGCAAGCGCCCTGCGCCGGAAGACTTCGGCGCAGAAGACATGGAGGAGGTAGACGGCGGCGGCAGCGGGAAGCGCAGCAAGTCGCCTTCCCCGCAGCCGCACACGCCGGACATCACCGAGAGCCACGGCTCCAGCCGCCATGCCTCCTCAGGCAGCGGCGGAGAGCAGCAAGGCTCTGGGGCCAATCTCATTGGCGAGATTGGTCGCGACCTCTCCATCAATTGCCTCCTCCGGCTCTCCAGGTCGGACTATGGCTCCGTGGCCTCCCTCAACAGGGACTTCAACTCCCTGGTGCGCAACGGGGAGATCTACCGCCTGCGGCGGCAGAATGGCATCGCCGAGCATTGGGTCTACTTCTCCTGCAATGTCCTGGAGTGGGACGCCTATGACCCCTACAGGGAGCGCTGGATCCAGGTGCCCAAGATGCCACCGGATGAATGCTTCATGTGCTCTGACAAGGAGTCCCTGGCTGTGGGCACCGAGCTGCTTGTCTTTGGGATGGCACACATTGTCTTCAGATATAGCATCCTGACCAATTCATGGACAAGGGCTGATCCCATGAACTCTCCTCGGTGCTTGTTTGGATCAACAAGCGTCGGTGAAAAGGCCTATGTCGCTGGAGGCACCGATGCTTCTGGGAATATACTGAGCTCTGCAGAGATGTATGACTCTGTGACACACACTTGGACACCCCTTCCCAGCATGAATAGGGCTAGGAAGATGTGTTCTGGTGTGTTCTTGGATGGCAAGTTCTATGTGATCGGCGGTGTTACCAGCAACAACCAGGTACTGACATGTGGTGAGGAATATGACTTGAATCGGGGGTCATGGAGGGTCATTGAGAACATGTCTGAGGGCCTCAATGGAGTGACTGGTGCTCCTCCACTCATTGCAGTTGTCAACAATCAGCTTTATGCGGCTGATTACAGTGAGAAGGATGTGAAGAAGTATGACAAGCTGAATAATAAGTGGATCGCTCTTGGGAAATTGCCCGAACGGTCTGTGTCGATGAATGGATGGGGCCTTGCTTTCCGAGCCTGTGGTGACCGGCTGATTGTCATTGGAGGCCCAAGGACTTCTATTGGTGGCATCATTGAGCTTAATTCATGGGTTCCCGATGAGCAACCGCCTGTGTGGAATTTGGTTGCCACACGGCAATCGGGGAACTTCGTGTATAACTGCGCCGTGATGGGTTGCTGAGTCCACTGAATAAAGATTGGATGCAGTGGATATTTATGAAGGATGATAGTATGCACAAAGGCAGCCTGTTCAATTGCTCCAGCCCTGATTCTTCGTAGCGATTTATGCCTTCTGCCCAGTTACCTGGACATCTGCTGAGCGGCAGCACTCATGTAACCCTTGAGTTCTAATACTTCTGTTTTCCTTGCTAATCCATTTCTACATTTGCAATTTGGATCAACAGCTCGTGATTTCAAAGATACGAGACGATGCAAAAACAGTGTTATATTAATAATCTAGAAACAACTTCCAGAATGCTCGCCTTTCACTGTTGATGATGAACAACCTGTTAAGCAATTCTTGATTTATCTTTGGCTGCAACTAGAGCATGTTTATGAATTCACTGCTATGTCTCTTATTCATCCAGTTTGCTTCATGATATGCTTTTCTGGATTGTGTTATCAGCTTGTAAGTTGGTAATGATATGTTGTTTTGCTGGTTGTGAATTTGTATGTACTATTAGACGCTGGTATTGTTCTAGTTTTAGTTGTGATGGTTCGCTTGTGGGTTTGTTTGACTTGGTGTTTTAGTTCATATTTCCATGTACTGATGTTTGAGTTAGTCAACTGAGTCGAGTTTGAGTTGTTCTGTTTCTGATGGAGTGTCAAAGCAGGAGTTGTTTTCAAAACTAGACCATTTTACTGGCCATTTAGTGACAAGTTTCCTGGGAGTTGTCGACCCTTCTACCTGTAGTTGTTGCTAGCCTAGAAATAAGTCTCCTCATGGTCTTACTGGATCATTGAATTATCCCCGAGAGCGAGAGGGCAAAAAATTCTAGCTGATTGATTCTTCGTTTTCTGCTGTAGCTATTTCAGCAAATTGATGTCATCCTCTATTAGCAATGTTGCAATAAGGGAATATATATATCATTAGTAAGGTTAAATAAAAGGAAGTGATGCATTTGCAACTGCTGGTTATTAATTTTTTTTGAGTGAGTTATCTGTCTGACCGACCATTTGTTTGAACCGTATTTCTGATCCATAGGGCATACATTCTTCTTCTCTTTTGAGCATTTAGATATGCACATACATGCTTCTTCCTGTGTGGTAGCATCCATCTTACATTGCCCCTGGATTTCTGGAATGAGAGCTGAATGGTGGTGCCCAGCGAATTGAGATGGCGGCGCTTGCTATATAAAAGGAGCTCGAGTAATCTGTCGATGTCGACTCTTGCATACATATATGTGGTAAAAAGAAACCTTGTAGATCCTGCCATTTGGAGCAAGAAGAGGGTTGTGAGCAGGGCAGAGTACTGTTGCACTCTTTTATACATCATCTTGCATAATGTGGCAACCTTTTGCTCTTCTTACTTGAGTGACAGAGCATTTTGCACGACAGTGTCCACTTTGGTTGTGGAAATATATATATAGTCCTCGTGCGAGCTTCTTTCGGAGCACGAAGACGTTTGTTTAGGATCGCCACGGATATCGTTTGCGCGATCATGTTTGTTTTGTATTGCAAGCTGGTTTTGAGTGGAGTTGCATGCGGTTTGAGAAGTGAATTCGCAGGTACGTACTCCTGAGGCTTGCTTCCCGCCGTGAAAGGAAATCACCTGTTCCTTGCAAGGCAGAGAAGTACTACTAGAAGAGAACCACACGTGCCGATCGATGGTGTATTGGCATTCTCTCTGTGCACGCTCGCTGATTTCCTAGACTAGTCATCGGGCCGGGTCAGAGAAGCTTTTCGCTCCGTCCGGTCCAGTCCGGTTGCAGCAGTACGACCCGATGCTACACTACACAGACCGTTTTGTTCCCCTGGCAACTTGGCAGGTGACCCAGCCCGACACAACTCTGCCGCCGATACTCGCTGACCCGTTCGCCCGTCCCTGCAAAAGGGAAAAACACAGGGAGAGACGTTCCTCCTCTCCTCCAGAGCCACTGGCAGAGCACGCACGAGGACGCTTTGCTACCGTACCTGGACGAAAGAAATCATCATCAGCAGCCTCCCTGCCGTGCTGTGTTGCGTTGCGTGAAGCTTCCTTCTTCTGACCCCCGGAAGGCTAGTAGTCGTAGCAGCCTACGCCCCTCTCCCGGGATGGATGGATGGATTCCCCTTGAGCGTGGTGGAAGC
This sequence comes from Elymus sibiricus, assembly GCA_039707655.1. Taxonomy (NCBI): domain Eukaryota; kingdom Viridiplantae; phylum Streptophyta; class Magnoliopsida; order Poales; family Poaceae; genus Elymus; species Elymus sibiricus. The sequence goes on from CM077670.1 coordinate 325,018,927, forward strand.
GTACGCCTCGTGCCTCCTTTACAGCGCGGCCGCTTGCGTTGCGTTGCGTTGCGTTGCGGCGGTACCACCTTTTCTTTCTTTCTTTCTTCCATTCTTCTCTTCCGGCGGGAGGGGCGGGGTCTACAATAATTTCAGCCGTGGCCGTCGCTGTTGTGCCATTCCGGGCATCCAGTTCTGTCGTGCGCGCCGCTGCAACCGGCACCTGCCGCAGCTGCGTCTGCGTGCGAGGCCGATCGATCGACAGCGGGCACGCACATGCGCCCGAGCGCTCCAGAGAGATAATCTCATCTGCCTCTGCTGCGCCCAACCACTGTCTTTAGTCCCCTGTCCCGCCCCGATTAGCGGTCTCTCCCCGGGTGCCAGCCACAGCTTCCAAATCCGCCCGCCCCCATTACGCCCCTGTTTGACCCCCTGCCTGCACAACTTGCAAATTTTCGTGTATGTATGTGCCCAATTTGTTCTTGTGTTGCTCTCCTCGTGTGATCGACCAACAAGAAAATTAGGCGAGTTAATATTTATCCGATGGCGTCCCTCTGGATGGAGGAGGAACCTTTATCCTCCCTCACCGAATAATCACAGCAATTTCGTCCGGTTTACACGCTCTCAAGTGTCATTTGCAGCCAGCCAGCCAGCCCGGGACGGGATTGGAGAACATTTTTGGGTGGAGAATATGTACATCTATCTGTCCATCTATCTATCTACCCATCTCGTCTCCATCGAGCATATGAAACCATGCCCCCTCACCTCACCTCCCACTTTATTTATTCGCGGGCGATTTAATGCGCTGCGTTAGGCGCCCCGAATTTTTTCACCTGATGGCCTCGACTGTTTAATTGTCCCAAGAGTGATCGGCACGCCAGAGCGAGCGTACGTGCTGTCATTTTCCTCCCTTTCTCTCCTGCATGCCTCCTTCCTCCATTGCATGGACGGAGAATCATCCCGCGTGAACGGTGAGGAGGTGAATGGTGGTGACGCGTCGACGCAAGTGGGGAGATGCTAGCTTTTCCGTTCCGTCTCTTTCCTTCTCCGATCGGAACAATGCACATCAGATCTTCCTACCGGCCGGTCTTCGCCGTCCGGTCGCCGTCGCGGGCTTGGCCGTTCCCATGTGGCGACGAGAGCGACGGGCGGTAGCCGTCTGCGGCGCCGGCGATGGGCTCTTGGGTTTGCGCCTCGTGGCGTCAGACCATTGACGACGTCTCCAGGTCAAACTTTACGGCTCTGGTAAAACGCACGCAAAGCTTGTGTTTGACCTGTCGCTTTTTTTCCCCGTCTGTTTGTTTGTTGGGCTGGAAGTGAAGTGTGCTCCTGTTTAGGCCTGCTGATTAACGAATGGTGGGCTTGTCGAATCTCAACAAGGCCTCTAATAAGGCCCTTATCCAGGTCCATGTGGCCCGTCCTCTCTTTCTACTTGGAAAAGAAGCCCAGGTCTGTTCGTTTGTTTCTCTCTGTCTTGCACAGTAGAGAACTCGAGAAAGATTCAGGCAGATGGACAGGCTGCAGCTACCACGCACAGAAGGCAGGCTAGGCCGAGGTCTGATTGTCCTTTGCTGGGGCTCCGTCTTGAATTCCCGAGGAGGCCGGGCCGGCAGCAACAATAGTGAGGCAATAGCAACAGGACCAAAGGTGAGTACCTGCACATGTGAGCGAAGAGCAGAGAAAATTCAGAGAAGCCCCAAGCTAGCCGCTAGATAGTACGTACCCCTACTGCATCTCGTACTAGTACTGAAGTACTTTCACCCACCCCTCGTCCATTCATTCGTCCACCGGTGACCGTTGCCTTTTGTCTGTCGTCAGCCTCTGTTTTCACCTCCTTCTAATCTCCTCTGATGGCCTGTAAAAAACGTTTGGATTCAGGTTCTGTCGCCTCAGTGAAGTTCGCGAGAGGCTTCTCGCTTTGTCTCGACGTAGTACGTACTCCCTCCGTTTCATACAATGTAGTGCGTATAGATTTTTTAAGAAATCAAACTTTAAAAAAATTGACCAACTTTGTAGAGAAAAACATATACATCTTGAATACTAAATAGATATCATTAGATACATCACAAGACATATTTTCATATTGTATATATTTTATATTGTAGATATAAATAGTTTTCCATATAAATTTGATTAAAATTGGTAAAGTTTGACTTTCTAAAACATATATGCACTGCGTTATGAAACGGACGGAGTAGTAATCGATCGCCTCACCTCGGTGATTCGCTTCGCCTCTCGAGGCAGCAGTGTATCAGGCCACGCGCGTGCGTCACGGTGGCCTGCCGGCAGGGAATCCGCGGGGCAGTACTACCAGTGCCGCCGCACAATCAGCGGGGCATCATGCCGCAATCATCCACGGGTGACGAGCGAGCTCGTCGGTCTCCGCTCGGCCAGGCGAATCGGCGGTGAATCGTACCTGCTGCGTCTGCATGTCCTGCTACTCTGCAGCGGCCGCACGGCGCGTAGGCCGGTGCATGTGGCCATCTCAGGGCAAGTACGGACAATGCTCTAAAGGGTAGTACCCTCTGTCAAAGGGAGGAGATGAATGACTCATCCCACTCGCCGCTTAAATGGTGACATAGTACATTTTGCTTTCACATCGGCGAAACGTCAAATTTTGAACTTTTTTGCCCACCCTTGGGGCGTCTCGGAAAGTATCCGGTGCACCCGGCCATTTGATGCTATAGGTGCTCTCGTTTTTTTTAAATAATACTCTCTCCGTCCCAAAATAAGTAACTCAAGTATGTACTACTTGAGTCACTTATTTGGGGGCGGAGGGAGTAGTTATGAATGCCGAATTGTTTTAAGAACAAATCATGTCTAACTAGTAACAAGAATCTATCATACCGTTTTTTTTTTGATGCAAATTCAAAACATAGATAAAAATACCAAATTCATTGATGATCAAGAAATTGGCTGAATTGAAGGCCCAGTTTGCATTAGTTTCTATTCACATCATGATTTGTCATTTTTTTTGTTTCTAGATAAGTATTTTAAATTTGAGTCCAAAATTGCATACCATGGTACATATGTACTGTGTGCACGCAGCTCCTCCCATATTGTCCACATGCATATAATTGGTGGGGATGGAGAAAGAAAGAAAGTGGTCCGGGTGGGCCAGATCTCACCCTCCACACCCCCCCCCCCCCACACACACATACACAAACACATGGGCTGACTTTGAGGGTTCGTGGATAGTCTGGACAGACGAAGACAATTTGGGGTCCGATTGGATGACTTTTTTTCTCTCCCCTGTGAGGACACTGGCAGGGATGTCCGCCCGGACATATAGGACGAAATAGGAGGACCGGTTGAAGATGCGCTTAGTTTCAGTGTCATATGGTATATCTATATGCCACATTTCATATCAGCTTGGCCTCTTGTTAGTGGCTCATATATTTTCATAGATGCTGCGAGGAAAAAGAACTTGGAGATGGTGCTAGGTAAAGAACAATTCTCTACTAAGTATTGGCTCGGATGTGGAGGTCACTTCATTGTCCCACGAGATCATGGTTGTTATTCCGACTTGGACCGAGCCCATCCTTGGCTATCTTCTTTGAAATAAACTTCTCGAGGATAAGACGGAGGACCAACGCATTCTACACCGAGCTGTAGGATACGCCGAGCACAACGGGGAGCTTTACAAGCGCAACGTCACTCGTGTTTTCCAACGCCGTGTCTCTCCAGAAGAATGTCGGCAAATCCTACTTGATATATATTCACGTCGGCACTTGTGGACAACATGCGGCTCCTCGAACCCTGGTGAGCAAGGCCTATCGAGCAGGTTTCTATTGGCCTATGGCTAAGCAAGATGCAGACAACATAGTCAAACACTGCCTGGGATGCCACCGCTTCGCCAAAGTTAACTGTTTACTGGCAACAAACCTCAAAACTATCCCTATCACATGGCCTATTGCGGTCTGGGGGCTGGACATGGTTGGACCTCTGAAACGAGGCAATGGAGTTTTCAGATGCCTCCTGATGGTGGTCGACAAGTTCACTAAGTGGATTGAAGAGGCGCCAGCCATGAAATTCATATCCGGCGTCATACACCATTACGGCATGCCCCATAGCATTATAATTGACAACAGGAAAAATTCACTGCCATGAAGTTCAAAGACTATTGCGCTTAGTGCAATATTAAGCTCCACTTTGCTTCTATAGCACACCCACAATCCAGTGGGCATGTTGAATGGGAAAACGAATTGCTCCTCGGTGGGTTGAAACCGAGGTTTGTTAAATGGATGGAAAAAGCTGACGGAAGGTGGATTGACGAGCTCGATTCAGTCCTATGAAGTCTCAGAATTATACCGAATCGGTCAACTGGCTACACTCCTTTCTTCATGGTATATGGAGATGAAGCCGTCCTCCCTGGTGACCTCGAACATGATTCTCCTCGCGTATCTCGATATGTGGAGTATGATGCCGAGCTGGAGCATCAGGACGACCTGGATGCACTGGAGGAATCCCGGGAGTGTCCTTGATCAGAACTCCTGGAATATTGGCCTTCCACGTCGCTTTTATGCTTAGGTCTTGTTTTAAAATTATTTTTTAGTTCGATAAGACTATATAGTTCGATTGTGTGTTGGCAACGGGAGTGCCCCTTTGTTGCAGTCGCAGTTTACCTGATTGGCTCCTGAAGGGTTGAAGCCCAAATTTAACCAGCATAATAGAGAGCTCAGCAGCAGAAAAATTTGAGGCACAACGGAAGCACTTAAGAATTTTTTTTGAAGACCAACACTATTGCAGGATGGTCCTAACGCGACACATGTATACGAGACCAATCGACCAAACTGTGTGCGGTGCATTAATCGCAAACAGTACCGTAATAAAACCGTCACCAATAAAACGAACTATGTTCGATGGCGGATTGATAATCCACAATTATAGGGGATCAGTTGTAGCCATACCTGGCCAAATGGGCCGTGCCTGGCAGGCCGGCCCATTAGCACGCGTGCCCGGCCCGTGGTGGGCCGGCCCGGCACGTGGCCCGCCTAGGGCCGTGCCTGGGCCTGGAGGCTAGGCACGCGTGCCGGCCCAGCACGGCCCATTTAGTTTTTTTATTTTTATTTTTATTTTTTACAGGCCAATAAGTTGAATATTAGATGGGCTTGACAGCCTAAACGTGCCGATGGGCCGGCCCGTTTAATAGTAGGGCCGTGCCTGGGCCCTGGAGGCCAGCACGTGTGCCGGCCCGGCACGGCCCGAGTACTAAGCGTGCCTGGCCGGGCCGTGCCGTGCCTGGCCCGTTTAACTCAGGGCGGGCCGTGCCGGGCTGGGCCGGCCCATTTGGCCAGGTATAGTAGTAGCCTTTCTCGATAAATAAGAGTGTCGAACCCAACAAGGAGCTAAAGGTAGAATTAATATTTCCTTCAAGTTCTATCGACCACCGATACAACTCTACGCACACTTAACGTTTGCTTTACCTAGAAAGAGTACGAAACTAGAAGTACTTTGTAGGTGTAATGCTAGAACTACTTTACAAGAATAAAATTAGGAGTACTTTGCGAGAATAAAACTATGAATAATTTGTAAGATAATAAAAGTTAGTTGTTTAGTAGAAATCTTTGGTAACACAAGAGAAGGATTTGTCCCTAGGCAATCGATAACTAGACCGGTAATCATTATTGCAATTTTATATGAGGGAGAGGCATGAGCTAACATACTTTCCGTACTTGGATCATATGAACTTATGATTGGAACTCTAGCAAGCATCCGCAACTACCAAAGATCATTAAGGTAAAACCCAACCATAGCATTAAGTAACAAGTCCTCTTTACTCCCATACGCAACAACCCCCTTACTCGGGTGTAAGCTTCTGTCACTCTAGCCGCCCACTATAAGAGAATTATGAACGTATTGCAAACCCTACAACGGGAATCCCTCACGCTTGCGCGACACGGAGGGCACCATAGGACAGCACCAAAATAAAACATACAACTCAAACCAATCACGATCATCAATCAACCCATAGGACAAAAGAAATCCACTCAAACATCATAGGATTGCCATACATCATTGCATAATAATATATAGCATTAAGCACCATGTTTAAGTAGATATTACAGCGGGGAGAAGAGGTGTTACACCGCTGCATAGAGGGGGAGAGAGTTGGTGTTGATGGCGGTGAAGTTGTTGGTGTAGATCGCCGTCACGATGGTTGCCCCGGCGGCGTTCCGGCGCCACCGGGAGAGAGTGGGAGAGAGCCCCCTCCTTCTTCTTCTTGCTTGGCCTCCCCCCTAGACGGGAGGAGAGTTTCCCCTCTGGTCCATGGCCTCCATGGCTCCCGGAGGGGAGGAGCCCCTCCGAGATTGGATCTCTCTCTCTGTTCACTTCTGTTTCGCATTCCTGTTTTCTGGCCAAAAACCGTTTCTTATATTCCCGGATATCCGTAACTCCGATTGGGCTGAAATTTTGAGGGGATTTTTATCCGGATATTATCTTCCTTATGGCCGAAGGACACCCCAACCGACTTACAGGGAAGCCACAAGCCCCCTAGGCTCGCCCAGGGGGGCCCGCGCCCTCCGAGGTTATCATGCACTCGGGCATCGTCTCGCGTTGATTCTTCTTCCCAAAAATTATATATATTCCAAAATAAATCTCCATAAATTTTTATCGCGTTTGGACTTTGTTTGATATGGATTTTCTGCGAAACAAAAAAATATGCAACAAACAGGAACTGGCACTGGATCAATATGTTAGTCCAAGAAATCATATAAAATGTTGCCAAAAGTATGTGGAAATTGTAGGATAATGGCATGAAACAATCAAAAATTTTAGATACGACGGAGACGTATCAGCATCCCCAAGCTTAATTCCTGCTCGTCCTCGAGTAGGTAAATGATAAAAAAGATAATTTTTGATGTGGAATGCTACCTAGCATAATCTTGATCATGTAATCTAATCATGGCATGAATATTAAGACACGAGTGATTCAAAATAATAGTCTATAATTTGATATAAAGACATCAATACTTAGGCATACCAACAAACAATCACGCCTTTCAAAATAAAAATGCTAAATAAAGTTATCCCTACAAAATCATATAGTCCTGTCATGCTCCATCTTCTTAACACAAAGTATTTATCATGCACTACCCCGATGACAAGCCGATTAATTGGTTCATACTTTTTAACGCGCTTCAGCTTTTTCAACCCCCACGCAATACATGAGCGCAAGCCATGGATATATCACTATGGGTGGAATCGAATGATGATAGAGATTAATAAGGGGGATTCAAAAAAATGGAAGATAGTCTCACATCAACGAGGCTAATCAATGGGCTATGGAGATGCCCATCAATTGATGTCAATGCGAGGAGTAGGGATTGCCATGCAACGGGTGCACTAAGAGCTATAAGTGTATGAAAGCTCAATATGAAAACTAAGTGGGTGTGCATCCAACTTGCTTGCTCATGAAGACCTCGGGCATTTGAGGAAGCCCATCATCTGAATATACAAGCCAAGTTCTATAATGAAAAATTCCCACTAGTATATGAAAGTGACAACATAGGAGACTCTCTATATGAAAAACATGGTGCTACTCTGAAGCACAAGTGTGGAAAAAGGATAGTAACATTGCCCCTTCTCTCTTTTTCTCTCATTCATTTTTTTCATTTTTTTTGTTTTCTCTTTTTTTTTGGGCTCTTTTTTTTCTCCTTTTTTTAATTTATTTTTTGTCCGGAGTCTCATCCCGACTTGTGGGGGAATCATGGTCTCCATCATCCTTTCCTCACTAGGACAATGCTCTAATAATGATGATCATCACACTTTTATTTACTTACAACTCAAAAATACAACTCGATACTAGAACAAATATGACTCTATATGAATGCCTTTGGCAGTGTACCAGGATGTGCAATGATCTAGCGTAACATGTATGAAAAATGATGAACGGTGGCTGAGCCACAAATACTATGTCAGCTATATGATCATGCAAAGCAATATGACAATGTTGATGTGTGTCATATAAAAAGAACGGTGGAAGTTGCATGGCAATATATCTCGGAATGGCTATGAAAATGCCATGATAGGTAGGTATGGTGGCTGTTTTGACGAAGATATAAGGAGGCTTATGTGTGATAGAGCGTATCATATATCACGCGGTTTGGATGCACCGGCGAAGTTTGCACCGACTCTCGAGGTGAGAAAGGGCAATGCACGATACCGAAGAGGCTAGCAATATGCGGAAAGGTGAGAGTGCGTATAATCCATGGACTCACATTAGTCATAAAGAAGTCACATACTTATTGCGAAAGTTTATTAGCCCTCGAAGAAAAGTACTACTATGCATGCCCCTAGGGGGATAGATTGGTAGGAAAAGACCATCGCTCGTCCCCGACCGCCACTCATAAGGTAGACAATCAATAATAACTCATGCTCCAACTTCTTAGCATAACGACAGACCATATGTGCATGCTTCGGGAATCACAAACCTTAACACCAATATTCTTACTAAATCACAATCATTCACTAGTACCTCCCACATATCACCATCTTAATATCGCAAAACTATTGCAAGGAATCAAACTTATCATATTCAGTGATCTACAAGTTTTATGTAGGATTTTATGACTAACCATGTGAATGACCAATTCCTGTTGACTCTCTAAATAGATATAAGTGAAGCATGAGAGTTTAATTCTTTCTACAAAAGACCACACTCTAATAAATATAAGTGAAGCAAAAGAGCATTCTACAAATAACGGTTTTCTATATGTAGAGAAACAGGCATCCAAACTTCAAATGATATAAGTGAAGCACATGAAGCATTCTATAAAACCATACTCAAAAGATATAAGTGAAGTGCAAAGAGCATTCTATAAATCAACCAAGGACTATCTCATACCAGCATGGTGCATTATTAAAAGAAAAATAAAAAGCACACGACGCTCCAAGAATTTACGCATATCATGTGAACAAAACAAAAACCGAAACATACCGATAATTGTTGAAGAAAGTTGGGATGCCTTCTAGGGCATCCCCAAGCTTAGACGCTTGAGTCTCCTTGAATATTTACTTGGGGTGCCTTGGGCATCCCCAAGCTTGAGCTCTTGCCTCTCCTTATTCTCCTCATATCGATACCTCCTCGATCTTCGAACACTTCATCCACACAAAACTTAACCGAACTTTTTATTAGAGGGGTTAGTACATATAACATCAAATCCCATCATGTCCTGCTGTAACATTATTGTATAATTATAATAAAACATTACCCACTGTATGCTATCATAATTCTATGGCTCCCAAGTCAATGGGGCTCAACAAGATTTCAAACATACGCAAATAAAGAAACTATAACAACAATCTATGAAAACAGGACAGTCTGTAAAGATGCAAATGAAAAATATACTTCTGTAACTCCAAAAATTCTGAAAAAATAGGAAAAAATAAAAAAATTACATAGCAGTACTGTGTAAAAATTTCCTAATTTTTGCATGTTCCAGTAAAATATAGAAATTCAAACACTACAACAAAATTTTCTGTTTTTTCACAGCACAGACCAAACAAGCAGTTTAAACATCCTAAAGGTAAATCTTGGCACATTATTTTTATAATACAATGGATTTGTACAAGGGGATAATTATTTTTGTTGAAAAGTTTCTGTAATCAAGATTCACAAAATTTCCATGGGCATGAACAAAGTTCAAGGACGTCCCCCACTTCAACGGTGTTCGTCTTTCTCACTTTCACTTTTCTTTTTGAAATTTTTTAGGTTCCCCTCTATATTTTTTTGTTTTTAAATTTTTTTAAAAGCACACAACATAATAAAATGACTCTCTAAAGCTTCCGGATTGTCTCCCAGGCAGCGCTTTCTTTAAAGCCATTAAGCTAGGCATATAGTGCTCAAGTAATTGATCCACCCGGATCCCAAGGTATATCAAAACCAATTTTAATTAAAAAATATTTTTAATTTAGTAGTGAACACAAAGAAACATATATTATGCAATGATGAAGTCTAACTCTCTTCCTATGCATCGGCATGTCATAAAAGAACAATTCATGCACATCAAGTAAAGGCCAATGCATAGTATAAACAGGTTCTTGCAATTTTATCGTATTGGAAACATAGAGAGGCGGAGATGTAGCTCCTCTCTCATAATAATTGCAAGTAGGAGCAGCAAGCACATGCATATTATATTCATCAAAATTATAATGTGCAATAGTAAAATGTAACCCATCAATATAATCCTCAACTTCTCCGATATAGTGTAGTTGGGAGAATTCAAAAAGATAATAGGACTATCATGTGTGGGTGCAATAGCAACAATTTCATTCTTAACATAAGGAACTATAGCAAGTTCATTTCCATAAGCATAATTCATATTGGCATCATTGCCACAAGCATAGCAAGCATTAATTTCATCAAAAAGGGATATTTCAAACGAATCCAAGGGATCATAGCAATTATCATAGCATTCATCCTTCGGTAAGCACGAAGGGAAATTAAACAATGTATGAGTTGAAGAGTTACTCTCATTAGAAGGTGGGCACAGGTAGCTAATCCGCTCTCCCTCCTTTTGTTCTTCGCTCTCCTCGTCATCTTTTTCATCTAATGAGCTCACAGTGTCATCAATTTCTTCTTCCATAGGAGCCTGCAAAATATTAGTCTCTTCTTGGACAGCGGAGACTTTCTCAATAAAATCATCAATATAGGCATTGTATTCATAATTCTCATAGCAATATTTAAGTATAGCATAATTTTCAGATCTGTAAAGAGCATCATCATAATTTTCAAACTTTTCAAACAAATATTCAATTTCGTAAGCACCCTTAAAAGCAACAAATTCTTCTATTTGTTCCACATCATAGTAATCATACACACCATTAGCATAAAAAGCCAAGGTTTCATTATCATTAAATTCACATTGAAAGGGGAGGTGTGGAGCCTCCATCCTAGAGCAACAAGTATAATCACACCTTAAGCATAAATTCCAAGCATACCAATGCAGCATTTTAATTTGATCCCATAAGAGTTTCCCTTTTTGAGACAAGCGATAATCCCTAAAGTATTCCCGTTGATCCAAAGTATCTCCCATTATCAAGTTGAATGGAGATTTATCAGGATTATTAAAGTAGTATTTAATGTTTTCCACATAACTAGCATCAAGGGTTTTAGGAGGTTCCCCATCTCCATGAGTAGCAAGTACAACTAATTTTTTGGTGTTTCAGGTTCCATATCCATAACTAAAGATAGAGAACAACTTAGAACAGAAAATAAAAACTACTTAATGATAAAACAAACAAGCACACATGAGAATATCAACCCCACGATATTGCTCCCCGGCAACGGCGCCAGAAAAGGTCTTGATAACCCACAAGTATAGGGGATCAGTTGTAGCCTTTCTCGATAAATAAGAGTGTCGAACCCAACGAGGAGCTAAATGTAGAATTAATATTCCCTTCAAGTTCTATTGACCACCGATACAACTCTACGCACACTTAACGTTTGCTTTACCTAGAACAAGTATGAAACTAGAAGTACTTTGTAGGTGTAATGCTAGAACTACTTTACAAGAATAAAACTAGGAGTACTTTGCGAGAATAAAACTATGAATAATTTGCAAGATAATAAAAGTTAGTTGTTTAGTAGAAAGCTTTTATAACACAAGAGAAGGATTTGTCCCTAGACAATCGATAACTAGACCGGTAATCATTATTGCAATTTTATATGAGGGAGAGGCATGAGCTAACATACTTTCCATACTTGGATCATATGAACTTATGATTGGAACTCTAGCAAGCATCCACAACTACCAAAGATCATTAAGGTAAAACCCAACCATAGCATTAAGTAACAAGTCCTCTTTACTCCCATACGCAACAACCCCCTTACTCGGGTGTAAACTTCTGTCACTCTAGCCGCCCACTATAAGAGAATTATGAACGTATTGCAAACCCTACAGCGGGAATCCCTCACGCTTGCGCAACACGGAGGGCACCATAGGACAGCACCAAAATAAAACATACAACTCAAACCAATCACGATCATCAATCAACCCATAGGACAAAAGAAATCTACTCAAACATCATAGGATTGCCATACATCATTGGATACTAATATATAGCGTTAAGCACCATGTTTAAGTAGAGATTACAACGGGGAGAAGAGGTGTTACACCGCTGCATAGAGGGGGAAAGAGTTGGTGTTGATGGCGGCGAAGTTGTTGGTGTAGATCGCCTTCACGATGGTTGCCCCGGCGGCGTTCCGGCGCCACCGGAGAGAGAGGGGGTGAGAGCCTCCCTCCTTCTTCTTCTTGCTTGGTCTCCCCCCTAGATGGGAGGAGAGTTTCCCCTCTGGTCCATGGCCGACATGGCTCCCGGAGGGGAGGAGCCCCTCCGAGATTGGATCTCTCTCTCTCTATTCTCTTCTATTGCGCGTTTCTGTTTTCTGGCCGAAAACCGTTTCTTATATTCTCGGAGATCCGTAACTCCGATTGGGCTGAGATTTTGAGGGGATTTTTATCCGGATATTATCTTCCTTGCGGCCGAAGGATAGCCCAACCGACGTACAGGGAAGCCACAAGCCCCCTAGGCATGCCCAGGGGGGCCCGCGCCCTCCGAGCTTGTCGTGCACTCAGGCATCATCTCGCGTTGATTCTTCTTCCCAAAAATCACATATATTCCAAAATAAATCTCCGTAAATTTTTATCGCATTTGGACTTCGTTTGATATGGATTTTCTATGAAACAAAAAAAACATGCAACAAACAGGAACTGGCACTAGGCACTGGATCAATATGTTAGTCCAAGAAATCATATAAAATGTTGCCAGAAGTATGTGGAAATTGTAGGATAATGGCATGAAACAATCAAAAATTATAGATACGACGGAGATGTATTATAGATACCCGGCAAACAGGTCTGTAATCAGAATTGTGTGGGAAGACCGATAATAACATAGATGATTCCTGCTAATAAGATGTGTGTGTTGTGGGCAAATGCTTTCTGGTATACAATTGTCAGCGATTGATGAAATCATCACCGATGGGTTCCGTAGTTTAGTCCGTGTGCGATCTGATTTGCTGTGTCTGCACAACATCTATGCTCTGTCTACAGAACAACAACATATATACTTATAAGAATATGATTGCATAACCAAAAAATAAAACAATGCCATTTCAAACAATGTATCACAAATACCAGAAATATTACAAGGTTCAAATTCCAGCATTACAAGGCCCAAATTCAAAGATTACAAGGTTCAAACTAATATTAGAAATCAAATTCATCTTCTTCGGAATCTGAGCCATGTGCTATTTCTGCGAAGGGATCAGTCACCGAAAAGTCATATATCGGTTTGATAGAGTGACTTCTGAATAATCTGTCATTTGAAGTTCCAAACTGAAATTCAGCTTCTGCAGAGCCTTTTCCATTCAGCTGTAGACGCCCGCGTTGATCAGCAAACCATTCATTTATGTGCACTAAATATAGGGCAAACCTCATTACTTTGAGGACACTTGCTTTCTGAACAAAGAACCTGGTGAATTTAATCTCTGGTTTGGTGCCTCAGTACCCGTTCGTAGTAATTTCTGTGAGATGGAGATCAAGGCATTCGATGGGATTGTTATATTGCACCTCATTTTCCACTTTCGGGCCTGCTTGTATCTACAAACAAAGACAACATATCAGTGCCTAGATGCAGTTTTGAACACTACGGGCCTCTTTGATTTGCAGGATTTCTAAAATACACTAATAGAGTGACATGCCATCTTCAATCGTTCATGATTAACATCTCAAAAAAAAATATGTATTGAAATCCTCCAAATTTCCTTTAGAAATCGTAGTACATTTGTCATTGTAATCATGGGTATAAGTATCAACAAATTGAACTCCGTTGTGGTTAACAATTAATAGGAAAGGAGCATCACCTCGATGTATAGCTTCTCCGTACACGGAAAGCATCTAAGGAATCTAACAACTTCATCCAGATCGAGGCCTATGGATTGTAGTGCCAAGATCTTCACTGTGCGCAGAGACAGGGTCAAGCTTGTGGGAATCATTTTCTGAATGACAGCCGAACATAGATCAACAAAAAATAGATAAAATGTGATGTACAATAAGAAGAAGGAGAAGAAGAAGACTGTTGTACCTGAACGGATATGGATCCAGTAACAAGTTCGAGAATTCAGCACACGAATAGCCAAAAACTGTGAATTTCGGTGCGTCAATGACCCTGATTCTTGTTGAACCTTCTTTATCAAGTACAAACAATCTCTCAAGGAAAGGCGCATTCTCAATGACCATATCGTGAAACACCTCAACTGACCGACTGTTACGGCACCACCAATGCACATAAATTGTACGAACATTAGTAGAGGCGATGTGGAGGCTACTGAACCCATCCATCGCCTCAAGACGAAGGTACTCGAGCACTGTACATCCATGGAGCAGGCGTTCCAAATCCTCCTTCGAGATGCTGACGCCAATGAGCTCGAGATCCTTCAGTTTAGGAAGATGAAGAGCGGGTGCGGCATTAATCTGGGGGAAAAGCATTGCCTGAATGTAGCGTGGCGCATCATGGGCGCGAGGCGCAACGCGGACGACGGCAGCGAGCGCTGATGTCCAGCTACAAAGCTGAGCTCCTCGAGCTGCTAGGGTGGGGGATAGGAACCACTCGTGAAACTTGGGTTCGACCTTGCAGTTGGAACGGAACCTGCCGATGGCAAGGCGTCTGACTGGCCCAGGGTGCGTGGCGGGGACGTGGGACAATGCGTCATAGCATTTGCGATCCCCGCTATAGAGCTCGTCGTCGTCGATGAGGTCCAGGGGGGTGAAGTGCCAGAGGGAGCGCCACCGCCGGGAGAGGACGATGGTCCGCACGCCAGATTTGATGGGGAGGAGGGATATGATGGTTACCAACATCTCGTCGGGGAGGCTGCTGATGAAGTCCACGCTCGCCGGAGGCCCTTGCGGTTCTGGCTTGACCCGCCCCTGCTTATTGGCCGCCTCGTCCTCCATCGTAGCAGACGGCGATCCTCGGCGGCGGCGCTTATAGATAAGAATGGAGGAGTAGGAGGAGGATTGGAAATTGTTCGACGTACCTTCCCGGGGCGGCCGAAGCTTATGTGACGCCATCCGGGAACCGTTTCGGGCTTCAAAATCAAAACCATCAATAAATTTTGAGCTTGTTTCCCGTCACATTCCAAATTACGACGCTATAATTAATTGCAAATTAGTTCACACAGATCAAACCTAAATGTGTTTACATTAATGGAGAAGTTGGGGGCGAGACGGGCGGCGGGTGGAGGTCAAAGGGCTCGCTTCCTGATGATCCAGCTGTGCGGCGGACTGCTCATACGTGTCTGTGGGAGCCTGCGCGGCGGACTGCTCGCCGCATCCCGTCGAGCCTGCGTGACAGACTGCTCGCACACGTCCCGTCTAATCAAACCTACCCGCACGACACCTCCTAGCCAATAAAAAAGAGGGACGCATGGCGGCACGTAAATGGTTAGTAGAACACACATGATTCAAATAATACAATCGGTTGTAATAATAACTTGGCAGCTGTTTGTTCCAAAATGCCTACGTTGGATGTTAACGTGGCAGCTATTTTGAATATCATTCTCAATTCTTGCGTGGGACCTAAACATGCACCCAAGGACACATATATGATTTTTCAACCCATTTTGGTGCACTGGAGCATGTGCATGTAGTTCAAATTTGAATTATGCACATTAAATGCCTAGAAAACTCAGTTAATGTATAAAATGTCCAAACGAACCCTGAATAATTCCAAATTTTAACACGCCACTCCTATCAATCCATGTTGCCTCTGGAAAAAAATCAAGGCGAGAAGAGGCAGTGGATGTCGTTTCACCCACAAAGGTGACATGTTCCCTATCGAAACCACGAGGCTTCTTGTGAGAAGCTCCGGTTTGTAAGAGGCTTGTACCAAAGCTTGCCCCAAATTGGACCAATTTTTTACCACAACATGTTGGTGCCATTTCATGATACCATGCCAAGTTTCATGAATTTCAGGTGAGTTTTGGATTTACGGGAATTTAAAAACCAAGATTCTCAATGTTTACTGCTAAGGTAGGACACCGAGATGTTTTTAATTCATTCTCATTTCTAGCATGGGACCTAAACATTCACCCAAGGACACATATATGATTTTCAACCCATTTTGATGCAATAGAGCATGTGCCTGTAGTTCAAATTTGAATTATGCGCATTAAATGCCTAGAAAACTCACTTAATGTATAAAAATGTCCAAACGAACCCTGAATAATTCCAATTTTTAACAGGATACTCCTATCAATCGATGTCGCCTCTGGAAAAAAATCAAGGCGAGAAGAGGCAGTGGATGTCGTTTCGCCCACAAAGGTGACATGTTCCCTATTGGAACCACGTGGCTTCTTGTGAGAAGCTCCAGTTTGTAAGAGGCTTGTACCAAAGCTTGCCCCAAATTGGACCAAATTTTAACCACAGAATGTTGGTGCCATGTCATGACACCATGCCAAGTTTCAAGAATTTTAGGCGAGTTTTGGATTTAGGAGAATTTAAAAACCAAGATTCTCAATGTTTGCGGCCGAGCCAAGACGCCGAGGTGTTTGCAATTCATTCCCATCATTTCTTGCATGGGACCTAAACATGCACCCAAGGACACATATATGATTTTTCAACCCATTTTGGTGCACTGGAGCATGTGCCTGTAGTTCAAATTTGAATTATGCACGTCAAATGCCTAGAAAACTCAGTTAATGTATAAAAATGTCCAAACGAGCCCTGAATAATTCCAAATTTTAACAGGACACTCCTATCAATCCATGTTGCCTCTGGAAAAATATTCATGGCAAGAAGAGGGAACGAATGTCGTTTCGTCCACAAAGGTGACATGTTCCCTATCGGAACCACGAGGCTTCTTGTGAGAAGCTCCGGTTTGTAAGAGGCTTGTACCAAAGCTTGCCCCAAATTGGACTAAATTTTTACCACAATATGTTGGTGCCATTTCATGACACCATGTCAAGGTTCATGAATTTCAGGCGAGTTTTGGATTTACGGGAATTTAAAAACCAAGATTCTCAATGTTTGCGGCCGGGCCAAGACACCGAGGTGTTTGTAATTCATTCCCATTTCTTGCGTGGGACCTAAACATGCACCCAAGGATACATACATGATTTTTCAACCCATTTTGGTGCACTGGAGCATTGCCTGTAGTTCAAATTTGAATTATGCACATAAAATGCCTACAAAACTCAGTTAATGTATAAAAATGTCCAAACGAACCCTGAATAATTCCAAATTTTAACACGACACTCCTATTAATCCATGTTGCCTCTGGAAAACAATCAAGGCGATAAGAGGCAACGTATGTCATTTCGGCCACAAAGGTGACACGTTCCCTATCGGAACCACGAGGCTTCTAGTGAGAACCTCTGGTTTGTAAGAAGCTTATACCAAAACTTGTCCCAAATTGGATAATTTTTTTACCACAGCATGCGGGTGCCATTTCATGACACCATACCAAGTTTCATGAATTTCAGACGAGTTTTGGATTTACAGGAATTTATAAACCAAGTTTCTCAATGTTTGCGGTCAATCCACGACGCCGAGGTGTTTGTAATTCATTCCCATTTCTTGCATGGGACCTAAACATGCACGCAAGGACACATATATGCTTTTTCAACCCATTTTGGTGCACTAGAGCATGTGCTTGTAGTTTAAATTTGAATTATGCACATTAAATGCCTAGAAAACTCAGTTAATGTATAAAAATGCCCAAACGAGCCCTGGATAATTCCAAATTTTAACACGACACTCCTATAGTTGCAATTCAAACACCGTCCTTTTCCACCATAACCCCATTTTGTCTTCCAAATTAAAATGAAAAATCAAGTACACCTCAAATAGTTTATTAGCAAGAATCGTGTGCGATGCAGTATAAAATATCTTGGGGCATGATAACCCACAAGTATAGGGGATCACAACAGTTTTTGAGGGTAGAGTATTCAACACAAATTTATTGATTCGACACAAGGGGAGCCAAAGAATATTTGCAAGTATTAGCAGTTGAGTTGTCAATTCAACCACACATGGAGACTAAATATCTGCAGCGGAGTGATCAGTAGCATAGTAGTATGATAGTTTGATAGCAGTAGCAATAATAGTAACAGTAACAGTAACGGTAGCAGCAATAGTTTTGTAGCAATTATGACAGCAGTAGCAACAGTAGTAGCTTAGCAAAGAACAATATGTGAAGAACTCGTAGGCATTGGATCGGTGATTATGTTGGATAACATTCATCATGTAACAGTCATAACCTAGGGCGACACAGAACTAGCTCCAATTCATCAATGTAATGTAGGCATGTATTCCGTATATAGTCATACGTGCTTGCGATAAGAACTTGCATGACATCTTTTGTCCTACCCTCCCGTGGCAGCGGGGTCCATAAGGAAACTAAGGGATATTAAGGCCTCCTTTTAATAGAGAACCGGAACAAAGCATTAACACTTCGTGAATAAATGAACTCCTCAAACTATGGCAATCACCGGAAAGAATCCCAATTATTGTCACCTTGGGGTATGCAGATCATAACACATAGCAGGTGTGTATAACTTGCAAGATTGGATCAAGAACACAAATATATTCATGAAAACATAAAGGGTTCAGATCTGAAATCATGGCACTCGGGCCCTAGTGACAAGCATTAAGCATAGCAAAGTCATAGCAACATCAATCTCAGAACATAGTGGATACTAGGGATCAAGCCCTAACAAAACTAACTCGATTACATGATAAATCTCATCCAACTCATCACCGTCCAGCAAGCCTACGAAGGAATTACTCACTCCCGATGGTGAGCATCATGAAATTGGTGATGAAGGATGGTTGATGATGACGATGCCGGAAGATCCCCCTCTCCGGAGCCCCAAATGGACTCCAGATCCGGCCTCCCAATGAAGAACAGGAGGTGGCGGCGGCTTCGTATCGTGAAATGCAATAAAAGTTCCTCTCCTATTTTTTTCTCTGGAATTGTGAATTTATAGGCCAGAGATTAGGGTCAGCAGAGCCACGTGGGCCCCACGAGCCACCAGGGTGCGCCTGGGGGGGGGGGTGGCGCGCCCTGGTGCCTCGTGGGCACTGGGTGGCCCCCCTCCAGTGGGTCTTGGTTCCAGTATTTTTTATTTATTTCATAAAAAATCTCCGAAAAGTTTCATCCAATTCCAAGAACTTTTATTTCTGCACAAAAAACAACACCATGGTAGTTCTGCTAAAAACAGCGTCAGTCCGGGTTAGTTCCATTCAAATCATGCAAATTAGGGGCCAAAACAAGAGCAAAATTGTTTGGAAAAGTAGATACGACGGAGACGTATCAACTCCCCCAAGCTTAACTCATTGCTTGTCCTCAAGCAATTCAGTTGACAAACTGGAAGTGATAAAGAAAAGCTTTTACAAACTCTTTTGTTCTGTTATCTATATATATGCTTAAATAGTACCCAAGTTTTCAGCAAAGATTATAACTAACCATGTAAATGATAACTCTTAGAAATTATATTCACTCATATCAATGGCATAATCAACTAGCGAGCAATAATAAGATATCTCAAATGCCAACACTTTGTCAAAATGATCATGATATAATATGACAACATGGTATCTCGCTAGCCCTTTCTGAGACCGCAAAACATAAATGCAGAGCACCTCCAAAGTTCAAGCAGCGACTAAACATTGTAATTCATGGTAGAAGAGATCCAGTCATGATGCACACAACATTAACTATTCACAATGCATGAGAATGACAATAGTGCTCTCAGGACTGGTTCTTATTTGAGAAGGTGATGACTCAATAATAAAAGTAAAATAACATAAAAGTAAATAGATAAGCCCTTCGCAGAGGGAAGCATGGATTTGCAGAGGTGCCAGAGCTCGAAGCTTAAATCAGAGATAAATATAATTTTGGGAGGTATGCCTTTCCTGTCAACGTCACGACCGAGAGTTTTCAATATCTTCCATGCTAAACACATTAGCGGCGGTTCCCAAGCGATAAAGTAAAGTTTACTCCCCCTCCACCAACAAACACAAGCCATGGCTAGCCGAATCCTCGGGTGCCCTCCATACCAACAATTTTCCGGGGGAGTTTGTTTTATTATTTTACAATTTTAATAATGGGACCGGGCATCCCGATTACCAACCCCTCTCGTGCAAGGACAAGTGAATAAACACTCATCATGAGAATAACCCGCTTAGCATGGAAGATACTGACCGCCCCCTGTCGCTCCATGAGCGGTACGGGCACACAAAACAGATGTTCATTTGAATATTTAGAGGTGGCACATGCAAATTTACTTAGAACGGCAGAGTAATACCGCATATAGGTAGATATAGTGGACTCATCTGGAATAACTTTGGTTTAAAGGTTTTGATGCACAAGCATCATTCCCGCTTAGTACAGGCGAAGGCTAGCAAATAGGTTGAGAAGCGACCAGCTAGAGAGCGAAAACGGTCATAATCATGCATTATGAATAATCAACATTGAATACTAGCATGAGTAGGATATAAGCACCATGAACATAAATATCGTGAAGGCTATGTTAGTTTTGAATCAACTACATGCGTGAACATGTGCCAAGTCAAGCCACTTGAAACATTCAGAGGAGGACACCATATCATCATACTACATCACAATCATTTTAATGCATGTTGACACTCAAGATAAATCATTATCCACTCCTAGCTACTTAAGCATGGCATGAGCAACTATAATCTCTAATTGTCATCATAAACATGTTTAATCATAACATGCTGAATCATGGATACTGAGTTAAACATATTTACAAAAACAAAGAACAAGTTGAGTTCATACCCGCTTTTCCTTGCCACAGTGACTTCAACAAATCATCGTCATTATTGCCTTTCACTTGCAACACCGGATGATATGAAAATAAAAATAGTGCAAGCGTGCCGTGAACTAAGCTGGAATCTGCAAGCATTTTATTCAAAGGAGAAGACAAGGTAAAATGGGCTCTTTGTTAGATCAACAACAATGCATATGAGAGCCACTCAACATTTTCATCGCGGTCTTCTCCTTACAATGACTCAACAAAAGAAAAGACTTTCAGAGAAACACACTGAAATGTTTTTGGAGTTTTTGTTTTTTCTAAAGAAAACGAAATAAAGAAGAAAACGAAAAATGAGAAAAACTATTTACACGGGAAAGCTCCCAACAAGAAAAAGAAGAAACATGAAATATTTTTGGGTTTTCTTTTACTACTCCGAAACTACAACTAATTAAACTAGAAAGAAAAACCAAAAAGAAACGGGAAATGTTTTTGGATTTTCTCAAGTTTTTCGAACACACTAGAAGAAAGCAAGAAAATAAAACTAGCATGGATTATACAATGAAAAAGTATGAACACCGACAACTGAAATGAAATGTGTGAGCATGAATGTAATGTTGGTGAGAGATACGTACTCTCCCAAGCTTAGGCTTTTGGCCTAACTTGGTCATCGCCATCCCTGGTCTGGGTAATAATCAAAGTGGTAGCTCGTAGAGGCGCTCTGAGCCGCCTCCTCAGCCAGACGGGCAGCCTCGACCGCCGCCTTGTACTCATGCACCTCGCTCTCTAATAGATAATATCTCTGTTTGTTCTGAAAATCAAAGAGGGCAGGAGTAGGCAAAGCAACATACAGAGAACGATATTTATCAAAAACTAAGTTGTATTCAAATCCCTGAGCATTGCGTTTTAAAAACTTATGTTCTCACATTGTTTCAAAATTTAAATATTTATAAGGTAGGAAGGGATCATTGGAATTGGGCGAGACCCGTAACTTTGCAGCTACGCGGGAGGCATAAATTCCTCCATACAAATCACCATTACCCGCCTTACGCTGCAGCCTACGCGCGACAATAGCCCCAAGATTATAATACTTGTTGCTAGTCAAAGCCGTATGAATAAGGCTCAGATCAGGGGTGCAAAGCGTACTGCAGTCTTGCTTACCAACAATGCATTTACCGTTAAAGAGTGCAAAATATCGGATAGCAGGAAAGTGGATGCTAACTATTCTGGCCTGCGTGACTCCCCTATCCTCACCGTTGCAAAGGCTATTAAGAAATGACTCATAATCAGATTTTTGTGGCTCATCTAACGAACCCCAATATGGAATTTTGCATGCATCATAGAATTCTTCTAGAGACATACTATAGGATTTGTCATAGAGGTGAAATAAAACTCTAGAAGTGCGCGGATGATATTCAAAGTTTTGAGTGAATGAATGAGTGAGGTTGTAGTGCTGTGGTGGCTTATCTACGACGAAAGCAGCGAGCTCGGTGTTGTGAATATATTGGTCAAATTCTTCCTTGATGCCTGCACCTAGCATGAACTCGTTGCACGACCATCGACATGATTTTGCTTTGGCACCCCGCACCGAACTTGCCCTTGTTTCCTCATATGATTGGCGTGCTGAGCTTTCACTTGATGACGCTTCAGAGGACCTCCTCCTCGAAGAACTCCTCTGGAAGATATTCATTTTCCTAAGAACAATTTTCTGAAAATTTTTGGGCCAAAAAATGATATCAATAAAACTTCACAAGATTGATAGCAACTACTCATATGGATGTTTAGAGGCTATATCAAGCATTCAAACTACTTGGAACTCAAAGAATTCAACATGCAAGCTCATTTTCAGTAGCACAAAGAGCAGCTAATTATGCAAAATATAATCCACTAGATCAAAAACTAATTGGAGCAATGGAGGAGTCACATACCAAGGAGCAACCTCCCAAAACAGTTTCAGAAACGGAGCTCCGAGCAAAGAGATCGAAAATTTCAGATTTGTGAGCAGGAACACGAGAGAGAGAGCTACCAGGAATTTTTGCTAGAGGTAAGAGACGAAGTGGACTGAAGGGATAAGTGAGAGGGTCCCTGTGGGGACCACGAGCCACCTGGGAGCGCCAGGGGGGTGGCGCGCCCTGGTGCCTCGTGGACACCTGGGGCACCCCCCTGGTATGATTTCAGTGCCTAAAATTCTTAAATATTATATAAAAATTCATATCAAAATTTTATTGCATTCTGAGCACTTTTATTTCTGGGCCATTTTTTATTGCACGGATAAATTAGAAAACAGGATAATCATGTCATTTTATTTTATTTAACTAAAAATAGCAGAAAAGTAACATGAAACCGAAGAATCTTCGTAAAACACTAGGTTACCTCAACAGGGATATGCATCTCCCCAATAATAAGAGTTTCATATTTCCTTTTAACAGTAGGAAGAGGGAGTTGAAAACTTCCAATAGTAATTGTCGGAGTCTTTCCAATAACACAAATACCATTTACTTGAAATTGTTTCTTCGGAAAGTGCACCGTATGTTCATTACCATTGATATGAAAAGTTACCTTGCTTTTGTTGCAATCAATAACAGCCCCTGCAGTATTCAAAAAGGGTCTACCAAGGATAATCGACATGTTGTCATCCTCGGACATATCAAGTATAACAAAGTCTGTTAGAATAGTAACATTTGCAACTACAACGGGCACATCCTCAGAAACACCGATAGGTATGGCAGTTGATTTGTCAGCCATTTGTAATGATATTCCAGTGGGAGTATTCAAATCAAGTCTTTTATATAAAGAGAAAGGCATAACACTAACACCGGCTCCTAAATCACACAAAGCAGTTTTGACATAATTTCGTTTAATGGAGCATGGTATAGTTGGTATTCCTGGATCTCCTAGTTTCTTAGGTACTCCATCCTTAAAAGAATAATTTGCAAGCATGGTGGAAATTTCAGCTTCAGGTATCTTTCTTTTATTTGTGACAATGTCTTTCATATATTTAGCATAAGGGGCCATTTTTAAAATATCAGTCAAACGAGTGTGCAAAAAGACTGGCCTAAGCATTTCAGCAAAGCGTTCAAATTCTTCCTCATCCTTTTTCTTAGATGGTTTAGGAGGAAAGGGCATGGGTTTTTGAACCCATGGTTCTCTTTCTTTACCATGTTTTCTAGCAACGAAGTCTCTTTTATCATAACGTTTATTTTTAGAAGGTGGGTTGTCAAGATCAGCAGCAGGTTCTATTTCAACATCATTATCCGGTTCTTTATCATTATCTGGTTGGGTATCCACATGAGCATCATCATTATTATTATCATCGGGTGGTTGTTCATTACCAGATTGTGTTTCTGCATCAGAAATAGAAACATCATTACTATCCTCCAAGGGTTTTTCTACCTCGGGTTCACTAGAAGTATGCAAAGTCCTATCATTTTTTTTTCTTTTTCTTTTTAGATGGACTAGGTGCATCAACATTAATTCTTTGAGAGTCTTGTTCAATTCTTTTTGGGTGACCTTCAGGATAAAGTGGCTCCTGAGTCATTCTACCTCCTCTAGTCATTACTCTAATAGCATGATCATTCATATTGTTATTCATTTCATTGAGCAATTCACTTTGAGATTTGGCAACTTGTTCTAATTGGGTTTGAACCATAGATGCATGTTTACTTACACCTTTGACATCATTAGCAATTCTAAATAACAAGTCGCTCAAGCGATCAATCATGTAGGCATTTCGTTTCAATTGTTTCATAACATTTGCATTGAAGTGATCTTGCTTAATAATATAATTGTCAAATTCATACAAGCATTGACTAGGAGGTTTGTTATAAGGAATATCACTTTCATTAAACTTTATAAGAGAATTTACCTCTACTACCTGTGGCGGTGTGTCAAGACCATGTATTTCTTCAATAGGTGGTAGATTCTTAACTTCTTCAGCTTTAATACCTTTTTCCTTCATATATTTCTTTGCTTCTTGCATATCTTCAGGACTGAGATATAAAATACCCCTCTTCTTTGGAGTGGGTTTGGGCGGTGGTTCAGGAAGTGTCCAATCATTATCATTCTTCAATATATTATTCAATAATTCCTCAGCTTGTTCAATAGTCCGTTCCCTGAAAACACAACTCGCACAACTATCTAGGTGGTCCCTAGAAGCATCTGTTAGTCCATTATAGAAGATATTAAGTATTTCATTTTTCTTAAGAGGATGATCAGGCAAAGCATTAAGTAATTGGAGAAGCCTCCCCCAAGCTTGAGGGAGATTCTCTTCTTCAATTTGCACAAAGTTAAATATTTCCTATAAAGCAGCTTGTTTCTTATGAGCAGGAAAATATTTTTCAGAGAAGTAATAAATCATATCCTGGGGACTACGCACACATCCAGGAGCAAGAGTATTATACCATTCCTTAGAATCACCCTTTAACAAGAAAGGAAACTACTTAAGAATATAGTAATAGCGAATTTTTTCCTCATAAGCAAATAGGGTGGCTATATCATTTAATTTAGTAAGATGTGCCACAACTGTTTCTGTTTCATAACCATGGAAAGGATCAGATTCAACCAAAGTAATTAACTCAGGATCGACAGAGAATTCATAATCCTTATCAGTAACAAATATGGGAGAGGTGGCAAACTTAGGATCATATTTCATTCTCTCCCTAGTAGATTTTTCTTTCATTTTAGCAAGCAGTTTTATAACTTCATGTCTATCATTACAAGCAAGAATGGCTCTAGCCGTCTCCCTATCAAAGTAATGTTCATCAGATGTTTCAACTCTAGTAGGAGAGCTAGGCATAATAGGCGAATCATAATTCTCAAGAGTTTCAACATTTTCAATTTATTTA
Source organism: Elymus sibiricus (assembly GCA_039707655.1). Classification (NCBI taxonomy): domain Eukaryota; kingdom Viridiplantae; phylum Streptophyta; class Magnoliopsida; order Poales; family Poaceae; genus Elymus; species Elymus sibiricus. The sequence continues at coordinate 325,044,535 of CM077670.1, forward strand.
GCTTTAGCAAGTTGTTCATTAAGGAATTCACCAAGTGGCACAACATTATCAAGCATAGTACTAGCATCATCATGAGTATCATTCATAGCAGAAGTGGTATCATCAATAGCTTGCGACATATCAGAATTAATAGCATGTGGTGGTGTTGCAAGTTTACTCAAAACAGAAGGTGAATCAAGTGCAGAGCTAGATGGCAGTTCCTTACCTCCCCTCGTCTTAGAGGGAACGATCTTGGTCTTAGCATCTTTCAGATTCTTCATAGTGATCAACAGATATAAATCCCAAGTGACTCAGCAAATAAAGCTATGCTCCCCGGCAACGGCGCCAGAAAAAGGTCTTGATAACCCACAAGTATAGGGGATCGCAACAGTTTTCGAGGGTAGAGTATTCAACCCAAATTTATTGATTCGACACAAGGGGAGCCAAATAATATTTGCAAGTATTAGCAGTTGAGTTGTCAATTCAACCACACCTGGAGACTAAATATCTGCAGCGGAGTGATCAGTAGCACAGTAGTATGATAGTTTGATAGCAGTAGCAATAATAGTAACAGTAGCAGTAACGGTAGTAGCAGTAGTTTTATAGCAATTGTGACAGCAGTAGCAATAGTAGTAGCTTAGCAAAGAACAATTTGTGAAGAACTGATACGTCTCCAACGTATCTATAATTTATGAAGTATTCATGCCATGTTTATTATAGTTTTGTATGATTTTGGTGCACTTTTATATGGCTTTTATATGGTTTTTATGGACTAACATATTGACCTAGTGCCCAGTGCCAGTTGCTGTTTTCTGCTTGTTTTTGGTTTTCCAAAAAATCCATATCAAATGAAGTCCAAATGCAGCGAAACTTTTTGACGATTTTTTCTGGAAGGAGATCCAGGAAGCTTCGGAGGAGCGGCAGAAGAGCCATAGGGGCCCCATGAGCCACCTGGGCGCGCCTGCCCCCCCAGGCGTGCCCTGGTGCCTCGTGGGCCCCCTGTGGCACCTCTTTGCATGATTCCAACGCTGAAAAATCCTATATATTCAGAAACCCCCGAAAGTTAACCTAGATGAGTTTTTACGCCGCCGCAAGCCTATGTACCAAGCAGATCCCATCTGGAGCTCTTTTCCGGCACCCTGCCGGAGGGGGGAGTCATCACCAGAGGCCGTCTTCATCATCCCGGCGGTCTCCATGCGAGGAGGGAGTAGTTCACCCTCGAGGCTGAGGGTATGTACTAGTAGCTATGTGTTTGATCTCTCTCTCTCTCTCATGTTCTTGATATGGCACGATCTTGATGTATCGCGAGCTTTGTTAATATAGTTGGATCATATGGTGTTTCTTCCCTCTCTATCCTTGTTGTGATGAATCGAATCTTTTCCCTTTGAGGTTTCGTTATTGTCGGATTGAATATTTCAGATTTGAGAACACTTGATGTATGTCTTGCATATGGATACCCGTGGTGACAATGGGGTATTATATTGATTCACTTGATATATGTTTTGGCACTCAACTCGCGGATTCCCGAGGTGACATTGGGGTAATCTATGCATAGGGGTTGATGCACGTTTTCATTATCTTTTCTCCGATAGAAACTTTGGGGTGCTCCTTGGAGTTCTTTGTGTGGATTGAATATTATGATTATGAAGTTGTTTGATGCATATCGTATAATCAACTCACGGATACTTGTGGTGACATTGGAGTATCTAGGTGACATTAGAGTTGGTTGATGTGTATCATATGGTGTTATTTTAGTATGAACTCTAGGGCTGTTTGTGACACTTATAGGAATAGCTCAATAGATCGATCGGAAAGGATAACTTTGAGGTGGTTTCGTACCCTACAAACAATTTCTATCTTATGTTCTCCGCTAATAGGAATTTGGGAGTGATTCTTTATCGCACGTTGAGGGATGGTTATATGATCCAATTATGTTAGCATTGTTGAGAGATTGCACTAGCGAAAGTATGAACCCTAGGCCTTGTTTGTAAGCATTGCTATACCGTTTATGCTCACTTTTGTTACTAGTTACCTTGCTGTTTTTATATTTTCATATTACAAAAACCTATATCTACTATCCATACTACACTTGTATCACCATCTCTTCGCCGAACTAGTGCACCTATACAATTTACCATTGTATTGGGTGTGTTGGGGACACAAGAGACTCTTTGTTATTTGGTTGCAGGGTTGTTTGAGAGAGTCCATCTTCATCCTACGCCTCCCACGGATTGATAAACCTTAGGTCATCCACTTGAGGGAAAATTGCTACTGTCCTACAAAACTCTGCGCTTGGAGGCCCAACACGAGTCTACAAGAATAAGTTGTGTAGTAGACATCAAGAACTCATAGGCATTGGATCGGTGATTATGTTGGATAACATTCATCATGTAACAGTCATAACCTAGGGCGACACAGAACTAGCTCCAATTCATCAATGTAATGTAGGCATGTATTCCATATATAGTCATACGTGCTTGCGATAAGAACTTGCATGACATCTTTTGTCCTACCCTCCCGTGGCAGCGGGGTCCATAAGGAAACTAAGGGATATTAAGGCCTCCTTTTAATAGAGAACCGGAACAAAGCATTAACACTTCGTGAATAAATGAACTCCTCAAACTATGGCAATCATCGGAAAGAATCCCAATTATTGTCACCTTGTGGTATGCGGATCATAACACATAGCTGGTGCGTATAACTTGCAAGATCGGATCAAGAACACAAATATATTCATGAAAACATAAAGGGTTCAGATCTGAAATCATGGCACTCGGGCCCTAGTGACAAGCATTAAGCATAGCAAAGTCATAGCAACATCAATATCAGAACATAGTGGATACTAGGGATCAAGCCCTAACAAAACTAACTCGATTACATGATAAATCTCATCCAACTCATCACCGTCCAGCAAGCCTACGAAGGAATTACTCACTCCCGGTGGTGAGCATCATGAAATTGGTGATGAAGGATGGTTGATGATGACGATGCCGGAAGATCCCCCTCTCCGGAGCCCCAAACGGACTCCAAATCTGGTCTCCCGATGAAGAACATGAGGTGGCGGCGGCTCCGTATCGTGAAACGCAATAAAACTTCCTTTCCTATTTTTTCTCTGGAATTGTGAATTTATAGGCCAGAGATTAGGATCAGCGGAGCCACGTGGGCCCCACGAGCCACCTGGGCGCGCCTGGGGGGGGGGGGTGGCGCGCCCTGGTACCTCGTGGGCACTGGGTGGCCCCCCTCCAGTGGGTCTTGGTTCTAGTATTTTTTATTTATTCCATAAAAAATCTCCAAAAAGTTTCATCCAATTCCAAGAACTTTTATTTCTGCACAAAAAAACAACACCATGGTAGTTCTGCTGAAAACAGCGTCAGTCCGGGTTAGTTCCATTCAAATCATGCAAATTAGGGGCCAAAACAAGAGCAAAAGTGTTTGGAAAAGTAGATACGACGGAGACGTATCAGGGCTGGCTTACGCCGGAAGCTTCGTCGGCTACAGTGCACCGCTCGTGCGTCAACCACACTTGCGCACCAGTTTTTCGCCGCACCGAGCGAAAATTTTCGGCAGCCACGAAAATATCTACATTCCCCCCTCCCGCCAACCAAAAGCCACATTTCCACTGTTTTCTCCTTCCTTTCAAAGTTCAAACCTCACTGCTTGCTTGCAGCGCCGCCTCCTCGCCAGCGACGCTCCTTCCTACTGCACGGCATCGTCGTTCTAGTCAGGTAATCCAACACCACCCCCATCCTCCTCCTCCTTCTCCTTCTCCATCCCACATGCCCCGACCGCCGGTGTGACACCTTCCACCCAAATCACCCTCCCATGCTCCAAATAAGCGCCGCCGCCCTAAGCCATGGTGCACGCAGTATAGCCAGGAGCTCAAGGAGCATCTGGCAGTGGAGAAGCAAATCAAAAAAGGCCGCACACGCGGATGAGGTCGCGGTGGCTACCATGTGGGCCGACCGCCAGATCTTGGAGGAGAACCTCGCCGTCGAGGCCACCGTCGATGCCTCGTGCGCGGACGCCGCCACGCGGTTGGCTGCTTTAAATGACAGTTCGTGGTGTTTTCTCGAGGCCACCGCTGGTGCCTTCTAGTGATGTTAATATGCAATCTGATCTTCTAGTATATATGTTATATATAATGTGCAATGTGGTGCTCAGTTAACTGTTTGGTTCATTTGTTGTGATGTTCAGTTAACTTCTTGGTTCAGTTCTGAAATGTGATGTTCAATTCTTGTGGGTACAATTTTGTATTGTTATGCATGTGAGAAATAAAATCAAATTTGGATGTACTCTATACATGAGAAACATATACAATTGCTATATTTCCTAGTAGTTCTTAAGCATGCTTGGTTTGGTTAACTGGCTTTTCCATGTGGCTCGAATTAATCTGCTGGATCTGCAATGTGTTTATTTTTCATCAACATATTTTACTGATAGTATGCCAACTCTCACTTAAACTGATCGGTAACCACCTTATATGTGTTGCACGGAAACAATGGGAGGCACTGAGGTTTACCATCGAGGTTTGCACATGCATGGTCCTTTGGCTAATAGCACTTTATTGTACAATTGCAGCAACCATTCTAATATTTAGGTTTTTAACTATTTGGTCTTGCACACGTAGGTCCTGCTGTCAGAGGTTGAGACCCACTATTCGATACATTTTGCATGGGGAAATGAGATGTCCATGAATATCAGTCCAGTCAAGAAACTCAGAAAGATTATTAGGATAAAGAAACTAGCGATGAATAACAACAAGATCTTTGTTTGCACAATGAAGAAGACGTCAGTCAACTATAGCATGGTACTAACGCTTTTACCTTGTGTTTTTTCCTATGCGCCATTTCAAAATTTAGAACAGATATTTATGCATATCTTTGTTTTCATTCATTTCCAAAAGCAGTTCACCGATGATTAGCTCTCAAACCACCTGCATTGCCAAGAGGCAAGGAAGATATTCATTCAACACCCACGGTATAATATTGAAGTCTTCCTCAAGAGGACGAAGGTTGGGCGGGCAATCATCCACAGCCACTGGCCTAAAGTTGCAAGGACATTCAACATCATTGAAGGCTCAATATTCGCCTTCAGATTCAGTAGTTTTTGATACGTCTTCAACGTATCTCTAATTTTTGATTGTTCCATGCTATTATAGTATCAATCTAGGATGTTTTATATGCAATTATATGCCATTATATATCATTTTTTTGGACTAACCTATTAACTCGGTGTCCAGTGCCAGTTGATGTTTTCTGCTTGTTTTTGCCTTTTCAGAAAATCATTATAAAAAAGTGTCCAAACGAGAAAAAAAAACTTTGGATTAATTTTTCTGGACCAGAAGAGACCCACGAAGCTTCGGGAGAAGACCAGAAGAGCCACGAGGAGGCGGCAAGCCTGGAGGGCGCGCCCCCAGGCTTGTGGGCCCCTCGTTGCCCCTCCTGACCTAATTCCAGTGCTATAAATTCCCAAATATTCCCAATATACCAGAGAGACAGAAGAGAAAACCTTTCCACTGCCTCAAGCCTCTGTTCTTCCGCGATCCCATCTGGAGGCCTTTTCTGGTACTCTACCGGAGGGAGAATCGATCACGGAGGGCTTCTTCATCAACCTTGCTGCCCTTTTGATGATGTGTGAGTAGTTTACCACAGACCGACGGGTCCATAGCTAGTAGCTAGATGGCTTCTTCTCTCTTTGATCTTCAATACCATGTTCTCCTCGATGTTCTTCGAGTTCTATCCAATGTAATCTTCTTTTGTGGTGTGTTTGTTGGGATCCGATGAATTGTGAGTTTATGATCAGATTATTCATGAGAAATATTTGAGTCTTCTCTGAACTCTTTTATGCATGATTATTATAGCTTTGTATTTCTCTCCGATCTATCGATTTGGTTTGGCCTACTAGATTGATTTGTCTTGCAATGGGAGAGGTGCTTTGTGATGGGTTCAATCTTGCGGTGCTCAATCCCAGTGACAGAAGGGGACATGACATGTATTTGTATTGTTGCCATTAAGGATAAAAATATGGGGTTTAATCATATTGCTTGAGTTTACTTTGTCTACATCATGTCATCTTGCTTAAGGCGTTACTCTATTTCATACTTAATACCCTAGATGCATGCTGGATAGCGGTCGATGGGTGGAGTAATAGTAGTAGATGCAGGCAGGAGTCGGTCTACTTGTCTCACACGTGATGCCTATATACATGATCATTGCCATGATTCCGTCATAATTATTTGCTTTTCTATCAATTGCCCAACAGTAATTTGTCTACCCACCGTATGCTATGTGTTCGAGAGAGAAGCCTCTAGTGAAAACTATGGCCCCCGGGTCTACTTTATCATATATAAAAAACCTAAAAATACCTTGCTGCAATTTATTTACTTTTATTTTATTTAGTATTTTAGTTTATCTATTTATCACTATCAGAATTAATCCTTGCAAATAACCGCTAAGAGGATTGACAACCCTCTTATTTGCGTTGGGTGCAAGTGTTTGCTTTTGTGTGTGCAGGTGCACTTAATGGAATTTTGCTTGGTTCTCCTACTGGATTGATAACCTTGGTCCTTAACTGAGGGAAATACTTATCTCTACTATATTGCATCGTCCTGTCCTCTTCGGGGTAATACTAACGCAGTCTACAAGTAGCAGTTTTCTAGATGAGATTCATCTGTCTATTTACCATATATGGTGCTACTTTCCAAAGGTTTTAGAGGTTGCATGTGAAACTTGGTGCTGTTGTGTAATGGCGTAGCTAGCTATATACCTATATGGTGTAACTGAGTGCTAAAGCTATCTGATGTTGTACTCTGATGTAATTCAGTTATGAAATCCTGGTTGCCGTAATACGGCTATGAAATATATGGTGTGTTTGATATGAAATGTCGATTTGATTACTAAATGCATTAGCAATAATAGGCCAATTAGCCTGCTTATTGGGTTTTTCTATTGCAGACAGTTTCTCAGACAACACCGTGGGCGATGACCTCAAACAACCCACAGAGTTTCTAGAAAGTGGGCGTGTTGGATCAATGAACAATCACACATGACTTCCGCTAGACAAATGTTTGCATTAGGCCACCTTGCACAAACGTTTCCACATAAAAACTGTGTGTGATGGACAGCCTATGCCATACAGTTTCTTCTAGGATCCGTGTGTGTCGGTAAGAATATCTCACATGATTTGTCCCGTATAATTGTTTGCGATGGCTCACCCGATCACACACGCGCTCTTTTTGCCTCGCGTGTGTGACCGGAGGACCTATCACCCATGGTTTTTGGGTCATGTGGGATGGACCCCCCTATCACACACACAGGCAAGGCAACGGTTTAAAACTCTGTCGCAGAAAGGGGGTAAAAACCGTTTGTATAAGACGCGTCTGCACCAGCGCAATGTCGTTGGCACCCAAAAAGATATTGCATCAAGCTTAGGTTACATCACTAACTTGTCATTCCGAGCTTGTTACACTCCTAATCTACTCAATAAATTGTTTAAAGTGGCAGGCCTCCTCGGTAGACTGGGCGTACTCAAACACGACATCGAAGAAGGACTTTGGCGTCACCTGTGCTCCATCAGCACCTACAGGATTGGCGGTGATGATGGGACCGACGTCCAGACCGGGGTAGTGCCTCAGCATATCCTAGGCTTGTCTGAATCCCTTCTAGGATGTTGAAGACTTCCACTCCATGATCCGGTGTGGAGCCTCCCATAGGAGTATGTCAAGATCAAAGAAGTTCTCTGATTGAGATTCCCTGGGCATAGTGTCATGAAGGTGGCCTCCCATGGTCGGCCTGTACAAATAAAATAGTTCTGCGATCTGCTTTATCTTGCCAGGGAGTAGCACCAGTTGATTGGCGTCCTGGAATTGAGCCTAGAACGTCTGTTTCGGCTCCTGACCCGGATCATTCAAAGTTGCACAATACTGGGCAGCCCTTTCAGCGTTCACCTGGAGATTGGAGAAACATATACCTGTGGAATTCCAGAGGTTGGTTAGCACTCCTACAATCCATATTCCAAGTACATTCCGGAGAGGATATGGCTTACTGGACACTGTGTCTTTGACCAGCCTCGGCTCTTGCACCGCTCTACGGCGGGCGCCATTTGAATCCACCAGTTCAACCTTCAGGTTTGCCACTTCTTGCTCCAGTTTGCCTTTTGTAGAGACTAGCTGGTCATGCTTAGACTTAGCCTTGTTCCACTTCATCCCTCGGTAGCTGTGCGGTGTCCTGTCAAGCCTTGAACGCCTCCTCTTTTTAAAGATGGGCGGCGATCTTTTTGGCCTCCTCCTGGGCTACCTTGATGAGCTGATGGGTTTCGGCATGAGGAATGCTGGAGTCAAGCTGGCCCTAAAACTCGACAGTCTATTTCTGGGCTCCTGCAGTAAAGGTTGAAGTGGTTAGCACACATATTGCAATTACAAAGTTATGGAAATTCTGTAAAGGGACAATTTCACTTACAAACGATGTTGCCAATGTTCTGGGAGAGGTTCTGCACTCTCTGCTCGGATTCCTTGAATAGGGTCTTCAGTCGAGCCACCTCCTTGAGAAAGCTTTGGTTCTCTGAGCAGAAGTCTGTTCACGACAAGAATTGCAAGTTTGAAGACAGTAAGCAAAACTCCAAGATGATTTGATCCTCAGGTCAGTTTTTCAATCAAGCCTGAGTCTCGGGGGCTGCCGCGTCGATGTTTTAGTAAAAAATCAAAGTGGGGTGGACATTTCTAGGAAGATTTCGATACTTAGGCCGGCCATTCTACCCAACCAGAGTGTCGGGGGCTACTGCACACTGGTTTGATCTAGCTCAAGTTCTACAAAGGAGATGTCGATCCTCTGGATGGACTTCCAGCCCGTCCTCATTCTCGGGGCCTACTGCATCATCTATTTTTTAACTAAACTATTACTCAAGGAGATTTTGATCCTCAGGTTCTACCGGACTAAATCTCGGGGGCTACTGCACCAACATTTTTTCTGCTAAAGTCTAAGTTAAAATGACTCGCAACCCAATTTGTGTCATAATAGGACTACGGCTCGGGGGCTGCAGGGCGTGAAAGTGCAAACTTTAGCTAAGGGCCTACGATGTAGACCGGATTTAGTGCCGAACTATGCTTCCTCTGAACTAGGAAGGCGTTGGGCCCCCAAGTGCAAGGGTTTACAGCAAGCAGCAATTTCCCTCAAGTGGCCTCAAGGTTTATCAAACTCACGAGAGCTATGAGATTCCAACAAGTGTTGGGTACCTGCACACACACAACAGAACGCCCCTGTGTCCCCAACTAAACTAGGGAGGTTGTCAATCTCACTAGCCTTGCTAATTAAAAAGGAATTAAAAGCACAAGTGTATGCAATATTTGAGTGCACCAATAAAGTAAAAGAAAACATAATTGCGATTGGAAGATTATAAGAAGAAGATGGACCGAGATCTGCAGGTCTAACCCACTTCCTATGCATATGTATATTATGAGCAAGCAAATCATTAGGACAACCAATACCTAACATAGGCAAGAGAAAAGAATGCAACTTGTGATCACTACTAATACTAAAGTCATTTCCCAACGGTGATCACTTATATCACTAAAGTCATTCCTCTAATAGTCCATTTTTATTATTATGATTAACTTAGTAATATTACCGAAGCATCTAGTTTCACTAGTTAACTTACTAAATTAAAGTCATTCCTCCAAATATGATCATTACTAAGCTAAAGTCTGTCCACCAAATATGATCATTTCTACTAATAAGTAAACCACTGAAATAACAACAGTAAAACAACAAAAACAAACAATAAATCCAAGTCATCACAATCCTACTAGCCATCCACTGGCTAATCTTCCAATTCCTGACATCCACGATGCCCAGACTGCTTGTACCATAATCTTCCACTTCTCATCTTCTTGTGTTTCATTCTTAGCAGTTTTAATGTTTTGTGTTTGTACCTCCGATCGTGACAGAACCAATGTTGTGTGACTTAGTACGAACCATTCGCAATACCGAGGACGCGGCTATTCGAATAGATTTTTCACACTCTATAGAGTTTGTACACTTTACCCACATCATGGTCAACGCGTCCAACAATTCCGGTTCACAACATGGCCCTCCTATCGTGTCACCGACCTCCCCATAGGTAGTCCTGGGAGAGGGAATCTGAGTCCCTACCACCTCGTTGCACAATTCATCCCATCCGGGATTCAACAATCCATTCAGCGCTTTCTTACTAATCCAGGCCCTGGAGGCTTGGACGACAATCCCTGATTAGGAGATACTGACCGTCCAACCTCCTGATACGTCCAATTTGCATCATGTTTTTCTATTGATATTTATAATGTATTTGGTTATTATTTCACTTTATGATGCAATTCTTATGCCTTTTCTCTCTTAATTTGCAAGATTTATATGAAGAGGGGGATTACCGGCAGGTGGAATTCTGGACCTAAAATAGCTACAACACAGATACTTATTCTGCAGAGCTTCAAATGACCCAAAACTTTACGGAGATTTTTTATTAAATATATAAAAAATACTGGAGGAAATAAATACCAGAGGGGGCCCACCAGTTGCCCACAAGGCAACAGGGCGCGGCCACCCCTTGGGCGCTCCCTGATGCCTTGTGTGGCCCACAGCAGGCTTCTGGCCCCCTCCTTCTGCTATTTAAGGCCATTTACCCTAAAAAATATGAGGAGGACTTTTGGGACGAAGCGCCGCCATCTCGAGGCGGAACTTGGGCAGGAGCAGTTTTGCCCTCCGGCGGAGCGATTCCGCCGGGGATACTTCCCTCCCAGAGGGGGAAATGGAAGCCATCGACATCACCAATGATCCATCGACATCACCAACGATCCTCTCATCGTGGGAGGGCCAATCTTCATCAACATCTTCACCAACACCATCTCATCTCAAACCCTAGTTTATCTCTTGTATTCAATCTTTGTCTCAAAATCTCAGATTGGTACCTGTGGGTTGCTAGTAGTGTTGATTACATCTTGTAGTTGATGCTAGTTGGTTTATTTGGTGGAAGATTATATGTTCAGATCCTTAATGATATTCAATACTCCTCTGATCTTGAACATGAATATGATTTATGAGTAGTTACGTTTGTTCTTGAGGACATGGGAGAAGTCTTGTTATAAGTAATCATGTGAATTTGGTATTCGTTCGATATTTTGATGATATGTATGTTGTTGCTTCCTTTAGTGGTGTCATGTGAACGTCGACTACATGCCACCTCACCATACTTGGGCCTAAGGGAAGGCATTGTGGAGTAATTAGTAGATGATGGGTTGCTAGAGTGACAGAAGCTTAAAATCTAGTTTATGCGTTAGTCCGTAAGGGGTTGATTTGGATCCATATGTTTCATGCTATGGTTAGATTTATCTTAATTCTTCTTTCATAGTTGCGAATGCTTGCGAGAGGGGGTAATCATAAGAGAGTTGCTTGTTCAAGTAAGAACAGCACCCTAGCACCGGTCCACCCACATATCAAATTATCAAAGTAGCGAACGCGAATCAAATAAACATGATGAAAGTGACTAGGCGATAATTCCCATGTGTCCCGAGAACGCTTTGCTTTATATAAGAGACCGTTCCAGCTTGTTCTTTGCTATAAAAAGGATTGGGCCATGATACGTCTCCATCATATCTATAATTTTTGATTGTTTCATGCCAATATCCTACAATTTCCACATACTTTTGGTAACATTTTATATTATTTTTGGGACTAACATATTGATCCAGTGCCCAGTGCCAGTTCCTGTTTGTTGCATGTTTTTTGTTTCACAAAAAATCCATATTAAACAAAGTACAAATGCGATAAAAATTTATGGAGATTTATTTTCGAATATATGTGATTTTTCGGAAAAAGAATCAACGCGAGACGATGCCCGAGGGGGGCACAAGATCAGAGGGCACGCCCCCCTACCCTGGGAGCACCCAGCAGGCTTGTGGCTACCCTGTAAGGTGGTTGGGTCCCTTCTTCTTCCACAAGAAATATAATATCCGGAAGAAAATCCCCTCAAAATTTCAGCCCAATCGGAGTTACGGATCTCCGGGAATTTAAGAAACGGTTTTCGGCCAGAAAACAGGAACGCGAAACAGAAGAGAACACAGAGAGAGAGAGAGATCCAATCTTGGAGGGGCTCCAGCCCTCTGGGAGCCATGGCGGCCATGGACCAGAGGGGAAAGGCTCCTACCATCTAGGGGGGAGGCCAAGGAAGAAGAAGAAGGAGGGGGGCTCTCTCCCCCTCTCTCCCGGTGGCGCTGGAATGCCGCCGGGGCAACCATCGTGACGGCGATCTACACCAACAACTTCGCCGCCGTCAACACCAACTCTCTCCCCCTCTATGCAGCGGTGTAACACCTCTTCTCCCCGCCGTAATCTCTACGTAAACATGGTGCTTAACACTATATATTACTATCCAATGATGTATTGCAATCCTATGATGTTTGAGTAGATTCATTTTGTCCTATGGGTTGATTGATGATCGTGATTGGTTTGAGTTGTATGTTTTATTTTGGTGCTGTCCTATGCCCTCTGTGTCGCACAAGCATGAGGGATTCCTGCTGTAGGGTTTGCAAGACATTCATAATTCGCTTATAGTGAGTTGCGTGAGTGACTGAAACACAAACCCGAGTAAGGGGGTTGTTGCATATGGGAGTAAAGAGGACTTGTTACTTAATGCTATGGTTGGGTTTTACCTTAATGATCTTTGGTAGTTGCGGATGCTAGTTAGAGTTCCAATCATAAGTGCATATGATCCAAGTACGGAAAGTATGTTAGCTCATGCCTCGCCCTCATATAAAATTGCAATAATGATTACCGGTCTAGTTATCGATTGCCTAGGGACAAATACTTTTCTTGTGTTACAAAAGCTTTCTACTAAAAAATTAACTTTTATTATCTTGCAAATTACTCATAGTTTTATTCTCACTAAGTACTCCTAATTTTATCCTTGCGAAGTAGTTCTAGCATTACACCTACAAAGTACTTCTAGTTTCATACTTGTTCTAGGTAAAGCAAATGTTAAGTGTGCGTAGAGTTGTATCGGTGGTCAATAGAACTTGAAGGGAATATTGATTCTACCTTTAACTCCTCGTTGGGTTCGACACTCTTATTTATTGAGATAGGCTACAACTGATCCCCTATACTTGTGGGTTATCAAGACCTTTTCTGGCGCCGTTGCCGGGGAGCAATAGCGTGGGGTTGATATTCTCGTGTGTGCTTGTTTGCTTTATCACTAAGTAGTTTTTATTTTCTGTTCTAAGTTGTTTTATATCTTTAGTTATGGATATGGAACACGAAATACCAAAAAAATTAGTTGTACTTGCTACTCATGGAGATGGGGAACCTCCTAAAACCCTCGATGATGCTTATGTGGAAAACATTAAATACTACTTTGATAATCCTGATAAATCTCCATTCAACTTGATAATGGGAGATACTTTGGATCAACGGGAATACTTTAGGGATTATCGCTTGTCTCAAAAAGGGAAACTCTTATGGGATCGAATTGAAATGCTGCATTGGTATGCTTGGAATTTATGCTTAAGGTGTGATTATACTTGTTGCTCTAAGATGAATGCTCCACACCTTTCCTTTCAATGTGAATTTAATGATAATGATACCTTGGCTTCTTATGCTAATGGTATATATGATTACTATGATATGGAACTAATAGAACAATTTGTTGCTTTTATGGGTGCTTATGAAATTAAATCTTTGTTTGAAAAGTATGAAGATTGTGATGCTACTATTTACAGATCTAAAAATTATGCTATACTTAAATATTTCCATGAGAATTATGAATATAATGCCTATATTGATGAATTTATTGAGAAAGTCTCCGCTGTCCAAGAAGAGACTAATATTTTGCAGGCTCCTATGGAAGAAGAAATTGATGACACTGTGAGCTCATTAGATGAAAAAGATGATGAGGAGAGTGAAGAACAAAGGGAGGAATAGCGGATTAGCTACCCGTGCCCACCTTCTAATGAGAGTAACTCTTCAACTCATACATTGTTTAATTCCCCTTCGTGCTTACCGAAGGATGATTGCTATGATGATTTCTATGATCCCTTTGATTTGTTTGAAATATCCCTTTTTTGATGAAATTGATGCTTGCTATGCTTGTGGCCATCATGCCAATTTGAATTATGCTTGTGAATATGAACTTGCTATAGTTCCTTATGTTAAACATGAAATTGTTGCTATTGCACCGACACATGATAGTCCTATTATCTTTTTGAATTCCCCCAACTACACTATATCGGAGAAGTTTGCACTTATTAAGGATTATATTGATGGGTTGCATTTTACTATTACACATGATGATTTGATGAACATGATATGCATGTGCTTGCTGCTCGTACTTGCAATTATTATGAGAAAGGAACAACATCCCTACCTCTCTATGTTTCCAATACGATAAAATTGCAAGAAACTGTTTATACTATGCATTGGCCTTTACTTGATGTGCATGAATTGTTAGACTTCGTCATTGCATGATATATGTTGCTTTGTGCTCACTACTAAATCATAAATCATTGTTAATTAAAATTGGCTTTGATATACCTTGGGATCCGGGTGGATCGATTAGTTGAGCACTTTATGCCTAGCTTAATGGCTTTAAATAAAGCGCTGTCTGGGAGACAACCCGGAAGTTTTAGAGAGTCATTTTATTCTGTTGTGTGCTTTTAATTTTTTTTTAAAAATATATAGAGGGGAACCTATAAACTTTTCCAAAAAGAGAAGCGATTGGAAGGTTATGCATTGGAGAAGTGAGGGTCGACCTTGAACACTTGTGTTCATGCTCATGGAAACAATGTAGAATTTTTCATGGAAGTTTCTTGCAAAATAATTATCCCCTTGTACAAATCCATTGTATTATAAAAATAATGTGCCAAGATTTACCTTTAGGATGTTTAAATTGCTTGTTTGGTGTGTGCTGTGAATAAACAGAAACTTTTGCTGTAGTGCTTAAATTTTGATAATTTACTGGAACGTGAAAAAATTCTGAAATTTTTACAAAGTACTGCTATGAATTTTTTTATTTTTTCCTAATTTTTCAGAATTTTTGGAGTTACAGAATTATATGTTTCATTTGCATCTTTACAGACTGTCCTGTTTTCACAGATTGCTGTTATAGTTTCTTGATTTGCGTATGTTTGAAATCTTGTCTAGCCCCATTGACTTGGGAGCCATAGAATTGTGATAGCATAAAGTGGGTAATGTTTGATTATAATTATACAATAATTTTACAGCAGGACATGATGGGATTTGATGTTATATGTGCTAACCCCTCTAATAAAAAGTTCGGTTAAGTTTTGTGTGGATGAAGTGTTCGAAGAACGAGGAGGTATCGATATGAGGAGAATAAGGAGAGGCAAGAGCTCAAGCTTTGGGATGCCTAAGGCACCCCAAGTAAATATTCAAGGAGACTCAAACGTCTAAGCTTGAGGATGCCCCGGAAGGCATCCCATCTTTCTTCGACAATATCGGTATGTCTCGGTTTTTGTTTTGTTCACATGATATGCGTAAATTCTTGAAGCGTCGTGTGTTTTTTTCTTTTTCTTTTAATAATGCACCATGATGGTATGAGATAGTCCTTGGTTGATTTATAGAATGCTCTTTGCACTTCACTTATATCTTTTGAGTATGGCTTTATAGAATGCTTCATGTGCTTCACTTATATCATTTGAAGTTTGGATGCCTATTTCTCTACATATGGAAAACCGTTATTTGTAGAATGCTCTTTTGCTTCACTTATATTTATTAGAGTGTGGGCAAGTCCTTTGTAGAAAGAATTAAACTCTCATGCTTCACTTATATTTATTTAGAGAGCCAACAGGAATTGGTCATTCACATGGTTAGTCATAAAATCCTACATAAAACTTGTAGATCACTGAATATGATATGTTTGATTCCTTGCAATAGTTTTGCAATATTAAGATGGTAATATGTGGGTGTACTAGTGAATGGTTGTGGTTTAGTAAGAATATTGATGTTAAGGTTTGTGGTTCCCGAAGCATGCATGTATAGTTATCCGACGAAGTTATATCCTACTCATGTTAGTATCCAATGTTAATTATTCGCAATGCATGATTATGACCATTGTCGCTCTCTGGTTGGTCACTTCTCAATCTATTTGCTAGCCTTCACCTGTACTAAGCAGGAATTCTGCTTGTGCATCCAAACCTTTAAACCAAAGTTGTTCCAGATGAGTCCACCATATCTACCTATATGCGGTATTACTCTGCCCTTCCAAGTAAATTTGCATGTGCCACCTCTAATCATTCAAATAAGCATCTGTTTTGTGTGCCCGTACCGCTCATGGAGCGGCAGTGGGTGGTCAGTATCTTCCATGCTAAGCGGGTTATTCTAACAATGGGTGTTTATTCACTTGTCATTGCACAAGAGAGGCTGGTAATTGGGATGCCCAGTCCTGTGGTCAAAATCGAATTATAAATGCAACAAACTCCCCCGGAAAGTTGATTGTATGGAGGGCACCCGAGGATTCAGCTAGCCATGGCTTGTGTTTGAATGGTTGAGAGGGATTAATCTTTACCTTTCCGCTAGGGAACCACCTATAATGTGTTTAGCATGGAAGATATTGAGAACCCTCGGTCATGAAGTTGACAGGAAAAGTACACCTCACAAAATGTTTTCATCTCTGATTTAAGCTTCGAGCTCTGGCACCTCTGCAAATCCATGCTTCCCTCTGCGAAGGGCCTATCTATTTACTTTATGTTATTTTACTTTTATTGTTGAGTCATCACCTTCTCTTTCAAGCACCAGTTGGAGAGCACTATTGTCATTTTTATGCATTAAGTATAGTTAATGTTATGTACATCATGACTGGATCAATGATTGAGCATGACGGGCTAGGGATAGCGTTCTTTAGCATTTTTATTTTGAAAGACATGATTGTTTGTTGGTATGCCTGAGTATTGATGTCTTTATATCAAATTATAGACTATGACTATTGCTTTGAATCACTCGTGTCTTAATATTCATGCCATGATTAGATTACATGATCAAGATTATGCTAGGTTGCATTCCACAACAAAAATTATCTTTTTATTTTATCATTTACCTACTCGAGGACGAGCAGGAATTAAGCTTAGGGATGCTGATACGTCTCCGTCGTATCTATAATTTTTGATTGTGTCATGCCAATATCCTACAATGTCCACATACTTTTGGCAACATTTTATATTATTTTTGGGACTAACATATTGATCCAGTGCCCAGTGCCAGTTCCTGTTTGTTGCATTTTTTTTGTTTCGTAGAAAATCCATATCAAACGAAGTCCAAACGTGATAAAAATTTACGGAGATTTATTTTGGAATATATGTGATTTTTGGGAACAAGAATCAATGCGAGACGATGCCCGAGGGGGCCACAAGCTCAGAGGGCGTGCCCCCTACCCTGGGCGCGCCTAGCAGGCTTGTGGCTACCCCGTAAGGCGGTTGGCCACAAGAAAGATAATATCTGGAAGAAAACCCCCTCAAAATTTCAGCCCAGTTGGAGTTACGGATCTCCGGGAATTTAAGAAACGGTTTTTGGCCAGAAAACAGGAACACAAAACAGAAGAGAACAGAGAGAGAGATCCAATCTCGAAGGGGTTCCTGCCCTCCGGGAGCCATGGCGGCCATGGACCAGAGGGGAAACTCTCCTCCCATCTAGGGAGGAGGCCAAGGAAGAAGAATAAGGAGGGGGCTCTCTCCCCCTCTCTCCCGGTGGCGCCGGAACGCCGCCGGGGCAACCATCGTGACGGCGATCTACACCAAAAACTTCGCCGCCGTCAACACCAACTCTCTACTTAAACATGGTGTTTAATGCTATATATTATTATCCAATGATGTATGGCAATCCTATGATGTTTGAGTAGATTCGTTTTGTCCTATGGGTTGATTGATGATCGTGATTGGTTTGAGTTGTATGTTTTATTTTGGTGTTGTCCTATGGTGCTCTCTGTGTCGCGCAAGCATGAGGGATTCCCTCTGTAGGGTTTGCAATACATTCATAATTTGCTTATAGTGGGTTGCGTGAGTGACTGAAACACAAACCCGAGTAAGGGGGTTGTTGCGTATGGGAGTAAAGAGGACTTGTTACTTAATGCTATGATTTGGTTTTACCTTAATGATCTTTGGTAGTTGCGGATGCTTGCTAGAGTTCCAATCATAAGTGCATATGATCCAAGTACAGAAAGTATGTTAGCTCATGCCTCTCCCTCATATAAAATTGCAATAATGATTACCGGTCTAGTTATCGATTGCCTAAGGACAAATCCTTTTCTTGTGTTACAAAAGCTTTCTACTAAACAACTAACTTTTATTATCTTGCAAATTACTCATAGTTTTATCCTCGCTAAGTACTCCTAGTTTTATTCTTGCGAGGTAGTTCTAGCATTACACCTACAAATTACTTCTAGTTTCATACTTGTTCTAGGTAAAGCAAATGTTAAGTGTGCGTAGAGTTGTATCGGTGGTCGATAGAACTTGAAGGGAATATTGATTCTACCTTTAGCTCCTCGTTGGGTTCGACACTCTTATTTTTCGAGAAAAGCTACAACTGATCCCCTATACTTGTGAGTTATCAGGCCACCTTGCTGCACTCTTATTACGAATTATCTTGTTACAAAACTATCTGTTACCGCTACTTTCAATGCTTGCAGAAAACACCTTGCTGAAAACCGCTTATCATTTCCTTCTGCTCCTCGTTGGGTTCGACACTCTTACTTATCGAAAGGACTATGATTGATCCCCTATACTTGTGGGTCATCATGACTCTTTTCTGGCGCCGTTGCCGGGGAGTAAAGCACCTTTGTTAAGTGGAATTTGGTAAGGAAACATTTTTATTATGTGCTAAAATTTACCGTCACTTGTCACTATGGAAAGTAATCCTTTGAGGGGTTTGTTCAGTGTATCTTCACCTCGACCGGAAGCAATAAGAGTTGCTCCTCAACCTACTAAACCTACTGAAAATATTTCATATGAAATTCCTTCGGGTATGTTAGAAAAATTCCTAGCTAATCCTTATGTAGGAGATGGAACAATACATCCTAATATGCACTTGATCTATGTGGATGAAATTTGTGGATTGTTTAAGCTTGCAGGTTTATCGGAGGATGGAATTAAGAAGAAGGTATTCCCTTTATCTTTGTAAGGAAAGGCATTGACATGGTATAGGCTATTGGATGATACTGGAACATGGGATTGGAACCGGTTGAAGCTGGAATTTCACCAGACATTTTATCCTATGCATTTGGTTCATCGTGATCGGAATTATATATATAATTTTTGGCCTCATGAAGTAGAAAGTATCGCTCAAGCTTGGGGGAGGCTTAAGTATATGATGCACACATGCCCCAATCATGAGCTCTCAAGAGAAATAATCATACAAAACTTTTATGCTCGGCTTTCTCGTAATGATCAATCCATGCTCGATACTTCTTCTACTGGTTCCTTTATGAAGAGTACTATTGAATTCAAATGGGATCTTCTGGAAAGAATTAAACGCAACTCTGAAGATTGGGAAATCGACAAAGCTAAAGAGTCAGGTATAAATCTTTAGTTTGATTGTGTTAAATCTTTTATGGAAACTGATGCTTTCCATAAGTTTAGTTCTAAATATGGACTCGACTCTGAGATAGTAGCTACTTTTTGTGAATCATTTGCTTCTCATGTTGATCTCCCTAAGGAGAAATGGTTTAAGTTTCATCCACCTATTGAAGTAAAGGAAGAACCCATTATAGCTAAAGAGGAAACAATTATTTATAATGTTGATCCAGTTGTGCCTACTGCTTATATTGAGAAAGCCCCTTTTCCTGTTAGGATTATGGAACATGCTAAAGCTTCAACTGTGGCTAATAAGAGTAATATTAAATCAATTAAACCCTCTGAGAAAATCAAAGTAGAACCTAATATTGCAATGGTTAAGGATCTTTTGGTTTATAATATTGATGGACATGTCATATATTTCTGTGATGAAGCAACTAGAATTGCTAAGCCAGAAACCGAAGATAAAAATAAACCTGTAATTGGCATGCCTGTTGTTTCTGTTAAAATTGGACATCATTGCTATCATGATTTATGTGATATTGGTACTAGTGTAAGTTCTATTCCATTTTCTCGTGATCAAGAAGTCATGAATGACATTGCACCTGTTGAGATTGAAGATATTGAGGTTACTATTAAGCTTGCAAACAGAGATACTATTACACCACTCGGGATTGTTAGAGATGTTGAAGTCTTGTGTGGCAAGATCAAATGCCCTACTGATTTTCTAGTTCTTGGATCACCATAAGATGATTTTTGTCCCATTATATTTGGTAGACCTTTCTTGAATACGGTTAATGCTAAGATTGATTGCAATAAAGAAACGGTCAGTGTTAATTTTGGTGATGTATCTCATGAGTTTAATTTCTCTAAGTTTTGTAGACAACCTCATGATAAAGAATTACCTATTAAAGATGAAATTATTGGTCTTGCTTCTATTGCTATGCCTCCTACCGATCATTTAGAACAATACTTGCTAGACCATGAAAATGATATGCATATGAATGAAAGAAATGAAATAGATGAAATATTCTTTAGACAAAAGCACCTATTCTTAAACATAATTTGCCTGTTGAAACGTTGGGAGATCCTCTTCCACCCAAGGGTGATCCTGTGTTTGAATTAAAGAAACTACCTGATATGCTTAAATATGCTTATCTTGATGAAAAGAAGATATATCCTATCATTATCAGTGTTAACCTTTCAGAGCATGAAGAAAAGAGATTGCTTAAAACTCTGAGGAAGCACCATGCTGCTATTGGATATAGTAGTCCCACCTTATGTCAGCACAAGATTAATATGGAGCCAGATGCTAAACCAGTTGTTGTTCACCAACGACGTTTGAATCCTAAAATGATGGATGTGGTAAGAACTAAAATATTAAAGCTTCTGGAGGCAGGTATAATTTTTTCCTATAGCTGATAGCAGATGGGTAAGTCATGTTCATTGTGTTCCTAAGAAAGGGGGCATTACTGTTGTTCCTAATGATAAAAATGAACTTATCCCACAAAGAATTGTAACTGGTTATAGGATGGTAATTGATTTCAGGAAATTAAATAAAGCTACTAGGAAGGATCATTACCCTTTGCCTTTTATTGATCAAATGCTAGAAAGATTATCTAAACATACACACTTTTGCTTCCTAGATGGATATTCTGGTTTCTCTCAAATACCTATATCAAAAGAAGATCAAGTGAAAACCACTTTTACTTGTCCCTTTGGAACTTATGCTTATAGACGTATGCCTTTTGTTTTATGCAATGCACCTGCTGCCTTTCAAAGATGTATGACTGCTATATTCTCTGACTTTTGTGAAAAGATTGTTGAAGTATTCATGGATGATTTCTCCATTTACAGAACTTCTTTTGATGATTGCTTAAGCAACCTTGATCGAGTTTTGCAGAGATGTGAAGAAACTAATCTTGTCTTGAATGGGAGAAGTGCCACTTTATGGTGAACAAAGGTATAGTCATTGGGCATAAAATTTCCGAAAGAGGTATCGAAGTAGACAAAGCCAAAGTTGATGCAACTGAGAAAATGGCATGTCCTAAAGATATCAAAGGTATAAGAAGTTTCCTAGGTCATGTTGGTTTCTATAGAAGGTTCATAAAATACTTCTCTAAAATTTCTAGGCCTCTTACTAATCTCTTGCAAAAAGATATTTCATTTGTTTTTGATGATGATTGTGTAGAAGCCTTTGAAACACTTAAGAAAGCCTTAATATCTGCACCCATTGTTCAACCACCTGATTGGAACCTACCCTTTGAAATTATGTGTGATGCTAGTGATTATGCTATTGGTGCTATTCTAGGGCAAAGAGTTGATAAGAAATTGAATGTTATTCATTATGCTAGTAAGACTCTAGACAGTGCTCAAAGAAATTATGCTACTACTCAGAAAGAATTTTTAACACGTTTGGCATTCTTATCCCAAAAGTAGCAAGCCCCCCTCCCTCGGATGGTGCTCTCCCCCCTCTTCCTCCTCATCTCCCTCTGCTCTGCCCTCCTCCTCCTCAATCATCACCGACATCGCTGCCTCCGTTCCCCCTCCCTCCTCCGGGCGGCTGACCCTGCCCCTTCCGCGGTGCCAACTGCTTCTGGGCATTGGGGGATGATGCGTCTGATTCTGAGCCTGATGTGCCGGTTGCGCCTTCGGTCCCTGTCGCTGCCGGGCTCTCCGCTGCCTCGCGTCGCCGCCACTTCGCGCCGGGCAGCCGCAGTGGGGTTTGGAGGGTTCTATCGCCGCCAGTGCTCCCTGACCCGGGTTGGTCGTCGGTGGTGCCCCGTCGTTCTCGCCACGCTGGTAAGTTTGCCCGTCGCTCCCTCGCCGCTGGCATCCTTGGTCCTACTTCTCCATCCCACTATCTCTCCTGCTCCTGGGCTGACCTCGTCGTCCCTGGCACCCTCTTCGCCCCCTTCATCGACTTCGGATTCGGGGATCCTCGATGAGCGCACGGCGGCGGCGGGGGTGGGTGATGACCCACAAGTATAGGGGATCAATCATAGCCCTTTCGATAAGTAAGAGTGTCGAACCCAATGAGGAGCAGAAGGAAATGACAAACGGTTTTCAACAAGGTATTCTCTGCAAGTACTGAAAGTAGCGGTAACAAGTAACAAGTATAATAAAGTGCAGCAAGGTGTCCCAATCCTTTTTGTACCAAAGGACAAGCCGGAACGAACTCTTATAATAAGCAAAGCGTTCTCGAGGACACATGGGAATTTCATCTAGTCACTTTCATCATGTTTGTTTGATTCGTGTTCGCTACTTTGATAATTTTATATGTGGGTGGACCGGTGCTTGGGTGATGTTCTTACTTGAACAAGCCTCCCACTTATGATTACCCCCTCTCGCAAGCATCTGCAACTATGAAAGAAGAATTAAGATAACTCTAACCATAGCATGAAACATATGGATCCAAATCATCCCCTTACGGAATAGCGCATAAACTAGGGTTTAAGCTTCTGTCACTCTAGCAACCCATCATCTAATTACTACTCCACAATGCCTTCCCTTAGGCCCAAAGATGGTGAAGTGTCATGTAGTCGACGTTCACACGACACCCCTAAAGGAAGCACAACATACATAGCAACAAAATATCGAATGAATACCAAATTCACATGATTACTTATGACAAGACTTCTCCCATGTCCTGAAGAACAAAAGTAAGTAATCACAAATCATATTCATGTTCAAGATCAGAGGGGTATTGAATAGCATTAAGGATCTGAACATATAATCTTCCACCAAATAAACCAACTAGCATCAACTACAAGATGTAATCAACACTACTAGCAACCCACAAGTACCAATCTGAGGTTTTGAGACAAAGATTGAATACAAGAGATGAACTAGGGTTTGAGATGAGATGGTGCTGGTGAAGATGTTGATGAAAATTGGTCCTCCCACGATGAGAGGATCATT
Source organism: Elymus sibiricus (assembly GCA_039707655.1). NCBI lineage: Eukaryota > Viridiplantae > Streptophyta > Magnoliopsida > Poales > Poaceae > Elymus > Elymus sibiricus. The sequence goes on from CM077670.1 coordinate 325,067,972, forward strand.
GGTGATGTCGATGGCTTCGATTTCCCCCTCCCGGAGGGAAGTATACCCGGTGGAATCGCTCCGCCGGAGAGCAAAATAGCTCCTGCCCAGGTTCTGCCTCGAGACGGTGGCGCTTCATCCCGAAAGTCTTCTCTTCATTTTCTCTAGGGAAAATGGCTTCATATAGAAGAAGGAGGGGGCCAGGGGCCCCACAAGCCAGGGGGCGCGTCCAGGGGTGTAGGGCGCGCCTCCCAGGCTTGTGGCTTCCTGGTGGGCCCCTTCTATTGATTCTTTTGCCAGCATTTTTTATATATTCCAAAATAATTCTCCATCAATTTTCAGGTCATTTGGAGTTGTGCAGAATAACTGTCTCTGTTTCACCCCTTTCAGGTCCAGAATTCCAGCTGCCGGCATTCTCCCTCTTCATGTGAATCTTGCAAAATAAGAGAGAAACGACATAAGAATTGTACCATAAAGTGAAATAATGATCAAAAACTTAATAATTATTAGAAGGAAATCATGATGCAAATTGGACGTATCAACTCCCCTGTAACGCCCCCATGTAATAGCTACAGTAATCACCCCTTTGACAGTGCCATGTCATCATGATTAACCATGCTTGAGCATCATTGCATCATATCTCATTTCAAATTCCAACTTAAACTTGCAATTCAAACCTAAAGTGAAAATAAAACTTGTTCAAAACCAGAAACTAAAATGTTCAAAACAATTTAAATAATTCTGTGGCAATTATAAAAATATGTGCAACATTAATTAAATTGGTTAAACAACTTTATTAATTGTAACAGTAGGTTAACAGCAATGTTTAGCACTAATTAATTTAATAGGATTTAAAGTAGATTCATAATTTAATCAAACCAATTTCTGGTGAATGAGAATAACACACTGATAATTTTGGGTCAATCCATATATTTTATAAAAGTCATTAATTACTCGAACAATTTGCAAAGCAGTGGAAAAGAAAAGAATTGGGAAAAAGAAAAGAAAAGGGGCAAAGGCCTACTGTGCACTTGGGCTGCAAGTGCACAGTAGCCGGCCCAGCCCACCAGCGCCATCATCGTCTTCGTCGCGCTGTCGCCTGGCGCGCGCGACAGCGTCGTCGTCTCGCCACGCGCCGGCCATCCGCGCCGTCCCCGACGCCGATAAGGCCGCGCCCGTGCTGCCCTCGCTCCCCCGAACCCTAGCGCGCCCCCATTCGCCCCCCTGCACCCTCTCCCTCTCGATCCCCTCCTCGCCCGAAGCGTCGCCGTCGCCCATTCCGTCGATCCCGCGGCCACCGTGCGCCGATCGCCTCGCCGACTAGCCCACAAGCTCCGCCGTGACCTCCTCGTCCTCCTCGACCTCGAACTCGAGCCCCGGAGTCCCTGCATCGATGCGCCCGAGCTCTTCTTCCTCCTCTGCTCCGACGAGCTTCGCCGTCGATTCCGGCTACTCCGAGCCCTCCCCGAGCACGCTTTGAACGGCTACACCTCACGGTGAGCTTCGCCTTCCTCCCCTGCCCCTTCTCATGGTCGCTAGCTCGCCGTAGCCGTTGATTCCACCGGAGCCCGTCAGCGCCGCCGTCTGTCCACGTCGCCGACGAGTCCCCGGTGACCAAATGGTCCCGGGCTCGTGCCCGTTGGCTCCCTCGCATCGCGCGCGATCTGCCTAGCTAGTTAGCTCGCCCGCTAGCGCTGCGCATCGCCGTTCCCGTCGCACGTCCGAACGCCTCGCCGCCGGCGAGCTCCTGCCGCTCGCCACAGGTCGCCTCAGCCGCTCCCGTCGCCACCATTCGACGCGGCGTCGAGCGCCCGTTCGAACGCGCCCAACCGCGCGTCGAATGGGGCCCTGTGCGCCGTTTCCGACCACCTCCCGTGAATGCGCCGCCGCGAAACACGTCGCCGGCGTGTTTTCCGGCGACGCCGCGGCCGCCGTCCGACGTGGCTGGCCCTGGCCCACCTGCCCGTGACACTGACTGGTGGGGCCGTGGGCCCGTTGACCAGTCAGCGCCGCTGACTGGGTCAGCTGTGCCACTGACATGTGGGGCCCCTCCCCACTGTGTCAATGACATACGGGCCCCACTGTCAGTTTTCTAATTAGCTAAATGGATTAATTAAAATTAATTAATTTAGTTTATTGTCTCACTGACATATGGGCCCCACATGGTTAATTAGTCTGTTAATAGATTAATTAACCCACTGTCTATGACATGTGGGACCCGCATGTCAGGTTGACCCCCAGTCAACTGCACTGTTGCGTGCTGGCGTCATGATGACGTCATGCCTACGTCAGCCAACACTATTCTGGATAATTCGAATTAAATAATTAAAATAAATTCAGAAAATATTTAAAACTTTAAAAATTCATATCTTTTAATCTGTAAGTCAGATGAAAATAATTTATATATGAAAGTTGATCAGAAAAATGCCACGAATCCAAATATGCCATCCATTCATCTGTCACATGCCTCTAGCTATCTGAACATGGAACTTTTCGACCGTTTGCAGTAGATGAATAGTGCACCACTTTGATAAAACAAATCCAATTAAATTTTTATTAATTCCCAAGAGTTATCTAAATCATATAGATAGGCAGTAGCACCCATCTGCATGTCATCTTAGGCATGTCATGCATAGTGATTGTATTTTGCCGTGGATTTATTGTTTCCTCTCCCCCTTCTCTCTCGTTAGACCTGGTGCCCGCCGACGCCGCTGCTTCAGAGTACGACTACGTCCCCGACGACCAGCCGTCAGACGATCCCGCCTTTGCCGCAGAGCAACCAGGCAAGCAAACCCCCTTGACGCATGCCTTTGTCACCCAATTCCTTCTCCCTCCTGCTTGCATTAGAAATTGCTGCTATTATGTTTTATCCTATTTCTGATGCATAGCCTATCCTTGTAACTGCTTATGATAACTGCCAATTGTCCGAGCTGCTTAGAATAGGATTGGGTGGTAAACCATCTGTGGCCCCTCTCCCTTGCTGTAGTTGCTCCGCTTTAGTGACTGAAGACTGCTGGACTGAAGACAGCACATCACCGCACACCCCCTAAATTGCTCGACACTGCAGAGTTGGCATCGAGTGCCGAGGGTGATACCTCTTAGCTCACTTTCGATGGTGCCTCTGTAGAATAGCGTCCCGGATGTGTGTTATCGAGGGTGATTCCTCTTACATCACCTCCGCTAAGCTACCGTCGCGCAACTCCTCGAGTGGGAATCCATCGAGGGTGATTCCTCGGATTCCTCCTCGTCACTTGGACACACGGTTACTTTGACCTTTGTTACAGGCGGGTCCACCTCGAGAGGTACCCGCGGGGAAATGTAAAGTCGGGCTGGCCCCAAGGGTGCCCGCGAGCGAATATCATTAAAGACGGGTCGGCTCCAAGAGCACCCGCGCGATACTAAATACGCCTAACGGAACTGGGTATTTGATCTGAGTGGGTCGTCGTGCCCATTTCGCACTACCACCACGTGGGATAATGGTTTAATGGGGCCCTCTGCAGCGTAGTATCAGCCGAAAGCTCTTCAGACGTCACAGGTTACTTTGCGGGCTGATCGCCGGGATTGGGCTGGTTACTTCACCGGGTTGTCCAGTGTCGCGCCTGTTTCTCCGGCCAGTCACGTAACGTGCAGGAGTGCGGAGGGCGATGGCCCAAGACCCCTGCGCACTTAGGATTTAGACCGGCGTGTTGACCTCTCTGCTGAGCTCTAGGTCGGGCTGCGTTGTGTCGATCACCCGAGGCCGGGTATTACCCAGCAAGTGTATCCGGCCGGAGGTAATCGAGCGTGTTGGGTAACAGTAGTGCACCCCTGCAGGGAAGATATCTATTCGAATAGCCGTGTCCACGGTAACAGGACGCTTGGAGTTGTGCCCGGATCCATGACAACTATAAAGAGATGATGATACATGATAAGCTGTTAATACTGCTCTCGGGATCGCTTTCTCGCAGGGTGTCGAGAAAGGATCTCAGGGCATTGCTACTGTATGACAACATGTATGCTACTGCTATCTACTCTCTTCTGATGCTGCAAGACTGCTTGAAGATGCTAGTCTTCGATAGGCTAGGCCTTTCTCTCTCCTCTGGCATTTCTGCAATACAGTCCACAAATACAGCCTTCTCATTTGATACCATTGCATGCTTAGCGTAGTTCTGATGTCAGTCTTGCGAGTACTTTGGATGAGTACTCACGGTTGCTTTGCTATTATTTTCCCCCATACCCTATTGTTGATACATCAGACGATGGAGTCCAGGAGCCAGACGCCACCGCCGATTGCTACTACCAGGAGAGTCCCCGGAGGCCACTTCTATTACGATTGAGCCAGTCGACCAGGAGTAGTTTAGGAGGCTCCCAGGCAGGAGGCCTTGCCTCTTTCGATCAGAGCTGTTGTTTGTTTTCGCCTTCTTAAGGCACGCTTGTCTAACTAATGTCTGTACTCAGATATTGTTGCTTTCGCTGAATTGTGCTTGTCAGAGCTTTATATTCGAGCCCTCGAGGCCCTTGGCTTGTAATATTAAGCTGTATGACTGTTATTTGTGTCCTTTGTCGTGTTGTGGTATTAATCAGTGAGTCCCTAATCTTGGCCGTACGCATTGCGTGAATGATTAGCGTACGGACGAAATTGGGGGCGTCACATCCCCCAAGCTTAGATCTCGCTTGTCCTCAAGCGAAAGCCGAAATCGATAATCATGACCACATGTTTAGAGAGAGAGGCGTCGATAAAAATAAAATACGGACATGGAGCATCATGATCTTTATTATAACAGCAATATATCATCATAAAACTTCTCTTGAAAAAGTGACAATTCATCCACAAGTTAAAGTATGAACCATAAACCAAATTGAAAACTAACAAACTATGATCTCAGTCACTGAAGAAATTGCAATTCATCATATTATCAGAAAGAGTCTATGTAAGAGCTTTGTTTAGTAAGTTCACATACTCAACAATCATTTAGTCTTCTATGATTGCTGGCACATACGACATACTTATGGAGCAAAAGTTTCAGTCGAACACATAGAAAGATAGGGGCTTATAATTTCGCCTCCCAACATATTTACCTCAAGGGTAATGTCAACAATAATAACTCATGATCACCTACATCCAACTGGATATATATGCATGGATCAATCCCCACCACATGATGCTTGCTAAGAGAGAAAATAAAAATGGAATAGAGGAGAATACTATTGACTCTTGCATGAAAGTAAATACATAAAGTAAAAGATAGGCCCTTCGCAGAGGGAAGCGGAGGTTGTCATGTGCTTTTTGTTTTTGGATGTGCAAGCTCTTAATGTAAAGGAATGCCACTTTATATTGCCCCTTGTGATAGCGACCTTTATTATGCAATCTATCGCTTTTATTGCTCCACAATCACAAGATCGTACAAAGCTTATTTTCCCTTACAATAAAAGTTCATACATGTTTAGGAGCTATTTTTATTGCTTTGCACCGATGACAACTTACTTGAAGGATCTTATTCAATACATAGGTAGATATAGTGGACTCTCATGGCATGAAACTGGGTTTAAGGGTTTTTGGATGCACAAGTAGTATCTCTACTTAGTGCGGAATTTTGGCTAGCAAAAGATAGGGGGCAAGCACCACATGCTAGAGGATCCAAAACAATATAACTTGTATGTGAATATAAGCAAACATAACTCATTACGTTGTCTTCCTTGTCCAACGTCGACTAATTGACATAGAATATTTGATGGGGGCTCACAATCATAAAAGATGTCCAAGATAGTGTATTTATATGTGAGACCTCTCTTCCTTTATTAATTTTTCATGAATTGCAACAATGACCAATGCTATGTTTGTCAACTTCCAACAAGTTTTATCAATTATACTTCTTTTATGTGAAGTTATCACTCCCCATGGGATTAGCATTTGATCTTACTTTTTATTCTTTATTTATTTCTAAGATTGGATCATCAAAAGCAAAACACTCAACTCAAACCACTCTTTATTATATAACTTTCACACACGATTACATAGATAGATAGATCACAAAGCAAGCACTCGAAACTAAATCATACTAAAACTGTATTCTTCTAAATCACGAAATAGCTAAGGATCGAACTAAGATAGATAATGATGATGAAAAAGTGATGGTGATACGATACTGGGGCACCTCCCCCAAGCTTGGCACAAGCCAAGGGTGGTGCCCATACCCATGTACTCAAATCTCCTTGGGTGATGGTGGTGATGAAGTGATGGGCTTGTCCTCCGTCTTCCAAGGCATAGGCTTTCCATCATAAAAGGATGAACATGTTTCTGGAGTCCTGAAATTTGCAGCTAAACTCATACCTTTGAATTTGGCCTCATACTCAAAATTTTGGTTTTGTAGATCATATATTTGGGCTTGAAGATAATCAATCCGATCATTGAGCTTGAAGATGACATCCCCAATATTGTTGCCGTCCACCTTGTGCTCACGGATGAAGTCCGTGATCATGGAGTGGTTAGCACAAAGTCCGCACTCCACCATCCCCTGGCACTCGAAGATCTCCTGTTCCACCGCTTAAAGCCTGGCCTTCTCGCTCCCGATCTTCTTAGGTCCTTGAACGTCCCGGATGTGGAGCACCCACTCACGCATCTCAATGGCTTGAGGGTGCTTCATCACCTCCGGTAGGTTCGGGTTGATGACCTTCTCATAGAACTTGTCCTTGGACGAGCTTGGAGACGCCATGGCGATCTAGATCTATCAGAAAAATAGCCCGAAACAAAAACAGAGGAGAAACTTGCGATGTGGTGGTCAAAACACCCGTGAGTATATATAATGAATTTTTCCCGTGCAAAACAAGTAATATGGAAGAAAAACAGAGTCGGGAAAGTCCACGAGGGAGCCACAAGCCTGGTAGGCACGCCCTGGGGGTAGGGCGCGCCCCCAGGCTTGTCGCCTCCTCATGCACTTTTCGGACTGTTTATTATTTTCCTATTTTTTTATATATTCCAAAACGGACCGAAAGTACTTTTATGGAAGTTTTGGAGTCGGTTTACTTACCGTACCACATACCTACTCCTTTTCAGGATTCTGGAGCGTTCCGGAAGGTTTCCTCTATGTGCTCTTCCGGCGTCATTGTTTGAATAATATTAGTTTCAACATTAATGGGCGTACCTGAGATATAATGTTTAATTCTTTGCCCATTAACCACTCTCGGACTATTGCCTTCGGAGTTGTTTATTTTGATGGCTCCGGAGCGATAAACTTCTTCGATGATGTACGGTCCTTCCCATTTAGAGAGAAGTTTTCCTGCAAAAAATCTTAAACGAGAATTGTATAATAAAACATGGTCGCCTACTTTGAATTCCCGTTTTTGAATTATTTTATCATGCCATCTTTTAACTTTTTATTTAAACAACTTGGCATTTTCATAAGCTTGGGTTCTCCATTCATCTAGAGAGCTAATATCAAATAACCTCTTTTCACCGGCAAGTTTAAAATCATAGTTGAGTTCTTTAATTGCCCAATATGCTTTATGTTCTAACTCAAGAGGTAAATGACATGCTTTTCCACAAACCATTTTATAAGGAGACATACCGATAGGATTTTTATAAGCAGTTCTGTAAGCCCATAGTGCATCATCAAGTTTCTTAGACCAATTCTTTCTGGATCTATTAACGGTCTTTTGCAAAATTAATTTTATTTCTCTATTAGTTAATTCAACTTGACCAAAAACTAAGAATGATAAGGAGATGCAATTCTATGATTAACATCATATTTAGCAAGCAATTTACGGAAAGCACCATGAATAAAATGTGAACCACCATCAGTCATTAAATATCTAGGGACTCCAAACCTCAGAAGTATAACTTCTTTAAGCATTTTAATGGAAGTGTTATGATCAACACTAATAGTTGGAATAGCTTCTACCCACTTAGTAACATAATCAACAACAACCAAAATATGAGTATACCCATTGGATTTAGGAAAAGGTCCCATATAATGAAAACCCCAAACATCAAATGGTTCAATAACAAGTGAATAATTCATAGGCATTTCCTGACGTCTACCAACATTACCAATTCTTTAACATTCATCACAAGAAAGGACAAACTTACGTGCATCTTTGAAAAGAGTAGGCCAACAAATGGAAAATATTTTTGTAAGAGATTAGTAAGATGTAACATCCCAAAATTCGAAATTTTGGAATGTTAACTAAATTAAGTAATTATGATTGATTTTTTGATTGTTGTGTGATTGATTGTTTGAAAGTGAGTGAAATTTGAAACTTTTGAAAGTTGAACGAGAGGGAATAAAAGGACTTTCCCAAAACTTTCATCTTGCATTTTGATCTCCATGAATTCAAATTCATTTTAACACAAAACCCTAGAGTGAAGATAATATGACTTCTTCCATTAAAGAAATGAAAAGGGCGTTGAGAAGATTTGAATTCCATTTGGGAATATTTCAAATCACAAACTTTATGCCACTCAAGGATTTTCATGAGAGAAGATAACATGACCTCTTCAAAATATATGAAAGAGACTGGGAAGTGATGAGGAGCAATTTTGAATTCCATTTGATTCACTTTTGAAAAGTTTTCCATTTTGAGTTTCAAAATCATTTCCACTTATTCAAATAAAATAAATAGAGAAGGAAATATGACTCCTTCAAATATCAAAAAGAAAATATGGAAATGGATTATGGAACCAACAGAAAGTTATTTGAAAAATATTTGAAATCATTTTTGCATAGCTATTTCTTGAATTCATTGAATATTGATCTATTGAGTTTTATGCAAATTATTTTTTCTCCTGAAAATACAAATAAAAGAGAGAGGATAAAATGACTTCTCAAATATAAAAGAGTTGGGAAAAATTATTAGAATATTATTTGGAGTTTATTTGATAATTATTTTATTGGCCTAAAGTGCATTTATTGCACTAGAAAAATATTTTTTCAAAATTATATGTGCTGGAATTAATGTTCTTTATTCTCTATATTTCTAATAGTGATTTTATAATTTGTGTTGTATTTTTAGAAATTCATTTGGATTTGTTTTGGGCCTCAAAGAGTTTTCTGTTAAAAAGAAGAAAAAAAACAAAGCACCGCCTGGACCGAAACACTGTTCGGCCCAGGAGCGCACCCAACCGGCCCACAGCCGAATTTGGCCCGTGGCCTGTTAGCCGCCGAACCGGTACGAGAGCGCCTCGACCGCCCGATGGCTCCCGATCCAACGGCCCCGCCTCGCCCTCTGTCTCTCTCCCGCTGCCGCTGACCAGTGGGCCCGATCCCCATCTCCCTCAACCTCTCGCCGCGTCGCACGGGACATGCCGCGCCGCGCTACCGCACCCACCGCGTGAAGCTCGCGTGGATGAGGCCTATCCGGCAGCTCCCGAGCGTCCTAGCCTCGCCTATAAATGCCCCGGAGCTCCTCTGTTCCTCTCGCAATCTCGCTACTCCCCACGACGCCCGCAGCCACCACCTCGTCCATTTGGATCTCGCCGGCCGAGCCGACTTTGCCGGAGGAATACATCGCCAGTGAGGATCCCCGAGACCCCTCTCTTCTTTCAAACTTCTTAACTCGTCGAGGCGCATCGATTTGACACACTTTTTGCCCCTAGGATTCACCGGAGCATCCCCACGCACGACGCGCGCCCTCGCCGGAGCATCGGAGTTCCGCCGCCTCGCCTCGCTCGATCCCGACGCCCCGAGGACCCCCGCCACCATCGTCCGGATCCCCTTGACGCGCCGATCCCCTCCGTCTGCTTCACCGACGCCGGAGGCCACCGGAGACACAGCCCCGCTCGATGCCGAGCCCCGCGCCGCCGTCTTCCCCTGCCCGTCGCCGACGGCATGGCCGCTGTAAGCCGCCGCCACTCACCACCGTTCGATCTACCGTGCACGATTTAGATTAGATTAGGTTTTGTTTTTTTATTTGTGAACCGGTATGCGCTAAATATCGGTCGTCCGCCCGTAGTTTAGATCGTGCACCCCGTAGGCCTATCAGGAGCTGCCACGTGTCACGTTATCGACCCATAGCATTTCTGTTTATTTTCTTTTCTGTTTTAATTTTTAGAATAGTTTTATTTTTATAAATTTAATATCTTTTATGTTTTAAGTCCAAATTTAGTGATTCATTTTGCATTAGATTCAAAATTTTATAAAGCTTCTGTTTGTGCAATTGGATTTCAAATTTGAGTATTTTAATTTTGAATTTGAGGAATTTTGTTCAAATCACTAATTCGGCCATATTTTGAGTTTTATAAAATATTTTTGGTTGATTCTTTTTGCGACTGTTTTTTAGTGACTTTCCTATCCAGTAGCATTTAGTGAATTAATTTTAGTTTTATTTAAATTAAGTTTTTAGCTAAAACAGTACTGTTGTGCTTTTATAGTTGTTTTAGTCATTAAATTTTTGTTTTTAATTAATCTTAGTTAGTTCTTTTTGTAGATTTTTACATGTTATTATATGTTTCTGTTAGCCTACAGTAGATAAAGTTTATAATTAATTATTATTATTTAGCTACTGTTTTGTGTTTTGTTTGCTTAGATCATAATTATAGTTCATAGAAAATAGTTTTATTAGTTTGAAAAGTAATTCTTTTTGCCTCTTTATTATAATAGGTTGTTGTTTCTGTGAACTAACACTAAAAATAGTTTTGTAATTATTTAGTATTGTTTAGTATTGTTTAGTATTGTTTTAGTGTTTTCTTGGTTTTTATAATTGTTATACCGTTAACTAGATAGCTTTTTAAATTAGTTCTTTTTGCTAATTATTAATTTAGTAAAATACTTTCTGTTGTTTTATTAGAATTTTACTTTCTTTACTGTAGAAAAGTTATTAGAATAAGTTAGTGCTGTTGTGAGAGTTATTGATTGATATTGTGTGAGTTGGTTTCTCACTAGTTTTCTTTTGAAGTTTTCTTTGGATCTTTATTTGGATTTCTTTATTTAATTATTGTTTTCTTTGTTTCTTTTTTATTGTTATTTGGTTATTAGTATTGATTGCTAGAAGGTTTGCTTATGTGAATGCAATATTTGACTATATAGATTTCATCGGAGAGTGACGACTAGTTTTATCAAGTTTCTGAGAGCGATAACACCTTCATCAACTTACCAGGCAAGTTCACATTTGACCATACTTTTATTACCTATGTTTTTATTATGCACTTAGTCCTTTGTGGTAGGATTGCATGGTAGGAATTTATGCCGGATGGCTATGCTTATACCTAGTAGTTCATTTGATGTAGGTCTGAACTATACAATCTTTGTCACCACCGTGTAAGATTTATTGCCTCACCAAAGTAGACGGGGATTGGGATGTGTTTCCATGGTGAGACATGAGTGACAAAGTAGTAATCAGGACCAAGACTTTTAAATGAACTACCTGGGCGGAAATTGGTTTGAATGGTGGCGAAGTACAGTGGGAGCATGCATGGGAAATCCATGGTGGTGCACCACTAGTGGTCCGTCCGCTCAGGCTCAAAGGGATCAAACGTATTTTCATGTCTAGAAGCTTACGTGTGCAGCCACAAGCCAATATGGGCTCTGGCTTAGTGGAGTAGTTAGTGTGACCTCTTCCGGGATAGGCTAGCAGATGTAGAATGAGTAGGTGTACCAGCCTATCCGTGGGTTAAGAGGGAATGCTTTCGAAAGACTATGTCTCGATCTTTCGATCAAGGAGGTGGTCGAGTCTTGTGGGTAAAGGTGCGCAAACCTCTGCAGAGTGTCAAACCTAATCGATTAGCCATTTCCCCGGTTATGGACAATTTGAGCTTTTAGTAGTGGAAATGTCGGGCGATCTCATCACCCTTAATTAAAACAGTTGGGGTTTAAATGAAACTTTGGGAATGGATTGAGTTGGTGTTGCCATCTCAATCTTATGCTATTTTTGTAGTAGTAGAATAAATTCTTTTATAATAGGGAAAATCAGCTTTATGCAAGATTAAACTTAGAGCTTTCCACTAGCCAAATTGCATGTACAAGTAGGTTCATTATACTCTTATGACGTGACTTGCCAGTACATTCCATGTACTGACCTACACGGCTGCAACTTATCATGTTGCAGGAATTTCTACGACGAGTAAGAGTTACGTTGTAGGGTTACGGTCTACACTCAACTTGCCGTTGGCGTTGATGGGACTCCACACCCTTATGATTGTTTTCCGCTGTGTTTTATGAGGTATAATATGGATTTACGTTATCTTTTTAACATGTGATGTTATGGTATTTCATCGATGTACTGTGTGTGCTAGCATACTGATCCAGGGATAGCACAGAAAACACAGAGGCACCGATCCTTTTGGGTCAGGTCGCTACATAAGAGGCCTAGAAATTTTAGAGAAGTCTTTTATAAACCTTTTATAGAAACCAACATGACCAAGGAAACTTCTTATACCTTTGATATCTTTAGGACATGGCATTTTCTCAATAGCATCAACTTTAGCTTTATCAACTTCAATACCTCTTTCAGAAATTTTATGCCCAAGAACTATACCTTCATTCACCACAAAGTGGCACTTCTCCCAATTCAAGACAAGATTAGTTTCTTCACATCTCTGCAAAACTCGATCAAGGTTGCTCAAGCAATCATCAAAATAAGTTCCGTAAATGGAGAAATCATCCATGAAAACCTCAACAATATTTTCACAAAAGTTAGAGAATATAGCAGTCATACATCTTTGAAAAGTAGCAGGTGCATTACATAAACCAAAAGGCATACGACGATAAGCATAAGTTCCAAAAGGACAAGTAAACACTACAAAAAAAGACACATCCGTGACATTATGGCCTGAACGAAAACTTTTTCAGTCATGGTTGTGACACTTCTATGACAATAATTGTGACAAAAACACGTATCATCATAGATGTGGTGGGCTCCTACTTCTATGACAAAAAATTATGACCGAAAATGGGCTTTTTGTCCTGGGCGGGCCAGAGACGCACCCGCATGACATTCTTTGGGCCGTCCATGACGTAAAAAATCATGGTAGAACTGAGGGCGAGGAAATTTTCGGGGAGTTCCCGGTTACGGTGGGTGGTCGGGGCCGAGCGACGCAGTGTGGTTTGTGCGTTTCTCTTGTACGAGCGCGTGTCTGTGCGAGGTGTTCGCTAACTGAACCCGAGTGAGGCGTTCGCTTACTGAACTCGAGCGATCGCACTAGCTACGTACTGAAGCCGATCAATCCCTTCGCTGCTAATTGAACCCGAGCGATTCCTTCGCTGCTAACTGAACCCGAGCGATTCCTTCACTGCTAACTGAAGCCGGTCGAGCACCCGTACGTGCGAGACGTTGCTGGTTGGGATGCCTCTCGATGAACAGTGCCCATTGCTGCCGCGCACGCGATACGTAGAATGAGTTGAGACGCATTGATCGAGCCCCTTGTGCGAGACGTGGTGAGTTGACCTAGCCGGTTGGTTGGTTGTGGATGAACAGTTCCCGTTGCTGCCGCCCGCTCGTACGCCCCACCCCAGCCGGTGGGTTGGCTATGGATGAACAGTACCCTGGCCATGTGAAGGTGGTTGGCGCTGTACAAGACCCCGAGGAGGCCAGCCGGTTGGGGGTGGATGAACAGGACCCCGTGGAGGCGGGATGAACAGTGCCGGTGGAGGCTGGAGGAAGTTGATGGTGGATGAACAGTAGCTGGTGGAGGCTGGAGGGAGGTCGATCGTGGATGAACAGTAGCATATGGAGTCCTGTTTTGCTGTACGCCACACCCCTCCCGATGAACAGGACCCCTGTTTTGACCGTAGGCAGTTGGGTAGAAGTCCGTTTCCTCCGTTTTGCGGTACGCCAGAGCCCTCCCGATCAACAGGACCCCGTTTCGACCGTAGGTGCTCAAACATAAGTCCATTTCCTCCGTTTTGTGGTACGCCAGACCCCTAGCCGATGAACAGGACCCCATTTCGACCGTAGGCGGTTGAACAGAAGGGCGTTTCCTCCGTTTTGCGGTACGCCAGACCCTGAGTTGATGAACAGGACCCCGTTACGGCTGTTCCGTCCAAGCCGGTTGGCTCCTGATGAACAGGACGCGTTCCGACCCAGTCGCTTGGCTCCCGATGAACACGGCGCTGTTTCCTCCATTCTAACCCAGCCGGTTGGTTGCCAATGAACAGGAGGCCATTGCTGTCGTCCGTTGCCTCTCGCCATGTACACGAGACATGGCCGTACGTATGCGCGAGTACGCGTTTGATAGCCCGCCCGTATATGCACGTACGTGGCCATATTTTTTGCTGTGAGGCTGTACGTATGTCTACACGATTTAGACGAGGCTGCCTGAACTGCTACGCCGGGGGATCTACTACGACACGTGCCGCTCCTTACACGCCCATGGTTCATCGTTGCAGAGAGACCGATTGACCAGTATATACGTACACATTCGCGACCAGACCGACAACGCTATGTACGCTTCGACTAGGTGGGTCCCTGCTGTCAGGGAGGATAAGGAGGCACTTCCTTGCATGCAAAGATATAGCAGGTGGGTCCCAGCTATCAGGGGGAGGAATCATTTTTTTTGCGCGTAATAAGGACGCTCTTCCTTGCGTGCGAAGATGTAGCTGGTGGGTCCAGCTATCAGTCTCACCGCGTACAGTCCTCTTCCGATGGCTGTCGTTCATTGACCACGTTGACTACGCCGCGCCGAGAGCACCAAGGTGGTGGACGACGGTGAGGCCTAGGAAGGGCACGACGCGAAGCCGGAGAAGACGCGGCAGTGGATGCCCACTCGGATGGGAGTACGAGGGTTGACTGGTTCGGCTGCGGTGTGCGGCTGCCATCGACGGAGAATAACAGGGTAACCGTGTGTCCGAAACATCAAGGGGAAAATCCGAGGAATCACCCTCGATGGATTCCCACTCGATGTATCCGTCAAGGTTAACTCGGAGGAATCACCCTCGATGGGTTCACACTTGAGGGGTTGCTCGACAGAGGCTTTATCGGAGGTGGTGAAAGAGGAATCACCCTCGATAACCCACAACCGACTAGCTTCGCTACAGAGATATCATCAGGAGTGAGGTAGGAGGGATCACCCTCGGCACTCGATAGTAGCTCTGCAGAGTCGTACAACTAAGGGGGTGTGCTGTGCAGTGTCGGTCTCTGCACATCGATCACAAAGATCGGGGCACCGGTAACAAAGTGGGGCAACAAGAACAAGGGTGCGGGGCCACCAGCCTATACCAAGCATATAGGACAACAGGTAAAGTATCAACAGCAGGTTACAAAATCAGGCTATGCATCAGATTAGGAGCAATCAAATACGATAGCAAAATCTAATGCAAGCATGGGAGAGAGAGAATAGGCGATATAGGAATGATCAAGGGGGTTTTGCTTGCCTGGAAGCTCTGCCGGCGTGAGCGTCGGTCTCGAGGTCTACCGGAGAGAAGAGGGTGAGGAAACAAATAAATACAAAGCAAACAATGCAGCACAGATGCATGGCATGGCATTATGCTATGTTGGGGGTGACCTAACGCAGTGCTACACGTTAGAGACGGAGCGGGAAAATATCTGGGAATATTTTCTCGGTTTTAGGCATTCAGACAGATGAACCGGAGGGGAAGGTTCCATGTTTGTAGTGTTGTGGGCATGCGAAAGCTACATGGAGGGCATATTCGGATTCGTCTCATTTTTCTGATCAACTTTTATGTACAAAACTTTTTCATCCGAGCTACGGTTTAATTTCTATGATTTTTCAAAGTTTTAAATCATTTTCAGGATTTTCTGGAATTAATTCAAATTCGAAATTAAAAGGGGAAATGCTAAATGCACACAGAGAGTGTACACAGCACAGTGCAACAGAGGCTGACAGTGGGCCCAGTTGAGTGGGTCAACTGCCCAGTCAGCACCCAGTCAGCAGTGGCTGACAGGTGGGGCCAGCTGCCCAGTCAGCAGGCTGACTGGGCCAGCCTTATCCACTGAAACAGTGGCTGGCCCCACATGTCAGTTACTGTTAGTAAAAACAGGTTTAAACTAATCTAACGGGTTAATTAGTGAGGTGGGACCCTACTGTCAGTGACACATTAGTTAACAAATTAACTTAATTAGGTTTAACGGTGAATTAAACGAGTGGGGCCCGCATGTCAGTGGCACAGTGCTGCACAGTCAGCACGATTGACCGGTCAACGTGGTCAACCGGGCCCCTGGGACCCACTGACAGTGACCCAGGGGTGGGCCCCAGGCGTGCCAGACCAGCGTCTGGATTCGGCGACCAAAAATACGGCGGGGCACACGGGACCGCGTCGGGATTCGGCTACCGGGAGCCACTTCGCGCGCGGTTTGCGGCGTTCGAACGTGCATTTGATGCCGCGTCGAGCGGTGGCGGTGGCGTAGGCTGGGGTGGCCGGAGTTGATGGCGGCGAGCTCGCGGGCGGCGGCCGGAATCGGGCGATGGTGGATCCGGCGATGCAGGGCACGGCAAGAGGCGGGACTAGGCGCGTTCGGATCCTACGAGCTCCAGGAGCTCAACTACGAGCTCGGACGCGGGCTGCGACATCGGAGACCACGTCGGCGAGCTCAACCGCGGCGATGGGTACGGCCATGGCTGGAACGGCGGCTACGGGCGTAGAGAAGAGCAGGGGAGTGAGGGGAGAGGAAGAGAGGCTCACCGGGAGGCTCAAGAAAGGCCGGCGAGAGGTTAGTAGCAGCAGGGTGGCCGGAATCGACGACGAACGCCAGTGATCCGAGGAAGAAGACGATGGCGTGGGCGAGGCTGGGGCGGCTCCCGGCTCCGGGTCGTTGTCGCAGACGACGTAGCGGTCGACGGCGATGCCCTAGGACATGGCGGCGAGGCGAGAGGTGGCCGGTGGCCACGGGATCGACAGCTGCGGCGACGGATGCACTCGGGCGAGCTCGATTGTGAGCGAGAGAGGACGAGAGGAGAGGGGAGGAGTGGATAGGGCTGCCAGGGAGGTCGAGGGCGACGTTCTTATCCCCTCGACGGCTCCTGTAGCATCGCCGTGTCGCCGTCTCGCCAGCGCACGTGCGCAGCCACGGGCGCGGTGACACGCGGAGAGAGAGAGGCGGGAGGAGGGAGAAAGAGAGAGGTGGGCTGGGCCGCGACACTGTTTGAGCTTAAGCCCATATGCACAATAACGTTTAGGCCTTTTCCAATTTCTTTTCTGTTTTCTTTTTACAGAAAGAGTTTTGCAATATTTTGAGCTGCCAATTCACTTTTGCAAAATTTGTGACTAGGCCAAAAAAATACATTGCAATATTCTGCACTGCCACAAAAAGTTTGGGAGGATTTTGAATTCATTTGAATTTCTCATAAACGCAATGGCATTTTAAATTGCTGAAATAGCACTGTTTTGGTTGCTATAGCCCATTTTAGCAAATAGGTGATGTTGTTTTCCTGAACAAATAATTGTTATGGAATATTTGCTAAATGATGAACTATTTTTTAGCAACTTTTGTGCAACTTCAAATTTCACTTGCAAATTTGGATTGAATTCAGTGGTGGAATTTGAAATGAGATATGAATCAAAGATGATTAAGCTTTGCATAACAAAGTGACTTGGCTTAGTCATGAGGGATTACTGTAGTGCATTACCCAGGGGTGTTACAATTCTCCTCCTATAAAAGAAATTTTTGTCCCGAGAATTCAGGATGCAGAAGGGAAAAGACCGGGGTATTCTGGGAAGTTCTTCTGGAAATACCTCTTAGAAGTCACGAACGACTGGAACGTTTTCAATTCCTCAAATTTAATGCCATGCATGTATGCAAAAACTTCGGATATAAAAGAATGCGATACTCCTGAATCAAATAGAACAGAAGCTGGTACTGAATTAACAAGAAGAGTACCCTTCACAGTAGCTGGCTGACCTTGAGCTTTATTTAGATCAACATGGTAAGCTTGACCACGACCATAAGAAGGTCTGGCATTGTTGTTGCTGGGCTTGTTGTTGCCATGGCCATTACTACAGCCAGTAGAGGAAAGTGCAAGCTGATTCTAATTCTGAGGGCATTCTCTGGCACGGTGACCTGGACGGCCACACTTGAAGCAGAGCCCATCATTGGGACGGGGAGCAGGAGCTTGAAGCAGTGGAGCCCGAGGTCTTGGCTGCCCCGGCGGTGGAGGAGGTGCAGCTGGATGGTACATGCTGTGAGGAATCCAGATATGGCGCTTCTGCGATGACGAGCCCGAAGATGAGCCCGCATCATGGGTGCGCTTGAGAGCGTTCTTGTGTTCCTTCAGTCCAGTCTCAACTTGAATAGCCTTGTTCACTAGGGTGGCGAAGCCAGCGAAGTCTTGGACAAGAAGTGCTAGCTTGATATCAAGGTTGAGCCCTTCACGGAACTTCTCCTGTTTGCGGGCATCAGTAGTGATGTCTTCCTCAGCATAGCGAGACAAGTCAAGGAACTCCTGCTGATAAACATCGACAATCTTACTGCCCTGGGTGAGGTTGCGGAACTCATGTTTCTTCCGGTCCATGACTCCCTGAGGAATGTAGCGGGCACGGAAAGCAGCTTGGAACTCCAGCCAGGTGATGATTGTTCCAACAGCTAGGGTACGCCTGTGACTGTCCCACCATTGAGCTGCGGGACCCTTCAGAAAGTAGGATGCGAAAGTGACATAGCTGGCAAGGGTAACATTGGCTGACTCCATCTCATAAGTGATGTCGCGGAGCCAGTCATCAGCATCAAGCGGCTGAACGGAGTTGCGGAACATAGCAGGGTTGAGGCAAACAAAGTCTTGCAAGGTTATTGGGGCTGGCTGATGGTTAGTATTTGGACGAGGAAACTGATCCATAAGCCCTTGCATGAATTGATGGTTCAGTTCAAACTGTTGCATCATTGCAGCCATATAGTCAGGCGGTGGTGGATTGCTGGCACCACGGCCACGACCTGCGGGTCTAACCATCCTGCTAAAGTCAACAGGGGGTAGTTTAGCAACGAGTATTGCAGGTGTATGGAATCATTCATGAAGTAACACACATAACAAAGGAAGTGCATAGATACAATATCATAGTCAAACATGACATACAGATCCATACATAGGTTCGGTTACAAGCCAGCGGTACAAGTTCGGAAAGGAAAAGCTAGACCCACTAGGCGGCACGCAGGCACGCGGTGGAGGGATACAACAATGGGACATAGCGATAGCTACATCAACGTCGAAAAGAACCACTGGAGCTAGGCAACTGCAAGTGACGATGCAAGGTGCCCTCGACACGAGGATCCTGCGCTCCGTGAACACTCTGGTGCAGAACCTGGTCCCGAACTGGAAGAAGAGGACCACGTGGAGGAGTAAAACCTCCAACAATAGGCCACTCAAGACCTGGTGGCATCTCCGTCCTGTGCGGGTAAAGGATGTATTGAGGATGTATCCCTGCACTGACTGCTGGCAGCAACTGCGTCAGAGCGTCGTAAAGACGAGCACGAGTGGCGTACAACTCGACAGCAAGAGCTCGGGCAGTGCGGTCCAAAGCCTCAGTGTACTGAACCAAAACCTGCGGATCATAACGACATCGCACGTAAGGTGTACAGATCGCAGTGTAGTATCCACTCTCATCCCCAGCGGGGGCATACGGGATATATCTGAAAGCAGTCTCCTCCAAGCGGCTGTGCTCTCCACGGAGACGGCCAATAGCAGTATAGGCAACATCATGGACTGCCATGTCAACAGTCACTCCAACACCATGAAAGGTGTGCAACTCAGTGATGGAGTTGTTCTGCCGATCAAAGATACAGACCACATCGTGGTACTGCTCCTGGTCGAACTCGCGGTAGTCCTCGTAAACAGTGTACTCGGGGTACCAGCGATATCCCAGCCTGGTCAAGAGGTCGACCAGAATAGCAGGGAATCCAGTCGCATCAATAGCCATAGTCTGGCGTACGAGCTGTCTTGCGGGACGCATCTGAAACAAAGGAGTGCAAGATGTCAAAAGATAGTGTGAGAAGCATATGGTAACTTTGGAAGGGATGATTGCAGATAATCCAGCTCTCCGGTTGAATGTGATTACGAGAACCTAATGTTAGAGTTAGCAAAATCTTTAACCCGAAAAAGAAGAGAGATCAGAGTCCCAGAGTAAGGTAGAGGAATAAAAGATTCTAAACCCATCCATTGGTGACGTGGGCCCGTATGCCACACAGCCATGTTAGTAAAACAATTTTTTCAAAGACTAGACTCAACTTCGGCCAAGGAGTTGGAAAGGGGGGTTCCTACAGGCAGTCGGCTCTGATACCAACTTGTGACGCCCCCAACTCAATCGTGTACTAATCATACACGCAAATGCGCACGATCAAACCCAGGGACTCACGGGAAGATATCACAACACAACTCTAGACACAAAATAAAATAATACAAGCTTTATATTACAAGCCAGTGCCTCGAGGGCTCGAATACATAAGCTCGCGAACAAGCGTTAGCGGAAGCAACAACAGTATCTGAGTACCGACATAAAGTTAAACAAGTCTGCCTTAAGAAGGCTGAGCAAAACAACGACACTAGATCGAAAAGGCGCAGGCCTCCTGCCTGGAAGCCTCCTATCTACTCCTGGTCGTCGGTCTCCACGTAGTAGTAGGCTCCATCGGGGTAGTAGTAGTCATCGACGGGATCAGCTGTCTCCGGGGCTCCGTCATCTGATCGCAGCAATCGGGTAGCGGGAAAAAAGGTAGCAAAGCAACCATGAGTACTCATCCAAAGTACTCGCAAGACTTACATCAGATCTATGCTAAGTATGCATCGGTATCAAAGGGAAGGGGTTGTATCTGTGGACTATACTGCAGAAATGCCAGAATAGAGGGGAAGGCCTAGCCTATCGACGACTAGCATCTTCCAGCATCTTGCAGCATTAGAAGAGTGCAGATTACTAACATAACATATAGTAATAATTAATTAGTAGCAATGCCCAGAGATCCTTTCTCGACTCCCTGCGAGAAAGCAATCCCGGAGCTAACATATTATTAAATTCTCAAGTATCTAGTTATAGTTGTAGTAGATCGGGATACTCTCTGAGCGTCCGTTACTGTGGACACGGCTATTCGAATAGATAAACTTCCCTGCAGGGGTGCACCAACTTACCCATTATGCTCAATTAACTCTGGCCGGACACACTTACTCGGTCCATGCCCGGCCTCGACTGATCGACATGCCGTAGCCCTACCTAGGCTCAGCAGAGAGGCCAGCACGCCGGTCTACACCCTAAGCGCTCAGGGGTCTGGGGCCCATCGCCCTTTGCACTCCTGCGCGTTGCGTACGCGGCCGGGACCAGACCTAGCCCCTGTATACACACGCAGGCTTTCGTGGTCCACCCGGGCGCGTGCCGCTCAACTGCTGACGTCTGAAGAACTTCGGCTGATACATACGACGCCGAGTGCCCATACTATTCCCGTGTGGTGGTTAGTGCGAAAAGGCCATAGGCCTACTCAGATCACATATCCTAACCCATTAGTGTGTTGGGAGCTCGCGGTGACAAGCAGTGATCCATGATCTATGGTCTCGTCGCCCCGTCTCGTGGACTTACGGCAAGGGCCAGGAATGCCCGGCCGTGCCACGTGATTATCTCGCGGGTACCCTCACGGTCAACCCGACTTCACGTCTCTCGCGGGTACACCTCAGGGTCGACTCGACTTCAACAAGGGACTGAGGTAAATTCACAGTAACCGTGTGTCCGAAACATCGAGGGGGAAATCCGAGGAATCACCCTCGATGGATTCCCACTCGATGTATCCGTCAAGGTGAACTCGAAGGAATCACCCTCGATGGGTTCACACTTGAGGGGTTGCTCGACAGAGGCTTCATCGGAGGTGGTGAAAGAGGAATCACCCTCGATAACCCAAAACCGACTAGCTTCGCTACAGAGATATCATCAGGAGTGAGGTAGGAGGGATCACCCTCGGCACTCGATAGTAGCTCTGCAGAGTCGTACAACTAAGGGGGTGTGCGGTGCTGTGTCGGTCTCTGCACATCGATCACATTGATCGGGGCACCGATAACAAAGTGGGGCAACAAGGACAAGGGTGCGGGGCCACAGATGGATCAGTAACTAGCCTATACTAAGCATATAAGACAACATGTAAAGTATTAACAGCAGGTTACAAAATCAGGCTATGCATCAGATTAGGAGAAATCAAATACGATAGCAAAATCTAATGCAAGCATGGGAGAGAGAATAGGCGATATAGGAATGATCAAGGGGGTTTTGCTTGCCTGGAAGCTCTGCGGTGAAAGAGGGGTCGTCGGTGGTGTAGTCGTAACCCGCGGCGTTAGCGTCGGTCTCGGGGTCTACCGGAGAGAAGAGGGGAGGAAACAAATAAATACAAAGCAAACAATGCAACACAGATGCATGGCATGGCATTATGCTATGTTGGGGGTGACCTAACGCAGTGTTACACGTTACAGACGGAGCAGGAAAATATCTGGGAATATTTTTCCGGTTTTAGGCATCTGTCAGACAGATGAACCGGAGGGGGAGGTTCCATGTTTGCAGTGTTGTGGGCATGTGACAGCTACATGGAGGGCATATTCAGATTCGTCTTGTTTTTCTGATCAACTTTCATGTAGAAAACTTTTTCATCCGAGCTACGGTTTAATTTCTACGATTTTTCAAAGTTTTAAATCATTTTCAAGATTTTCTGGAATTACTTCAAATTCGAAATTAAAAGGGAAAATGCTAAATGCACACAGAGAGTGTACACAGCACAGTGCAACAGAGGCTGACAGTGGGCCCAGTTGACTGGGTCAACTGCCCAGTCAGCACCCAGTCAGCAGTGGCTGACAAGTGGGCTCAGCTGCCCAGTCAGCAGGTTGACTGGGCCAGCCTTATCCACTGAAACAGTGGCTGGCCCCAGATGTCAGTTACTGTTAGTAAAAACAGGTTTAAACTAATCTAACGGGTTAATTAGTGAGGTGGGACCCTACTGTCAGTGACACATTAGTTAACAAATTAACTTAATTAGGTTTAACGGTGAATTAAACGAGTGGGGCCCGCATATCAGTGGCACAGTGCTGCACAGTCAGCACGGTTAACCGGTCAACGCGGTCAACCGGGCCCCTGGGATCCACTGGCAGTGACCCAGGGGTGGGCCCCAGGCGTGCCAGATCAGCGGTGGCCGGCGACCAAAAATACGGCGGCGCGCACGGGACCGCGTCGGGATTCGGTTATCGGGCGCCACTTCGCGCACGGTTTGCGGCGTTCGAACGTGCGTTCGACGCCGCATGGAACGGTGGCGGTGGCGTAGGCTGGGGTGGCCGGAGTTGACGGCGGCGAGCTCGCGGGCGGCGGCCGGAATCGGGCGATGGTGGATCCGGCGATGCAGGGCACGGCAAGAGGCGGGACTAGGCGCATTAGGATCCTACGAGCTCCAGGAGCTCGACTACGAGCTCAGATGCGGATTGCGACATCAGAGACCACGTCGACGAGCTCAACCGCGGCGGCGGGTACCGCAATGGCGGGAACGGCGGCTATGGGCTCAGAGAAGAGCAGGGGGATGACGGGAGAGGAAGAGGAGCTCACCGGGAGGCTCAAGAAAGGCCGGAGAGAGGTTAGTAGCAGCAGGGTGGCCGGAATCGACGACGAACGCCGGCGATCCGAGGAGGAAGACGACGGCGTGGGCGAAGCTGTGGCGGCTCCCGGCTTCGGGTCGTTGTCGCAGACGACGTAGCGGTCGACGGCGACGCCCTAGGACATGGCGGCGAGGCGAGAGGTGGCCGGTGGCCACGGGATCGACGACGGCGGCGATGGATGCGCTCGGGCGAGCTCGATTGCGAGCAAGAGAGGACGAGAGGAGAGGGGAGGAGTGGATAGGGCTGCCAGGGAGGTCGAGGGCGACGTTCTTATCCCCTCGACGGCTCCTGTAGCGGCGCCGTGTTGCCGTCTCGCCGGCGCGCGCGCACGCGGCCACGGGCGCGGCGACACGCGGGGAGAGAGAGGCGGGAGGAGGGAGAAAGAGAGAGGTGGGCTGGGCCACGGCACTGTTTGAACTTAAGCCCATATGCACAGTAACGTTTTGGCCTTTTCCAATTTCTTTTCTGTTTTCTTTTTACAGAAAGAGTTTTGCAATATTTTGAGCTGCCAATTCACTTTTGCAAAATGTGTGACTAGGCCACAAAAATACATTGCAATATTCTGCACTGCCATAAAAAGTTTGGGAGGATTTTGAATTCATTTAAATTTTTCATAAATGCAATGGCATTTTAAAATGCTGAAATAGCATTGTTTTAGTTGCTATAGCCCATTTTAGCAAATAGGTGATGTTGTTTTCCTGAACAAATAATTGTTATGGAATATTTGCTAAATGATGAACTATTTTTCAGTAACTTTTGTGCAACTTCAAATTTCACTTGCAAATTTGGATTGAATTCAGTGGTGGAATTTGAAATGAGATATGAATCAAAGATGATTAAGCTTTGCGTAACAAAGTGACTTGGCTTAGTCATGAGGGATTACTGTAGTGCATTACCCAGGGGTGTTACACATTACAAGATCGGGTTGATAGAACTTAACACCAGCAGGGAGTCCTAGCGATCATGAAGAAACATGCAGTATAAAGCATGAATTACAAGCAAAAGATGCCCAATAATCATCAAGTTTTACACTTTAACCAAGACACAAAGAAAAGGTCTATGTACCACTATTCAGGAACAGATGGTCTCGTATTCTTCTTGGATGGTGTGTGTTACTATTAAATTGCATCGGAAATTAGTTGGGGCAACAAAAACAGCCAGTAGACACGCCCAATTTCATACCTAGCGACGTGTTATTTCATCTCTAGCCAACTATAGAGCCATTTTAGTAAAGTGTCCTTGGAGCGTCTCCCCACGGACCGCGTGTCTTACATGGCATGAGACGCTTTCTAGGGACGTTCAAAATCGTGTCTATATGTAGAGACGTTGTGTTAGGCATGCTGAAAAATCGTGTCTACATGTAGAGACGTTAGGTTAGGCATGCTCATATTACGTCTCTACTCATAGACACGTTTCATTCGCCTCTTATACTTGTCTCTAAATATACATAAGAATATTTATACAAATGGAATATTTTATTTCAAATATTATTTGATTAATTTTGATTTTGTTTCATCGTTTCAAATGCAATTATTTTTAATGTCATGGTTGCACATGCAAATTGGTCAAGTAAATTTGTGATACGAAGGCATCATTCCACTACATAAATTGCATTTGCAAACATTGACAACCTCAGTAACAACATCCAATGCATTAATTAGCACAAACAATGTCTCCACTAAAAGTACATGGAGTTCACAGCTGAATAATATCAAACATTCATATGAAACATGCGATGACGAAAATAAATAAGAAAAGATCCTATAGACTGGAACTATTTTTCTCTATGAAGCTAAAATCTATACATAATCCAGAATATTTGTTCATTCGAAGATAGAATCATCAACTGCTCCAGACTCCTCCAGTGCACTCCCTTTTCAAATCCTCAACTACCCAACCACTCCTAGCTCCTTTAATGCACTCACTTTTCAAATCCTCACCGCCCTGAAAAGGAGAATGAACACCATTTACATGAACATAAATTTATAGAGAACTGCAAGATAAGAGATTCTTTGATGAAATTATAAGAAATGTATCATACCAATGCTTTGTGGTTGTGCTGGAGGAGTTGGCTTAACTATTTTTACCTAAAAAACAGAAAAATTATGGATAAATAACATATCACACATGTGCAGATTGGAGCATACACAATGCTTGAATGGAAACATACTTACATGTGAGCGAGGCCAAGCAATAACAGAACCCATAGCATCCCTTACTATTTGGAATTTTTCATATGGTCTAACTAGTTTCTCATCTCCTAGATATGTATGTATTGCACTCCAAGCATGTTTCCTCCAACCACATATGTTTTCTCTTTACTCACTAAAGTTCCTTTGGCCACGAGTTTGTCTTTGTTTCTCGAGTTCATTGAATACAACACGACTTCAGCTTTATCCTATTTTTCAAGAAATGAAACATTTGTTATTGATGAACCTGAGAAGATTTCATTTTACACAAATAAGAACAATTTCACAAATAATTAGACCAACTATCTGTTATACAATCATTGTCATTTGGATATCTAGCCTATATGTACCTGCTTAGTGACTTGGTGATGACCACATGGCTTGGTTGCATTGCTATTTTGAGCATGAGCATTCTGCAATTAAATAGGAATACGTGTGAAGGGAGACACATGATCAACTACAATCAAGAATGATAGTTTTGAAGAGTTCCGATACATGCACCAAGGAGCCTTATTCTACACGTACTTTCGGTCTGCACATTTTGCTATCAAATTAGATTAAGGTCTTATTACAAAATTATTTATTGTGAAAACTAAGCATGAATGCAGCATGCAAACAAATGAAGTTCACGTCATGTAAATTTATACACTAAAAACAGAATTCACCTAATATTCAAGGGCCAGGTGTTCCTCAACATCTATGCAGGGTTTCCACAAAAAAGAACATGTATGCAAGATTGGTGTTTTATTAGTACTCATGTATCAGTTCAAAAGTGATTAATTAGTTTATTTGAATACGAGATCTCTTGGAGCAACAATGATATGTGTGTGACTAACTTTTGGTTTCATCGAGCCAAATCATGTTACTGTTGTATACAATACAATTTTTTAATATTTGGTTGAATCTTACTTATGATCTCCTAGTGGTGTCACGACAGTATTTGAAACAGCTTGTCAAAATGGGATTGGTGTTTCATAATAATGTCATTTACCTTGCACTTAAATACAAAATTAGACAACGTCATGTACAATCATTGTCATTTAGATATGTAGCATATGTTTACCTGCTTAGTGACTTGGTGAAGTCGTAAAGTTTGTTCAGGACCACCTTGCTACACTGCAAGATTATTTTCAGCATGGGCATTCTGCAATTTAATAGGAAAAGGTGTCATCGTCATCATTGATAAAAAAAACTGGATAAGTCCTTGCACGTAGGTTAAGATTACTAGGAGGGTATATACGAACCCAATCAGGTTATAGTTGCTAACCAAAAGGTTAATATTTCACAAAGTTTTAACTTGATGATAAGATAGCTTTCCAATATTTGACTAGTATAAGGGTTCAACCAATACCAAAATTACTGGCAGGAGATAATTGATAACTGAGTACAGGTTAGTTGACACACTTTAGTGATCACATGTTCATGTGGTAAAGGCGCACTGCCACAGCCCTCTTTTGATTTGGTTTGTTGCAGCTCCTATTAAAGCAATAGTTGTAAGACATTAGAATGGACCTACATTAAATAGTACATGAAAAGCCCATTACATTACCTGCATGGTAGTTCGTGGCTCCTGCACATCATTATTTGATTGTTCAAGGACATTATAAGATTCACATTGGAGATTGTTATCTTTTTCAGGTAGAGTGACCTGCAATAAAATTATTGTAATAGCACATCAGTGTTCATTAATTTCATCTTTGCACAAATATAACTGGGTTTCATATGCTAACTTGATAATTTTCTGTTGGAGAATCCACTTCATTTCTCCAACTCTCTCCAGGAATTTTTTTTTGCAAGGAATGCAGCAATCATAACCATCTGACCTTTGACATCCCCTACATCACCTTTGACGTCCTTTACATCACCTTTGACATCCTTTACATCATCTTTGACATCTTCTACATTATCTTTGACCGTGCGTACTTCAAACTGAAGATTGTCTTGATCAGGCTTCCCAACAAAAGTTATTCCCTGAGAAACATTTACTCCGCTCCAATACTTTTCATCATAGTAACCTCGAAGTTTTGCCTTTTTAGCAAGTGCACCTTTAAAGGCTTCACTATAATCGTCAGTGGAAAGGCTACCGTTGTGATCGATTTTCCTTTTTTTAACTCCTCATTAGTTACATCCTATTGAATATGACTAATTATTAATTTATTATTATACTATGGAATAGATTGTATGTTGGACTTTAGGCATAATAAGTAGAATGTACCATTATTGTCTTCACATTGTCGCTTGTGTAATTGCCATCTTTTTTCTTATGAGCTTCATCCCATAGGTCAATCTTGTCGATCGGTGCTTTCCTTTTGATTTCCTATCCAGCAAAGTATGTTAGGTCCACTAATAGTTATTTTTGAAGATAACTGATTCGTCATCTAATAGAAATTATAAAAAGGATAGTTGTCACCATCTCTTTTTGTAGCCTGGCATGACTTTTTCTCCCGGTTGTGTGTGGATTCTTTTGTTGCTTTGCACACTCTGTGTTTTTCTCGCATAACTTCTGCAAACAAATTAGATGCAGACACGTAATGTTAGCGAACTAATTTTGGAGTCTAGTTTGAGCATGAGAGGATGAGATAATAACCATGTGTGAATCCTGATACCACATTCCAACTAGAGTCTCCCATTGATGCTCATTAACGCCTATTGGAACATTACTAATAATTTCCTGGAGAGACTTCTCTTTGCGTTTGAAATATTTTTGCTTCAAGCGAGATTTGTAGGCTCTCCATCTTTTGCAAATAGTCATTAGGACCCAGACTCGTGTAAGCTGCTTTGTCTCAGATGGATAGACAAATTTCTCCTTCAACAAAGTAAATTTAATTGTTTACATGTGAAACGATAATAAAGATGTATGTGATGATACGTCAAAAAAATATGTATGTGATGATGTTGCTTAAAAATTACCTCTACATCCTTGATCATGTTGTTCTTTCTCTGGACAAATAGTTCATTGTCCCATCTTGGAATGTTCAGTGGTGCAAATGTGGAGTTCTCTGCAAGGTCACTAAGATAGCTGCTAAGAATGGAACCATACCTTTCATTCGGAACACCTTTTTCATTAGTCTCCACAATTATCTTTCCTCCAGCTACCTGGGATAAATTCTTCAACCGAAATTCCCCTACTATCTGTCGTGTCTCTCCATTTGGCCCTGCAAGCATGAATATCCCAACACATCTAAAACCAGTGATAATAAAAACCTCATTCTGAATAAGTTTAGTCATCAAAACTTACAAATTATCTTTGATTTGGATAGTGGATTCATGAGATGTTCCTGGTACTATATTATCAATCTCTGGAGGACCTTGCAGATTTTCTTCACCAAGCTGCACATGTTCTGGATCATGCATTGTAAGGTTCAAGTCCCAAAGTCATCTTGGTATCCTTGCCATTGTTAATCTGTCAAAGTAACAGAAACTACAGATCTCAACCAAAAGTTCAGTGCGGCATGGCATGTACAGAGAGAAAATGCCTCATTCTATAGCAATTCACATGATCGAAATGACCAGTCATCAAGTAGCTAGTATGCAACTAGTTTTGTATGTTTGATTGACTTCTTCTCACAGCTTATGAATCCAACGATGACTTACTCATGTCCCATTTTCAAGGTTTTCTAATAGAATTGATTAGAAGTGGTATAGACTATACTTGTGCATGCAACCTGTGATGGATTAGATGTGGCTGACATACTGCATTCCTTTGGCAGATGGAGGAAAGCTTAGAAGTGGGCCAGCTGCGTAAAATTGGACTCCCAATCAACAAGATAATACTACTAGTAGTACACAAATAACAAGATGGACTCATCGTGTGCATGCATAACATACATACACAAATGATATGACCATTATGTACTAACTAACTGAAGGCCATAGTGGAGCGGCACCATCATGTCCTTGAAGTTGGTAGCGGTTGGGGCAGATTAGCAGTGCAAGTTGTGAAGCAAAGTGACTGCAAATACACAGGGATTACCTTATCTGAGGAGCAACTTAAGTACTCCCAAAGCAAAGTGAAAGAAGTTGGCTTAGATGTAACTTGATCATTACTACACATGGGAATTCATGCTGTTCGATTGATTAAAATTTTCTTATATATATCAGTCATTATTTTTATACGTTTAGTAATCTTAATGAGCGAGAATTTGAAGAATTGATTATGCCCATCAATCGGAAATGATGCGCACATTTGTCTACATAGACTAAATAATCTTCTACATTCATTATACCGGCATATAACAGTTGGGATTAAATCTATGATAAGACTGGCTGGCACACAATTTTTTTTAGCAAAAAACATGCAAGCAGCAAATCAAATATCAAGCATGCAATGAGATTTAAGTCTGCCTAAAAGTTAAGTTAATGCAAAGCAGCACAGGAACAATCTGAAAGAAACAATCACCAGTTTAGTGATTTCACTAGTACAGGCTACAGAACTACAAAAACAACTGCTCATCCAAACAGTTTACAAAAAAACAACTGGGATGGGACTCTTCCCAAATGGTTCTGCCAACATAACATTTGGATATTTTGTGCTACTAGTAACTATGCGTGATGTGGCTTAATGTGTATTACCAGTTACTCTGCTCCTACCATGGAGCAGAGCTCCTGCAGTTTGCACAACCGGACAGCAAACCTATACACCGATTAAGCCACAAGAAATCAAACTATGCCTTGAGTTTGAGATCAAAGAATTTTAGTAATTTCTGTACCAAGACGTGAGAGAGTACAGCACAATGGTAGGATCAATACGAACCTGCCGCGCAGCTACCCTAGGCAGGATGGCTGTACTAACGTGCTTACTCTGCTTAATCCACCCGTAAGTTGAAGACGAAATTGCTCGTTGCAGAAGACGATTCCTCCGACCTCCCAATCGCCGCCGTTGGCCCCAACGCACACGCCGGCCGGTCTCTGTCCCCCAACCTCCACGGCCTCCAATCGCCCGCCGGCCCGCTGAGTCTCCGTCAGACCGCCAACCAAGCCAATCGATCCTTCTTCATCTGATTGAGGCGATGCACATCAGCGGCCAGCAGATTGGAGGGATCCTATTAGATGGATTGGGATGGATTAGGAGGTGGAAGAAGAGGAGAAGTGGAGAGATGGCGGCGTGGGTGAGGAGAAGTGGGGGAGGCGTGGATTACGGGGATTTTTCTTCAATAATAAGAGCGCTGGCGCGCTATTTCCTGGCGGCAAATGGAAAATAGTTGCGCCAAATGCCAAAATGATTTTCTCCAAATGAAATGCTGGAAACTAAGTCTGTATAATTTGAAAAAAAGCCTATTTATTTCTGTTGTACACAAACAACCAGAAAATGGGCCAGGTCACCTGCTGTATTATTATTATTAGCATACATTGTGAAATGTTTTCTCCTAGAAAAAGTAGAATTCCATCGTATTATAATGTACAATGGATTTTTGTGTCTAAGGGCATCTTCAATGCCGACCCTCAAACCTTCCGCATACTTACGGACCGCGCGGTCCGGACATTTTTTGGCGTCCAACGCAGTGTTGTATCGGTCCGCTCGGCGGTCCAGACGTACTTTTTCCCACAAACCAGAGACAAAGTGGGGGGAGGGGGGCGGGTTGCGGGCGTCCGGACCGCTGCCACGTCCGCTTCTGACTACCCTGGCCCACCCAAAAATCCGACCTGCCTCTCTTGCGCTTTCCATCGAACGCCCATGCCGCTTGCCGTGCCGCATTCATGCCGGCCCAGAGCATGCAGTGGCTGGCACTGATACCCGCGATTTGACCGAATGGGAGGGTGGCACTAACGGACGTGACCACTTGGGCATCGCCGCTTCAATGCGGACGCCGCGTCCTGAGGAACCAACTCCGGCCGCTGCGCCGCATTGTAGTAGGCTGACTGCCCCTTCGCCTGGCCTCATTGTATCCGAGGAGGAGCGCACGGCGAGGCAGCAGGCGCGGTACGACCGGCGCAATGCCGCTCCCCACTCTGCATTCGCTAAGAGCACCGAACAGCAGGAGGCGGAGCAACTCCTCCGCGAGTGGCAAGCAGCTG
Organism: Elymus sibiricus; assembly: GCA_039707655.1. Lineage (NCBI taxonomy): Eukaryota > Viridiplantae > Streptophyta > Magnoliopsida > Poales > Poaceae > Elymus > Elymus sibiricus. Next base: position 325,099,607 of record CM077670.1, read on the forward strand.
TCGGACAAGGCTGTTGCGGTCCTCCGGCGCCCTTCCGCCATCGGAGGGACGGCAGCGACGACGACGATCACAGCATGGATGATGACAGCGGTGCGGAAGGACAGGGCGGCCATGTGTATGAGGTGGTCGTCGGAGTGGCGGAAAGGCGCAACAACATGGCAGCCCTGCTTGGCCGCTACTTGGTACTTGCGGAGGAGCCGCTTCGCTTCCTCCTTCGTGGTGGTGAGCGAGCGATCGCTGGCCCAGGCCTCTGCGAGGTCGGGGTCCGCACGGACCTAGGCCGTCGCCTCGTTGGATTTGGAGAATGTGGAGCAGCGCTCCCGCCGCGCAGCCTCCCTGGCCGCGCTCTCCTTTGCCGACACGATAGCCCGTGAGGACGAGGAGCTGCTGCGGCCTCCGCGGTAGTCGAGGAGGCGTGGGGGGACTGCGGCTATGTCTTCACGTGGCCGAGAGGCGACGTTGGCTCCTCCTGCACGTGTGCTAGTGGATCTGGACAGAGAACCAGGAGTGGCAGGGGCCGGGAGCGGGAGGAGGAACGACGGAGGTAGCGGCGGCGTGCGGGAGGCAGAGATGGCAGAGGCGTGCGCTGAAGTTTCCTGGCTTTGACCGAGGCAATCAGAGGCTGGTCAACCAGTTTTGATCGAGTCAAAACTGACTAGGCAGCCAACTCAGCAGCCCACGCACACGGAAATTGCTATATCTTAATTTTAAATCAGTTTGGAAAAAATGATGAAGTGATCACATGGTTGTCTTTGTGTCAAAATTTCATAATCCATCTGGATACTTTTTTGGGTTCAAATTTTTGGCCAAATAGGCGGTGAATTGGTTTTTCAATTTTAATTTTTATTCGGTTCAGCCAAAATGATTGAAAAATTTCCCAGAATAATAATCATATGGTAGTCATTGTGTAAAAATTTCATAATTTTCTGGACAATTTGTTTTTTCGGTTCAAGTTTTAGGCCAAATTTTGGCTGAAAATGAAGAATGGATGATTTTCTCAAACGGTGACTCTAAATTTGATGAAAATTTGACATAATAGTAGTCATCATATGGTTGTCCTTGTGTCAAAATTCTGCAGGATCAACTTTCCACAACATGTGGGAGTAATCAATAAACCAAAGGCGATACTTCACTTTCCAGAACAGAAATTCTGCAGGATCAACTTGCAATTCACAACCAAGTACACTTGGGCTGTGCCCTAAATTAGTACAAAAAAAATACAACAACCATAAACTATAATAATGCATTCTGACTTTGTGCTCGTAAACCGCTACTAAAACCATAACTAAAATTGTAGTTGCATGCAAAGAACCACACCAGCAAAGAGCTTCCACCACACTTCAGCCTGAACCAACAGCACAATGCTCTAATATGTTTCATCCGATGATTCTTCAACACCCATGTCAAAAAGATCACGAGGCCTGACTTCCACTACTACATTCCATAGTTCAGCTTTTTGGATCTTGAACGTAGAAAACCTGCTGCACTTGGGAAGAAAATACAAAAGGTCATCCTCTAGCTCATCTCCTGTGTGTGTTTTCTGAGACTTGTTCACAAGAGTGAACCCAAACTCATCCGTCTGAATGCCAACTTTGTGGTAGACATCATACCAATCACAATTAAAGAACACCACCTTGTAATCATTGTATGACAATTCAAAGATGTCAGTTAATCTGCCATAATATCTAACACCATTTTCTTCAATGTTCAGTACACCACTATTTTGTGTGACATGCCCTGACTCATGACTCATCGTGTGGAACCTGAAGCCGTTGATGACATAGCCACTGTAGCGCACCCCGTATCTGTTTGGTTTTGCAGCCAAAGCTCTTACTTTTTCTGTAATATTTGGTCCATCGCTTTGTAAAACTTGTATGTACAATTAGTTAAATTCAGGTGCTTATATAATTCAGAGTACATGAATATGGTAAAATGTACCTTTTGTTCCAACCAGTCAGCAAAGTGTCCATTAATTAACTTGCTGGTATCAACTTCTGTCAAATTAGCCGAGTCACATCGTTTGCTATTCTCTTTGGCCACAAATTCTCTGTGACAATTAGATTATATGTATTACAACTTCTCGGTAAACTCTAACCAAATTAATTAAAGATAGAAGTGATACATACTTGCGGAAATCTGCAAGCTCATCACAATGTCGTAAGACATATCGAAGCACTTGAATAAGAAGCTGGCTATTAAACTGCCCAACTGGGATAGCCTTTCCAATTGGTTCACCAGCACTATCGAACATGTACAAATCTTTTATCTTGTCTGAAGGAGCAGGGTTTCTTGATGGTCTTGTAAAATGTGTAGTTCCTTCTAGAAATCTTGAACAAAAGGTCAAACATTCTTGAGCAAGATACCCTTCAGCAATTGAACCTTCAGAAAATGCTCTATTGCGCACAAGTGCTTTCAGCCGGACAAATGATCTAAATTTAATTAAGCAGGATGCTACTTCTCAACACCATTGAAGATAAAAAAAATCAAAGTTAAGTTCCATACATACCTCTCTAGAGGGTACATCCACCGATAGTGCACTGGACCACCAAGTTTAACTTCTTCAACCAAGTGCACCATTAAATGCACCATGATAGTAAAGAATGATGGAAGAAAAACTCTCTCCATATTGCAAAGTGTCATCACAATACTCTCTTGAAGTTTGTCAAGCTCAGAGACATCTAACACTTTCGAGCATAGCTTCTTGAAGAAATTAGACAGCCCGATAACTATTGTCATGACCTCTTTGTGTGGGTAACAGGATCGAAGTGCTAGAGGAAGAATGTCTTCTAGAATAACATGACAGTCATGACTTTTGAGATCTGAGATTGTACAATCATTCATGTTGACATGCCTAGAAAAAATTGATGCATAACCATCGGAGGTCCTAATATTGTGAATCACTGAACAAAGTATTTCCTGCTGTTTTCTAGACATAGTAAATGGTGCATCAGGCAATACTGTTTTTGTTGGGGAACGGAGCATGAATTTCAAAAAAATTCCTACGCTCACGCAAGATCTATCCATGGAGATGCATCGCTACGAGAGGGGAGAGTGTGTCTACGTACCCTCGTAGACCGTTTAGCAGAAGCGTCTCACAACGCGGTTGATGTAGTCGAACAATCCTTCGAGCTCCACCGATCGAGTACCGAACGTACGGCACCTCCGAGTTCTACACACGTGCAGCTCGGTGACGTTCCTCGCCTTCTTGATCTAGCAAGACGTCGAGGTAGTAGATGAGTTCCGTCAGCACGACGGCGTGGCGACGGTGACGGTGAAGTGATTCCGGCAGGGCTTCGCCTAAGCTCTCCGAAAATATGACCGAGGTGGAAAACGGAGATCGGGGCACCGCACACGGCTATGGGACAATTGTGTGTCTCCAAGGGGTGCCCTTCCTCCGTATATAAAGGAGGGAGGCTGGCCGGCCCCCTAGGGGTGCGCCAAGGGAGAGAGAGGAGTCCTACTAGGACTCCAAGTCCTAGTAGGATTCCCTCTTGGAAGGGGGAAGGAAGGGAGAGAGAAGAGGAGAAGGAAAGGGGGGGGGTGCGCCCCCTTCCCCTAGTCCAATTCGGACTCCCTAGGGGGAGGGGCACAGCCACCCCTTGTGGGCTGCCTCTTCTTTCCCGTATGGCCCATGTAGGCCCATTACTTCCCCGGTGAATTCCCGTAACTCCCCGGTACTTCGAAAATTACCCGAATCACTCGGAACCTTTCCGACGTCCGAATATAGCCTTCCAATATATGAATCTTTACCTCTCGACCATTTCGAGACTCCTCGTCATGTCCGTGATCTCATCTGGGACTCCGAACAAACTTCGGCCACCAATCACATAACTCATATAATACTAAATCGTCATCGAACCTTAAGTGTGCGGACCCTACGGGTTCGGGAATGATGTAGACATGACCGAGATGACTCTCTGGTCAATAAACAACAGCGGAATCTGGATGCTCATTTTGGTTCCTACATATTCCACGAAGATCTTTATCGGTGAACCTCATATGTCAACATACGTTGTTCCCTTTGTCTGGCGGTATGTTACTTGCCCGAGATTCGATCGTCGGTATCTAATACCTAGTTCAATCTCGTTACCGGCAAGTCTCTTTACTCGTTCCATAATACATCATCTTGCAACTAACTCTTTAGTCACGGTGCTTGCAAGGCTTCTGTGATGCTGTATTACCGAGAGGGCCCAGAGATACCTCTCCGATAGTCGGAGTGACAAATCCCAATCTCGATCCATGCCAACTCAACAAACACTTTCGGAGATACCTGTAGTGCACCTTTATAATCACCCAGTAACGTTGTGACGTTTGATACACCCAAAGTATTCCTACGGTATCCGGGAGTTGCATGATCTCATGGTCAGAGGAACGTGTATTTGACATAGTGAAAGCAATAGCAATAAACTGAACGATCATTTTCTATGCTAACGGTTGGGTCATGTCCATCACATCATTCTCCTAATGATGTGATCCCGTTATCAAATGACAACTCATGTCCATGGTCAGGAAACCTTGACCATCTTTTGATCAACGAGCTAGTCTAGTAGAGGCATACTAGGGACATAGTATTTGTCTATTATCCACACATGTATTTAGTTTCCGGTCAATACAATTCTAGCATGAATAATAAACTATTATCATGAACAGGGAAATATGATAATAACTAATTTATTATTGCCTCTAGGGCATATTTCCAACAGTCTTCCACTTGCACTAGAGTCAATAATCTAGATTACATCTCCATGTAATTAACACTTAATCAGTTCTAAAGTTGATCATGTTTTGCTTGTGAGAGAGGTTTTAGTCAACGGGTCTGCAATATTCAGATCCATGTGTTCTTGTCAAATCTCTATGTTATATGTAGATGCTGCTACCACACTCTGTTTGGAGCTACTCCAAAAGATTTCCCCACTATACTTATCCGGTCTGAGACTCATAGTCTTTCGGATCAGTGTTTAAAGCTTGCATTGACGTAACCCCTTACGACGAACTCTTTATCATCTCTATTCCTGAGAAATTCTTCCTTAGTCATCTTAAGGATAATTTGACCGCTGTCCAGTGATCTACTCCTGGATCACTTTGGTACCTCTTTTGCCAGACACATGGCAAGGCACACAGCTTGGCATACTTTATAGAACCTACGGCCGAGGCATAGGGGATAACCTTCATCCATTCTATTTATTTTGCCATGGTCGAGATTTGAGTCTTACTCAACTTCACACCTTTCACCACAGTCAAGAACTCCTTCTTTGACTGATCCATTTTGAACTTCTTCAAAATCTTGTCAAGGTATATGTTTTGTGAAAGTCATATGAGGCGTCTCAATCTATCTCTATAGATTTTGATGCCTAACATGTAAACAACCTTTACCTAGATCTTCAAGTCTTACTCCACTTCACACCAGCCAAGAACTTGTTTCTTTTGACTTGATCCATTTTGAACTTCTTCAAAATCTCATCAAGGTGTGTGAAAATCTTTTATCAGGTGTCTTGATCTATCTCTATAGATCTCGATGCCCAAACCGTGGATAACTCAAAAAACAGATTTTTATTGAAAAACTCCTTTCAATTAATTATTTATGCTTTCCAGAAATTCTACATCATTTCCAATCACATATACTTATTAGAAATGTTATAGAGCTCCCACTCACTTTGTTGTAAATACAAGTTTCTCCATAAACTTGTATAAACCCAAACGCTTTGATCACTTCATCAAAGCGAGTATTCCAGCTCCGAGATGCTTCACCAGTCCATAGATGGATCGCTGGAGCTTGCATACTTTGTTAGCACCTTTAGGATCGACAAAACCTTCCGGCTGTATCATATACAATTCTTCCTTAAGGAATCCGTAAAGGAATGCCGTTTTGACGTCCATTTGCCAGATTTCATAATCATAAAACGCGGCAATTGCTAACATAATTCTGACAGACTTTAGCATCGCTACGGGTGAGAAAGTCTCATCGTAGTCAACTCCTTGAACTTGTCGATAACCTTTAGCAACAAGTCGTGCTTTATAGACGGTGACATTACCATCAGCGTCCGTCTTCTTCTTAAAGATCCATTTATTTTTAATAGCTCGCTGTTCATCGGGCAAGTCTACCAAAGTCCACACTTTGTTCTCATACATGGATCTAATCTCGGATTTCATGGCCTCAAGCCATTTGTCGGAATCCGGGCTCGCCATCGTTTCTTCATAGTTCGTAGGTTCACTGTTGTCTAACAACATGACCTCCAAGACAAGATTGCCGTACCAATCTGGTGCGGAGCGTGTCCTGGTTGACCTACGAGGTTTTGTAGCAACTTTGATCCGAAGCTTCATGATCATGATCATCTACTTCCTCTCTGGTCTGTGTCGGTGTCACAGAAATTTCTTTCTGTGGCGTACTACTATCCAGAGGAGGTACAATTACCTCATCAAGTTCTACTTTCCTCCCACTCACTTCTTTCGAGAGAAACTCCTTCTCTAGAAAGGATCCATTCTTAGCAACGAATACTTTGCCTTCGGATCTGTGGTAGAAGGTTTACCCAACGGTCTCCTTTGGGTATCCTATGAAGACGCACTTATCCGCTTTGGGTTCGAGCTTATCTGGCTGAAGCCTTTTGACATAAGCATTGCATCCCCAAACTTTCAGAAACGACAGCTTAGGTTTCTTGCCAAACCACAGTTCATACGGTGTCGTCTCAACGGATTTAGACGGTGCCCTATTTAAAGTGAATGCAGCTGTCATTAATGCATAACCCCAAAATGATAGTGGCAAATCGGTAAGAGACATCATAGAACGCACCATATCCAATAGAGTACGATTACGACGTTCGGACACACCATTACGCTGTGGTGTTCCATGTGGCGTGAGCTGTGAAACAATTCCACATTGTCTTAAGTGATTGCCAAACTCGTAACTCAAATATTCTCCTCCACGATCAGATCATAAGAACTTTATTTTTCTTGTTACGATGGTTCTCTACTTCACTCTGAAATTCTTTGAACTTTTCAAATGTTTCAGATTTATGCTTCATCAAGTAGACATAATCATATCTACTCAAATCATCAGTGAACATGAGAACATAACGATATCCACCGCGCGCCTCAACACTCATCGGACCGCATACATCGGTATGTATTATTTCCAATAAGTTGGTTGCTCGCTCCATTGTTCCGGAGAACGGAGTTTTAGTCATCTTGCCAATAAGGCACGGTTTACATGTCTCAAATGATTCATAATCAAGAGATTCCAGAAACCCATCTGCATGGAGTTTCTTCATGTGTTTAACACTGATATGACCTAAGCGGCAGTGCCACAAATATGTGGTACTATCATTATCTTTTGGCATTCGTGTTATGAACATATGTATTACTACGATCAAGATTCAATAAACCTTTCATCTTAAGTGCATGATCATCAATGATATTATCCAAATAAATAGAATAACAATTATTCTCTGAAATTGAATAACCGTCTTGCAATAAACACTATCAGATATAATGTTCATGCTTAACGCAAGCACCAAATAACAATTATTTAGGTTCATCACTAATCCTGAAGGTAGAGAGAGCGTGGCGATGGTGATCACATCAACCTTGGAGACACTTCCAATGCACATCGTCACCTCGTTCTTAGCTAGCCCTCGTTTATTCCGAAGCTCCATGTTTCAAGTTGTAAGCAACTGAACAAGTATCAAATACCCAGGTGCTCCTACGAGTACTAGTAAGGTACATATCAATAACATGTATATCAAATATCTTTGTTGACATTGCCAGTCTTATTATCTGCCAGTTACTTTGGGGAAGTTCCGCTCCTTGTGACATTTCCCTTTGCAATGGGAGCACTAAGTCTCGGGTTTGGTTCAGCCTTGGGTTTCTTCGCGTGAGCGGCAACTGTTTTACCGTTCTTCTTGAAGTTCCCTTTTCTTTCCCTTGCCCTTCTTGAAACTAGTGATCTTATTAACCATCAACACTTGATGCTCCCTTTTTTTGATTTCTACATCCGCAGCTTGTAGCATCGCGAATAGCTTAAGGATCTTCTATCCCTTACATGTTTATAGTTCATCACGAAGATCCAGTAGCTTTGTGATAGTGACTATAGAACTCTATCAATCGCCACTTTATTTGGAAGTCTAACTCCCACTTAATTCAAGTGATTGAAGTACTCAGACGTTCTGAGTACATGCTCACTATCGGAGCTGTTCTCCTCCATCTTGCAGCTATAGAACTTGTCGAAGGTGTCATACCTCTCGACCCGGGTGTGAGCTTGAAAAACAAACTTTCAGCACTTGGAACATCTCATATGCTCCATGGTGCTCAAAACATCTTTCGAGCCCCGGTTCTAAGCCGTAAAGCATGGCGCACTGAACTATCGAGTAGTCATCTTTTCTTGTCTGCCAGATGTTCATAACGTCTTCAGACAAAGCCATAGGGGTTGCTCACCGAGCGGTGCATCAAAGACATAAGCCTTCTGTGCAGCAGTGAGGACAATCCTCAGAATACGGACCCAGTCCGCATAGTTGCTTCCATCAACTTTCAACTTAACTTTCTCTAGGAACGCATTAAAATACAGGGGAGTAACAGCGTGGTCTATCGTTCTACAACATAAACTTGCTAAGACACTATTGACTATGTCCATGATAATTGAAGTTCAATTAATCAAATTACTTAAGAACTCCCACTTAGATTAACATCCCTCAAGTTGTCTAAGTGTAACATGATCCACATCAAACTAATCCACGTCCGATCATCACGTGAGGTGGATCAGTTCATCAATGGTGAACATCTTTCATGTTGATCATATCTACTATATGACTCATGTTCGACCTTTCGGTCTCTTGTGTTCCGAGGCCATATCTGTATATGCTAGGCTCGTCAAGTTTAACCCAAGTATTCTGCGTGTGTAAAACTGGCTTACACCCGTTGTATGCGAATGAAAGAATCCATCGCACCCGATCATCACGTGGTGTTTAGAAGCGTCGAACCTTTGCAACGGTGCATACTAGGGGAGAACACTTATCTTGAAATTTAGTGAAGGGATCATCTTATAATGCTACCGTCGTCCTAAGCAAAATAAGATGCATAAAAGGATTAACATCACATGCAATTCAATATATGTGACATGATATGGCCATCATCGTCTTGTGCTTTTGATCTCCATCAGCAAAGCACCGTCATGATCTCCATCGTCACCAGATTGACATCATGATCTCCATCGTAACGTCGTGACACCTTGATCTCCATCGCAGCGTCGTGGTCGTCTCGCCGGCTATTGCTACTACTACTACTGCTAACTCATAGCGGTAAAGTAAAGCAATTACATAGCGTTGGCATTGCATACAATAAAGAGACAACCATAAGGCTCTTGCCGGTTGCCTGATAACTTTACAAAACATGATCATCTCATACAACAACTTATATCACATCATGTCTTGGCCATATCACATCACCAGCATACCCTGCAAAAACAAGTTAGACGTCCTCTACTTTGTTGTTGCAAGTTTTACGTGGCTGCTACGGGTTTGCAAGAACTGTTCTTACCTACGCAAAACCACAACGTGGTGTAGTGATTGCTTTTTGATCTTCTAAAAGAACCCTCTTCATTGAAACCGATTCAACTAAAGTGAGAGAGACAGACACCCGCCAGTCACCTTTATGCAACGAGTGCACGTAGCGGTGAAACCTGTCTCGCGTAAGCGTACGCGTAATGTCGGTCCGGGCCGCTTCATCTCACAATACCGCCGAATTAAGTATCAACTAGTAACGGCAAGCAATATGTATACACCCATGCCCACAACTCACTTGTGTTCTACTCGTGCAAATCACATCTACGCATAAACCTGGCTCGGATGCCACTGTTGGGGAACGGAGCATGAATTTCAAAAAAATTCCTACGCTCACGCAAGATCTATCCATGGAGATGCATCGCTACGAGAGGGGAGAGTGTGTCTACGTACCCTCGTAGACCGTTTAGCGGAAGCGTCTCACAACGCGGTTGATGTAGTCGAACAATCCTTCGAGCTCCACCGATCGAGTACCGAACGTACGGCACCTCCGAGTTCTACACACGTGCAGCTCGGTGATGTTCCTCGCCTTCTAGATCCAGCAAGACGTCGAGGTAGTAGATGAGTTCCGTCAGCACGACGGCGTGGCGACGGTGACGGTGAAGTGATTCCGGCAGGGCTTCGCCTAAGCTCTCCGAAAATATGGCCGAGGTGGAAAACGGAGATCGGGGCACCGCACACGGCTATGGGACAATTGTGTGTCTCCAAGGGGTGCCCTTCCTCCGTATATAAAGGAGGGAGGCTGGCCGGCCCCCTAGGGGTGCGCCAAGGGAGAGAGAGGAGTCCTACTAGGACTCCAAGTCCTAGTAGGATTCCCTCTTGGAAGGGGGAAGGAAGGGAGAGAGAAGAGGAGAAGGAAAGGGGGGGGGGGTGCGCCCCCTTCCCCTAGTCCAATTCGGACTCCCTAGGGGGAGGGGCGCAACCACCCCTTGTGGGCTGCCTCTTCTTTCCCGTATGGCCCATGTAGGCCCATTACTTCCCCGGTGAATTCCCGTAACTCCCCGGTACTCCGAAAATTACCCGAATCACTCGGAACCTTTCCGACGTCCGAATATAGCCTTCCAATATATGAATCTTTACCTCTCGACCATTTCGAGACTCCTCGTCATGTCCGTGATCTCATCCGGGACTCCGAACAAACTTCGGCCACCAATCACATAACTCATATAATACTAAATCGTCATCGAACCTTAAGTGTGCGGACCCTACGGGTTCGGGAATGATGTAGACATGACCGAGACGACTCTCCGGTCAATAACCAACAGCGGAACCTGGATGCTCATATTGGTTCCTACATATTCCACGAAGATCTTTATCGGTGAACCTCATATGTCAACATACGTTGTTCCCTTTGTCTGGCGGTATGTTACTTGCCCGAGATTCGATCGTCGGTATCTAATACCTAGTTCAATCTCGTTACCTGCAAGTCTCTTTACTCGTTCCATAATACATCATCTTGCAACTAACTCTTTAGTCACGGTGCTTGCAAGGCTTCTGTGATGCTGTATTACCGAGAGGGCCCAGAGATACCTCTCCGATAGTCGGAGTGACAAATCCCAATCTCGATCCATGCCAACTCAACAAACACTTTCGGAGATACCTGTAGTGCACCTTTATAATCACCCAGTAACGTTGTGACGTTTGATACACCCAAAGTATTCCTACGGTATCCGGGAGTTGCATGATCTCATGGTCAGAGGAACGTGTATTTGACATAGTGAAAGCAATAGCAATAAACTGAACGATCATTTGCTATGCTAACGGTTGGGTCATGTCCATCACATCATTCTTCTAATGATGTGATCCCGTTATCAAATGACAACTCATGTCCATGGTCAGGAAACCTTGACCATCTTTTGATCAACGAGCTAGTCTAGTAGAGGCATACTAGGGACATAGTATTTGTCTATTATCCACACATGTATTTAGTTTCCGGTCAATACAATTCTAGCATGAATAATAAACTATTATCATGAACGGGGAAATATGATAATAACTAATTTATTATTGCCTCTAGGGCATATTTCCAACAGTTTTTCCATTATCATCTTCAACAGGATGAAGATTATGTCGAATTCCATTTTCACCAATTTCTGCCAAGTCAAGTCGTGCATTAAGGCCATCCTTTGTTTTAGAATCAATATCCAACAATGTTCCAATTAAATTATCAAACACATAATTTTCTATGTGCATTACATAGAGATTGTGCCTTATCTTGTTAAGTTCCCAATATGGCAAGTTGAAAAATATTGATTTTTTTTTGAACCAATCCTCGGGCTTCTTCTTAGGCTTACCTTGGTTCTTAATTGACTTCTTGTTGCTCGCCTTCCTTTTACGCTTCGGTTCTTGATTCTTTTCATTTTCTTTTTCACTGTTTTTGACCTTCTTTACGCCCTTTGCTTTCTTGGCTACATTGACCTTTTTGCCTAACACAAACACTCTGCCTTGCAACATTTTCAAAGTTGAGCTACCACTCATAGTTGTCGGTGCCAGCTCTGTCTCTTTAGTGCCATCAAATTCCTGCCTCCTTCGGTTTCGAAATACGTGACCCTGTGGTAACCAGCGACGGTAACCCATATAACAAAGTTTCTTACTCTTATTTAGGCGAAATGATCTTGTAGAAGGACCACATGATGGTGTTGACACCAGATTTTGGCATGGTCAAAAACATAATTAAGAAGGCCTCAAATGGAAAAGTGCTCAAAGTGAGGAAGTTCCGTATCGTCGAAAGGAGAAACTTTGATATTTGGGCCATAGCCATCCGATCTCATCTCTAAGGCCGAAGTTGTGTTCAAAGTACTGAGATTTTGTATCCGGAACACTATTCGGATGATTAATCCCCCAAGACGACATCATATGAGAAAATGATCTACACGGATTGTCTTCGTCTCGTCGAATCGGTTGATTTTGATATAAAAATCGTCTCAATCCGAGATCGTATGCAAAAGTTACAGCCGTTATAAGATGCTGCTATAGCAGAGGGCGGTAGTACCGCTCGAGCGGTACTACCGCGCTTCTACTACCACCCTACTACCGTTTAAAAAACACTTCTGGACACCCGCGTGGAAGTGGCGTGGTACTAATACCCGGAAGTACCGCTTGTACGGTACTACCGTGCCAAGAAGCGATACTACCGCTTGCCGTTCACGCAGATTCGGACAGATTTTGAAGAATCCGAGTTTGGCTAGTATTTTTGACCCTTTGGATGGAAATTTGGGTCCATGTCTTGTACGGGAAGTCCAACCCCCTCTTAAATAGAAGAGGTGATGGCCGATTGAAACAACACACAATCGAACAAACACATCTACATCTTTTTACCCTACTTTTATCCCTCTCCTTGTATCTTTCTTCTCGTTCTTCGTTCGTTCTTCTTGTTGCAGGACGGCGAACCTCGAGGCCCTAGGGGCGAGCGAATCGACCTAGGGCAGCCCATCGTCCATCCGTGACTCCTGACGGGTTCCATCCCGGAGAAGCGGTGCGTCGGGTTTCAAAAGCGCCCGCCGGATTGCTTGCGTACCGCGCTTCCGGACGGGCCTCCTTCGACGTGAGCTGCGGTGCATCACCCCCGGCGTCGAGGGTATGTGTGTCGCGTTCGTGTGTCAACAGACTTTTTGGCGACTCCGCTGGGGACGAAGCTTTGAACGGTCTCTGGCCCATTCTTGCTACGAAGAGATCGTCATCTAGGGTTTGCAATCTACAAAGGTAATATGAATACTCAATCCCCTCATGTAGATGCAAATAATTCATATGGTGTTACTAGATCGTTCAATGAGTATGCTCTATCGGCCAACCCTAATTTTGTCAATTAAACATCTAATTATGTGCAAGGGCCGATTCAAAGTAATTTACAAGCTTCAACTTCTTATGATACTAGTAACATGCATCATATGTATTCCAACTCTCATGCATCGGCAACCCCAGAAATCCATATGCCGATGAACAAAATGATGAGTTTGGTTAATCAAGTTGAAACACCTCATGTTGGAACTTTCAATAATATGCAAAAAAGTGTTTCACCTTTTTATTCATCGGCACCTAACTTGCAATATGTTAATTCAAATGTGCCGGTGGATAGTGGAATTGGCTATGCTACTACTAGTTATTCGGCCAATTACCATCAACCATCATATGCTACACCTCATACTAGTAATGTGTCAGCACCGTATTGAACTGTTGATATTCATAATTCGGCTTCACACCTTCATGGTCATAGCCGAATAAGTGATAAATTTGCAGGAGCATACATGCCTTCATCTAATGTTGTAGCATATAATGCATCCTCTACACAATTGCAAAATTTCGGCAACACCTCATTGCCGAAAGAATATGAAAATACTATGGAGCAATTCCTTACAGAAGCTGACGTGGCTTCGTTAAAAAAGAGGCCAGCCCAAAATAACAGGATTAGTGCTCTTTGCCTTGAACAACATGAAAAGGGGTTGTTTCCTGATTATGATGCAATAAAAGCTAGAGTTTTGTATGAATATGAATCATTGCCAATTGATAGACTATGCGAGGAAAAATATAGTTCTACACCAATGCATATGTCTTCACCTACTGTTGCAGCATGCTATATAACCCCTAAACAATTGCAAAGTTTCGGCAACACTCAAGTTTCATTGCCGAAAGAGTCTCAAAGCATTGGGGGGCAATCTCATGAGGATTGGATAGAAATTGAGATGAAAAAATTTAAAGCTCACCAAGCTGAGATGTGGGCTAAAATTAGACAAGAGCGAGAAGCCTTGCAAATTCAAAAAGAGAAAAGTATTGATTCAGGTAACAAAGTTATTTCGGTTATTGAAAAGGCCGAATCAAACATTACATGTACCGAATCAACTACAGAAGAAGTCTTGCCAATTATAGGAGCCAATGAAAAGAATGATGATTCGAAGAGTGAAAGTTTTTCGGCTGGAAAAGCCAAATCAACTAGTATGTATTCTGAATCCATCAAATCCAAAGAGGCAAGCACCATTGAGAAAGGGCATGGCAAGCACAAAACAGCTGTGCTTGATTCTTCTGAAGTTGAGGGAACCTATTTCCTGCCCTACGAGTTCGGTGCCAAGGAAATTGATGAGCATCAAGAACAAAGTAATATGGCCGAACAAAGTTTGGTTAGTGATGAACATCAAGAACACAAGCGTGCAGCTGAGCAAAGTTCACTTGAAGATCATTCGAGTGATGAAGCACGGAATCAAGGAAAAGATGAGGATAAAGCGTTGGAGAGTCATTCAAAAGTGGATCAAAGTATTATTCAAGTGTTACAACCATCATACTCTCCCAACGTGTATGAAGAGGTATGTCTACCAAGTGATTTACCTATTTTTAGATTTGGTCACAACTTTATTGTCGATGCATCTATTGGAAAAATTATCATAAATACTTTTGAAAGACCAATGAAGGAGGGTGATTTACTTGTTAGCAACAAAATTGTTATAAAGCATATTGGTCAACCCATTGCACCATTTATAGAGACCGATAAAGATTTACTATCGCAGTCAAAGTACTTCCCATTGTCTTATTTAAAGTTTATATATGCATGGGTAGCTTTGCTTATTTCATACTTGGCTTGCATTTGGTCTCAAATGAGGCTTATATGTTATAACAGTTTTGATTTCAGAAACATAAAGCCAAGGTTTGAATCTTTTGAGAAAACCGATGCTATTGCAATATCTTATCCAAAGTCATCGGAGATAGAGTGCGAGACACAATGCATAGCCGAATGGGGTGCCAAATCTGAACCATTCGTTTGCTTAACTCCAAAGCCATTCTCACAGCAAGATCGGCTAGAAAATAAAAGGTTTACCTTCAATTCAAACATGTGTGATCAGATTTTTGATTTGTTGCTGAAGAATGATTATATTAGAATTCTTGATCACCGTGTAAAGCCTTCAATCCAAGGACGAATGTATTGTAAGTTGCATGATTCGTTCAAGCATAATTTTGAGGACTGCAATATGTTTCGTCAAATAGTTAAATCGGCCATTGATAGCGGACGATTGAGACTTGTTAAAACACCAAGGGATGACCAGGCTATTCCTATTGGTCCTGATGGCAAAAAGATTTTGCATCGGCTGCTTCAAGCCGATCCATTTAAAGACAAGAAGGTAAAAGCTACAGGTGATGGGATCAAGCTTTCAAGTGCAAAAATTATTCATGAATACAATGATGATATTCTTGAAGGCAATGGTTCTATCAAAGTTACGGTGAAGACGCCAAGCACTGGGGGGCAACAAGAAAATCCAATGATCGATGCAAGCACAACCAAAGAAAGCAAAGGCCGAAGTAAACGCAAAGGTAAAAAGCCGAAAGTCACTTTCGCGCAGCTATTCGAAAAATATCAGAAGATAAGTGAGGAAAAGATTGCTTATCGGCCAAGTAATTCAAAAGCATCAAGATTACCCCCTAGGCGCGAATCTAAAGAACGGTATTGGCAGAAGGGAAATTTCAATGCGTCGTATTCATATCCATATTTTGGGACGTCAATGCCAATGCCATGGATACCTCCCTGTGCTTATACGAATCAATATCCACCACGGGACAGGTATAATTCAAGGGCACATTATTCATCTTATTTTGAACCATCTCATCAAGATTATGCAGCTCCAAGAAGATCAACATTTGATGAACAATTACATAACCAAGACCGTTTCACTCAAAAGGAATCGGTCCGGAGCTCAAGAAAGAAGAAAGAGGTGGTCAGGCAAGTATATCGAGTCAAAAAAGATGGTCGTACGTGTGCCACTTCAGATTTTATTTTAAATGATAAAGAGCCAATTAAAGTGTTAACATTGGCTACTAAAGGCAAAGAAGTCGAGCAAGCAAATGTTCAAAATCAAGATGCCAAATCTGAACAAAAGAAGATGAGAGTGCACAAGGTTAGAAAAGAATTGCCATTGCTTGAACAAGAATCACAGCTGAGGCGCCCACTCGGCTTATCGTATTGGCAAAAGAAGGAATTACAAAAGCTTAGTGCACATGAACTGAGAAAGAAGAACATGGCATGGGTTCCCAAGAAGAGCAGTCAAACAGAAAATAATGTGCAAGCTTCTATTGTAACAAGTACAACAAAAGTGAAGAAGGAGAAAGAATCTCATAATAAATTAAGCCGAAGGTTTTAGTCCACAAAAAATAATCTTCGGTTAGCACATCATTCATATTCTTCAACCATGCCATTGATACCTTTACCATGGAATTCATCCCCAGGTATGCCGAGTGGATTTCTAATATTGTGCCAGTGGAAAAGAGAGGCTCCGGCAAGTTGAGGGTGTGCATTGATTTCAGAGATTTGAATAGAGCTACGCCCAAAGATGAGTATCCTATGCCTATAGCCGACATGCTTATTAATGATGCTTCTGGACATAAGGTTATTAGCTTTCTTGATGGCAATGCGGGGTACAACCAAATTTTCATGGCCGAAGAGGACATGTCCAAAACGGCTTTTCGGTGCCCCGGTTTCCTTGGATTATTTGAGTGGACAGTGATGACCTTTGGATTGAAGAATGCCGGCGCCACATATCAAAGGGCTATGAATTTGATCTTTCATGATTTACTCGGTGTTATACTTGAAGTCTATATTGATGATATTGTTGTCAAATCGGATGCTTTTGAATCTCACTTAGCCGATTTGCATTTAGCTTTTGAGAGGATGAAGAAATATGGGCTGAAGATGAATCCTTTGAAGTGTGCGTTTGGCGTGTCGGCTGGTAAGTTTTTGGGTTTCATTATTCATGAAGATGGCATAGAGATTGATCCCAAAAAGATAGAAGCTATACAAAAAGTGGAGGCTCCAACATGCAAGAGAGATATGTAAAAATTCCTTGGCAAGGTCAATTATTTGAGGAGGTTCATAGCTAATTTGTCAGGGAAGGTTGATGCATTTACTCATATCCTTCGGTTGAAGAATGATGTTGATTTTACTTGGGGGGCAAAACAGCAAGAAGCATTTGATATGATTAAGAATTATTTGTGCACTCCTCCGGTGATGAAGGCGCCCAAGCATAGAGAGCCCTTTAGACTTTACATTGCAGCCGAGGAAGGCGTTATTGGAGCTGTTTTGACTCAAGAAACCGAAGGAAAAGAGCATGCTATCACTTATTTGAGCCGACGCCTATTGGATGCCGAGACAAGGTATACATTTATTGAAAAATTATGCCTATGCTTATACTATGCTTGCACAAGATTGAGACATTATCTAGTACCAAATGCTTGCATAGTAGCTTGTCAAACCGATGTCATTAAATACATGTTGCATAGACCAATTCTTAGTGGTAGAATTGGTAAATGGGCTTATGCTTTAATTGAGTATGATTTGGCTTATGAGTCTCTAAAATCCATGAAAGGCCAAATTGTTGCTAATTTTATCGTTGAGCATCGGATTAATGACAAGCAAGATATTGATATAAACCTTGTCTCGTTAGTACCATGGAGATTATATTTTGATGGTTTAGTTTGTAGCAACGGCCAAGGTGTTGGTATTGCTTATATATCTCCTCATGGTGCTGTTTTTGAAGCCTCATGCCGCTTAGAATATTTTTGCACAAATAATCAAGCCGAATATGAAGCATTGTTATTCGGCTTAGAGATGTTGCTTGCTATAGGTGCTACACATATTGAGGCTTTTGGTGATTCGTTATTAGTAGTACAACAAGTATCCAAAGTTTTTCAATGTTTAGACGAATCACTTAATGTTTATCTTGATAAATGTCTAGATATAATTTCTACTTTGGATCATTTTAGCATTGCTCATATATCTAGACATGATAATTGGAGAGCAAACGAGTTGGCACAACAAGCATCCGGCTATCATGTCGATCATGGTATGTTTCATATCTCTCTAAAGCCGATGTCTTGTCTTGCTAACATAGGAGAGACCGAACCAGAGCCCACTGATTCGGTCACTAACAATAAATCTAGTGCAGATGAAAATCATGACTGGAGGAAGCCCATTATTGATTACTTGTGCAATCCGAGTGGAAGGGTGGACAGGGCTGTTCGGCGCATGGCTTTCAAATATACAATGAGAGACGATGATCTTTATCGCCGAACGGTTGAAGATGTTCTCTTGAAGTGTTTGGACGAAGACCAAGCGAGAATTGCTATGGGAGAGGTTCATGAAGGAATTTGCGGCACTCATCAGTCGGCCCCCAAGATGAAGTGGTTATTACGACGTGCTGGATTTTATTGGCCGACGATGATCAACGATTGCTTCAGGTATTATAAAGGATGTGAAGCTTGTCAAAAGTTTGGTGATATTCAGTTGGCTCCCGCTACTATGTTACATCCTATTATCAAGCCGTGGCCTTTTAGAGGTTGGGGATTAGACTTTATTGGAGAAATTCATCCTTCCTCTTCAAAGGGGCATCGGTTCGTGTTGGTGGCAACTGATTATTTTACTAAATGGTCTGAAGCAGTACCTCTCAAGAATATGACACATACGGAGGTAATTCAATTCATAAGTGAGCACATTATTCATAGATTCGGTATTCCGCAAACATTAACTACGGATCAAGGTTCATCTTTCATGTCACATCAAGTTAGAGAATTTGCCGAATCATATAAGATAAAGTTGCTCAATTCCTCCCCGTATTATGCTCAAGCTAAGTCTAGCAATAAGATATTGATCAAGCTCATCAAGAAGAAGATTGAGGATAATCCAAGAAGATGGCATGAGCTATTGTCCGAGACTTTGTGGGCGCATAGAATCTCAAGGCATGGTGCAACAAAGGTTGGCGACCTCGTGTGGAAGGTGATTCTACCAATTGGTTCGAAAGACAAAAAATTCGGAAGTGGTCTCCAAGTTGGGAAGGTCCTTTCGGGATTGCAAGAATAGTTCCCGGAAATTCATATTTGGTGGAATCCATACAAGGAACATTGCTGCCTCGAGCTCTTAATGGCAAATATTTGAAGAAGTACCACCCGAGTGTGTGGCAAGAAGCCTAAATAGGCAAATGCTGATATATGATTATCGCCCTAAGAACAAACATGGCCGATATATGATTATCGCCCTAAGAGCAAACATGGCCGATATATGATTATCGTCCTAAGAACATAAATGGCCGATGGAGTGTTGACATCGTCCTTAGAAAAAGCATTGTGCAAGTTATTTTTCGGCACACAAGTTTTGCCGAAAAACAGGGGGGCATGTGTTAACACCAGATTTTGGCATGGTCAAAAACATAATTAAGAAGGCCTCAAATGGAAAAGTGCTCAAAGTGAGGAAGTTCCGTATCGTCGAAAGGAGAAACTTTGATATTTGGGCCATAGCCATCCGATCTCATCTCTAAGGCCGAAGTTGTGTTCGAAGTACTGAGATTTTGTATCCATAACACTATTCGGCTGATTAAGCCCCCAAGACGACCTCATATGAGAAAATGATCTACACGGATTGTCTTCGTCTCGTCGAATCGGTCGATTTTGATATAAAAATCATCTCAATCCGAGATCGTATGCAAAAGTTACAGCCGTTATAAGATGCTGCTATAGCAGAGGGCGGTAGTACCGCTCCCATAAGCGGTAGTACCGCTCGAGCGGTACTACCGCGCTTCTACTACCGCCCTACTACCGCTTAAAAAACACTTCTGGTCACCCGCGCGGAAGTGGCGCGGTACTAATACCCGAAAGTACCGCTTGGGCGGTACTACCGTGCCAAGAAGCGATACTACCGCTTGCCGTTCACGCAGATTCGGACAGATTTTGAAGAGTCCGAGTTTGGCTAGTATTTTTGACCCTTTGGACGGAAATTTGGGTCCATGTCTTGTACGGGAAGTCCAACCCCCTCTTAAATAGAAGAGGTGATGGCCGATTGAAACAACACACAATCGAACAAACACATCTACATCTTTTTACCCTACTTTTATCCCTCTCCCTTGTATCTTTCGTCTCGTTCTTCGTTCGTTCTTCTTGTTGCAGGACGGCGAACCTCGAGGCTCTAGGGGCGAGCGAATCGACCTAGGGCAGCCCATCATCCATCCGTGACTCCTGACGGGTTCCATCCCGGAGAAGCGGTGCGTCGGGTTTCAAAAGCGCCCGCCGGATTGCTTGCGTACCGCGCTTCCGGACGGGCCTCCTTCGACGTGAGCTGCGGTGCATCACCCCCGGCGTCGAGGGTACGCGTGACGCGTTCGTGTGTCAACAGATGGACACCCATATTTACCACTTGTGCTCCAACCGTACAGGTAAGCTAATGCCGGAAAATCATTTAAAGTCCATAACAGTGCAACCTTGAGAGGAAATATCTCCTGCGAGGAAGCGTCAAATGTGTCTACACCATCCCATAATTGTAAGAGCTCATCAATCAGCGGCTGCAAATATATATCAATGTCATTACCAGGGGAAGCTGGTCCAGGAATGATCATTGATAAAATTAGAGACGTTTCTTTCATGCAAATCCAAGGCGGTAGGTTGTACGGGATAAGCATCACTGGCCAAGTACTATGTTTTGAACTCATACTCCGGAAAGGGTTAAATACATCACTCGCAAGGCCAAGGCGTGGATTACGAGGATCAGCAGCAAATTTGGGGTATCTAGCATCAAGATCTTTCCAACACTCGGCATCAGCTGGATGCCGTATCTTTCCATCTTTGGTACGACCCTCATCGTGCCAACGCATGTCATCAGATGTTTTTGTTGTTGCAAAGAGCCTTTGAATCCTCGATATCAAAGGAAAGTAACACAACACCTTGGCTGGTTTCTTCTTTTGCTTAGATACAGATTCAGCTTGGGAGTCTTTCTTGTCATCTGTAACCCAACGCGAGCTGCCACACACATGGCAAGACTCTTGATCAGCTCGTTCACCTCGGAAAAGCATGCAGTCATTGGGGCATGCATGAATTTTCTCGTAGTCAAGCCCTAAGCCACGGATGATTTTTTGTACCTCATAGTACTTATTTGGTAGTTGTGCCTCTGGAAGTGCATCAGATAAAACACCAAGTAGCGTTGTAAATGATTCTTGTGACCATACATGTAAGCATTTCATGTGATATAAGGTGATGAGAAATGACAACTTAGAAAATGCGTTACATCCAGGGTATAACTATGTGTTTGCATCCTGCAAGAAGCTTGCATATGTATCGGGTTTCTTCCTTGTTTGAGCATCTGCATTCTCATCCTCAACTGAATTAGGTTCCATATTCTCAAATTCAAGACCATCTAATTCACCATCAGATGTGCTTGATAAAGATTCACAACTGTTAGCCATAGCAAAGACATCACTTAAGAGACCTGGCATGTCATCCAACCTTCCATGGCTGCCTTCTCCAACAACATTCCTTGGGATGCCAGGAATAGAAAGACTGGCACTGTTATCTGAGACATGAGCAAATGCAAATGATGGTTCACTGTAATCCTCTCCATGGCAAACCCACTTAGTGTAACCTTGAAGAATACCATCACATCTCAAGTGAGTCTTCACTCCATCATAACTCTGCATAGCTTTATTTCGGCAATTTACACATGGACAAAGAATTCTATCACCAGCCGGAACATCACGGAATGCAAAAGATAGAAATTGCTCGACACCATCTTTGTAAGCAGCACTAGCTCTTGGTTAACTCATCCAACCTCGATCCATCGCCCTTTGATATACCAAAGTAATGAAACAAAAAAAATATGTCAGTCTATAATTTTACATGTGTTATTTAAGAGATGAAAGCTGGTTTAAATCTTTTTGCAAGAAAAGCATGGAATACATAGATATTGCAATTGAATGATTCGATCCTAACATATTTCATTAACCTTGCATTGAAAAACTTCAAAGGAAATGTGGCATTGGTAGGTTTTAACTAGTATGCAAAGGCGCCACTCAGTTCAATACAATTGCACATGCTGCCATCTTTCTCCCCCTAATCCCAACTCTGGCTACATCGAAAGGAAACACACACACCACATGAACAAACAAAAATATAAAACAGGACACATGAATGATATTATATATGCAGGGCCTTCAATTACCTAGAAATACTTTTTCTTTCCAATCGCTGCAGGGACTTATTTCCTTCTGCAAATTACTAATATTGTTGGACTATCTAGGTATATAAACTGAGCATAAAAACCATATAATAGGGTACTTTCTTTTACTCTGTCTTTCATTCGTAGAGAGGGAAATGTTTGTGCACATCTGTGTGCAAAGCTATCTCTGCATACTGGAGGGTGTGGCGTTTGGATGCGACTCAGCTAGCCACCTGTATTCAAACTGATTGCTATCGTCACTCTGAGTAATAGAAGCTAGCTCTACTAATTGTCAAAAAAGGTACTTGTTTGAACTTGTATATTATGTTTTGGTGCTTGAAAGTTTCATGATTCAGTTTAGAGGAGATAAGCGGTTCAGTTCAGAGGAGATGAAAAGCTCAGTGCTTTTGTGTGTTATATTTGTTTCAGTTCAAACTAGATCAGTGGTCAGATTTCATTCTTTAGATTAGTAATTTTGTTGGTAGTCATTTCTTGTGGAGTTGATTCACTAGGGCCATAAACCAGAACTGGTTGTGCTCAGGCTTGGATATGTTGACACGAGCATGACTTCTTCAATTCTACACTCCATGGTTCAGAGAACGACAATCCTGAATGGGCTAGCTGTACCAAAATGAAGACTGAACATACACCGAATTCTCTCTGGCCTTAAAAATATTCAATAAAAATCAACCTGTAGCAACTCACAGGCGTACTTGCTAGTTACATACTACAGAGTAACCTTATCCTTTTTTCCTTTTTTTATCTTTATTCCAAATTTAAGCTTTCTCAGTATGATAATTCTAATTACAAGTTTGTTTAATTATCTATCTGACAAGCAAAACTCGTGTGGTGGAAGTACAATTTGCAATTTGGACTAAATAAAGAATCTGATAAGACATCATTGAACAAGAAACAGTGAACACATGTGATTATCTGAATACGAGATTGAAAGTTAAGACTAATTTAACACCCTAACACATCAACAAAAATATTAACCAGTGACTGCTGCATAATACATTAGTGTTAGATGCAGACATGAACATCGACTATAGGCTGTCCTGATGTTTGAACTTTTATGATGGTTGCTGAAATTAAACAAGGGAATCGATTGATTACCACTGACTCGGCTATGTGTTGGCGGAGAAGCTACCGCCGACGTTGCCGAAATTACTGAACCCGAGCATTACCACGAACCACGCATTACTGAACCCGACGCCTGTACATCATTGCCGATGGTGGCGCCCCTGATGCCTTCTCCTTGCCCTGATCCAACAGGGTACGAGAGGCCGTCAGCTCGTACGACTAGGCTGCAACGTAGTGGGGCAGTAGATTAAGCCCCGCTGCGGTGGAGATTTGCGGCGGGGGAGGGGGGTTGGGGGCGGGGGGCGGGGGGCGGGGGGCTAGGCTGCTCAGGGATGCAGAAGGTGCTAGCACGGCGGTGGCATAGTGGGCCGAAATGGCAGCCCGCCGCGGTGGAGATTGACAGGGGGGACTAGGCGGCGCAGAGGTGCAGGAGGAGCCAGCCCGGCGGCGACATAGATGGGCAGCGTCATGGCGGCGGATAGGGTGAAGGAGGGAGGGTGCGCGCGGGCAGGTACTTTCCATTTTCTGCCCATTTTTTCTACTTGGTTTTATCATATTTTTTTATGGAGGTTTTTTTATATTATTGTTAAACTCTTTCTATCCTTATATAAACGTCTCAAAAATCGTCTCTGCCTATTTACACATGCAAAAAAAAGTAAGATTTGTGACGTTATATATATCGTCCCAAGAAAGGTGTCTACATACTATATGCTTCCTGGTATAGGGGCGAATATAAAAGTGTCCTAGAAAAAGCGTGCCTACTGACATGTTTTGTTGTACTGATAGAAAAAATGATGTGTAGAGTCCACTCGAATCATAGAATGATATATATTTCTAACAAATTTTGAAACCTAGAATGAGATGTATTCTAAAACAGAGGGAACACAAGATGCACCAGACTTTACTTTGGGGGGGGGGGGGTCTAGAATGAGATGTATCCATGTTAATAGTTAATGGTACTTACATCACTGTTATGAATGTGGTATTTGCAGTCTGGAACTCAATCTGGTAAGGCGCGCGGGTGATGAGTTGTGTTTGTTATCATCGCATCAATTATCTATCTCATTGACCTGATGAATCTGTCAGATAAAGCTATATTAGGAATCATATTTTGATGCCTGACAAATAAAAAATTCAATTAATTATACATGACAGAGATCCCACTTGACATAGATTCACAAATAGGGGTAGTTTGAGCAAATCTTTGGTTATGTTAAACAGTGATTTTTGCCTCAAAGGAGGGAAACAAATGACTCTTCCCACTGTCTTCTTGAATGGTGTCCTAATACATTTTGTTTTCACATAACATATCCACACAATGTCAATTTTGCAATTTTTGCCAAAATTAGTTTCCAGTTCAAGTAGAATAAGTGTATTGTACATTTTCATAGTAGCTTGGCCTCATGTAAGTGGATCATACATTTTCATAGATGTTACCAGGAAAAAGAACATGTAGACAGACTCAGGTAAAGAACAATTATCTACTGATATAGTTTTATGCTAGGTATATAACAACTTGGTCATTTTATATTTTGTGGTAGAAATGAATAGTGCTCCCATCCATCTTGATACCTACAGGGGTATATGAATGAACTAGCCAGGAGTTTCTCTAAATAGTATGAGCTAGCTAGTTAATTTGGAAATCCCTGATAACTAGTCGAAAATAAGAATCATGTACACAGGAGATTTTCCGGATGTGGATAACAGATTCCTTCCACCTTCTGTTTGGTTGGAGCAAAACCATCTATTAGTTCATGGCACGCTGCCTATAAATCTTTCCTTCTAAAGGTTCAAGTAGTACAAGATCCGTTGGATCACACTTAACAGTAGTAGCGAATCCTGGCCATCATGATGAAACCTCAAATATAAAGCATGAAGTGCAATCAAAAGATGCCCAGAAATCATGACGTTTCACACCTTTAACCATGACACAAATAAAACATCACGATACAACTATTCGGGAAGAGATGGTCGCTTATTCATCTTGGGAGGGGGCGGCATATGATACGTCCATTTCGCATCATGTTTTGCTACTGTTATTTATAGTGTTTTTTAATCAATATAACACTTTGTGAAGCAATTCTAATGCGTTTTCTCTCTTAATATGCAAGATTCACACAAGGAGGGAGATTGCCGGCAGCTGGAATTCTGGACCTGAAAAAGCTATGTCAGAGATACCTATTCTGCACATCTCCAAATGAGCTGAAATTTTACGGAGAATTATTTTGGAATAAATAAAAAATACTGGAAGCAAGAAGTACCAGAGGGGGCCACCCAGGTGCCCATGAGGCACCAGGGCGCACCACCCCCCCAGGCGCGCCCTGGTACCTCATGGGGCCCCTGGCCAGCCTCTGGCCCCCATTTTCTGGTATATAAGTCCATTTGCCCTAGAAAAAATATAGAGAAGACTTTCGGGATGGTGCGCCACCGTCTCGAGGCGGAACTTGGGCAGGAGCACTTTTGCTCTCCGGTGGAGAAATTCTGCTGGGGATACTTCCCTCCGGGAGGGGGAAATCATCGCCATCGACATCACCAGCGATCCTCTCATCGTGGGAGGACTAATCTTCATCAACATCTTCACTAGCACCATCTCATCTCAAACCCTAGTTCATCTCTTGTATTCAATCTTTGTCTCAAAACCTCAGATTGGTACCTGTGGGTTGCTAGTAGTGTTGATTACATCTTGTAGTTGATGCTAATTGGTTTATTTGGTGGAAGATTATATGTTCAGATCTATTATGCTATTCAAAACCTCTCTGATCTTGGGCATGAATATGATTTGTGAGTAGTTACTTTTGTTCTTGAGGACATGGGAGAAATCTTGTCATAAGTAATCATGTGAGTTTGGTATTCGTTCG
This sequence comes from Elymus sibiricus, assembly GCA_039707655.1. NCBI lineage: Eukaryota > Viridiplantae > Streptophyta > Magnoliopsida > Poales > Poaceae > Elymus > Elymus sibiricus. The sequence continues at coordinate 325,126,042 of CM077670.1, forward strand.
ATATTTTGATGATGTGTATGTTGTTGATTCCCTTAGTGGTGTCGTGTGAACGTCGACTACATGACACTTCACCATCTTTGGGCCTAAGGGAATGCATTGTGGAGTAGTAATTAGATGATGGGTTGCTAGAGTGACAGAAGCTTAAACCCTAGTTTATGCGCTATTCCGTAAGGGGCTGATTTGGATCCATATGTTTAATGCTATGGTTAGAGTTATCTTAATTCTTCTTTCGTAGTTGTGGATGCTTGCGAGAGGGGGTAATCATAAGTGGGAGGCTTGTTCAAGTAAGAACAGCACCCAAGCACCGGTCCACCCACATATCAAATTATCAAAGTAGCGACCGCGAATCAAACAAACATGATGAAAGTGACTAGATGAAATTCCCATGTGTCCTCGAGAACGCTTTACTTACTATAAGAGATCGTTCCGGCTTGTCCTTTGCTATAAAAAGGATTGGGCCACCTTGCTGCACTCTTTGTTACTATTGCTATTTGTCACTTGTTACAAATTATCTTGCTATCAAACTACTCGTTACCGATAATTTCAGTGCTTGCAGAAAACACCTTGCTGAAAACCGCTTGTCATTTCCTTCTGCTCCTCGTTGGGTTCGACACTCTTACTTATCGAAAGGACTACAATTGATCCCCTATACTTGTGGGTCATCAGCATACAACAAAATTTAGGTGGTGCAGATTTCACTCGAATCGTAGAATGACATGTATTTGTAAAAGAAACTGAAAAATAGAATGAGATGTATTAAGGAACAGGGGTGCACAAGGACAAGGTTTATCCGATTTTAATTGGGGGGGTCTAGGATGAGATGTATTCATGCTAAATGGTTAATGGTACTTATATCACTATTATGAATGCGGTATTTGCTGCTTGGGAACTCAATCAAGTAAGGCGGGTGATGAGTTGTGTTTCTTATCATCACATAAATTGTGTTGCCGATGATCTTATGAATATATGAGATAAAGCTATATTAGGAATTTTATTTTGATGCCTCACAGATAACAAATTTAATTAGTGATACATGATAGAGATCCCACATGACAAAGATTCTAAAATAAGTTAGTTTGAGCTAATCTCCAGTCAGGTCAACACATTGATTTTGGCCTCAAAGGAGGGAAACAAATAACTCATCCCATTGTCTGCTTAAATTGTGTCATTGTACATTTTGCTGTCACATGACACATCCACACATCATCAAATTTTGAATTTTTTGCCACTATTAGTTACAATGTCACGTGGAATATGTGTACCGTGCATTTTCATAGATGTTTCTAGGAAAAAGAAAGTGTAGACAATGCTAGTATAAAACAATTATCTATTGATATAGTTTAATGCAGGTAATGTACAACATGGTCATTTATATTTTGTGGAAGAAATGACTAGTGCTCCCGTCCATCTAATTGTTACCTACAGGGGTACATGAATGAACTAGCAATTTAATTTAGAAGGTCCTGATAAAATGTCAAAAATAAGAATCATATACAAGGGAGATTTTCTGAATGTGTATAGTAGATTCCTTCCACCTTCTCTATGGTTGGAATAAAACCATCTATTAGTTCATGGGATGCTGCCCTGCCAATCTTTCCTTCTAAATATCCAAGGAGTACTAGGTTACTTGGATCAAACTTAACACCAACAAGGAGGCCTAGCCAACTTTATGAAACCTGCAATATAAAGAATGAACTGCAACAAAAGAAGGCCCAGGAATCATGACGTTTTACACCTTCAACGAAGATACAAAGAAAAGATCACGATACCACTATTCAGGTACATATGATCGCTTATTCCTCTAAGATGGTGTGTGTTGGTAGTAAATGGCATTAGAAATATGGAGGTTGAGGGTTATACAACAGAAAAAGGTGGTGCAGAGTTCACTCGAATTGTAGAATGACATGTATTTCTGCCAAATTTTGTAAACTGAATGAGATGTATTCAGGAGTAGAGGATGCACAAGATGTACGAGATTTCAATTGGGGGGCTAGATTGAGGTGTATACATGTTAAATAGTTAATGGTACTTACATCACTGTTATCAATGCGGTATTTGCAGTTTGGGAACTCAATCTGGTTGGCAGGTAATGAGACATCTTTCTTATAATCACATCAAATGACATTCCTCATTGACCTGTTGAATGTGTGCGATAAAGCTATTTTAGGAATCACATTTTAAAGCCTGACAGATAAAAAATGCAATTAATGACACATCAAAGAGACCCCACTTGATAGAGATTCAAAAATAGCTTTAGGTTGACCTAATCTTCGATAAGGTCAAAGCAGTGATACTTCATAGTAGCTTGGCCTCGTGTAAGTGGCTCATACATTTTTCATAGATGTTACCAGGAAAAAGAACGTGGAGACAATGTGAGGTATAGAACAATTCTCTACTGATATATTTTTATGCCTTATAAACAACAACATGGTCATTTTATATTTTATGGAAGAAATGACAAGTGCTCCCGTCCATTTTGATACCAGCATGGGTATATGAATGAACTAGCCCGGTTTTACTCTAGATGGTATGAGCTACCTACTTAATTAAAGAGGCCCTGATAACAAGTCCAAAATAAGAATCATGCACCAGGGAGATTTTCTGGATGTTTATAGCAGATTTCTTCCACCTTCTATATGGTTGGAATAATACCATCTATTTGTTCATGTGACACTACCCTACCAATGATTCCTTCTAAATGTTCAAGCGGTACAAGATTAGTTGGATCGAACTTAACAAGGCCATGGAGTCCTAGCCATCATGATGAAACCTGCAATATAAAAGCATGAAGTGCAAGCAAAAGATGCCCAAAAATCATGAAGTTTTACACTTTAACCAAGACACAAAGAAAAGATCATGGTACCACTATTCAGGAACAGATGGTCACTTATTCTTCTTGGATGGTGTGTGTTAGTATTAAATGGCATCAGAAATTAGGTGGGGTATAGAGTAGAAATTAGGTGGTGTAGAGTTCACTCGAATCATAGAATGGCATGTAATTGTAACAAATTTTGAAAAGTAGAATAAGATGTATTCAATAACAAAGGAAGTACAAGATGTACCATAATTTAACTAGGGGTGGGTGCTAGAATGAGATGTACTACCGGGTCAATTCTGCTTTGGCAGGAACAACATCGATATGGTTATTCAATCAAATCGGTTGGACATTTAGGTATGATCAACCCAACTCGTCTTCTTCTCAAAGCTGACGACCAGTCGAGATCGACGTCGCCAACACTTCTCTCCAGAGATCCTAACTTCCCTACTGCCTTTGTGGATACTACTTTCTTGTTTCGACGGTGCCGTGGAACTCCAATGGAGCAACATCGATGACCCATCGACAAGTGTTGGATGGAGATTATGGAGTATTTCATGTGGATTAGATTGTATATTCATTTAGGGTTTTATTGTAATGCTAGTCTTTTATTAATATAGTGCTTCGGCTCCTTCGAAAAAATGCAACAATTTTTAAAATTGAAGACTTTACAATATTGGTCTTGGGATGTGGGTGAACGGGCCAAGTTCTATTTTTTTGGGAGGGACCCATTGCAAATAAAGGGCAGAGTTTGTAAAAAAACTTGTAGCTTTACATCTCAACTTTCCATTATATGAATTGTCATGACCTATTAAGAAAAGAATTCAAAGCTTGGCAACCGATAGATGAAACATAATACTCTACATAAACGTAACTAACTAAGTACACCCGTTGTATCTAGAAGAAGAACATGCAGTTTTCATTGCAAAGACCAAGGAGAGAAGGAAAGAGTGTAAACATTCATGTTTTATTCCTAATTAAGAGCATGCCAAAACTAATCTACCCTCAATCACAGCAATGTGCCATCCTCATTCCCTAACTGGCGTCATACTAGCCATCTCTCTCGTAACATCCCTTGCACATCAAGATCACATCCTCCATCGATGCATGCATGCATGCAAGCCAATAGCAAAAAGTTAGCCCCACTATTCTGATTGGGGTTAAGAGATTAGTCAAAGGGTGGAAATTTGAGACACATGGTCAAGAATAATGTGAAGGAGCATAGCTGGTTATGGTTATGGACGAACCATTGTATCTTCGTTGAAAGAGTGGAAACGTGTTGGCATGTCAATTGAGACTTTTCCCTCCAAATGGCGGTTATGGGCAGCACGTTTTTAGTGATTTATCCTTTTGAAGTTTCAGACATAAACTGGACATCTGCTTGGTGACATCAGTCACACAACTCTTGAGTTCTGATATTCTGGTTTTCCTCACTAATCTATTTCTACATTTGCAATTTGTATCAACAACTCATGATTTTAAAGATATGAGCTATGCAAAATAATTTCATATTTATAATCTAGAAATAATAACCCAAAGGTCTTTGACTCTTTATGAACAACCTGTGAAGAAATACTTGATTTATCTTTGGCTACACCAAGGGGATGTATTTATTTTGAACATTGTATCTTATATTTGCTGCTATGCTTCTTCATTGTCTAGTTTATTGCTTCATGATATGCATTACTTGAATTGTGTTGTCAACTTTTAAGTTGGTAATGATATGTTTGTTTGTTGGCCATGAATTTGTATGGTTTATATGCTCTAAGATGCATGGTACTGTTCTAGTCTAGTTGTGGTGCTCCCTTGTTGGTTTGTTTGACCCAGTATTTCCCTACATGTTTCCACGAACTCATGGTTGAGTTATTTCACTTCTGATGGAGTGAAAAAATTTAAGAATACTTTTCAAAATAGTAGGCATAGGCAGGCCTCCACATTTCCAGAACTGACGCCACGATAGCCATATCTTTCGCAGTGTCCCATGCACATTCGGACCTCCTCCTAGATCGACAGACAGATGCAATACAATAAGGAAAATAGTCTTGGTTTTATCTTATTGGTGATTTCACTGACCGGCTAAAAAAGGGGAACACTGGATGTGTGGTGAAGGACAATGGAAGTGGTAAAAGAAGATTGCAGTTATGATCAATGCATCCTATTACGGCAGAAAACTGAAACCTAGAGGCTATTTCAGCAGTTCAAACCAACTCGACTTGAAGCCCTTATTTTCTAGAGATCGAGGAAACCACCTTCTATTTCTAATATGGACATGAAGGGAGTACTTTATTAACATGTGACTGCAGGGCAGTCGAGGACTTTCGTCCATGCCATATAGAATTCATACTAGCGATTTTTTTATCAATTTGCATTTGAGACAAATATATGCATAGTGTCAACTTTGCCATGATCATAACTTACATGCCAAACAACTATCATATACATATGGATTTTCATGTAGACACACAATGCATTATTTATTTCCCTCATTCAAAAATAAAAGTAACTTCCCTCTACAAACAAAAAAAAATCATAAAATACACATGGATTTGCATCGGCACATACTTGCATTTATACATCAAACCACATTGGTGAACATGATCAAACTTTTGGGAAAATTATGAACATGGATTCCTCCTAGGGCTAAAGTATGCACCCAAAAGAAAAGATTTTATTGCCAAAAAGTAGGAGATTCGGGGGAGAATACCTCAAGGACCGTAGGGGGAGAACCACAAAAAAGAGCTCGATTTGAAGGGGATTTGAGGGAGCTTACATGTGAGGAGAGAGGCGATTTTCCTCTGTTCTTCGTGCGCTCGGGGGAAGCAGCCGAATGCATGGGGGTGCGCGAGTGGGCTGGGCCCCACCCAATGACTCCGGCTGCCACTTATCTCTTGAGGGGGGAAAATCTGGGGTCCATGGCGTTTTCGGAGGAGGAAAATGCCGCGATCGATTGAGTTTTCATCTGGGAGTTTGAGTCACTTACCATGGTGTCGTGCGTACGACCATCTATGGGGCCATCTAGCCCCTTTGCGGTTTGACTAGGGAAATGCACAAGCACAAAGAGCAGAATCAGCAGAGAACACAAAGGTTTTTACCCAGGTTCAGGCCACCATGAGGTGTAAAACCCTACTCCTGCTTTGGTGTATTATATGTGGAGAGCTCAAGTACAAGGTGCTCTTTGTCCCAGCAAGGTGCAAAGGGAAGCAGCTACGCATGCAAAGTGAGCTAGAGTGTCTAAGGATCGATCCTTGTAAAGGTTGCCCTGGCCCTCCTTTTATAGCCTAAAGGGGTAACCACAGTGGCAAAACAGTCATTACAAGTTGATTAGATAGCAAACAGTGCTATCATACCTAACTCTACCAGTTTAGGACAAAAGCATTAAATGCGCCGTTAGGTGTCATGTGTAGGAGGAGCCCCGGCAAGGTTCCTGCACCGCTCCCCCAGCTACCTCATATTACCTTGACACACCTCCTGGACGGGTGTCATTAAAGTTAAATCTCCTTCCAGTAGGCTGACACGTGCCCCGACAAGTCTCACCAAACTGCCTCCGCGGTCGACACCTCACCGATTAACGACTAGCTGCACGGTGAGGTGGAGCGCTGACGAGCTAGCGAGAGCTTGCTGGCACGGAGCTTGCCGGGCCTTCAACTTGCCGGCTCGAATCTTGCCGGCGAGTAATGCCTCCATCTTCAGTACTAGTCAAGTACTTATTGATGCTTCGTCTTGATCTCTTCCTTAGTGCCTTTGCATCTAAGCCTTAAGTCTTGATCTTGGTAATCCCTGGCAAGCATGGCCATCGAGAAGGCTGCTACTGTCTGTGCATAAGTCAGGGTATAAAATACCCATATTTTATACACCGACAGGAGCCCCCGGGCCTGGGCCATACGTGCGTCCGAAGTGTCATTGGGCTAGGCCCAAATGATGCACAGACACACGGCGGGAAATTACCACCGTAATCTTTGCAATGATGATTTCCCTCCAAGCATGCCCACGCCACGCATTAAATGCGTGACGCAGGAGTGGTGGACTGTAGCGGTTATCTCGCGGTAGTGCACCTGCAAAGGCGCCGCTGAGGCAAACAGTGAAGAGCCAGCCCCCTCGCGCCTTCCCCATAAAAAGGCAACCGCGAGGGGATGCTGCTCATTCACCCCTGCATCCCTCTGCTTCATCTTCTTCCTCTCGCCAGAGCTGCTTCCACCGCTGCCGCCACTGCCTATTCGCATCTCACCTCGACTCCCTCTTTTCTCCTTGAGCCCTCATGGCACCCAAGAAGGCCGACGCAGCGGGAAAGAAGCCCGTCAAGCCTGTCGTCCCCAAGGCAGAGAAGAAGAAGAAGGATTTGGAGGAACTGGAGAAGCGGCGGAGGAAGAACGTGGTGTTCTCGCCACCGGCGCTGGATGAGAATATGCTGATCGAGAGGTACACCTATATGTGGGGGCGAGACACCAAGGATCACAAGGCTCTAGTGGTGCTCCCTGCCGGAGGCAAGACCCCCTCAGATTCATATCCCTTTTTCTATGCGTACTTTTATTGCAGGCATGTTCCCCCCTTCTCGGATTTCTTCAGTGCAATGATGTACAATTTTGGGTTCAGACTGCTAGATTTTACCCCAAATGCCATAACTTGCATGTCAGTCTTTGCCCATTTCCATGAGAATTTCATCAGAGTTGCCCCCAATGTTGATTTGTTCCGCCACTTCTTCATCCCTCGAATCGAAGGCAAGGCGCTTTCCGGCAGTGTCACATGGATCCCCAGGGCCAAGACCAAGGACCAGTACCTTCCCGGGCAGCTGCACTTGAAATGGGAGGAGTGGCGGGCTGAGTGGTGCTGGATCCAGCAAAAGGATTTCCCCAGTTTCTGCTTGCCGCACACAGAACGAGTCATACGCGGCAATGACTGGAGCAGTTTGGGTGCCAGCGACAAGAGACTTGGCCCGGCACTGAACCGCATTGCTTGCCTCAGAGCCGCCAAGCTGACCATAGAGATGGTTGGTGCCGATTTCCTCCGGCGACGCATCACGCCACTACAGAAGAGGGAAAGATTCACCTGGGAGTACCAGAACACAGGCGACATCATGTGGTTGTATCCAGGCCTCGGCAACAATCTAACCATCAAGGAGCATGCCTGCCTCTGCGAACAACTGTTCAGATCTACCGGGACCTTCCACTTGCCGGACCAGATCGTCCCCTTACATATCAATTCCGCCAAGGACTCCATCTTGGCGATGATGCCAGAGTGCAATGCGCAAGGAGTTGAACCCCTCTGGCCAATGCCTACCTTGGAGAATGAAATGGACTGGGCCTCAAACTTGATGGAGAAGGCCACCCGGATAGAGAGAGATCTCATTAAGGCCACCAAGGATGAGTAACTGGCATACATCGCCAGCAAGGCCGCAGAAGCTGCCAGAGTTAGCGGAGCAGGCGGTTCTCAGGTTGCGGCAACCGAAGATGATGAAGAAGAACACCCCGAAGAAGAGGTTTCCGAGGAACACCAAGAAGAGCCTGCCGGAGATGAGGCTACCGGGGAACCCGAAGATGAAGAAGAAGAAGGTCCTCGGGCCCCAAAGAAGAGGGCACGCATTCTCCAAAAGACTGCCAGCCAAGAGCCGGTGCGCGCTTCTTTACCAAAGGTTGGTCCTGTCGTGAAAAAGACGACCACCAAGACTGGCCGTCAAGAAGAAGTGCGCCGACAACCATCCCGGCGTCCACGAGCATAGTACCCATCTCCCCAGCAAGAGGTTGTCTGAGAAGACGGGTCTTCTCAGCCGGCAAGTTTATCTCCCCCGGCACTAAAAAGGGCCAAGGAATTGCCCCCGCCGGCGAGATATGACCTATCCATCCTCAGCGAGTCAGAAGACGAGGGGTAAGCATAATTGCCTTATATTCAACAAGTCTTGATTCCATCTTGATCATTGATATGTCTCCAATGTATTTATAATTTTTTATTGTTCCATGCTATTATAGTATCAATCTTGGATGTTTTTATATGCAATTGTATGCAATTATATATCATTTTGTGGGACTAACCTATTAACCCAGTGCCTAGTGCCAGTTGCTGTTTTCTGTTTGTTTTTGGCTTTTCGGAGAAACAGTACCAAATGAAGTCCAAATGCCACAAAACTTTTTGGAGATTTTTTTCTGGACAAAAGAAACCTGTGAAGCTTTGGGAGGAGGCCAGAAGCCCCACGGGGGCTTCACAAGGCACTAGGACGCGCCCCGGGGGGGCGCCGTAGTACCTTGTGGGGCCCACGTGACTCCTTTTGACCTAATTCCACTTCTATAAATTCACAAATATTGGGAAACCCCCAGAGAGCCAGAAGAGAAAACCTTGCCGCCGCCGCAAGCCTCAGTTCTTCCACGATCCCATCTGGAGGCCTTTTCCAGTACTCTGCCGGAGGGGGAATCGATCACGGAGGGCTTGTACATCAGCCTTGCTGCCCTTCCGATGATGTGTGAGTAGTTTACCACAGACCTACGGGTCCATAGCTAGTATCTAGATGGCTTCTTCTCTCTCTTTGATCTTCAATACAATGTTCTCCTCGATGTTCTTGGAGTTCTATCCGATGTAATCTTCTTTTGCGGTGTGTTTGTAGGGATCCGATGAATTGTGAGTTTATGATCAGATTATTCATGAGAAATATTTGAGTCTTCTCTGAACTCTTTTATGCATGATTGTTATAGCTTTGTATTTCTCTCTGATCTATCGGTTTAGTTTGGCCTACTAGATTGATTTATCTTGAAATGGGAGAGGTGCTTTGTGATGGGTTCAATTTTGCGGTGCTCAATCCCAGTGACAGAAAGGGACATGATATGTATTTGTATTGTTGCCATTAAGGATAAAAAGATGGGGTTTATTCATATTGCTTGAATTTGCTTCTCTACATCATGTCATCTTGCTTAAGGCGTTACTCTGTTTCATACTTAATACCCTAGATGCATGCTGGATAGCGGTCGATGGGTGGAGTAATAGTAGTAGATGCAGGCAGGAGTCGGTCTACTTGTCTCAGACGTGATGCCTATATACATGATCATTGCCATGAATCCGTCATAATTATTTGCTTTTCTATCAATTGCCCAACAGTAATTTGTCTACCCACCGTATGTTTATGTACTCAAGAGAGAAGCCTCTAGTGAAAACTATGGTCCCCGGGTCTATCTTTATTATATAAAAAACCTAAAAATATCTTGCTGCAATTTATTTACTTTTATTTTAATTAGTAGTTTAGTTTATCTATTTACCTCGATAAGATTTAATCCTTGCAAATAACCGCTAAGAGGATTGACAACCCTCTTATTTGCGTTGGGTGCAAGTGTTTGCTCTTGTGTGTGCAGGTGCGCTTAACGGAATTTTGCTTGGTTCTCCTACTGGATTGATAACCTTGGTTCTTAACTGAGGGAAATACTTATCTCTACTATACTGCATCACCCTCTCCTCTTCGAGGAAATACCAACGCAGACTACAAGTAGTAGGAAGAATTTCTGGCACCGTTGCTGGGGAGACATCATCAAAATTTCCAAGTACCTTCGCACAAACTATCATTCACTTGCATTTACTTTATTTACCTTTTATTTGCATTTGCCTCTCGTTTTCATGTCCCCCACTTCTAAAAAAATATTTTACAAAAACACAAAAATATTTTGCTTGCTTGTTTGCTAGTTTGTTTAAAGTTGCCACTATGTCTGATTTTGTCATTGAAAAAGATGTGGCTACTAAAATTCCTAAGATAGAAATTCCCTCAAATTTAGACTCAAAAAATTTTGTAGTAGGAAGTGGAAATATCATAGGGAAGAATGTTATTCAAGAGTTCTTTAATTGCACAGGAACTTGGGTTTGTAATGACACCCCAATTCTTAAAAGAACCAACAGTTATGGGGAAGCTATCTCCGCACTCATTATTAAACTTGAAAGAAGATTTATTCATACCCATCCTACATTACAAAGATTGTTTTATGAGTTGCCGGTTATAAATAACCCCAAAACTAAAAAGGTAGCTGCTCTTATCCTTATGAATGAGTTTGATTACATAGTGCGAGAAGCTAGAGAGATCTTTGATTTCTATAATATGAGTCAAGATCCTGTGATAGATGAAATTTTATATAATGAGGAATATATGTTGCGATATGTTTTTCATGATCACCATGCTTTTGATGAAAATACAAAAAAGGAAGTTCCTCCCATACATATCATTCAACAAGTTTTTAATGGAATTAATCGTAAATATGCTTGGATTGTAAAGGGGAACCAAGAGGGGTTTGAAGAAGGTAGCCTTAATAACCCTAGTATTTTGGTTGATGATGTGTTCCCCATTGTTTTTGAAAAACCTCCTGAAAATCACACACCTAGGAGTTGGAGATGAAGGATGATAACACTTGAAACTATGCATTATGCCTAGCTAAGGGCATAAAACAATAGCGCTTGGTGGGAGGCAACCCAGTGAATAAAATAAATTTTTGCTTTTATCTACTGTTTTTGAGTGTTTGCATGATTATAGATTCTGTTATGATTATGTTTTTATGTTTTAATTAGTGTTTGTGCCAAGTAATGCCTTTGGGATGATTTGGAAGATAGTATAATTGATGCTGTTTGGAAAACAGAAAGTTTTGCGTCCAGTGCTGGAATTTTAATTCCGTACTAGAGCATCAGAAAAATCTGAAATTTTTACACAGCATTGGTATATGAATTTCCCACGTTTTCCTATTTTTCAGAATTTTTGGAGTTAAATAATTATGGCTTTTAAATAGATCTTTACAGACTGTTCTGTTTTAGACAGATTCTGTTTTTCTTGCATAGTTTGCTTATTTTGATGAATCTATGGATCGTATCGGGGGGTATGAGTCATGGAGAAGTTGGAGTACAGTAGCATTATGCCAATATTAAATATGAATCAATTTACAATAGTACCTAAAGTTTAAGATTTGTTTCTTATACTAACGGATCTCACGAGGTTTCTGTTGAGTTTTGTGTGCTGAAGTTTTCAAGTTTTGGGTGAGACTACGATGGACAAAGGAATAAGGAGTGGCAAGAGCCTAAGCTTGGGATGCCCAAGGCACCCCAAGGTAATATTCAAGGAAGACTCAAGCGTCTAAGCTTGGGGATTCCCAGAAGGCATCCCCTCTTTCGTCTACAATCTATCGGTAACTCACTTGCAGCTATATTTTTATTCATCACATGATATGTGTTTTACTTGGAGCGTCTTGTGAAATAGTTTGTTTGCTTTTTAGTTTGTCACAATCATATTTGCTGAACACACCTTTTTGAGAGGGACACACATTATTCGTAATTTGTTAGAATACTCTATGTGCTTCACTTATATCTTTTGAGCTAGGCAGTTGCTCTAGTGCTTCACTTATATCTTTTAGAGCACGGCGGTGATGATATTTTAAAGAAATAGTTGCACTCTTATGCTTCACTTAAATCTTTTTGAGAGTCTCATGATAGCAATGGTCATATGCACGGGTTATGAATTTGGTCCTGATATGATAGGTATTCAAGAGGGATATAATAAAAACTTTCATCTAGATCACTGAATATGATAAATTTGATTCCTTGCAATAGTTTTGCGATATTAAGATGGTAACATGTGGGAGGTACTAGTACATAATTGTGGTTTAGTAAGAATAATTGTGTTAAGGTTTGTGATTCCCGAAGCATGCACGTATGGTCTGTCGTTATGCTAAGAAGTTGGAGCATGAATTATTATTGATTGACTTCCTTTGTGTGGCGGTCGGGGGCGCGCGATGGTTAACTCCTACCAACCTCCCCCCTAGGGGCATGCGTAGTAGTACTTTGCTTCGAGGGCTAATAAACTTTCGCAATAAGTATGTGAGTTCTTTATGACTAATGTGAGTCCATGAATTATACGCACTCTCACCCTTCCGCAATTTGCTAGCCTCTTCGGTACCATGCATTGCCCTTTCTCACATCGAGATTCGGTGCAAACTTCGCCGGTGCATCCAAACCCTGTGATATGATACGCTCTATCACACATAAGCCTCTTTATATCTTCCTCAAAACAGCCACCATACCTACCTATCATGGCATTTCCATAGCCATTCCGAGATATATTGCCATGCAACTTCCACCGTTCCGTTTTTTTTATGACACACATCATCATTGTCATATTGCTTTGCATGATCAAATAGCTGACATAGTATTTGTGGCTCAGCCACCATTCATCATTTTCATAAATGTTACACTAGCATCATTGCACATCCTGGTACACTGCGAGAGGCATTCATATAGAGTCATATTTTTGTTCTAGTTTCGAGTTGTAATTTTGAGTTGTAAGTAAATTGAGGTGTGATGATCATCATTATTAGAGCATTGTCCCAGTGAGGAAAGGATGATGGTGGCTATGATTCCCCCACAAGTCGGGATGAGACTCCGGACGAAAAAAAGAGAGGCGAAAAAGAGCCATGAAAAAAAACAAAAATCGATATATAAAAAATGGGAAAAGAAAAGAAAAAAATAAATGAGAGAAAAAGAGAGAAGGGGCAATGTTACTATCTTTTTCCACACCTGTGCTTTAGAGTAGCACCATGTTTTTCATATAGAGAGTCTCCTATTTTGTCACTTTCATATACTAGTGGGAATTTTTCATTATAGAACTTGGCTTGTATATTCCGATGATGGGCTTCCTCAAATGCCTGAGGTCTTCATGAGTAAGCAAGTTGGATGCACACCCACTTAGTTTTCATGTTGAGCTTTCATACACTTATAGCTCTTAGTGCATCCGTTGCATGGCAATCCCTACTCCTCGCATTGACATCAATTGATGGGCATCTCCATAGCCCGTTGAATAGCCTCGTTGATGTGAGACTTTCTCCATTTTGACTTCTCCTATTTATCTCTATCACCATACTCTATTCCACCCATAGTGCTATATCCATGGCTTGCGCTCATGTATTGAGTGGGAATTGAAAAATCTGAAACGCGTTAAAAAGTATGAACAAATTGCTTGGCTAAAACTGGGGTTGTTTATGATAAATACTTTGTGTGAAGAATATGGAGCATGACAGGATTATATGATTTTGTAGGGACAACATTCTTTAGCATTTTTATTTTGAAAGACATGATTGTTTGCTAGTATGCCTGAGTATTGATGTCTTTATATCAAATTATAGACTATTGCTTTGAATCATTTGGATCTTATTATTCATACTGTAAGAAAGAGATTACATGATGAAACATGATAGGTAGCATTCCAAATCAAAAATTCTGTTTTTATCATTTACCTACTCGAGGACGAGCAGGAATTAAGCTTGGGGATGCTTGATACGTCTCCAACGTATCTATAATTTTTGATTGTTCCATGCTATTATAGTATCAATCTTGGATGTTTTTATATGCAATTGTATGCAATTATATATCATTTTTGGGACTAACCTATTAACCCAGTGCCTAGTGCCAGTTGTTGTTTTCTGCTTGTTTTTGGCTTTTTAGAGAAACAGTACCAAATGAAGTCCAAATGCCACGAAACTTTTTGGAGATTTTTTCTGGACAAAACAAACCTGGGAAGCTTCGGGAGGAGGCCAGAAGCCCCACGGGGGCTTCACAAGGCACTAGGGCGCACCCCGGGGGCGGGGCGCGCCGTAGTACCTTGTGGGGCCCACGTGACTCCATTTGACCTAATTCCACTTCTATAAATTCACGAATAATGGGAAACCCCCAGAGAGCTAGAAGAGAAAACCTTTCCGCCGCCGCAAGCCTCTGTTCTTCCACAATCCCATCTGGAGGCCTTTTCCGGTACTCTGCCGGCGGGGGAATCGATCACAGAGGGCTTCTACATCAACCTTGCTACCCTTCCGATGATGTGTGAGTAGTTTACCACAGACCTACGGGTCCATAGCTAGTAGCTAGATGGCTTCTTCTCTCTCTTTGATCTTCAATACAATGTTCTCCTCGATGTTCTTGGAGTTCTATCCGATGTAATGTTCTTTTGCAGTGTGTTTGTTGGGATCCGATGAATTGTGAGTTTATGATTAGATTATTCATGAGAAATATTTGAGTCTTCTCTGGACTATTTTATGCATGATTGTTATAGTTTTGTATTTCTCTCCAATCTATCGGTTTAGTTTGGCCTACTAGATTGATTTATCTTGCAATGGGAGAGGTGCTTTGTGATGGGTTCAATCTTGCGATGCTCAATCCCAGTGACAGAAAGGGACATGACACATATTTGTATTGTTGCCATTAAGGAGAAAAAGATGGGGTTTATTCATATTGCTTCAATTTGCTTCTCTACATCATGTCATCTTGCTTAAGGCGTTACTCTGTTTCATACTTAATACCCTAGATGCATGCTGGATAGCGGTCGATGGGTGGAGTAATAGTAGTAGATGCAGGTAGGAGTCGGTCTACTTGTCTCGGACGTGATGCCTGTATACATGATCATTGCCATGAATCCGTCATAATTATTTGCTTTTCTATCAATTGCCCAACAGTAATTTGTCTACCCACCGTATGTTTATGTGCTCAAGAGAGAGGCCTCTAGTGAAAACTATGGTCCCCGGGTCTATCTTTATTATATAAAAAACCTAAAAATATCTTGTTGTAATTTATTTACTTTTATTTTAATTAGTAGTTTAGTTTATCTATTTACCTCGATAAGATTTAATCCTTGCAAATAACCGCTAAGAGGATTGACAACCCTCTTATTTGCGTTGGGTGCAAGTGTTTGCTCTTGTGTGTGCAGGTGCGCTTAACGGAATTTTGCTTGGTTCTCCTACTAGATTGATAACCTTGGTTCTTAACTGAGGGAAATACTTATCTCTACTGTACTGCATCATCCTCTCCTCTTCGGGGAAATACCAACGCAGACTACAAGTAGCAATCATGATTTTTGACTTGATTCTTTTCTGTTTTTGCAGAGACACAGAGCCACTTGTGCATCAGGCCAAACGAGCCAAGGCTGCAGCGGGAGACAAGCCTGCGACAAGCACTAGACAAGGGCGCGTGTCTGTTGACACCATCGTCATCAGCCCCCAGCCCAGCCCCCTGCGTGAGGCCGCGACATAATTCCCGCTCGCCGGTAATGATGCCGAAGCTTCTGCTCCTGGTCTCGACAACGAGGTAGGAGAAGGCCACCAGGAGGAAGAGCGCCAAGAGGCGGATCCTACCGTGATTCCTCCATCAACCACCATCCCGGAAAGTGCTTCTCCGACAAGGACGTCCACTGATGAGCCCGCCCGCACTGAAATAGTCCCGGCAAGTGAGGCTGCCGGAGACCGTGCGGCGGCAACCGAGGCTGCCGGGGAAGAATCTGTTCTTCCGCAACAAGCGCCAACAGGTAATCCACTTATCTCTAAGCACTTCCCGAATTTTTTGTTTTCTTGAACTTGACTTCTAACTGATTTCCATTTTATCCTTTGCTTCTGTTTCATTCTGCAGCTCCCACCTCTCCTGAAGAAGGGGAGATTCTTGCAGATGTGGCAGATATTGCAAAGGAAGCTACTGATCAAGCTGCCAAGATTGCTGTCGAAGAGGCCACCAATCCCGCTATTGAAGAAGTATGGGAAGTTGCCAGGGATATAAGGGAGTCCTCCGGCGACACACCTGCTCCCATCCAAACGAGCACGGAAATGGTGGTGGTTACCGCTGGCCAGCCAGACTCTGCCGTTCAGCTAACTGCGCCAACTGCCCAATCTTTGATGGATGCACTTGTTCTTGCCGCTCCTCAACAAGGGTCCGAAGCCCCCAGCTCATCAGGCACTGTAGAGCTGGACTTTGACGCAGAGATTGCTCGCATCCTTGCCTCCATCCCCAAGAGCACCCTTGAATCCGACAATGCTGCCAATAGCACAACAGATCTTGCCTTCCTGGAAATCATGGCTGCAGGCCTCAGAGATGTGCAAGAGCGCTACGGCAAGCGATGGGATAAGCTCCAAGATGAACACACAGCTCTGGATGCAATTGAGGAGAAATTGAAGAAGAAGGCTGAAGATATCAGGTCTTGGTATAATAACCAGTCTCAAAACCTGAGGAGGCAAGAGGAAAGACTTGCCGCTGCCCAAGAAAAGGCGACAGCTCTGGACGGCAAGTTGGTAGAGCGCGAGGCATAGCTCAACGCCCTAGAGAAGAATCTTGCCGCACAAGAGGAAGCTCTTGCCGCCGAACTTCGCGGCAAGGATGAAGAAATCGAGAAACTCCTTGAGCAAAGGACGCAAGAGCTGGAGAAGAAACATAAGGATTCCATCGAGACCCAGGCTCAGGAAAACTCCGCCAAGCTCAGGGAGGTTACTGATGAAGCTGCTGTCACTACCGCCGCCAAGGCGGATCTTGATTCCCAGTCGACCAAGCTGAAAGAAGAGCTCGCTGACAGCAGTAAAGAGATCGAGACTCTCAAGGGCGAAGCGCAGAAAGCAACCCTCACCTTAGGGGAACTGCAGACACAGCTCTTGTCCAAGAATCAAGATCTTGGTACTTCCACCAAGGTAGCTGAGGATTTGAAATCCAAACTTGCCGGCCTGGAAACGGATCTTGAATCCGCTAAGGAGCAGGAAAGAATCTTGAGAGAGAAGTTTGCCGTGGAAGAAACTCTTTGGGAAGACGCCGAGAATAAATTCATGGAGTTGTGCGAGGTGATCTCCCTTTGGACGAATAGGCTGGTTGACATAGCCGAGCGCATAACTTCTCAACTCGCTGTCATGGATATGAAGAGCTGGAGCTTTACTGTAAACGATCATGAGACTGCCAGCGCCAGATTAACCAAGTTCTTCGACGGCCTCATCGATGCACTGAAGATATATCATGATGACATGTCTGCCTTGTTTGCCGATGAATCCCGGAAGTTTGCATGCAACGTCCTTTACAAGGTACTGCTCAAACTCGCATACCGCCATCCTGACCTCGACCTTTCCGGGATCTTCAGAAAGTTGCCGCAGGACACTGATGTCACCGCCGCCGACAAGATTGCTGCTCCTCTTGCCGACAAGGTTCTCCATGTTCCCAGGATCCAAGGCAATCGCCAGGATTAAACTTGTCGTTGTATTACCACAGTGCTGCCATGTCAAAGATACATTTCATCTTATGTTAGATCTGCACTGCTTTTGTGATGTAATATAACTAGTTCTGATGAATGAATGTATGTTGTCTCCCTTGTTTCACTTTGTCTTTGTATGATTTGATTTACACCCTACGCGTACCAGAAGCTTGCCAGTGCGTGCACTTGTCGCTAGCGCTTGAGGAACGAGTCCTTAGCAACCTGTCGGCAGTGTCGCCGCCGACAAGTTTTCCTTTGACGTTTTTCAAAATGCAGCTACTTAAATTGTTGAGCGGACTCGAAGCAAAGTAAGGGCGCAACTGATCACGACAAGGTTCCTTCGCGTGCAGGTTTTTCATACAAACATAGAATCGTTCAAGGGAAATTGCAAAATGTAACAAGGAAATTGTTTCAAAGTTTTTGAACTTAGCTTTTCCTTGTGCTATTTTTCTTGTCGTACAAAATGATCACTTGAACGTCATTAAGTGGTATCCCCATCGTCACTCCCCCCGGGAAACTTGCACGCGAGGAATCCTTCTGTCCTTTGAGAAAAAGAAAGAAAAGAAAAGAGTGGTTTGGAACCTTGATGGTTCATTAACCATTTCATACAAATCAAAGTGTAATCACAACATCACATGCATTCATGCACAAATGAATATGTACAAAGAGTTGCGAAACACTTAGCTTTATTTCACTTATGCACAGGATCTACGCCTGGTTTTGTACAAAGGGTTACACGTCTTGGCGACAAAGCTTGTACAAAAGAGGTTGCAGGGAGGCCCGGCAACTGTGCCTTATGGGTAGAACTTGCGAAGATGCTCAATATTCCATGAGTTTTGCACTGGAATGCCATCTTCAGTCTCCAGACAGACTGTGCCAGGTCTGGTGACTCGTGCTACCCGATAAGGGCCTTCCCACTTCGGCGTCAACTTGTTTGAATTCTTGGCGGACTGAATGTGCCGAAGAACAACGTCGCCTTCCTCAAGGCTTCGGGCTTGTACCTTGCAGCTGTGATAGCGGCGCAAGGCTTACTGGTAGCGTGCAGCTCGCACAGCTGCCCGAAGACAATCTTCCTCAAGGAGCGTGGCATCATCTTGCCGCAGCTGCTCTTGCTCCACCTCATCGTAGGCGAGCACTCGAGGTGACCCATATGTGAGTTCCGTGGGGAGTACCGCTTCTGCATCATAGACTAGGGAGAAGGGTGTTTGGCCGGTAGCTCGATTTGGTGTTGTCCTGAGTGACCAAAGAACTGCCGGCAACTCATCAATCCAGCGCTTTCTGCACTTATGCAGCCTGTCAAAGTTCTTGTCTTGAGGCCTCGCAACACTTCAGCATTTGCCCTTTCCGCTTGACCGTTGCTTCTCGGATGAGCAACAGATGCAAAACAGATTTTGTTGCCAAGGTCTTGGATGTACTTCCTCACTGGCTCCACTTTAGGCCACTTTGTGAACTTGTCGATTGCAACGTACAAGAACTCAAAGCCCCCAGTAGCACGGGGGAAAGGGCCTAAAATGTCAAGCCCCCAGACCGAGAAGGGCCAGGAGAGAGGTATTGTTTGGAGAGCTTGAGCTGGCTGATGTATGTTCTTTGAATGGAACTGGCATGCTTCACACTTGGTTACTAGCTCAGTTGCATCCTGGAGGGCAGTGGGCCAATAGAAGCCTTGCCGGAAAGCTTTGCCGACAAGTGCTCTTGAACCTATGTGAGAGCCACATACACCTCTATGTATCTCCGCCAACAGCTTTAGTCCATCTTCCCGGCAAATACACCTCAATTTCACACCGTTTGGCCTTTTTCTTTGCAGAATGTTATCCACAAACTGATACATACTTGACTGACGGGCTACTTTCTCAGCTTCTTCTTGGTCATCGGGAAGTTCTCCTGTTTGAAGTAAATGAACTATCTGCTGTGCCCAAGTTGGAGCCTGCGGCTCGACGACAAGGACTAAAGGCATCTCTTCGGCCATGGGAGCGCTTGCCTCAGTGGCAAGAACCTGAGGTCTGTGCGGGGCCACTGCTCACCGACAGTCGTGTCGTTGCCCCCGGCAACCTTCTTGCCAGCGGCTTCTGGGAGCTCTGCCGGAAAATACTTGCCGGTGTTCGACTTTCTTCTCTTGTTTGCTTGCGTTGATGGAGTAACTGATGGTTGATTCAAATGAAGCCCAAAAGTTCCTGGTTCCACAGGAAGCTTTTGAGCAGCACACTTTGACAGGTGATCAGCAATGCTGTTTTCTGCACGAGGAATGTGCTCTGTTTGCAATCCGTCAAAGTGTTCCTCCAATTTCCTCACTTCCTCTACATACGCTTCCATCAACGGGCTCTGATAATCTTTATTAATTTGCTTCACAACAAGCCGCGAGTCGCCACGGATGATCAATTTTCTGATTCCAAGGTCCACTGCGATCCTAAGACCGGCAAGGAGCCCTTCATACTCAGCAGTGTTGTTTGTAGTTTTCTCCTTGGGAAAATGCATTTGGATTACATACTTGAGGTGTTCTCCGGTGGGTGCGACAAGCAGCACTCCGGCACCGGTGCCTTGCAGTGAGAAGGCACTGTCAAAGTACATGATCCATTGTTTAGCTGTTTCTTTGCCGGGGAGAGCTGATTCTTGAATCTCTTCGTCTTGCGTTGGCGTCCATTCTGCAATGAACTCCGCCAAAGCTCTGCTTTGAATAGTTGAAGTGCTCTCAAACTTTAGTGCAAAGCTCCACAACTCCAACGCCCACTCCACTATCCTGCCAGTTGCATCTGGATTTCTCAAAATGCTCTGCAACAGAAAGCGAGTGACGACGGTAATCTCATGTGCTTGAAAGTAGTGGCACAGCTTTCTCGAGGCCAAGAGGAGACCGAAAAGCAATTTTTGCACACCAAAATACCTTGATCTAGCCCCCTGTAAAAGGGAGCTTACAAAGTAAACTAGGCGCTGCACCAACTTCTTTTTAGGCACCATCTGTTGATTTGCTTCATCTGCTTGCGCTGCTTCTGATTTATCGGCACCAGACTTTGCCGGAGAAGATTCCGGCTTGTCGCTTGACGGGCTTGTCGCTGCTACTTCTTCGTCATCAACTTCCCTCTGTGCCACTAAAGCAGCACTAACCACTTGATTTGTTGCCGCCAAATATAGAAGCAATGGTTCTTGTGGCTTGGGCGCAACTAGTGTTGGTGCAGAGGAGAGGTATCTTTTCAAATCATGCAATGCGTCCTTCGCTTCCGGAGTCCATTTCATTGGACCTGCCTTTTTTTAAATTTTGAAAAATGGCAAGGCGCGCTCGGCAGACTTTGAAATGAACCTACTCAATGCAGCCACGCAGCCAGCAAGACGCCGTACATCCTTGCCACGCCTGGGTGCTTCAATCTAATGGCTTTGATCTTGTTGGGATTGGCTTCTATTCCACGTTGAGATACAAAGAACCCGAGAAGCTTGCCGGATGGAACACCAAACACACACTTCTCGGGGTTGAGCTTCAGATTGATCTTGCGCAGATTCGCAAATGTTTCTTCTAGATCTTGAATAAGGGTTGATTTGTCCTTGGTTTTGACCACTATATCATCCATGTATGCTTCCACATTTTTGTGCAATTGGGGCTCAAAACCAATTTGGACAGCTCTTGCAAAGGTTGAACCAACACTCTTTAATCCGAAAGGCATACGCACAAAGCAGTATGTACCACATGGAGTAATGAATGCGGTTTTCTCCTCATCCTCCTTGGCCATGAAAATCTGATGATAACCAGAATATGCATCAAGAAAGGAGAGTAAATCGTAGCCGGCAGTAGAGTCAACAATTTGATCTATGCACGGCAAAGGGAAGGGATCCTTTGGACATGCTTTGTTGATATCAGTATAATCAATACAAAGTCTCCACTTTCCATTTGCTTTGCGTACTACAACTGGATTCGCTAACCATGTTGGATGTAGCACACCTCTAACTAGACCAGCTGCTTCTAGCTTCTTTATCTCTTTGGCGATGAATTGATGTCATTCCAAAGCTTGCTTCCTGACCTTCTGCTTGACGGGCCGAGCATGAGGATAGACGGCAAGGTGGTGCTCGATTACCTCCCTGGGAACGCCGGGGATGTCAGATGGTTGCCATGCAAACACATCGACATTCGCCCGCAGGAAGGCAACAAGCGCGCTTTCCTATTTGCTGTCAAGGGAGGCACTAATGGTGAAAGTACCGCCTGTGCCGTCCTCCTTTGCTGGCACCTTCTATATTGCTGGTGGAGTAGCTTTGGAATTCTTGGCGGTAGAGCTCTCCGGCAAGTCCTCAATGGGTGTGCAGCACTCCGAACAAGTGCGCTTCCCGGAAGACTTGTCAGAAGTCTTGCCACTCTTCTTGCTTTTCTTTTCCTCGTTGATGGGAGCGGGTGCTTTGGCGGCAGATGCTACAACCGCCTCTCTGTACTTCTTATCGACGCAGATAACTGCATCTTTCTTGTCAGAGTTGATGGTTATGATACCCATCGGCCCTGGCATTTTCAGTGTGTTGTAAGCATAATGGGATGCTGCCATAAATTTCGCCAAGGCTGGGCGGCCAAGAATTCCATTATACAGCAAGGGGATCTTGACGACATCAAAAAACAACTTTCTCTGTTCTGTAATTCAGTTCCCCGCCAAACGTCACCGGCAAAGTGATCCTTCCTTTGGGTTGGCTTCTTCCTGGATTTACCCCTTGAAATGTACCAGTTTTCTCAAGTTCCTCATCGGGAATTTGCAGCCTCTTGATTACCTCTGGTGAAATCAAGTTCAGACCAGCCCCACCATCAACTAACATTTTTGTGACCTGGAGGTTGCGTATTGTTGGTGAAACCAGCAACGGCAAACACCCGACCGCTGTTATGCGATCAGGGTGGTCCTCAGCATAAAAAATGATAGGCGTGTGTGACCATTTGAGTGGCTTTCGCGCACCCATTGCTGGTTCCGCTGCATTGACCTCTCGCGCCCATTGCTTGAGTTGGCGGTGAGAGGAGTGCAGAGATGCACCCACGTCAATACACATAGGCTCAGTTGCCTTCTGGAATTCCTGTTCACTGGACTCTCCATCTTCCTCCTCATCACTTCGATCATCATCCTCTTTCTTTTCACGGCCTCTAGCAGGCTTCTCTTTTTGCTACTTGGCCTTGCAGCGGCGGCCTCCTCGTCCACCACGACCTCTCTTGCCAGATCCGCCAGCACCATCCTGGCCCTTCTCCTTGTCGCACTTTTCATATTCAGCTTTTTGCTTTTCGGCAAGTTGCTCAACCTGCCGGCACTCATGGAGGTCGTGACCCATAGTGCGGTGAATCTTGCAATATGGCCCGTCAGACTTGCCGGCCTTCTCGTTCGCCGCCGCCTCCTGACAAGCGGCGCATACAGCAGCCTTCTTGCCAGAGTTCTCTGTCTTGGCTTTCTTGGCGGCGTCAGAGTTGCCGGAGCTTGATACGTCTCCAACGTATCTATAATTTTTGATTGTTCCATGCTATTATAGTATCAATCTTGGATGTTTTTATATACATTTACAGCAATTATATATCATTTTTTGGGACTAACCTATTAACTTAGTGCCCAGTGCCAGTTGCTGTTTTTTGCTTGTTTTTGGTTTTCCAGAATATCAGTACCAAACAAAGTCCAAATGCCACGAAACTTTTTGGAGAGTTTTTTCTGGACATAAGAGACACTAGAAGCTTCGGGAGGAGGCCACGGGCCACCAGGGCACGCCTGGGGGGGGGGGGGGGGGGTAGGCGCGCCCTAGTGCCTCGTAGGCCCACCTCTGCCCCTTTTGACCTAATTCCACCACTATAAATTCTCAAAAATCGGGAAACCAACAGAGGAGTCCATGAAATACTTTTTCCGCCACCGCAAGCTTCTGTTCTCGAGAGATCCCATCTGGAGGCCTTTTCCAGTACTCCGCCGGAGGGGGAATCGATCACGGAGGGGCTCTACATCAACCTTGCTGCCCTTCCGATGATGGGTGAGTAGTTTACCACAGACCTTCGAGTCCATAGTTAGTAGCTAGATGGCTTCTTCTCTCTTTTTGATCTTCAATACAATGTTCTCCTCGATGTTCTTGGAGTTCTATCCGATGTAATCACTTTTTGCGGTGTGTTTGTTGGGATCCGATGAATTGTGAGCTTATGATCAGATTATCCATGAATATTATTTGAGTCTTCTCTAAACTCTTTTATGCATGATTATTATAGCTTGGTATTTCTCTCCGATCTATTGATTTGGTTTGGCCAACTAGATTGATTTATCTTGCAATGGGAGAGGTGCTTTGTAATGGGTTCGATCTTGCGGTGCTCAATCCCAGTGACAGAAAGGGACATGACACGTATGTATCGTTGCTATTAAGGTTAAAAAGATGGGGTTTATTCATGCGTGAGTTTACTTTGTCTACATCATGTCATCTTGTTTAAGGCGTTACTCCGTTCTTTATGGACTTAATACACTAGATGCATGCTGGATAGCGGTCGATGTGTGGAGTAATAGTAGTAGATGCAGGCAGGAGTCGGTCTACTTGTCCCAGACGTGATGCCTATATACATGATCATTGCCTTGGATATCGTCATGATTATTTGCTTTTCTATCAATTGCCCAACAGTAATTTGTTTACCCACCGTATGCTATTTTCATGAGAGAAGCCTCTAGTGAAAACTATGGCCCCCGGGTCTACTTCTATCATATATTAAAAATCCTAAAAATACCTTGCTGCATTTTCACTTTATTTATTTATTTTATGTTTTATTTCAATCTATCTATCTATCACCATACAATTTAATCTTGCAATTAACCGCCAAGGGATTGACAACCCCTTGTTTGCGTTGGGTGCAAGGATTTGTTGTTTTGTGTGCAGGTACTGTTAACGAGGTGTTGCGTGATTATCCTACTAGATTGATAACCTTGGTTTCATAACTGAGGTAAATACTTATCTCTACTGTACTGGATCTCCCTTCCTCTTCAGGGAATTACCAACGCAGCTCACAAGTAGAAGGAAGAATTTCTGGCGCCGTTGTCGGGGAGACATCATCAACATCTATCAAGTACCTACACACAAAACTTTCATCTCCTTGCATTTATTTTATTTGCCTTTGCCTCTCGTTTTCATCTCCCCCACTTCTAAAAAGTTTTTACAAAAATACAAAAATATTTTTCGTTTGCCTTTTTCTTGTTTGCTTGTTTGCTTGTTTGTTATCTTGTTTGCTTAACCATGATGCCCCGGGAAAATTATCATGATACCTCTTATTATAAAATTTTGTCCGAAATCGAGAAAAATACTAAAGATTACATGACTACGCAGTTTGAGCACAACAAATTTTTTACCGAGGAACTCAAAGAACACTCTACTTTATTGGATGCTATTGCAAAACAACTCGATGATGTTAGTAAAGAAGTGTCTAGTCTTCAATCTCAATTTGCTCTTACTGAAAATTTGCTAGGAAAAATTTCTGATGCGCAAGCTACGCTAGTAAATCAAATGGCAGCTAAGCCGGAATCATTAGAACGTAGTAATGATGAGGATATTAAAATGATTGGTGTTTCATCTATTGATTCTTTGTTTAGCAATATTAAATTTGATGAAAAGGGGACTGAAGAAGAGTCAACTTTAGCTAGAAGGCGTTCCCATAATTCGGAGGGTGAAAATCTTGATGAAAAAATTGATAAAAGTGGGTTTGGAGAGGTAAAACTTTAACTAGCGATGTGCCCACTCTCTTGGATTACAAAGATTTTAATTATGACAATTGTTCCTTGATTGAATGTATTTCTTTGTTACAATCCATGCTTAATTCACCCAATGCTTATGAGCAAAATAAGGCTTTTACTAAACACATCGTAGAAGCAATGATGAAAGCGTTAGAAGAAAAGCTAGAGCTAGAAATTTCATTTCGTAGAAAATTATATGATGAATGGGAACCCACCATTAAAGTTAAAATTAAAAATTATGAGTGAAATGCTTTATGTGATTTGGGTGCTAGCATTTCCACAATTCCAAAATCTCTATGTGATGTGCTAGGCTTTACCAATATAGATGAATGTTCTCTTGATTTGCATCTTGCAGATTCCACTATTAAAAAGCCTTTGGGTAGAATTAATGATGTTCTTATTCTTGCAAATAGGAACTATGTGCCCATTGATTTTATTATACTTGACATTGAATGCAATCCTTCTTGCCCCATAATACTTGGTAGACTGTTCTTACGAACCATAGGTGCCGTTATTGACATGAAAGAAGGGAATACAAAATTTTAGTTTCCATTAAAGAAGGGTATGGAACATTTCCCTAGGAAGAAAATTAAAGCACCATATGAATCAATTATGAGGGCCACTTATGGAATCAACTTGAAAGATGACAATACTTGAAACTATGCATTATGCCTAGCTAGGGGCATAAAACAATAGCGCTTGTTGGGAGGCAACCCAATGAATAAAATATATTTTTTTTGTTCTTGTGTGTTTTCACAATTATGCTACTGTTATGATTGAGTTTTTATGTTTTAATTAGTGTTTGTGCCAAGTAATGCCTTTGGGATGATTTAGTTCTGTATTGGAGTGTCAGAAAAATCTGAAATTTTTACAAATTATTGGTATATGAATTGCCCACGTTGTCCTAATTTTTCAAAAAAATTGGAGTTACAGAAGTATGGCTTTTAAATAGATCTCTGCAGACTGTTCTGTTTTTGACAGCTTCTGTTTTTTATGCATTGCTTGCTTGTTTTGATGAAACTATGGATTCTATCGGGGGTATAAGCCATGGAGAAGTTAGAATATAGTAGGTATAATGCAAAAATAAAATATGAATGGGTTTGCAACAGTACTTAAAGTAGTGATTTATTTTGTTATACTAACGGATCTCATGAAGGTTTTGTTGAGTTTTGTGTGATTGAAGTTTTCAAGTTTTGGGTGAGATCACGATGGATGAAGGAATAAGGAGTGGAAAGAGCCTAAGCTTGGGGATGCCCAAGGCACCCCAAGGTAATATTCAAGGAAGACTCAAGCATCTAAGCTTGGGGATGCCCCGGAAGGCATCCCCTCTTTCTTCTACCAACCATCGGTAATTTTACTTGGAGCTATATTTTTATTCGTCACATGATATGTGTTTTACTTGGAGCGTCATGTATTATATGAGTCTTTGCTTTGTTTGCTTTTTAGTTTGTCACAATCATCTTTGGTGGACACACCAATTTGAGAGAGCCACACGTTTATCATAATTTGTTAGAATACTCTATGTGCTTCACTTAATTTTTTTGAGCTAGGCAGTTGCTCTAGTGCTTCACTTAAATCTTTTTGAGCACGGCAGTGGCTATATTTTGAAGAAATATTTAAACTCTCATGCTTCACTTATATTATTTTGAGAGTTGATAAGACTAAAATTTTGAAGAAATATTTAAACTCTCATGCTTCACTTATATTATTTTGAGAGTTGATAAGACTAAATTTTGAAGAAATATTTGCACTCTCATGCTTCACTTATATCTTTTTGAGAGTTGATAATAGTAATGGTAATTTGCACAAGATATGAATTTGGTCCCAAAGTGATGAATATTCAAGAGGGATATAATAAAAACTTTCATATAGATCATTGGATATGATAATTGTGATTCCTTGCAATAGTTTTGCGATATGGAGATGATAATATGTGAGCCATGTTAGTGAGTAATTGTGATTTAGTAAGAATATTAGTGTTAAGGTTTCTGATTCCCTATGCATGCACATTAAGTCAATAGTTATGCAAAGAAATTATATCCTACTTATGGTGCATTATTCGGTGTTAGTTATGTTCAATGCATGTTTATGACCGTTTTCGCTTTTTGGTTGGTCGCTTCTCAATCTATTTGCTAGCCTTCATTTGTACTAAGCGGGAATACTGCTTGTGCATCCAAACTCCTTAAACCCAAGTTGTGCCAAATGAGTCCACCATACCTACGTATATGCGGTATTTCCATGTCATTCCAAGTAAATTTGCATGTGCCAACTCTAATTTTTCAAAAATAATTTTCGGTTTTGTGTGCCCGTACCGCTCATGAAGCGACAGGGGGTGGCCAATATTTTCCATGCTAGGTGTGTTATTCTCACGATGAGTGTTTATTCACTTGTCATTGCACGAGAGAGTGGCTGGTAATAGGGATGCCCAGTCCCACAATGAATCAAAAATTAATAACAACAAAATTCCTTGGAAAGTGTTGGTATGAAGGGCACCCGTGGATACGGCTAGCCATGGATTGTGAAAGAATGGTGAAAGGAAATAAACTTTATTTTCTGTTTGGGAACCACCTATGATGTGTCTAGCATGGAAGATATTGGGAATTCTCGGTCGTTTTCTTTGACAGGAAAAGCATGCCTCTCAAAATATTTTTTATCTCTCTAATTTAAGCTTTGAGCTCTGGCACATTTGCAAATCTCTACTTCCCTCTGCGAAGGGCCTATCTATTTACTTTTATGCAAATTTTGTTTTTATTTTGAGTCTCCATCTTCTCTTACAAAGCACCAACTAGAGAGCACTATTGACATACTTGTGGATTGTGTGTAGCTAATATTGAGTATGTTTCATGAATGGATCAATGATTGAGCATAATGGGCTAGGGATAACTTTCTTTAGCATTGATACTTTGAAAGACATGGTTGCTTGTTAGTATGCTTGAGTATTTATATCTTCATGTCAAACTATAGACTATTGCTTTGAATCATTGAAGTCCAAATGTCCATGCTACAAAGAAAAGAGTATATGATGAATATGATAGGTAGCATTCCACATCAAAAATTCGGTTTTTATCATTTACCTACTCGAGGACGAGCAGGAATTAAGCTTGGGGATGCTTGATACGTCTCCAATGTATCTATAATTTTTTATTGTTCCATGCTATTATAGTATTAATCTTGGATGTTTTTTGATACATTTACAGCAATTATATATCATTGGTGGAAAGAATATCAGTACCAAACGAAGTCCAAATGCCATGAAACTTTTTGGAGATTTTTTTCTGGACATAAGAGACACTAGAAGCTTCAGGAGGAGGCCAGAAGCCAGAGGAGGTGGCCACAAGCCACCAGGGCGCACCTAGGGGGGGCAGGCGCGCCCTGGTGCCTCGTGGGCCCACCTCTGCCCCTTTTGACCTAATTCCACCACTATAAATTCTCAAAAATCGGGAAACCAACAGAGGAGTCCACGAAATACTTTTTCCACCGCCGCAAGCTTCTGTTCTCGAGAGATCCCATCTGGAGGGCTTTTCCGGTACTCCGCAGGAGGGGGAATCGATCACGGAGGGGCTCTACATCAACCTTGCTGCCCTTTCGATGATGCGTGAGTAGTTTACCACAGACCTTCAGGTCCATAGTTAGTAGCTAGATGGCTTCTTCTCTCTTTTTGATCTTCAATACAATGTTCTCCTCGATGTTCTTGGAGTTCTATCCGATGTAATCACTTTTTGCTGTGTGTTTGTTGGGATCCGATGAATTGTGAGTTTATGATCAGATTATCCATGAATATTATTTGAGTCTTCTCTGAACTCTTTTATGCATGATTTTTATAGCTTCGTATTTCTCTCTGATCTATTGATTTGGTTTGGCCAACTAGATTGATTTATCTTGCAATGGGAGAGGTGCTTTGTAATGGGTTCGATCTTGCGGTGCTCAATCCCAGTGACAGAAAGGGACATGACACGTATGTATCATTGCTATTAAGGGTAAAAAGATGGGGTTTATTCATGCGTGAGTTTACTTTGTCTACATCATGTCATCTTGCTTAAGGCGTTACTCCGTTCTTTATGGACTTAATACACTAGATGCATGCTGGATAGCGGTCGATGTGTGGAGTAATAGTAGTAGATGCAGGCAGGAGTCGGTCTACTTGTCTCGGACATGATGCCTATATACATGATCATTGCCTTGGATATCGTCATGATTATTTGCTTTTCTATCAATTGCCCAACAGTAATTTGTTTACCCACTGTATGCTATTTCCATGAGAGAAGCCTCTAGTGAAAACTATGGCCCCCGGGTCTACTTCTATCATATATTAAAAATCCTAAAAATACCTTCTTTCACTTTTACTTTATTTATTTTATTTTATATTTTAGTTCAATCTATCTATCTATCACCATACAATTTAATCTTGCAATTAACCGCCAAGGGATTGACAACCCCTTGTTTGCGTTGGGTGCAAGGATTTGTTATTTTGTGTGCAGGTACTGTTAACGAGGTGTTGTGTGATTCTCCTACTGGATTGATAACCTTGGTTTCATAACTGAGGGAAATACTTATCTCTACTGTACTGCATCTGTAGGGGAACACAGCAGAAAACAAAAAAAATCCGGTGTTGTGAGCACGCCCAGGAACACTATGGAGATGCATACAGGGTTTGGTCTGATCGTTACCGATTCGTAGCGTAGAGGAAGTAGAGTCAATGTAGATCGTCGGTGCAGATCCCCGCAGCTAGGATTTACAACCTCCCAACCGCGAGGATGTACTCCCTCGTCTGCCCCGGACAGTCCCTCGGACAGCCCTTCGGGAGGCGGTCGGACAGTCCCCCGGACGGTGTCACGAACAGCCCTCCGGGAGGCAGACACAGAATCTTGGACGGTCACTCGGACAGCCCTTCGGGAGGCACTCTCGAACAGCCCCTCGGGCGAAAAGATCGAACCTACGATCTCTCTACGGGGTTGCACACATACGGTGTCATCTATCCGGCAGGGCTTCGCCGTCCAGAACTAGTTCCCACCGGAACCCAGATAGCCTTTCGGCTCTACGAAACTCTTTTCATGGGAGGGAGAGAAGAAGCCAGATCATTGCATGGCATTGTGTGAGAGAGTTGGAGTGAGTGTGGAGAGCTCCTCTCCACCTCTATTTATAGGAAAACCAAGGGGTTGGGTTGGCACATTAAAATACCAAAACACCCACACTTTATGTCACACATAAAGGGCATAAAAGGATGGCATGTGGAGCTCCACCCTTGGCCGGCCACCCTCATGGGCCCCCCCCAAAGGGGGTTCCTTGGTCCCTAAGTCCTTCTAGAAGCCTTTTGGTAAAAGCCCTAAAAGGTGGCTTTCCAAAAAAGTAACCATAAAGTGATTTTCACTATTCACGGAAACATTTTTCCACGACCGTTAAATCCAATAATATTTCTGTGGGTCTTAGAATAATTCCAGTACCCACTAAAATGATTTTGGATGCGTTCCGAAACAATTTCGGATTAGTGATTTTCATCTGCGAAAAGCAACCAAACCGGTTCCGGCAGCTCCGGAACATTTCCGGTCTTTATCCTGGAAAAATCCCAGAAGTTTCCAGAACAATTCTGGCACCCTCCAAGAATTTCCAAGCATGTGTCGAAACCAATTTGACTTAATGGTATACCCTGAAACAACTTTTGTGTTTTACCGAAACTATTCCGGTGTTCTCTCTCCGGAACTCTTCCGCTGTCTCTGAAACTTTTCCGGTGACTTTCTCTCAGACTCCCTGTCTAGTATTCAGCAGATAGATTGACCCTTAAGCATGTGACCCTATAGGTTCGGTGAAGTATAGACATGTCCGGAACACTTTCCGATCAATGATCAACATCGGATCCGTGGACACCCATATTGACCCCTATACCCACATGAATAAATATTCGAGTGAACCTCCAGTTGGCGTGTGCTATTCCTGTTGCTTCGCGATATGTTACAAACACCCGAGGTGAGATTTATCGGCATCCCCGTGGATCAACACTTGTCCACAATGCCAGTTACCTCGTTACCGGGTTTGTTCTCTTTTCTCGTTCCCGTGTTCCGGCATCCCTGTGATCAAATCACATTGTGTCTGGCCAGACGATGATGGATACCATAACACCGAGAGGGCCCAGAGATATCTCTCCATCGTCGGACGAGCAAATCCCAATCTTGAGCTATCAAGTCCCTTGTCATACTTTCCCATGAACCCGTAAGCCGCCGTAATAGCCACCCAGTTACGAATGACGTTTAACAAACCCCAAAGTTCATGAATCAAGCATGAAGGAACTCGATACTCTCATGGTCTAAGGAATTATGCAAACGTTAACTTTCTCTGTGTTATTAACCATTAACTTATGAAGAATGTATCTCATAGCATAACATCAATCGGGTCGATTCAACACAAGTGTTCTCCTAACAGTGTGCCCTCAAAGTTGCCAGCATAGTCATGCCCATGATCAGGAAAACAGAACCATCATGCAACACTTGAGCTAGTCTTAGAGGCTAGACTAGGAACACATTTTACCGTTTATTATTCCACACGTGCATATGAGTTTCCCTCCGAGCCTCGTGGTTATTGTAGACCTGAGAACCATAGCAGTAATAGCATGGAACATAAACATAATTATGAACATGGAGATAAATAATAGAATTTATTATTGCCTCTAGGGCATATCTCCTACAGACTCCCACTTGCACTAGAGTCAATAATCTATTCAATGCTAATGCACTTTACACCTATGGCATACCGGTGTAAAAATATGCTTCGCTTGTGGTATAGCCTGATGTCCAACGGATCTGACAACTTCAGCTCCGTGTGTATCTTTGCATGTCTTCGCGTTTTCACGCTTTCACAAAATTCATATTTTGTGTGGACTTGGCTTTGTATATATGTGAATCACAGGTCAACCCTTGATTCCTCAGACTTAGCTATGGAGCAACTATCTGCAATAGTGTCCCATTTACCAAAGCCTTCTTGGAACCATACTAAGTTCATGAATGAACTATATGATTCAACATCTTCTTTGTCACTTCCAAAGCATCAACATACTTAGCCTTTGTTATAGAATTCGCCACAGTAACCTGTTTGGAACAATTTTCAACTACCGTGCCACCATATCATGTAATACACAAAACCCTTAACTTAAATCGAAAATCGCATGGAGCATTGATGAAGACCGTATTGATGTAATTACTTACAACGCGCACTTCATAATCTCTGCTTGCGAGAAAACATGTCATCAGTGCTACTTTAGTACTCAATGACATTTTTCACTGTTGTCCCATGATCAGTACTTTGATCACTTTGGTATCTATACTCGCAACAGCTTGGGAGTATCGGACATATCTGGTTGTTTTACATACCATGGAATACATGATTAATCCAAACTCAAAAGTGTGTGGAATCTCCATCATGTAGTTTGCTCATCAGTGTTTTGGAACACCGAGTCTTGCAAAACTCTTTCAATGTGACTTCGGCAAGAATCACTCCTTGGCGTTTTATGCTAAACTGTTTTAGCATTTTGTCAATATGTATTTTTAGCTTAGCCTATTAGTCAATACTAACTCTAGAGATAATCATGCCTAATATCAAGGCAACTTAGCCTAAGCACTTCATCGAAAAAACTATTTTCAATGAGGTCCTAATTCGTGTCAAGAAATTTATATTATTTCCAATCAACAATGTGTCAAGCACACAAGGTTTTCAGAAATATTATTATGCTCCCACTTACTTTCTTGCAACCACAAGCATCTTCGTTATCCATTGATGAAATCAAACTCTTTTGACTATTTCATCAAAAACGAAGATTCCAACTCCATTTTGCTCTCTTCTGTCCATCGCTGGAACTCTGAAGTTTGCATACTCACTAGCATCCTCTGGATCGACAAAATACTTTGGACTGTATCACATACAAGTCCTAGTTTGCATTTCCATTTCATGGAAATCCTTTTGGCATCCATGTTTCATATCTCATGATTGAAATATGTATTAATTGCTAGTTTAACCCGATCTGACTTTAAGCATCGCTACGGTGAGACAATCTCATCGTAATCAACTCCTTGAATTTGTTATTGCAACAAGTCAAGCTTTATGGATAAAACATTTTATCCACACCAGTTTATAGTTCCATTAATGTTCGTTAGACTCCAAGTCTTCCGAAGGGTTTATCAAGATAAAATCTTGAATCATTTATATGGAAACTATCTCGGATTATATTGGCATTTAGCCAATTCTGGAGTCAGGGCCCATCAACGCTTCCTTGTGTATCGTAGGTATACTGTTGTCCAACAACAATATCTCGTTTGCGCACCTGAGAGGTTTGCACGAGTTTTGCCTACATGGTTCAGCTGCAAATTCGACCGAAGTCCATACATTTTATTGTAGAGACTTCCGTATTAGTCGCAGGAGGAAACTCTGGAATTGCTTCCGAGGTTTCTTTCCCTTGTCATGATAACAAAGATACTGTTATCTCATTGAGTTGCACTGTCCTCCCACTCACCTTTTTGCAAGAACCATTTTCTTCAAAATCATACCGCTCTTTGTGGCAAACCTTTTGCCTCGGTATAGTGATGGAGGAATACCCAATAAATTAGGATAACCTACAAAGCAGCACTTGTCTGATTTGGAATAGGTTTTTAAATATTTTACACAAGCCCCATATTCCAAATGTTAAGAAAAGATATAACATGGTTGGGGTTACCATACCATGGCGTCATTTCAACAGATCTGATAGTGCTCTTTTCAGTGTAAAAGCCGTAGTCTCTAAAGCATTACTTTAAAAGGGATAATGGCAATTTGATTTATGTCATCTTTGATCTTACCATGTCATAAATGGTTTGATTACATCCTCACGGGCATTCCACTCACAGTGGTGTTCCGGGAGGTGTAAGTTATGAAACTCTTTTCACAACTCATCAGACATTCGCTAAACTTGTAACTCAAATATTCCTTTCCACAATCTAATTGCAGAAACATAATTTTCTTGTTACAATAATTCCTACTTCATTTTGAAAACCTTTTGAATGACTTCAATAGATCCAGACTTATGTCTCATCAAGTGAATATCCATATATCTACTTGAGTCATCTCTGAAGATAGACAAATCCACTACTAGCAACAACATTTATCGGACTACACACATCATAATGTATGGTCACCAATAAGTTCGTTGCTCGTTCCTCATGGCCTATGAACGGTATTTCAATCACTTCACTTTTCGGACGAAAGTTGCACGTGTCAGATGATTCATAATCAAACGACTTTAAAAAAATCCATCATTATGGAATTTCTCCATGCGGGTTTCTCCAACGTGACCAAATGCAGTGCCACACATATGTGGTATTCTTTTAGTCTTGCGACATTTAGCGTCAATGTCATGGATGCATTATATTATTATCAATATTCATAACATACATCTCATTCATAATGAAAGTATGTCCCTTATGTTATTCATAACACCGAACATCAAAAGTTCTCTTATGAACAACCTTCTTGCAAGATAGTTTATGCAATGGGCTAGAGTGTATAAAACTCTAAATGAATTATGAAAATAAATACAGATGGTAATACACCGATGGAAGGTATAGTAACATTTACTATGTTCCCAGTGCGTATCTAAACCTCACTCCGGCAAGTCTTTTAGGCCGTAGTAGTTCTTGCATCGAGTCGCAACAGAATGGAATCGAGCGGGTATCCTTGTGATCAACTCACAATACCCAAGAATTACGAACTAACAATTTAATCACAATTCTCAAGAATTATTTCTTTTGACCAGCCTTCCATACATCAATAACTTGTATGACTTTCATACATGAGCTGGACATTCCAGTCTTCTTTCTTTTTGCCTTTATACTTCTAACCGTTTAACTTTCAGTATTTCTCCTACTCTCAGAAGAAGCACCCAATTTAAAGAGTGGCGTTAGCCCCAAACTTCCTAGGCGTGTAAGTCACACTAACACCCTTTGGACACTTCCTTTCTCTTTAAGTTGTTGTTTTATTCACCTTCATCATATGACAGGCGTTCTTCTGGATCCCTCTCTTATCAGTCAAATGCCAAGTAAACAATTTACTAATACTTTGCAAAACAAACATTGCTTTGGATATTTCATATCTTTTAGCCTTTGTTTGTATCTAAAACTAATTTTCAGTTCCATGAATATCACATAACTATCCCAAACTTTTGAAGTTCAGGTCTCATGGAAGCAAACATATTGCACTTGATCGTAACGGAATTCTAGCTTTTGGATCGAAGGACGAGAGTCACATCATCCATAGCATTAGCGGGAGAATACCAAAAGCATGCGATAGGATAAAGTCCTTCTCGGCACTCTTGAGGACAATCCTCACATTACGTTACCAACCGAAAGTATTAACCAGATAAATAACAGCTTATTCAATTTTAATAGGGAGGGTGAAAACGCGAGCCATTATTCTACAACTATTATGAAAATCATACTTAGACAGAGTTCATAATTAATTCGCACTAAGAATTAAACAAGTTAATTCTAAAGTGCGCTCCCACTCAAATCAACATCTCTCATAATTGACTGTGAGTGATTCAAGATCCACATTTCAATTCAACGCCATTATTCGAGATGAACACTGATGGCGCGAACTTCAATTGGTAGGCAAACTTGCCGATCACATCTCTATGTGACTCTTGTTCATCTTTCGATGCGTGTGTTCTGAGCTTAGGACGATCCTACCATGAACGTCAAGACAACCAAGTGATCTTGCTGCGAGGTCTGACCTCACCCGCCTTACACCCGTACAATCGTTCGTACCCATGTAGATCATGGCGCACCCCGAAAGGAAAGATGCTGTGATGGTGCTACACTTGGGAGAACACTAACTACTTGATATTTTAAGTGAGAGATCACCCTAATAAAAGTGACTACCGCACAATCAAGAAGGGTGCATCATAAGGGATAAACATCTCAGGCAATTCATAATAGCATGATATGGTATAGCCCTTCCTGACGGAGAAGTCTTTAATTTCTTCGTCTTCGGCATTCGCGTCGGTGTTCACCTTTGCGAAGATTGCCACCACCTTGTCGATGCACCAGATAATATTGCTATCTCTATAGCTAATAAAATAAGTGCATTACTTAAGGTTGACACACATGTCATTAAAGTGACAATCATATGGCTCCAGCC
Organism: Elymus sibiricus; assembly: GCA_039707655.1. NCBI lineage: Eukaryota > Viridiplantae > Streptophyta > Magnoliopsida > Poales > Poaceae > Elymus > Elymus sibiricus. The sequence goes on from CM077670.1 coordinate 325,162,664, forward strand.
ATCATGCCGAATCATGACACGCAGGTCATGTTAATTTTACATCATATAGTCATCTCATACATAATCAAATTATTATGAGCACTGCTATACCACATCACATGTCATCCTGCAAAACCAAGTTAGACGCCTCTAATCGGTTTATGCAAAATTTCATTTTACGTGGCTTCTAAGGTTTCGAAACAAACCGAAGCTACCAACGTCCATCATCAAGTATGTTTATTCAAGTCGCTAGATTAACTTTGCGGGGTGTATGAAACACGAGATAATAAAATCTCAAGCCCCATACTGAACTTCGTCATACGCATGACCCCCGTGCAGATCATATTTGCATTGCCCTTTCGTCTGCGAAATTTCATCTTTCTTTTAACTATGGTGGAATTCAATGAACTGTTAGCACTTCGTTGATCAATCAGGATCGCGGATTGCCAGAACTTTGAAACTCCACCATGCCGTTATCAAGATCAGAAATATGCAAATTTCAGGGAAGCAACAAGAACATCGGGTAACAGATTTCATCTGCTACCCGCACAAATAATTTTCAGCAATAGATCTCATCTACTCCAAAATTATATTATGCAACACCCATACATCTCATGTATTCTAGATCGTAACCTGCATCTACGCATAGCACGGCTCATGATGCCACTGTAGGGGAACGCAGCAGAAAACAAAAAATTCCGGTACTGCGAGCACGCCCAGGAACACTATGGAGATGCATACAGGGTTTGATCTGATCGTTACCGACTCATAGCGCGGCGGAAGTAGAGTCGATGTAGATCGTCGGTGTGACGCCCCCGACTTAATCGTGCGCTAATCATACACGCAAATGCACACGATCAAGCCTAGGGACTCACTTGAAGATATCACAACACAACTATAAACACAAAATAAAATAATTCAAGCTTTATATTACAAGCCAGGGGCCTCGAGGGCTCGAATACATAAGCTCGATGTCATACAAGCATCAGCGGAAGCATTAGATATCTGAGTATAGACATAAAGTTAAACAGATAAGCCTTTAAGAAGGCGGGGCAAAATAAAAACACTGGATCGAAAGGCGCAGGCCTCCTGCCTGGGAGCCTCCTAATTACTCCTGGTCGTCGGCGGTCTCCACGTAGTAGTAGGCTTCACCAGAAGAGTAGTAGTAGTCGTCGACTGTGGCAGCTAACTCCGGGGGTCCGTTATCTGGTCGCAGCAATCGGGCATGGGGAAAAAGGGGAAGCAAAGCAACCGTGAGTACTCATCCAAAGTACTCGCAACACTGACATCAGAACTAGTCTAGATATGCAACATTTTCAAGGAAGGTTGTATATGTGGACTTGACTGCAGAAATGCCAGAATAGAGAGAAAGGCCTAGCCTATCGAAGACTAGCATCTTCAGTGGTCTTGCAGCATTAGAAGAGTGTAGATTAGTACATAATTAAAGTAGCAAGCATGTTGTAGCAAAGTCTAGAGATCCTTCCTCGACTCCCGGCGAGAAAGCGATCCCGGAGCTTCCAAATAATTAAATGTATCCAGTTCAAGTATTAGTAGATCGGGATACAACATTGAGCGTCCTGTTATCGTGGACACGGCTATTCGAATAGATAATCTTCCCTGCAGGGGTGCACTACTGTTACCCAACACGCTCGATTAACTTCGGCCGGACACACTTTCCTGGGTCATGCCCGGCCTCGGCTGATCGACACACCGCAGCCCTACCTAGAGCTCAGCAGAGAGGTCCCCGCCGGTCTACATCCTAAGTGCTCAGGGGTCCTGGGCCCATCGCCCTTTGCACTCAGGGTCGTTGCGCACACGGTTAGATCCAGGCACCACCTCTCTCCTGGATGGCGCCGATCCTGCCGTGCCGCAATTCTGAACTGGACGTCTGACAGAGCTTTCGGCTGATACATACGGCGCCGAGGGCCCCATTAAACCATTATCCCACGTGGTGGTAGTGCGTATAGGCCAGTGGCCAACTCAGATCAATACCCAAATCCGTTAGTGCTTTATTAGGAGCTCACGGTGACGATCAGTACTCCTGTCGCCCCGTCTCGACGAAATGCAACAAGGGCCAGGACCATCCCTCTCTAGGACGGTCTCTGCCTGCCCGGCCACGCCTCGTAATTATCTCGTGGGTGCCCTCCAGTCAACCCGACTTCCCAGGAGACTGCCGGGAACTCAGGTCCACCTCAACCGGGGTGGTACCGCCTGTCCCTTCAGTCCCACATTAACAATACAAGGGGCAATAGTTAAATGTAACCGTGTGTCCATAACATCAAGAGGGTAATCCGAATAATCACCCTCGATGGATTCCCACTCGATGATACCGTCAAGGTGAACCCGGAGGAATCACCCTCGATGGATTCACACTTGAGGGGTTGCACGACAGAAGCTTCGTCGGAGGTGGTGGAAGAGGAATCACCCCCGTATCCCACAACCGGCTAGCTGTACCACAGAGGCATATCAGGAGTGAGATAAGAGGTATCACCCTCGGCACTCGAGGATAACTCTGTGGAGTCGAACAACTTAGGGGGTGTGCGGTGATGTGCTGGCTTCAGCCCGTTGATCACATCGACTGGGGGACAAGTAACTAAGCGGGGCATCTAGGACAAGGAAGAGGGGCCACAGATGGATTACCAACCAACACTAGGCATTTAGGATATCAGGTAAAGTATCAACAGAAGTCACAATAAACAGGCTATGCATAAGAATTAGGATCAATCAGTAGCAGTAGCAATTTCTAATGCAAGAAGGAGGGATAAAGAATAGGTGATATAGGCATGCGTCAAGGGGGTTTGCTTGCCTGGTTGCTCTACGGCAAAGGAGGGGTCATCAACGGTGTAGTAGTCCTGCTGGGCGGCATCGGTCTCGGTGTCTAACAAAGGAGAAGAGGGGGAAGAAACGATAAATAAAAGCAATCAAATGCAACACAGTGCAAGGCATGGCAAAATGCAGTGCCGGTGTGACCTAATGCAATACTACATCTATCAGACGAAGCGGGAAAATATCTGGGATATTTTCCCGGCGTTTAGGCTAATTTCAGAATACTGAACCAGAGGGGAAGGTTCCATGTTCAGATAGTTAGGAGGGATGGTCAAGCATTTTGACCACATATTCAGATTCATCTCGTTTTTCTGATCAACTTTCATGTAGAAAGTTTTTCGATCCGAGCTACGGTTTATTTTCTATGATTTTTCAAAGATTTAAACTATTTTCTGAAATTTCTGGAATTATTTTAATTACTTAAATTTGAATTATCTGAAACAGTAGCACATGACGTCATCATGACACCAGAGTGACGTCAGCGGTAAAACCCAGCTGGTCAGGGTCAAACCTGACCAGTGGGTCCCGCATGTCATAGTCTAGTGACTAACCAGTGGTTAAAATTATCTAATTAGGTTAATTAGCTACTGGGCCCCACATGTCAGTGTATAATTAGATTAACTAATTAATTTTATTTTTAGAAAATGGTTTAATTAGTTTAATTAACAGTGGGGGCCCACTTGTCAGCGACAGTGGCCGCCACGTCAGCAGGTTGACCTGGTCAGCGCGGTCAACTGGGCCCGCGGGGCCCAGTTGCTAGTGACCAGAGGCGAGCCACGTCGGCGCCGGCGCCGGAATCACTCCGGCGAGCTCCAGACGCGGCGGAGGGCTCCGGCGAGGATTGGATTTCGCGCACAGGGGCTCGTTTTCGACGCGGTTTGCACCTACGGCTCCGGGAGGCTCGCGCGCATCCAGTGGTGGCGGCGGCTGCCCGTGGGATGGCCGAAATCGTCGCCGGCGACGACGTTGGCGGCGGTGGTGTTTAGGTGACGACGTAATCGACGAAGCCGCGCGCGTTGGCTCAAACTAAAGGGATGGGGACGATCTACGCGTGCGTGCGAGCTAGTTGGACACGGTTGCGCGGGCGTTTGGTCGCCGGAGCGTAGCCGGCGACGAGCTCAGCGGCGTTGGGCTCGGCCGCATCGGAAGCGAGAGCTAGGGGGCGAAATAGACGGCTAGCGGGGAGGGGAGAGGAGCGGAAGCTCACCGAGAGGCCACGGAAGGCCGTTGACGGCTTAGGAGAGCAGGGGGTCGCCAGAAATGACGGGGATCGCCGGCGACAGAGAGGTTAAAGATGACCTCGATCCCGTCCGCGTGGTCCTCCCCGAGCAAAATGGCGAGCTGTAGACGATGTAGCCGAATGAGGCGGAGACAACGGGCACGGCCGGGCTGCATGGGAGGCACGGAGGCCACGGCTACGACGGCGGACGGTGACGATCCCGCACGGGCAGAGAAGAACGAGAGGGAGTGAGACGAGCGAGGAGGAGAGGAATGGCCAGGGGGAGGGCTCGGAGCAGGTGAGCTCGGCCTTATCCTCCCTGGCATCCCTGCAGCGCCACGCGGCGAGAAGCGGCGGCGCGGCTAGCTCCTGGCATTGGCGCGCCCGACACCGAGGCGGGAGCAGGTAGACGAGCAGTGGGGTGGGCCGGGCCGGCCTGTAGCTGCAGCCCAGAGGCCAGGTAAGTTTTCTGTTCTTTTCCATTTTTCTGTTTTTTCTCTTTTATTAAAAAAAATAGAGAGGGTTAGGGAAATATTTGGGCATCCAAATGGCTTAGGAAAAATATGGGACTTGACCCATTAAATCCAGTGCATTTTTAGACACTGCCACAAAAATTTTGGTGGGTGTTGGACTTTGTTTAAATTTTGGTCAAATGGAAATGCATTAAATGAATTGTTTTAGCTACTGTTTTTGGTTGTTATGGTCAATTTGGAAATATAATTAATGTTGGTTTTATTTTTATAACTGCTTTAGGATTATTTACAATATTATGAAAAATTTTGTTTTGCTGTTTGGAGAATTATTAATTTTTGACTTTATTTTAAAATTTGAATTTGAAGTTGGATTATTCTTAACTGTTTTTATAGGGCTTAATGATGATGACTTGGCATGACTAATTAACATAACTACTATTTAGTAATCTAGGGATGTCACAGTCGGTGAAGATCCCCGCAGCTAGGATTTAGAACCTCCCAACCACGAGGATGTACTCCCTCGTCTGTCCCGGATAGTCCCTCGGACAGCCCTTCGGGACGCGGTCGGACAGTCCCCCGGACGGTGTCACGGACAGCCCTCCGGGAGGCAGACACAGAATCTCGGACGGTCACTCGGACAGCCCTTCGGGAGGCACTCTCGAATAGCCCCTCGGGCAAAAAGATCGAACCTACGACCTCTCTACGGGGTTGCACACATACGGTGTCATCTATCCGGCAGGGCTTCACCGTCCAGAACTAGTTCCCACCGGAACCCAGACAACCTTTCGGCTCTACGAAACTCTTTTCGTGGGAGGGAGAGAAGAAGCCAGATCATTGCATGGCATTGTGTGAGAGAGTTGGAGTGAGTGTGGAGAGCTCCTCTCCGCCTCTATTTATAGGAAAACCAAGGGGTAGGGTTGGCACATTAAAATACCAAAACACCCACACTTTATGTCACACATAAAGGGTATAAAGGGCATAAAAGGATGGCATGTGGAGCTCCACCCTTGGCCGGCCACCCTCATGCCCCCCCCCAAAGGGGGTTCCTTGGTCCCTAAGTGCTTATAGAAGCCTTTTGGGAAAAGCCCTAAAAGGTGGCTTTCCAAAAAAGTAATCATAAAGTGATTTTCACTATTCACGGAAACATTTTTCCGCGACCGTTAAATCCGAAAATATTTCTGTGGGTCTTAGAATAATTCGAGTACCCACTAAAATGATTTTGGACACGTTCCAAAACAATTTCGGATTAGTGATTTTCATCTGCGAAAAACAACCAAACCGGTTCGAGCAGCTCCGGAACATTTTCGGTTTTATCCCGGAAAAATCCCAGAAGTTTCCAGAACAATTCTGGCACCTGATACGTCTCCAACGTATCTATAATTTTTGATTGTTCCATGCTGTTATATTATCAATCTTGGATGTTTTTACAATCATTTACCGCAATTATCTATCATTTTTGGAGACTAACCTATTAACCTATTGCCCAGTGCCAGTTGTTGTTTTCTGCCCTGTTTTTGTTTTACAGAAAATCAATACCAAACGAAGTCCAAATGCAACGAAACTTTTTGGAGATTTTTTATTGGGCAAGATAAACACTAGAAGCTTCGGGACGTGGCCAGAAGACCCTAGTGGGGCCCACGAGCCATTAGGGCGCGCCTGGGGGGGGGGCAGGCGCGCCCTGGTGCCTCGTGGGGCCCACCAAGCTCCGTTTGACCTAATTCTTCCACTATAAATTCAGAAAAAATCAGAAACCCTCAGGGGAGTCCACGAAATACTTTTTCCGTCGCCATAAGTTTCTATTCCAGAGAGATCCCATCTGGAGGCCTTCTCCGATAATCTGCCGGAGGGGGAATCGATCACGGAGGGGCTCTACATCAACCTTGTTGCCCTTCCGATGATGCGTGAGTAGTTTACCACAAACCTTCGGGTCCATAGGCAGTAGCTAGATGGCTTCTTCTCTCTTTTTGATCTTCAATAAAATGTTCTCCTCGATGTTCTTGGAGTTCTATCCGATGTAATCACTTTTTGCGGTGTGTTTGTTGGGATCCGATGAATTGTGAGTTTATGAGCAGATTATCCATGAAATTATTTGAGTCTTTTCTGCACTCTTTTATGCATGATTATTATAGCCTCATATTTCTTCTCCGATCTATTGATTTGGTTTGGCCAACTGAGTTGATTTATCTTGCCATGGGAAGAGGTGCTTTGTAGTGGGTTCGATCTTGCGGTGCTCAATCCCAGTGACAGAAAGGGACATGACACGTATGTATCATTGCTACTAAGGGTAAAAAGATGGGGTTTATTCATACGTGAGTTTATCTTGTCTACATCATGCCATCGTTCTTAAGGCATTACTCCGTTCTTTATCGGACTTAATACACTAGATGCATGCTGGATAGCGGTCGATGTGTGGAGTAATAGTAGTAGATGCAGGCAGGAGTCGGTCTACTAATCTTGGACGTGATGCCTATATACATGATCATTGCCTTGGATATCATCATGATTATTTGCTTTTCTATCAATTGCCCAACAGTAATTTGTCTACCCAGCGTATGCTATTTTCTCGAGAGAAGCCTCTGGTGAAACCTATGGCCCCCGGGTCTATCTATCTCATATTACTAAAACCCTAAAACTATTGCTGCCATTTTCTTTTATTTATTTTATTTTGTATTTTTGTTTCAATCTATCAATCTATCATATACAATTTAATCTTGCAATCTTACCGCCAAGGGATTGACAATCCCTTGTTTGCGTTGGGTGCAAGGATTTGTTGTTTGTGTGCAGGTACTGCTAACGAGGTTTTGTGTGATTCTCCTACTGGTTCGATAACCTTGGTTTCATAACTAAGGGAAATACTTATCTCTACTGTGCTGCATCATCCCTTCCTCTTCGGGGAAATACCAACGCAAGCTACAAGTAGCAGGAAGAATTTCTGGCGCCGTTGCTGGGGAGACATCATCAACATCTATCAAGTACCTTTGCACAAACTCTCATCTCCTTGCATTTACTTTATTTGCCATTTGCCTCTCATTTTCATCTCCCCCACTTCTAAAACGTTTTTACAAAAATACAAAAACATTTTCCGTTTGCCTTTTTCTCGTTTGCTTGTTTGCTTGCTTGTTATCTTGTTTGCGTAGTCACGATGTCTCAAGAAAATACCAAATTGTGTGATTTTTCCAATACTAATAATAATGATTTTATTAGTACTCCGATTGCTCCTCCCGCCACTAGTGCGGAGACTTGTGATATTAATGCCGCTTTGCTAAATCTTGTCATGAAAGATCAATTTTCCGGTAGTCCTAATGAAGATGCGCATCCCATCTTAACACTTTCGTAGAATTGTGTGATATGCAAAAGAAAAAAGATGTGGATAATGATATTGTGAAATTAAAATTATTCCCGTCCTCATTGCGGGATCGTGCTAAAATTTGGTTTTCATCTTTACCACGAAATAGTATCGATTCTTGGGATAAGTGTAAAGATGCTTTTATTACTAAGTATTTTCCTCCCGCGAAAATTATTTCACTAAGAAATAAAATTATGAATTTTAAGCAACTTGATCATGAACATGTTGCCCAATCTTGGGAGAGGATGAAATTAATGATAAGAAATTGCCCTACTCATGGTTTAAATTTATGGATGATCATACAAAAATTTTATGCGGGATTGAATTTTGTTTCTAGGAATCTTTTAGATTCTGCTGCGGGTGGTACTTTTATGGAAATTACTTTGGGGGAAGCTACTAAATTGCTTGATAATATTATGGCAAACTATTCACTATGGCATACCGAAAGAACTCCTACTAGTAAAAAGGTGAATTCTATTGAAGAAATTAGTACTTTGAGTGATAAGGTTGATGCGCTTATGAAATTGGTTGCTAGCAAAAATGCTAATATTGATCCTAATGATGTGCCATTGTCCACTTTGATTGAGCAAAATAGTGATCCCGTAGATGTGAATTTTGTCTCACGAAACAATTTTAATAATAATGCTTATAGAGGTAATTTCAATGCTAGGCCGTTTCCCGGAAATTCCTCTAATAATTATGGCAATCCTTATGGTAATTCTTATAATAATAATTGGATGCCCTCTGATCTTGAAAGTAAGATTAAAGAATTTATTAATGCTCAAAAAGTTTTCAACACTACGATAGAAGAAAAATTGAGTAAAATTGATGATATGTCTAGGAGCATTGATAGAATTATTCATGATGTGGAAAATCTCAAGACTAAAATTTTGCAACCCAAAATTGATATTAGTGAATCAATTAAAGCCCTACATGTCTCCATGGATGAGAGTAAGAAAAGAACCGCCATGCTAAGAGCTAAATGGGAATTTTTAGAAAAAGCGATTCCTCCCGGTTTTTATCGTAGTAATGATGAGGATATTAAAATGATTATCGTTTCATCTATTGATTCTTTGTTTAGAAATGTTAAACTTGATGAAAAGGGAACTGGAGACGAGTCAACTTTAGTTAGTAAGCGTTCCCATAATTCGGAGGGTGAAAATCTTAATGAAAAAATTGCTAAAAGTGGGTTTGGAGAGGTAAAAACTTTAAATAGCGATGTGCCCACTCTCTTGGATTACAAAGATTTTAATTATGATAATTGTTCTTTGATTGAGTGCATTTCTTTGTTACAATCCATGTTAAATTCACCCAACGCTTATGAGCAAAACAAAGCTTTTACTAAACACATCGTAGAAGCAATGATGACAGCGTTAGAAGAAAAGCTAGAACTAGAAGTTTCAATTCCTAGAAAGTTATATGACGAATGGGAACCCACCATTAAAGTTAAGATTAAAAATTATGAGTGCAATGCTTTATGTGATTTGGGTGCTAGCGTTTCTACAATTCCAAAATCTCTATGTGATGTGCTAGGTCTCACCAATATAGATGAATGTTCTCTTAATTTGCACTTGGCAGATTCTACTATTAAAAAGCCTTTGGGTAGAATTAATGATGTTCTTATTCTTGCAAATAGAAATTATGTGCCTGTTGATTTTACTGTTCTTGATATTGAATGCAATTCTTCTTGCCCCATAATACTTGGTACACCATTCTTACGAACTATAGGTGCCGTTATTGATATGAAAGAAGGGAATATAAAATTTTAGTTTCCATTAAAGAAGGGTATGGAGCACTTCATTAGAAAAAGAATTAAAGCACCATATGAATCAATTATGAGGGCCACTTATGGAATCAACTTGAAAGATGACAATACTTGAAATTATGCATTATGCCTATCTAGGGGCATAAAACAATAGCGCTTGTTGGGAGGCAACCCAATGAATAAAATAAATTTTTGTTATAAGTTTCTCTTATGGTGTGTTTTTACAGTCATGCTACTGGTATGATGGTGTTTTTTTGTGTTTTTAATTAGTGTTTGTGCCAAGTAATACCTTTGGGATGATTTGGAAGATAGTATAATTGATGCTGTCTGAAAACAGAAAGTTTTGCGTCCAGTGCTGGAATTTTGTTTCTGCACTGTAACGTCAGAACCTTCTGATTTTTTTCACAATATTGATATATGAATTTCCCACATTGTCCTAATTTTTCAGAATTTTTGGAGTTACAGAAGTATGACGATAATTCAGATTTCTACAAACTGTTCTGTTTTTGACAGATTCTGTTTTTGATGCACTACTTGCTTGTTTTGATGAATCTATGGATTGTATCGGGGGGGGGGTATAAGCCATGGTGAAGTTAGAGTACAGTAGGTATAATGCAAAAATAAAATATGAATGGGTTTGCAACAGTACTTATAGTAGTGATTTCTTTTATTATACTAACGGATCTCACGAAGGTTTTGTTGAGTTTTGTGTGATTGAAGTTTTCAAGTTTTGGATGAGATCACGATGGATGAAGGAATAAGGAGTAGCAAAAGCCTAAGCTTGGGGATGCCTGAGGCACCCCAAGGTAATATTCAAGGAATACTCAAGCGTCTAAGCTTGGGGATGCCCCGGAAGGCATCCCCTCTTTATTCTACCAACCATCGGTAATTTTAGTTGGAGCTATATTTTTATTCATCACATGATATGTGTTTTGCTTGGAGCATCTTGTATGATATGAGTCTTTGCTTTGTTTGCTTTTTAGCTTGTCACAATCATCTTTGCTGAACACACCTATCTTGAGAGAGCCACACGTTTATCATCATAATTTGTTAGAATACTCTATGTGCTTCACTTAAATTTTTTGCGCTAGGCAGTTGCTCTAGTGCTTCACTTAAATATTTTTGAGCACGGTGGTGGCTATATTTTGAAGAAATAAACTCTCATGCTTCACTTTTATTATTTTGAGAGTTGATTGAAATTTTGAAGAAATAAATTCTCATGCTTCACTTATATCATTGTGAGAATTGACTTGATTGAAATTTTGAAGAAATGAATTCTCATGCTTCACTTATATTATTTTGAGAATTGTTAAGATTGAAATTTTGAAGAAATATTTGCACTCTCATGCTTCACTTAAATCTTTTTGAGAGATGATGATAGTAACGGTAATTTGCACAAGTTATGCAATTGGTCCCAAAGTGATGAATATTCAAGAGGGATATAATAAAAACTTTCATATAGATCATTGGATATGATGAGTGTGATTCTTTGCAATAGTTTTGTGATATGGAAATGATGATATGTGAGTCATGTTAGTGAGTAATTGTGATTTTGTAAGAATATTAGTGTTAAGGTTTGTGATTCCCTATGCATGCACGTTTAGTCAATAGTTATGCAATGAAGTTATATCCTACTTATGGTGCATTATTCGGTGTTAGTTATGTTCAATGCATGCTTATGACCGTTTTTGCTTTTTGGTTGGTTGCTTCTCAATCTTTTGCTAGCCTTTATTTGTACTAAGCGGAAATATTGCTTGTGCATGCAAAATCCTTAAACGCAGTTTTGCCATATGAGTCCACTATATCTATCTATATGCGGTATTTCAAAGCCGTTCCAAGTAAATTTGCGTGTGCCAACTCTAAATTTCAAAATAATTTTCCATTTTGTGTGCCCGTACCGCTCATGAAGCGGCAGGGGGTGGCCATTATTTTCCATGCTAGGTGTGTTATTCTCACGATGAGTGTTTATTCACTTGTCATTGCACGAGAGAATGGTTGGTAATAGGGATGCCCAGTCCCACATGAATCAAATTAATAACAACAAAATTCCTTGGAATGTGATGATATGGAGGGCACCCGTTGATACGGCTAGCCTTGGATTTTGAAAGAATTGGTGGAAAGGAAATAAACTTTACTTTCTGTTTGGGAACCACCTATGATGTGTCTAGCATGGAAGATAATGGGAATTCTCAGTCGTTTTCATTTACAGGAAAAGCATGCCTCTCAAAATATTTTTATCTCTTCAATTTAAGCTTTGAGCTCTGGCACATTTGACAAATCTCTGCTTCCCTCTGCGAAGGGCCTATCTATTTACTTTTATGCAATTTTTATTTTATTTGAGTCTCCATCTTCTCTTACAAAAGCACCAACTAGAGAGCACTATTGTCATACTTGTGCATTGGATGTAGCTAATATTTGAGTGTGTTTCATGAATGGATCAATGATTGAGCATAACGGGCTAGGGATAACTTTCTTTAGCGTTGATATTTTGAAAGACATGGTTGCTTGTTAGCATTCTTGAGTATTTATGTTTTCATGTCAAACTATAGACTATTGCTTTGAATCATACAAGTCCAATGTCCATGCTACAAAAGAAAAGAATATGTGATGAATATGTTAGGCAGCATTCCACATCAAAAATTCTGTTTTTATCATGTACCTACTCGAGGACGAGCAGGAATTAAGCTTGGGGATGCTGATACGTCTCCAACGTATCTATAATTTTTTATTGTTCCATGCTGTTATATTATCAACCTTGGATGTTTTTACAATCATTTACAACAATTATCTATCATTTTTGGAGACTAACCTATTAACCGAGTGCCCAGTGTCAGTTACTGTTTTCTGCCCTGTTTTTGTTTTACAGAAAATCAATACCAAACGAAGTCCAAATGCCACGAAACTTTTTGGAGATTTTTTATTGGGCAAGATAAACACTAGAAGCTTCGAGAGGAGGCCAGAAGACCCTGGTGGGGCCCACGAGCCACCAGGGCATGCCTGGGGGGGGGAGGCAGGCGCGCCCTGGTGCCTCGTGGGGCCCACCAAGCTCCATTTGACCTAATTCTTCCACTATAAATTCAGAAAAAATCAGAAACCTTCAGGGGAGTCCACGAAATAGCCGCCGCCGCAAGTTTCTATTCCAGAGAGATCCCATCTAGAGGCCTTCTCTGGTAATCTGCCGGAGGGGGAATCGATCACGGAGGGGCTCTACATCAACCTTGCTGCCCTTCCGATGATGCGTGAGTAGTTTATCACAGACCTTCGGGTCCATAGGCAGTAGCTAGATGGATTCTTCTCTCTTTTTGATCTTCAATACAATGTTCTCCTCGATGTTCTTGGAGTTCTATCTGATGTAATCACTTTTTGCGGTGTGTTTGTTGGGATCCGATGAATTGTGAGTTTATGATTAGATTATCCATGAAATTATTTGAGTCTTTGCTGCACTATTTTATGCATGATTATTATAGCCTCGTATTTCTTCTCTGATCTATTGATTTGGTTTGGCCAACTGAGTTGATTTATCTTGCCATGGGAAGAGGTGCTTTGTAGTGGGTTCGATCTTGCGGTGCTCAATCCCAGTGACAGAAAGGGACATGACACGTATGTATAATTGCTGCTAATGGTAAAAATATGGGGTTTATTCATACGTGAGTTTATCTTGTCTACATCATGTCATCGTTCTTAAGGCATTACTCCGTTCTTTATCGGACTTAATACACTAGATGCATGCTGGATAGCGGTCAATGTGTGGAGTAATAGTAGTAGATGCAGGCAGGAGTCGGTCTACTAATCTTGGACGTGATGCCTATATACATGATCATTGCCTTGGATATCGTCATGATTATTTGCTTTTCTATCAATTGCCCAACAGTAATTTGTCTACCCACCGTATGCTATTTTCTCGAGAGAAGCCTCTAGTGAAACCTATGGCCCACGGGTTTATCTATCTCATATTACTAAAACCCTAAAAATATTGCTGCCATTTTCTTTTATTATTTTATTTTGTATTTTTGTTTCAATCAATCAATCTATCATATACAATTTAATCTTGCAATCTTACCGCCAAGGGATTGACAACCCCCTGTTTGCATTGGGTGCAAGGATTTGTTGTTTGTGTGCAGATACTGCTAACGAGGTGTTGTGTGATTCTCCTACTAGTTCGATAACCTTGGTTTCATAACTGAGGGAAATACTTATCTCTACTGTGCTGCATCATCCCTTCCTCTTCGGGGAAATACCAACGCAAGCTACAAGTTGCAGCACCCTCCAAGAATTTCCAGGCGTGTGCCGAAACCAATTTCACTTAATGGTATACCCCGAAACAACTTTTCAGTTTACCGAAACTATTTCGGTGTTCTCTCTCCGGAACTCTTCCGCTGTCTCCGGAACTTTTTCGGTGACTTTCTCACAAACTCCCTGTCTAGTATTCAACAGATAGATTGACCCTTAAGCATGTGACCCTATAGGTTCGATGAAGTATAGACATGACCGGAACATTTTCCGATCAATGATCAACATCGGAGTCGTGGCCACCCATATTGACCCCTATACCCACATGAATAAATATTCGAGTGAACCTCCAGTTGCCGTGTGCTGTTCCTGTTGCTTCGTGATATGTTACAAACACCCGAGGTGAGATTTATCGGCATCCCCGTGGATCAACACTTGTCCACAATGCCAGTTACCTCGTTACCGAGTTTGTTCTCTTTTCTCGTTCCCGTGTTCCGGCATCCCTGTGATCAAATCACATTGTGTCTAGCTAGATGACGATGGATACCGTAACGCCGAGAGGGCCCAGAGATATCTCTCCCTCGTCGGAGGAGCAAATCCCAATCTTGAGCTATCAAGTCCCTTGTCATACTTTCCCATGAACCCGTAAGCCGCCGTAATAGCCACCCAGTTACGGATGACGTTTAACAAACCCCAAAGTTCATGAATCAAGCATGAAGGAACTCGATACTCTCATGGTCTAAGGAATTATGCAAATGTTAACTTTCTCTGTGTTATTAACCATTAACTTATGACGAATGTATCTCATAGCATAACATCAATCGGGTCGATTCAACACAAGTGTTCTCCTATCATTGTGCCCTCAAAGTTGCCGGCATAGTCATGCCCATGATCAGGAAAACAGAACCATCATGCAACACTTGAGCTAGTCTTAGTGGCCAGACTAGGAATACATTTTACCGTTTATTATTCCATACGTGCATATGAGTTTCCCTCCGAGCCTCGTGGTTATTGTAGACTCGAGAACCATAGCAGTTATAGCATGGAACATAAACATAATTATGAACATGGAGATAAATAATAGCATTTATTATTTCCTCTAGGGCATATCTCCTACAACATCTCCCTTCCTCTTCAGGGAATTACCAACGCAGCTCACAAGTAGCAGAGCCCTCGACGGCCATAACAGTTTTGCCTTTGCGTTTCCTGTTGCGCTTTCGGCCTTTCTTTTTCGGGGTGGCGGCATCATCGTCTTCTGAGTCAACTTCTGCGCCTGCATCTTCCCCAGGGAGCCTCCTTCCTTCTTCAGTGCGTGCACACTTATCCGCCAACGTATAGAGCTCGTTGACGGTCTTCGATAGCTTGATGTTCATCTTTTCCCTCATCCTTCGATTGCGCACATTCGTGTGAAAGGCGGCAATGACGGCTGCGGGGTGCACATCTAGAATATTGCGGTGCATGCGGCTGAACCTCTGAATGTATTTGCATAAGGATTCACCATCTCTTTGCGGGATCACTTGCAGATCACTGGGCTGACCAGGAGCCTTGTGGCCTCCGGTAAAAGCACCAACAAACTCATTGCAAAGATCAGACCACGAAGAAATGGAGTTCTCCGGCAAGTTCATTAGCCAAGACCTCACATTGGGCTTGAGTACCAATGGAAAGTAGTTGGCGAGGATCTTCTCATCTCTTCCCCCGGCAGCTTGTACAACAATCGTGTAAATACCCAAGAATTCTGCCGGGTTCAGCTTGCCGTCGTACTTCTCTGGTACTTCCGGCTTGAAGGTCCGAACAGATGGCCATCGGATTTGCCGTAGCTTGCGAGTAAAGGCAGGGCACCCGACCTCGTAAGGCAAGTACCCGCCTGCCTCGGGCACAGGCTCATCTACGATTGGACCGTTGCGCGCGTCTGACTGACGGCGTGCCTCCTGACGCTGTTCAATGGTAGTACGGGCATCCTCCGCCCACCTATCTTGCAGCACTCACTGCTGATCTTGCCGCGCTCGCGGATGCGAAGAGGCCATCGACATCTCATCAGGCTCGAAGGATCGTTGAGTTTGCCACGGTTGTTGTTGCTGTTGATGTTGACGTTGTTGCCACGGAGGTGATTGCACCGTTGGCGCAGCACCTTCAACACGGCCACCAGTTGGAGCTACTTGTGTTGTTTGCGGACGGTGAGATGGTCCCGCCTGTTGTGATCTGCTGGTTTCGGCAAATCCAATGAGGCTTTGGATGGTGGCTCTCCACTCATCCATCTTGTCTGCTGCCAGAGGAAAGTTTAACAGCATCTGGGCTCACGCCATCGCCTCTGCTGTTGTGGCTGGCATGGCTGGGAGCGAAGAACATGACGTCGCTCTACTCCTGGCAGAGCCAGCAGGAGCGCCATTGCGATCTTGCTGCCGCGGTGCATGCTCAGCAGCGGGCTATCGTGGCGGAGGTGGTGCCTGAAGATCTCGAGGTTGATCAACAGGCGTCTTTCCATGTGGACGCCGCCGACCGGAGCCGGCTGCGCCGTTCGGAGCCACGTCGCGCCCATCATGCGATGGTCACGGTGTGTGTCCCGACATAGCATCCTTGGATGCCGCAGCACCAGGATCTTGACTCGCGCCGGACCGGACGGTGTTGCTCCAGTGGTTTCGTTCGTCGGTGCGCCGAGGAGGAGGGAGTGGGACGTCCGCGCCGCCTGCACCGACGTGGCTTCGATCACCAGAATAGTTAGGAAGCTGAGAGTTGGTGTTGCACGCTCCGCCTGTGCCACCGATATGTCTCCAACATATCTATAATTTTTGATTGTTCCATGCTATTATAGTATCAATCTTGGATGTTTTTATATGCAATTATATCATTTTTTGGGACTAACCTATTAACCTACTGCCTAGTGCCAGCTGCTGTTTTCTGCTTGTTTTTGGCTTTTCAGAGAAACGGTACCAAATGAAGTCCATATGCCACAAAACTTTTTGGAGATTTTTTTCTGGACAAAAGAAACCTGGGAAGCTTCGGGAGGAGGCCAGAAGCCTCACGGAGGCTTCACAAGGCACTAGGGCGAGCCCCAGGGGGGCGCGCCGTGGAACCTTGTGGGGCCCACGTGACTCCGTTTGACCAAATTCCACTTCTATAAATTTACAAATATTGGGAAACCCCCAGAGAGCTAGAAGAAAAAACCTTTCCGCCGCCGCAAGCCTCTGTTCTTCCACGATCACATCTGGAGGCCTTTTCCGGTACTCTGCCGGAGGGGGAATCGATCACAGAGGGCTTCTACATCAACCTTGCTGCCCTTCCGATGATGTGTGAGTAGTTTACCATAGACCTATGGGTCCATAGCTAGTAGCTAGATGGCTTCTTCTCTCTCTTTGATCTTCAATACAATGTTCTCCTCGATGTTCTTGGAGTTCTATCCGATGTAATCTTCTTTTGCGGTGTGTTTGTTGGGATCCGATGAATTGTGAGTTTATGATCAGATTATTCATGAGAAATATTTGAGTCTTCTCTGAACTCTTTTATGCATGATTGTTATAGCTTTGTATTTCTCTCTGATTTATCGGTTTACTTTGGCCTACTAGATTGATTTATCTTGCAATGGGAGAGGTGCTTTGTGATGGGTTCAATCTTGCGGTGCTCAATCTCAGTGATAGAAAGGGACATGACACGTATTTGTATTGTTGCTATTAAGGATAAAAAAGATGGGTTTATTCATATTGCTTGAATTTGCTTCTCTACATCATGTCATCTTGCTTAAGGCGTTACTCTGTTTCATACTTAATACCCTAGATGGATGCTGGATAGCGGTCGATGGGTGGAGTAATAGTAGTAGATGCAGGCAGGAGTCGGTCTACTTGTCTCGGACGTGATGCCTATATACATGATCATTGTCATGAATCCGTCATAATTATTTGCTTTTCTATCAATTGCCCAACAGTAATTTGTTTACCCACCGTATGTTTATGTGCTCAAGAGAGAAGCCTCTAGTGAAAACTATGGTCCCCGGGTCTATCTTTATTATATAAAAAACCTAAAAACACCTTGCTGCAATTTATTTACTTTTATTTTAATTAGTAGTTTAGTTTATTTATTTACCTCGATAAGATTTAATCCTTGCAAATAACCACTAAGAGGATTGACAACCCTCTTATTTGCGTTGGGTGCAAGTGTTTGCTCTTGTGTGTGCAGGTGCGCTTAACGGAATTTTGCTTGGTTCTCCTACTGGATTGATAACCTTGGTTCTTAACTGAGGGAAATACTTATCTCTACTATACTACATCATCCTCTCCTCTTCGGGGAAATACCAACGTAGACTACAAGTAGCAGGAAGAATTTCTGGCGCCGTTGCCGGGGAAACATCATCAAAATTACCAAGTACCTTCGCACAAATTATCATTCACTTGCATTTACTTTATTTACCTTTCATTTGCATTTGCCTCTCGTTTTCATCTCCCCACTTCTAATTTTTTTACAAAAACATAAAGATATTTTGTTTGCTTGTTTGCTAGTCTGCTTAAAGTTGCCACTATGTCTGATTTTGTCATTGAAAAAGTTGAGAATACTAAAATTCCTAAGATAGAAATTCCCTCAAATTTAGACTTAAAATTTTTTGTAGTAGGGAGTGGAAATATCATAGGGAAGAATGTTATTCTATAGTTCTTTAATTGCACGGGAACTTTGGTTTGTAATGACACCCCAATTCTTAAAAGAACCAACAGTTATGGGGAAGCTATCTCCGCACTCATTCTTCAACTTGAAAGAAGATTTATTCATACCCATCCTACCTTGCAAAGATTGTTTTATGAGTTGCCGGTTATAAATAACCCCAAAGCTAAGAAGATAGCTGCTCTTATCCTTATGAATGAGTTTGATTACATAGTGCGAGAAGCTAGAGAGATCTTTGATTTCTATAATATGAGTCGAGAAAATCCTGTGATAGTTGAAATTTTATATAATGAGGAATATATGTTGCGATATGTTTTTCATGATCACCATACTTTTGATGAAAATACATAAAAGGAAGTTCCTCCCATACATATCATTCAACAAGTTTTTAATGGAATTAATCGTAAATATGCTTGGATTGTAAAGGGGAACCAAGAGGGGTTTGAAGAAGGTAACCTTAATAACCCTAGTATTTTGGTTGATGATGTGTTCCCCATTTTTTTTGAAAAACCTCCTGAAAATCACACACCTAAGGAGTTGGAAACGAAGGATGACAACACTTGAAACTATGCATTATGCCTAGCTAGGGGCATAAAACAATAGCGCTTGTTGGGAGGCAACCCAATGAATAAAATAAATTTTTGCTTTTACCTACTGTTCTTGAGTGTTTGCATGATTATAGCTTCTGTTATGATTATGTTTTTATGTTTTAATTAGCGTTTGTGCCAAGTAATGCCTTTGGGATGATTTGGAAGATAGTATAATTGATGCTGTTTGGAAAACACAAAGTTTTGCTTCCAGTGATGGAATTTTAATTATGTACTGGAGTGTCATAAAAATCTGAACTTTTTACACAGTATTTGCATATGAATTTCCCACGTTTTCCTAATTTTTCAGAATTTTTGGAGTTACATAAGTATGGATTTTAAATATATCTTTACAGACTGTTCTGTTTTAGACAGATTCTGTTTTTGTTACATAGTTTGCTTATTTTGATGAATCTATGGATCGTATCGGGGGTATGAGTCATGGAGAAGTTGGAGTACAGTAGCATTATGCCAATATTAAATATGAATCAATTACTACAGTACCTAAAGTTTAAGATTTCTTTGTTATACTAACGGATCTCACGAGGTTTCTGTTCAGTTTTGTGTGCTGAAGTTTTCAAGTTTTGGGTGAGACTACGATGGACAAAGGAATAAGGAGTGGCAAGAGCCTAAGCTTGGGGATGCCCAAGGCACCCCAAGGTAATATTCAAGGAAGACTCAAGCGTCTAATCTTGGGGATGCCCCGGAAGGCATCCCCTCTTTCGTCTACAATCTATCGGTAACTCACTTGGAGCTATATTTTTATTCATCACATGATATGTGTTTTACTTGGAGCGTCTTGTGAAATAGTTTGTTTGCTTTTTAGTTTGTCACAATCATCTTTGCTGAACACACCTTTTTGAGAGGGACACACATTATTCGTGATTTGTTAGAATACTCTATGTGCTTCACTTATATCTTTTGAGCTAGGCAGTTGCTCTAGTGCTTCACTTATATCTTTTAGAGCACGGCGGTGATGATATTTTAAAGAAATAGTTGCACTATCATGCTTCACTTATATCTTTTTGAGAGTCTCATGATAGCAATGGTAATATGCACGGGTTATGAATTTGGTCCTGATATGATAGCTATTCAAGAGGGATATAATAAAAACTTTCATGTAGATCACTGAAAATGATAAATTTGATTCCTTGCAATAGTTTTGCGATATTAAGATGGTAATATGTGGAAGGTATTAGTAGATAATTGTGGTTTAGTAAGAATAATTGTGTTAAGGTTTGTGATTCCCGAAGCATGCACGTATGGTGTAATAGCCTGGCTTAGTAGGGAGGATAGACTACTCATATCAATAAGGAATTCCTTCTTTTCCGGGAGCCCATTCGGAAAGAACTCCAAAGTTAAGCGTGCTCAGCTTGGAGTAATTTCAGGATGGGTGACCGATCGGGAAGTTGCTCCCGGGTGCGCACGAGTGAGGACAAAGTGCGCAGGAAAGACTAGTATTGATCTGTGAGGCCAGTCTAGATCTCGCCAGGAGTAACGACCGCCGGCGGGTGTGTCCGGGGCGTTACAAGTTGGTATCAGAGCTGACCCTTGCGGTTACACGGATGTTTGCGGGTCAGGTGCGCGGTCATGTTGTGTATGACGTTTGTGACCCGTCGTGGCACATGTGTTGGACTGCTCGCACAGACGTATGTGCCAAGAGGGAACGTTCCTGTGGCCCGATGAGGACGTCGGTTCCTCTGAGTGGGGGTGTATGTAATAGCCTGGCTTAGTAGGGAGGATAGACTACTCATATCAATAAGGAATTCCTTCTTTTCCGGGAGCCCATTCGGAAAGAACTCCAAAGTTAAGCGTGCTCAGCTTGGAGTAACTTCAGGATGGGTGACCGACCGGGAAGTTGCTCCCGGGTGTGCACGAGTGAGGACAAAGTGCGCAGGAAAGACTAGTATTGATCTGTGAGGCCAGTCTAGATCTCGCCAGGAGTAACGACCGCCGGCGGGTGTGTCCAGGGCGTTACATATGGTCTGTCGTTATGCTAAGAAGTTGGAGCATGAATTATTATTGACTGTCTTCCTTTGTGTGGCGGTCGGGGGCGCGCGATGGTTAACTCCTACCAACCTCCCCCTATGGGCATGCGTAGTAGTACTTTGCTTCGAGGGCTAATAAACTTTCGCAATAAGTATGTGAGTTCTTTATGACTAATGTGAGTCCATGGATTATACGCACTCTCACCCTTCTGCAATTTGCTAGCCTCTTCGGTACCGTGCATTGCCCTTTCTCACATCGAGAGTTGGTGCAAACTTCGCCGGTGCATCCAAACCCCGTGATATGATACGCTCTATCACACATAAGCCTCTTTATATCTTCCTCAAAACAGCCACCATACCTACCTATCATGGCATTTCCATAGCCATTCCGAGATATATTGCCATGCAACTTCCACCGTTCTGTTTTTATGACACACATCATCATTGTCATATTGCTTTGCATGATCATATAGCTGACATAGTATTTGTGGCTCAACCACCGTTCATCATTTTTATACATGTTACGCTAGCATCATTGCACATCCTGGTACACTGCCAGAGGCATTCATATAGAGTCATATTTTTGTTCTAGTATCGAGTTGTAATTTTGAGTTGTAAGTAAATAGAGGTGTGATGATCATCATTATTAGAGCATTGTCCTAGTGAGGAAACGATGATGGTGGCTATGATTCCCCCACAAGTCAGGATGAGACTCCGGACAAAAAAAAATAGAAAAAGGCGAAAAAGAGCCATGAAAAAAAATATAAAGAAAAAAGGGAAAAAAAAGAAAAAAATAAATGAGAGAAAAAGAGAGAAGGGGCAATGTTACTATCTTTTTCCACACTTGTGCTTCAGAGTAGCACCATGTTTTTCATATAGAGAGTCTCCTATTTTGTCACTTTCATATACTAGTGGGAATTTTTCATTATAGAACTTGGCTTGTATATTCTGATGATGGGCTTCCTCAAATGCCCGAGGTCTTCATGAGCAAGCAAGTTGGATGCACACCCACTTAGTTTTCATGTTGAGCTTTCATACACTTATAGCTCTTAGTGCATCCGTTGCATGGCAATCCCTACTCCTCGCATTGACATCAATTGATGGGCATCTCCATAGCCCGTTGATTAGCCTCGTTGATGTGAGACTTTCTCCATTTTTGACTTCTCCTATTTATCTCTATCACCATACTCTATTCCACCCATAGTGCTATATCCATGGCTTGCGCTCATGTATTGAGTGGGAGTTGAAAAAGCTGAAGCGCGTTAAAAAGTATGAACCAATTGCTTGGCTAAAACCGGGGTTGTTCATGATAAATACTTTGTGTGAAGAAGATGAAGCATGACAGGATTATATGATTTTGTAGGGATAATGTTCTTTAGCATTTTTATTTTGAAAGACATGATTGTTTGCTAGTATGCCTGAGTATTGATGTCTTTATATCAAATTATAGACTATTGCTTTGAATCATTTGGATCTTATTATTCATACCGTAAAAGAGAGATTCCTGGCAGAGCCAGTAGGAGCGCCATTACGATCTTGCTGCCGTGGCGCATGCTCAGCAGCGGGCTATCGTGGCGGAGGTGGTGTCTGAAGATCTTGAGGTTGATCAACAGGCGTCTTGCCCTGTGGACGCCGCCGACCGGAACCGCCTGCGCCGTTCGGAGCCACGTCGCGCCCATCATGCGATGGTCACGGTGTGTGTCCCAACGCAGCATCCTTGGACGCCGCAACACCAGGATCTTGACTCGCGCCGGACCAGACGGTGTTGCTCCAGTGGTTTTGTTCGTCGGTGCACCGAGGAGAAGGGAGTGGGACGTCTGCGCTGCCTGCACCAACGTGGCTTCGATCACCAGAATGGTGAGGAAGCTGAGAGTTGGTGTTGCGCGCTCTGCCTGCGCCACTGATACGTCTCCAACGTATCTATAATTTTTGATTGTTCCATGCTATTATAGTATCAATCTTGGATGTTTTTATATGTAATTATATGCAATTATATCATTTCTTGGGACTAACCTATTAACCCAGTGCCTAGTGCCAGTTGCTGTTTTTTGCTTGTTTTTGGCTTTTCAGAGAAACTGTACCAAATGAAGTCCATATGCCATGAAACTTTTTGGAGATTTTTTTTCTGGACAAAAGAAACCTGGGAAGCTTCGGCAGGAGGCCAGAAGCCTCACGAAGGCTTCACAAGGCACTAGGGCGCGCCCCAAGGGGGGCGCGCCGTGGTACCTTGTGGGGCCCACGTGACTCCGTTTGACCCAGTTCCACTTCTATAAATTCACAAATATTGGGAAACCCCCAGAGAGCCAGAAGAAAAAACATTTCCGCCGCCGCAAGCCTCTGTTCTTCCATGATCCCATCTAGAGGCCTTTTTCGGTACTCTGCGGAGGGGGAATCGATCACGGAGGGCTTCTACATCAACCTTGCTGCCCTTCCGATGATGTGTGAGTAGTTTACCATAGACCTACGGGTCCATAGCTAGTAGCTAGATGGCTTCTTCTCTCTCTTTGATCTTCAATACAATGTTCTCCTCGATGTTCTTGGAGTTCTATCCGATGTAATCTTCTTTTGCGGTGTGTTTGTTGGGATCCGATGAATTGTGAGTTTATGATCAGATTATTCATGAGAAATATTTGAGTCTTCTCTGAACTCTTTTATGCATGATTGTTATAGCTTTGTATTTCTCTCCGATCTATCGGTTTAGTTTGGCCTACTAGATTGATTTATCTTGCAATGAGAGAGGTGCTTTGTGATGGGTTCAATCTTGCGGTGCTCAATCCCAGTGACAGAAAGGGACATGGCACATATTTGTATTGTTGTCATTAAGGATAAAAAGATGGGGTTTATTCATATTGCTTGAATTTGCTTCTCTACATCATGTCATCTTGCTTAAGGCGTTACTCTGTTTCATACTTAATACCCTAGATGCATGCTGGATAGCGGTCGATGGGTGGAGTAATAGTAGTAGATGCAGACAGGAGTCGGTCTACTTGTCTCGGACGTGATGCCTATATACATGATCATTGCCATGAATCCGTCATAACTATTTGCTTTTCTATCAATTGCCCAACAGTAATTTGTTTACCCACCGTATGTTTATGTGTTCAAGAGAGAAGCCTCTAGTGAAAACTATGGTCCCTGGGTCTATCTTTATTATATAAAAAACCTAAAAATACCTTGCTGCAATTTATTTACTTTTATTTTAATTAGTAGTTTAGTTTATTTATTTACCTCGATAAGATTTAATCCTTGCAAATAACCACTGAGAGGATTGACAACCCTCTTATTTGCGTTGGGTGCAAGTGTTTGCTCTTGTGTGTGCAGGTGTGCTTAACAGAATTTTGCTTGGTTCTCCTACTGGATTGATAAACTTAGTTCTTAACTGAGGGAGTCTTGCACCTGTACTAGATTTGCACATGGTGATTATTAATTTGTGTTCTTTTTATGGCTTTGTTCTTCCTCCCCCAGTCCACGACCCCTCCTCCAGTCCTTGTATCGTTTGAGGGAGATGTTTTTCCACAATTTCACTAGACAGAACAAGGCCCAGCTTGCAAATGCAGCTTATTCTATCTTGTGCCAGAGTTTTACACAGGAAGAGTTAACTATACTCTTTGCATCATTTTATTGGAATCGCTAAACTGTGGCATGGCCTTTGATCTGACTGGACAATTATCGTTTGTTGGGAAATCTGTGTCAGTTGGCATTATAATTTGCAATCAAAGATGTATCGTCATGTTTTTTTGACAATATGATGTATCGTCATGTTGGTTGGTCTTGGATTATGTTGTTGTTGTTGCCTAGTGATGCATGTTTTGGAAAATATGATTATGTTCCTGCTTGGCTGAGTTGGCTGAATTGGCTGAACTTGCTGGGCCTCAAATTACTATCTTTCGTGTGCTTTGCTGAGATGGTATGCAGACATGAGTGCTACACTGATGAGATATTCAAGTTTTTTTTGCGCTCTGTGGTTTTTCTGGGGAAGTTAAAACCCAGGGATTTGGGTTGGTCGTGTGAACTATAATATGGTCACCTTCGGGGACGGCTTAATCTGATCATCTCCTAGTTACACTGGTGTTATCTCCTTCTACACTGCCTATCGAGTTGATGCTGTTGTGGAGTTGTAATGCAACGTTGGGATGAGTGCAATTGACATGACCACACAAGTAGTACAGGCATTCTGTGCATGCAGCAGGGTGCGGCATGGGTTGCGAACTGGCATGCGCGGGGGTGGTCGTGCAGGGAGCCGCCTGTTCTGAAAAGCTAGCAGGGCAACCTCGCCTACGCATGCTTATAATAACTGAAAAAATGTTTAGTTTTTCTGTTAGTTTTTTTTGGGTGTGCATGACGAAAATGAGAAGAGATGGGATTTTTTGGTTAAGGAATCACACAGCAAGTTCAATCTATATGGTCAAAATGGCATGCATGGTTTATTCATCTCAGGCGCGGACCACACCGGGCGCTTGACTACTGAGCGCGGCTGCTCACTGTGCATTCACTCCGCTCAGTTGGGCTAGCTGTAGGACAAGACAACTGATGAAAGGACAAAAGCCGTTCAAACTTCATGGTGGTGCTGTGACCACGTGTAAAAAAAAGAGACATTGCCCGCTGTGCAATAAGCATACACCTCGCCCGGGCATGCATTGTAAAACGTTCTTTGCACTTAATCCATGGTAGTTAAGTCAATATGTGCATCACAATCAGATAGTTTTTTACGTGTTAAATGAATACCAATCAAAATGTAAAACGTGTTCATTGACGTAAAATAGATTTCACTACCAAGCTCTGACCGGGACCATCGTCTTGCTGTGCACCACATTAGAATTGGTCTAATCATTTGATCCAGCCGGAGAGATCGAATTAACACGAGGGCGCTTAATGAAGGATCGCAAACTTACCTGTCCACTGGCCAGCAATGCTCCACGTCGTGCTTGAAAGAACTTGTGGTCAGCCATGCAAGCACCACGATGTAGGGGGCTGCGCGGACTGTGCGTGAACATACACCAGAGTAGCCATGCTGTGGATACATGTCAGGTGCATCAGGAGCCTAGCTGACTTTTGCATGTGCGTGGGACTTGGCGAGATCAATACGGGCCGAAAAAAAAGCAAATACATGACATATACAATGCCAATGCGCATCCCTGTGGTGATGCAGCGGCCAAGATTCTGGCCTGCCTGCGGCGCGGCCACCATTGGCATTTTTCGATGGTCCCGGGTCTATTTTTATTATATAAAAAACCTAAAAATATCTTATTGCAATTTATTTACTTTTATTTTAATTAGTAATTTAGTTTATTTATTTACCTCGATAAGATTTAATCCTTGCAAATAACCGCTAAGAGGATTGACAACCTTCTTATTTGCGTTGGGTGCAAGTGTTTGCTCTTGTGTGTGCAGGTGCGCTTAACGGAATTTTGCTTGGTTTTCCTACTGGATTGATAACCTTGGTTCTTAACTGAGGGAAATACTTATCTCTACTATACCGCATCATTCTCTCCCCTTCGGGGAAATACCAACGCAGACTACAAGTAGCAGCCACCGGTGCTAGCTACGCCTCCCGCGCTGCCTGCACCAGTGACGCCCTCCGCTCCCCCTGCGCCGGCCGGATCTTCTCCGCCGCCCGCAGGTGTATGCGTCGGAACCTTGGAGGTCGATGGAGCGGCTGCAGACGCGCCCTTCTTCTTGGGTGCCATCACAGATGATGAAGACGAAGTTGACGCGCAAACTACTGACTCAGATTCGCGCAAGCGATTCCCCTACCTCGCGCGCCAAAGATGTCGTGCGTACGACCATCTATGGGGCCATCTAGCCCCTTTGCGGTTCGACTAGGGGAATGCACAAGCACAAAGAGCAGAATCAGCAGAGAACGCAAAGGTTTTTACCCAGGTTCGGGCCACCGTGAGGTGTAAAACCCTAGTCCTGCTTAGGTGTATTATATGTGGAGAGCTCAACTACAAGGTGCGCTTCGTACCGGCAAGGTGCAAAGGGAAGCAGCTACTCATGCAAAGTGAGCTAGAGTGTCTAATGATCGATCCTTGTAAAGGTTACCCTGGCCCTCCTTTTAAAGCCTAAAGGGGTAACCACAGTGGCAAAACAGTCATTAGAAGTTGATTAGATAGCAAACAGTGCTATCATACCTAACTCTGCGGTTTAGGACAAAAGCATTAAATGCGCCGTTAGGTGTCATGTGTAGGAGGAGCCCCGGCAAGGTTCCTGCACCGCTCGCCCAGCTACCTCATATTACCTTGACACGCCTCCTGGACGGGTGTCATTAAAGTTAAATCTCCTTCCAGCAGGCTGACACGTGCCCCGACAAGTCTCACCTAACTGCCTGCGTGGTCGACACCTCACTGATTAACGATTAGCTGCTCGGTGAGGTGGAGCGCTGACGAGCTAGCGAGAGCTTGCCGACACGGAGCTTGCCGGGCCTTCAACTTGCCGGCTCGAATCTTGCCGGCGAGTAATGCCTCCATCTTCAGTACTAGTCAAGTACTTATTGATGCTTCGTCTTGATCTCTTCCTTAGTGCCTTTGCAACTAAGCCTTGAGTCTTGATCTTTGTAATCCCCGGCAAGCCTGGCCATCAAGAATGCTGCTACTGTCTGTGCATAAGTCAGGGTATAAAATACCCACGTTTTATACACCGACACATGGTGTTTCTCATCATGCCACTTAAGCTGATTAGCAAGTGCAACCAAGGTATTAGCTTAGGGTCAAACGCCATTGGTTATGGCATCTTCAGTATAAATCATGTGTTGCGATGAATGGCGTTGCATGAAAGGGTCAAATAGTGAAATACTTCGAACATAGGGTTAGTTTGAGCTAACCTTTGGTAAGGTCAAAGCAGTGATTTTTGCATCAAAGGAGGGAAACAAATAACTGCTTAAATGGTGTCATTGTACATTTTGCTTTCACATGACACATCCACACGATGTCAAATTATGAATATATTTTTGCCACTGTTAGTTTCAATGTCATGTGAAATATGCGTATACTACATTTTGATAGCAACTTGGCCTTGTGTAAGTGGCTCATACATTTCAAAAGATTTTTCTAGGAAAAAGAACATGGATGTAGTGCCTGGTAAAGACAATTATGTACTGATATAGTTTTATTCCAGGTAAAGAACAACATGGTCATTTCATATTTTGTGGAAGAAATTACTAGTGCTCCCATCCATCTTGATACCAACAGAGGTATATAGATTAATTAGCCAAAACTTAATCTACATAGTATGAGCTAGCTATCTAATTTAGAAGACGCTGATAACAACTCCAAAATAAGAATCATGTATCAGGGAGATTATCTATATGTGTATAGCAGATTCCTCCCACCATCAATATGATTGAAATAAAACCATCTATTAGTTCATGGGAAGCTGCCCTGGCAATCTTTCCATCTAATTGTCTAAGTTGTAAAGATAAGTTGGATCAAACTTAACACCAACAGGGATCCTAGTCATCGTGAGGAAACATGCAATAAAAAGCATGAAGTATACAACCAAAAGTTGCCCAGAAATCATCATGTTTTACACCTTTAACCAAGACACAAAGAAAAGATCAAGATACTACTATTCTGGAATAAATGGTCGCGTATTCTTCTTGGATGGTGTGTGGTAGTGTTAAATGGCATTGAAAATCAAAAGGGGAGGGGTATATAACAAGGGGAACATGTGGTGAAGAGTTCACTCGAATTGGAGAGTGACATGTATTTGTAACAAATTTTGAAAATTGGAATGAGATCTATTCAGGAACAGAGGGGGTACAAGATGTACTAGATTTTAATTGGGGTGGGGGGCTAGCTAGAATGAGATGTATTCATGTTAAATAGGTAATGGTTCTTACATCATGATTATCAATGCGGTATTTGCAGTTTGGGAACTCAATATGGAAAGATTGGTGATTGGTTGTGTTTCTTGTCATCACATTAATTGTCCTGATCAATGACATTTGGAATCATATTTTGATGCCTGAGAAATAACAAATTCAATAAATCGTACATGATTGAGATCCCATAGGTCTCAACAAAAAATATCTAGCTTTTTTATATTCAAAAATCTACATGCTTGTACCATACGCAAAACATTGTTAATAAATGTTCATGTAAAAAACTAGCGTGACAAATGCAAAAAAAAATAACTAAGTGCCCCACAATCAATCACGCAAATCCTTTAGCTAATAGGAATAGTATACATCTCCCCCAACAGAACTAGGGTCCTTCCGCCTTCGTCACCACTCCTCTTTTGGTAGATTGCCGGCCTTCTCCTCCTCTATCGACTTTGTTGGTGGGAGGCTCGAATCTAGCGGTGGGTGATACGTCTCCAACGTATCTATAATTTATGAAGTATTCATGCCATGTTTATTATAGTTTTGTATGATTTTGGTGCACTTTTATATGGCTTTTATATGATTTTTATGGACTAACATATTGACCTAGTGCCCAGTGCCAGTTGCTGTTTTCTACTTGTTTTTGGTTTTCCAGAAATTCCATATCAAATGAAGTCCAAATGCAGCAAAACTTTTTGACGATTTTTTATGGAAGGAAACAGACCCAGGAAGCTTCGGAGGAGCAGCAAAAGAGCCACAGGGGCCCCACGAGCCACCCGGGCGCGCCTGCCCCCCAGGCGTGTCCTGGTGCCTCATGGGCCCCCTGTGGCCCCTCTTCGCGTGATTCCAACGCTGAAAAATCATATATATTTAGAAACCCTCAAAAGTTAACCTAGATGAGTTTTTACGCCGCCGCAAGCCTCTGTACCAAAGAGATCTCATGTATAGCCCTTTCCCGGCACCCTGCCGGAGGGGGGAATCATCAACGGAGGCCATCTTCATCATCCCAGCGGTCTCCATGACGAGGAGGGAGTAGTTCACCCTCGGGGCTGAGGGTATGTGCTAGTAGCTATGTGTTTGATCTCTCTCTCTCGTGTTCTTGATTTGGCACGATCTTGATGTACCACGAGCTTTGTTAATATAGTTGGATCATATGGTGTTTCTCCCTCTTTATCTTGTTGTGATGAATTGAGTTTTTACATTTGAGGTTTCACTATTATCGGATTGAATATTTTTATGGATTTGAGAACACTTGATGTATGTCTTGCATATGAATACCCGTGGTGACAATGGGGTATTATATTGATTCACTTGATGTATGTTTTGGCACTCAACTCGCGGATTCCCGAGGTGACATTGGGGTAATCTATGCATAAGGGTTGATGCACGTTTTCGTCCTACTTTCTCCGGTAGAAATCCTGGGGCACTCTTTGAAGTTCTTTGTGTTGGATTGAATATTATGAATCTGAAATTGTTTGATGCATATTGTATAATCAACTCACGGATAATTGTGGTGACATTGGAGTATCTAGGTGACATTAGGGTTGGTTGATGTGTATCATATGGTGTTATTTTAGTACGAACTCTAGGGCTGTTCGTGACACTTACAGGGATGGCTCAATAGATTGATCGCAAAATATAACTTTGAGGTGGTTTCGTACCCTACAACAATTTCTGTCTTATGTTCTCCACTAATAGGAACTTTGGAGTGATTCTTTATCGCACGTTGAGGGATTGTTATATGATCCAATTATGTTAGCATTGTTGAGAGATTGCACTAGTGAAAGTATGAACCCTAGGCCTTGTTTTCAAGCATTGCAATACCATTTGTGCTCACTTTTGTTACTTGTTACCTTGCTTTTTTTATATTTTCTGATTACAAAAACCTATATCTACTATCCATACTACACTTGTATCACCATCCCTTCGCCGAACTAGTGCACCTATACAATTTGCCATTGTATTGGGTGTGTTGGGGACACAAGAGATTTCTTGTATTTGGTTGCAGGGTTGTTTGAGAGAGGCCATCTTCATCCTACGCCTCCCACGGATTGATAAACCTTAGGTCATCCACTTGAGGGAAAATTGCTACTGTCCTACAAAACTCTGCGCTTGGAGGCCCAACACGAGTCTACAAGAATAAGTTGTGTAGTAGACATCAAGCTCTTTTCTGGCGCCGTTGCCGGGGAGGTGAGTGCTTGAAGGTATATCTTTAGATCTTGCAATCAAATCTTTTAGTTTCTTGTTTTAGCACTAATTTGGTTTATAAAAGAAAACTACAAAAAATATGGAATTGAGGTTGCCTCATATTATTCATCTTTATAATGTCTTTCTTGAAAATGATGGAGCAGAAAATCATGCTCAGTTGATAGAAGAAGAATTCAATAAAATGTTTGGCATAAAATCTTTGAATGATGAGCATGATTGCAATGTTGTCAGTATGAATTCTATGAGTATCCATGATGCTAATAATATGCAAAGCCACAAGCTTCGGGATGCTATGTTTGATGAAGATGATATTTTTAGTCCCCCAAGTTTTGATGAGAAAATTTATTATGATGATTGCATGCCTCCTATCTATGATGATTATTGTGATGACATGTATACTATAATGAATAATGATAAATATGAAACTTTTCATCATGATTTTAATGTTCAATTGGATTATGCCAATCAAGTATCTCATGATAGTTATTTTGTTGAGTTTGCTCCCACTATTATGAATGAGAAGAAAATTGCTTATGTGGAGAGTAGAAAAATTTCTATGCTTGTGGATCGTAAAAAGAATGCTTTATGTGATAGCTATATTGTTGAATTCATTCATGATGCTACTGAAAATTATTATGAGAGAGGATCATATGCTTGTAGGTGTTGCAATAATATCAAGTTTCCTCTCTATGTGTTGAAAGTTTTGAAGTTATGCTTGTTTTGCATTCCTATGCTAGTAGATTCTTGCTCCCATAAATTGTTTGCTCACAAAATCCCTATGCATAGGAAGTGGGTTAGGCTTAAATGTGCTAGTCATATGCTTCATGATGCTCTCTTTGTGTTTCAATTCTTTACTTCTATGTGAGCATAATTGAAATCATCATGCCTAGCTAAAAGGCATTAAAGAAAAGCGCTTGTTGGGAGACAACCCAATATTTATACCTACTGTTTTTGTGTGTTCACATTATTAAGCTACTGTAGTAATCATGTTTCATATGTTTTCTGTCATGGTGGTACGACCATCTATGGGGCCATCTAGCCCCTTGTGGTTCGGCAGGGGAGATCGACGTGCACAATGAGCAGAATCAATGGGGGATGCAAGGGATTTACCCAGGTTCGGGCCGCTGAGAAGCGTAAAACCCTACTCCTGCTTTTGGTGTATTGATTGGATGAAAGCACAAGTACAAGGAGTGCTTCTCCCGGCAAGGTGCGGAGAGAGCTGCTACGCGAGACGTGCAAGTGCTTGAAAAGGGGTCCGAATCCCTCTAACTGTTGCCTTGGCCCTCCTTTTATAGATAAAGGGGTCACCACAGTGGCAAAACAGTAATTACATAGCGATTTGATAGCAAACAGTGCTATCATACCTAACTCTGCCAGTTTTAGGACAAAGGCATTAAATGCACCGTTAGGTGTCATGTGGAGAGGTAGTCCCAGCAAGGTTTCTGCACCGCTTGCCCTGCTACCTCGTATTATTCTGACACGGCTCCTGGACGGGTGTCTTGAGAGGCAAATCTTCTCCCCGCGTGCTGACACGTGTCTGACAAGCCTTACCAACCAGCCTACGCGGTCGACACCTCACTGATTAGCGACTAGCTGCCCGATGAGGTGGAGCGCTGGTGAGCTGGCGAGAGCTTGCCGGTACGGAGCTTGTCGGGTCCTCACCTTGCCGGCAAGAAATGTATTCATCTGCGCTACTAGTTGAGTACTTGTTGGCGCTGTGTCTTGAGCTCCTCTCCAGTAGCTTCTGCAATTGGGCTTTGAATCTTGGTTCTGGCGGTTCCCGGCAAGCCCTGGCCGGCAAGGAGGCTGCTACTGTCTGTGCATAAGTCAGGGTATAAAATACCCATGTTTTATACACCAACCGGAGCCCCCGGGCCTGGGCCATACGCACGTCCGAAGCGTCGTTGGGCTAGGCCCAAACAATGCACAGACACGTGGCGGGAAAACTGCCGCTGTAGTTTTTCATCATGATGGATATCATCCTTTGAGATCTTCTTTGCTTCTTCATTAGTCTGGTCTTGGGGACGCCATTGGTCACCTCCCGGCAAACCTTGTCGGGTGGACGGCCTGTAGGCGCGCTCAGACCAGGGGTGCGCTCACATGCGGGGTGCCGTTGGTTCAAATCGAACAGGCGCATAGTCACGCGTGGCAAAGGATAACTGCCATGCTTATCTTTACTTCTCCTTTTTCTGCGCCCCTCCATCATGCGCGTCTACATGCATGCAGGGTAGTGGATTGGTGGAGAAGGGCTGCCATTGGAGTGATGCGCTGGGCCAGGAGGCGCAGGGCGTGGGATTGGCGAACGTGGGCGGTTGCTGGAGTAATGCGCCCGTCAGAAGCGCAGGACGTGGGATAGGCGATCGTGGGCGGTTGCCCGAAGATGGTGAAGAGCCAGTTCCCCGCACTCCCATATAAAGAGGGGGCTTGCGGGATGCGATGCTCACCCATCTCCTCCTGACTCAATCTCCAGCCACCGCCGCCTCTTTCTCAAATCTTCTTCTTCTTCCCCGCATCCGACGACGACATGGCGAGGGGAAGAGGGCGCGGTCGTGCCCCCGCCGCCGTGGCGAGGGCTTCTTCCCGGCTCTATGCTCAAGCTTCGGCCGCAGCTGCAGAGGCTGGCTCCAGTGCTCAAGGGAGGGCCGCGGCCCGTGGCCGTGGACGAAGCGGTGCCCGCGGTCGGGACGGCCGTGGCGGCGCGCTTGCTGCTCCGTCTTCGGCCCCTCCTTCGCCGGCAGAAGGCCACACGGAGGACACGGCGGAAGAGTTCGTCTTGGAGTTGCGCGATCAGCCACGGAGCTGGTTGCGAATTCCTCGCCTCTTTGCCAGGGAGATGGAAGGCCGCCATCTGCACGGCTTATGGTTGCACGTGGACGGTTGCTGCAACGGCCCAGTCTGGGTAACCGTTGAAACCTCCAACAATGGTATTATGTACCTTACGCGCGGGTGGAAATCTTTTGCCCATGCCCGTTGCTTAGGGCAAGGGCACCTCCTTCACTTCCGGCTGAACGGACCAGACGTGCTTGTTGTGAAGTTCTTCGGGGCTTCAGGCGCTCGTCTGGAGTGCTGCGCGAAGAGCTCGAGCGACAGCGACACTGCTTCCTCCAGCGATGCTGAGGATGACGATGATGACGGCGATGACGACGGCTCTCCGGGCGTGAAGATCGAAGACGACGGCGAAGAGTCTGGCTGATCGCAGGCAGCACCATCATCTGGCCTTCCGGGAACAAGCCGGACTCCGCCTAGGCGCCCCTTTTGCCCTTCTTGCACTCAAGATAAACCCTGGCAAAGGGCTAACAAAAATGTAGTCGAGTGCCTTTTCAATGAATATCTATCATTGTCGGACTCAGACAAATGTATGCTGTTTCCCTTGTTTTATTTGCCTTTGTACGAATGTGTTCCCTGTGCTTATTGGAAACTTGCCGGTGCGCATACTTGCCGCGAGCGCTTCGAGGAACGGGTCCTTAGCAGCCTGCTGGAAGTGTCGCTGCCGGCAAGGCTACTTGCCGGGACAGAATGCAGCTGCTAGGCTTGCCGAGTGGACTCGAGGCAAGCTAGAGCGCAGACCGATCACGACAAGGCTCCTTTCGCGTGCAGGTGTCTCATACGAAGCTCATAATCGTTCAAGGGTAAACGCGAATGTAACAAAGAAATTTTTTCAAAGTTTTCCAACTTAGCTTTTCCTTGCGTTGTTTCTTTCGTTGCATAAAATGATCACTTGAACGCCATTAAAATGGTACCCCATCTCCACTACCCCCGGGAAACTTGCACGCGAGGGATCCTTCTATCCTTTTAAGAAAAAGAAAGAAGAGAAAAGAGTGGGTTGGGAACCTTGACGGTTCATCAGTCATTTCATACAAACTAAAGTGTAAATCACAACATCACATGTATTTACATATAAATGAATATGTACGAGGAGTTGCGAAAACACTTAGCTTTATTATGCACAGGATCTGCGGCTGGCTTTGTACAAAGGGTTACATGTCTTGCCGACAAAGCTTGTACAAAAGGGGTTGCCGGGAGGTCTCCCGGCAACTGCACCTCACGGGTAGAACTTGCGAAGATGCTCAATATTCCATGAGTTTTGCACAAGGGTGCCATCCTCGGTCCCCAGACGGACTGCGCCAGGTCTGGTGACTCGTACTATCCGGTAAGGGCCTTCCCACTTCGGCGTCAACTTGTTTGACCCCTTGGCGGACTGAACGCGCTGAAGAACAAGGTCGCCTTCCTCAAGGCTCCGGGCATGCACTTTGCGGCTATGGTAGCGGCGCAAGGCTTGCTGGTAGCGTGCAGCTCGCATAGCTGCCCGGAGATGATCTTCCTCAAGGAGCGTTGCGTCGTCTTGCCGCAGTTGCTCTTGCTCAGCTTCATTGTAAGCGAGTACTCGAGGTGACCCGTATATGAGTTTTGTGGGGAACACCGCTTCTGCACCGTAGATTAGGGAGAAGGGCGTTTGGCCGGTAGCTCGATTTGGTGTCGTTTTGAGTGACCAAAGAACCGCCGGCAACTCATCAATCCAGTGTCTTCCACACTTGCGCAGCTTGTCAAAGGTTCTTGTCTTGAGGCCACGCAGCACTTCAGCATTCATCCTCTCCGCCTGGCCGTTGCTTCTCGGGTGAGCAACAGACGCAAAACAAATTTTGCTGCCAAGGTCTTGGATATACTGCATGAAGGTGCGGCTCGTGAATTGTGTGTCGTTGTCGGTGATGGTTCTGTTAGGAACCCCGAAACGGCAAACTAATCCTTTGAAGAACTTGACGGCTGATTGCGCTGTCACCTTTCTCATTGGCTCCACCTCAGGCCACTTTGTGAACTTGTCGATGGCGACGTACAAGAACTCAAAGCCCCCGGCAGCACGGGGGAAGGGGCCCAAGATATCGAGCCCCCAGACCGAAAAGGGCCAGGAGAGAGGGATTGTTTGGAGAGCTTGAGCTGGTTGATGTATGTTCTTCGAATGGAACTGGCATGCTTCACACTTGGTTACTAGCTCAGTTGCATCCTGGAGGGCTGTGGGCCAATAGAAGCCTTGTCGGAATGCCTTGCCGGCAAGTGCCCTTGATTCTATGTCAGAGCCACAAATGCCTCCGTGTATCTCCGCCAACAGCTTTAGTCCATCTTCCCGGCAAATGCACTTTAATTTCACACCGTTTGGCCGCTTTCTGTATAGAATGCTATCCACAAACTGATACATACTTGACTGCCGGGCTACTTTCTCAGCTTCTTCTTGCTCATCGGGAAGTTCTCCTGTTTGAAGGAAATGGACTATCTGTTGTGCCCATGCCGGAGCCCGCGGCTCGACGACAAGGACTAAAGGCATCTCTTCGGCCATGGGAGCGCTTGCTTCTGCCGCAAGAACCTGAGGTTCCGCGCCAGGCGGCTGCTTACTGGTAACCGTCTTGTTGTTCCCGGCAACATCCTTGTCGACGGCTGCTGGGAGCTCTGCCAGGAAATACTTGCCGTTATTCAACTTCCTTCTCTTACTGGCCTGCGTTGATGGAGTGACTGTTGGTTGATTCAAATGGAGCACAAACGTTCCCGGTTCCACGAGAAGCTTTTGTGCGGCACACTTTGACAGGCTATCAGCAATGCTATTTTCCGCACGAGGGACGTGCTCTGTTTGTAATCCGTCAAAGTGTTCTTCCAATTTCCTCACTTGTTCCACATATGCTTCCATCAACGGGCTCTGGTAATCTTTGTTTACTTGCTTCACAACGAGCTGCGAATCCCCGCGGATGATCAATTTTTTGATCCCAAGGTCCACTGCGATCCGAAGACCGGCAAGGAGTCCTTCATACTCGGCAGTGTTGTTTGTGGCTTGCTCCCTGGGAAAGTGCATTTGGACCACATACTTGAGGTGCTCCCCGGTGGGTGCGACGAGCAGCACTCCGGCACCGGCGCCTTGCAGCGAGAAGGCACCGTCAAAGTACATGATCCACTCTTTGGCTGTCTCTTTGCCGGGGAGAGCTGTTTCTTGAGTCTCCTCGTCTTGCGTTGGTGTCCATTCAGCAATGAACTCCGCCAAGGCTCTGCTTTGGATGGTTGACGTGCTTTCAAACTTGAGTGCAAAGCTTGACAATTCCAACGCCCACTCCACTATCCTGCCAGTTGCCTCTGGATTTCTCAAGATGCGTTGCAACGGAAAGCGGGTGACGACGGTGATCTCATGTGCTTGGAAGTAGTGACGCAGCTTTCTCGAGGCCATAAGGAGGCCGAAAAGCAATTTCTGCACTTCAGAGTATCTTGATCTAGCCCCCTGCAGGAGGGAACTAACAAAATACACAGGTTGCTGCACCATCTTCTTCTTTGACATATCTTGTTGACCAACTTCACTTGCTTGCGCTACCTTTGACTTGTCGGCACCAGGCCTTGCCGGAGAAGATTCCGGTTTGTCGCCGGACGGGCTTGCCGTGGCTGCTTCTTCGTCATCGACTTCTCTCTGCGCCACTAATGTAGCACTAGTCACTTGATTTGTTGCCGCTGCGTATAGCAGCAACGGCTCTTGTGGTCTAGGTGCAACTAGTGTTGGTGCGGAGGAGAGGTATCTTTTCAGGTCCTGTAGCGCGGCCTCCGCTTCCAGAGTCCATTTCATCGGACCTGCCTTTTTCAAAATCTTGAAAAATGGCAGGGCGCGCTCAGCGGATCTTGAAATGAACCTACTCAAAGTAGCAACACAACCGGCAAGACGCCGCACATCCTTGACGCTTCTTGGTGCTTGAATCTACTCAATTGCTTTGATCTTGTCGGGATTTGCTTCAATTCCGCGTTGCAATACAAAGAACCCAAGAAGCTTGCCAGATGGGACGCCAAACACACACTTCTCGGGATTGAGCTTCAGGTTGATTTTGCGCAAGTTTGAGAATGTTTCTTCTAAGTCTTGGATGAGGGTTGACTTGTCCTTGGTTTTGACTACTATATCATCCATGTATGCTTCCACATTCCTGTGCAGCTGGGGCTCAAAACCAATCTAGACTGCCCTCGCAAATGTTGAACCGGCACTCTTTAATCCGAAAGGCATACGTACGAAGCAGTACGTGCCACATGGAGTAATGAATGCGGTCTTCTCCTCATCCTCCTTGGCCATGAATATCTGATGGTATCCAGAGTATGCATCAAGGAAGGAGAGCAAATCACAGCCGGAAGTAGAGTCTACAATTTGATCAATGCGCGGCAAGGGGAAAGGATCCTTTGGACATGCTTTGTTAATATCAGTGTAGTCAATAC
The DNA here is from genome assembly GCA_039707655.1 of Elymus sibiricus. NCBI lineage: Eukaryota > Viridiplantae > Streptophyta > Magnoliopsida > Poales > Poaceae > Elymus > Elymus sibiricus. Next base: position 325,200,969 of record CM077670.1, read on the forward strand.
AAAGTCTCCACTTTCCGTTTGCTTTGCGCACCACAACTGGATTTGCCAACCAAGTTGGATGCAGTACACCTCTAACCAATCCTACTGCTTCAAGCTTCTTGATCTCTTCGGCAATGAACTGTTGCCGCTCCAACGCTTGCTTCCGAACTTTTTGCTTGACGGGCCGGGCGTAGGGACAGACAGCAAGGTGGTGCTCAATTACCGCCCTGGGAACGTCGGGGATGTCAGATGGTCGCCATGCAAACACATCGACATTCGCCCGTAGGAAGGCAATGAGCGCGCTTTCCTATTTGCTGTCAAGGGTGGCACTGATGGTGAAGGTATCGTCAGTGCCGTCCTCCCTCGCTGGCACCTTTTTTGTTGCCGGTGAAGCAGCTTTGGATTTCTTACCGGCAGAGCACTCCAGCAAGTCTTCAACAGGCGCGCAGCACTCCGAAGAGGTGCGCTTCCTGGAATCCTTGCTAGAGGTCTTGCTGGACATCTTACTTTCCTTCTTCTTGGCGGGAGCTGGCGCCTTGGCGGCCTCTGCTGCAACCGCATCTCTGTACATCTTGTCGATGCAAATGACTGCATCTTTCTTGTCGGAGTTGATGGAAATGACACCCATCGGCCCTGGCATCTTCAATGTGTTATAAGCATAGTGAGATGCTGCCATGAACTTCGCCAAGGCTGGGCAGCCAAGAATTCCATTGTATGGCAAAGGGATCTTGACAACGTCAAATACAATCTTTTCCGTTCTATAGTTCAGTTCCCCGCCAAACGTCACCGGTAATGTGATCTTCTCCTTGGGCTGACTTCTTCCCGGGTTCACTCCTTGAAACGTGCCTGTCTTCTCGAGTTCCTCGTCGGGGATTTGCAGCCTCTTGATAACTTCTGGTGAAATCAGGTTCAGGCCGGCCCCACCGTCAACTAACATCTTTGTTACTTGGAGGTTGCGAATTGTTGGTGAAACCAACAACGGCAAACACCCAACCGCAGTTACGCGATCAGGGTGGTCCTCAGCATAAAAAATGATAGGCGTGTGTGACCATTTGAGTGGCTTTTGAGAGCCCATTGCCGGTTCCGCCGCATTAACCTCACGCACCCATTGCTTAAGCTGGCGGTGAGAGGAGTGCAAAGATGCCCCTCCGTCAATGCACATAGCGTCTGTTGCCTTCTGGAATTCTTGTTCACTGGTCTCATCATCATCCTCTTCGTCGCTCCCATCATCTTCCTCTTTCTTGTCTCAGCCTCTTGCAGGTTTCTCCTTCTACTGCTTGGCCTTGCCGCGGCGGCCTCCTCAACCACCATGGCCCTTTTTGCCGGATCCACTGGTACCATCTTGACCTTTATCTTTGTCACGCTTCTCGTATTCAGCTTTCTGTTTCTCAACAAGGTGCTCGACTTGCCGGAATTCTTGGAGATCGTGGCCTTTGGTACGGTGAATCTTGCAGTATGGTCCGTCAGACTTGCCGGCTTTCTCGTTTGCCGCCGCCTCCTGGCAAGCGGCGCATACAGCTGCCTCCTTGCCGGAGTTCTCAGTTTTGGCTTTCTTGGCGGACTCAGAGTTGCCGGACCCTTCGACGGCCATAACAGTTTTACCTTTGCGCTTCCTGTTACGCTTTCGGTCCTTTTTCCTCGGGGTGGCAGCATCATCGTCCTCAGAATCTACCTCGGTACCAGTGTCCTCCCCGGGAAGCCTCCTTCCTTCCTCGGCACGTGCACACTTGTCCGCCAATGTGTAAAGCTCGTTGACGGTCTTGGGCAACTTGATGTTCATTTTCTCCCGCATCCTCCGATTGCGCACATTCGTGTGAAAGGTGGCAATCACGGCTGCGGGGTGTACATATGGGATATTGTGGTCACGCGACTGAATCTCTGGATATACTTGCGCAAAGTTTCACCATCTCTTTGCGGGATCACCTGCAGATCGCCGGGCTTCCCAGGAGCTTTGTTGTAGGGTAACGCAGCAGAAAACAAAAATTTTCTGACCTACGCACCAGCCCAGGACCACTATGGAGACTGCATACAAGATTTGATCTTTTCGTTACCGACTCGTAGCGTAGCGGAAGTAGAGTCGATGACTTTGCGGTGCAGATCCCCGCAGCTAGGATTTTACAACCTCCCAACCACGAGGATGTTCTCCCTCGTCTGCCCCTCGGACAGCCCACCAGGAGGCAGTCGGACAGTCCCTTAGATGGTGTCACGGACAGCCCTTCGGGAGGACCTTTGAAACTCAGACGGTCACTCAGACAGCCCTTCGGGAGGACCCTCGAAACTCGGACGGTCACTCGGACAGCCCTTCGGGAGGCACTCTTGAACTAAGACCGAAACTACGATCTCTCTATGGAGTTGCACACATACGGTGTCATCTATCCGGCAGGGCTTCGCCGTCCAGAACTAGTTCCCACCGGAACCCAGACAGCCTTTCGGCTCTACAAAACTATTTTGCGGGGAGGGAGAGAGAAGCCAAAAATGTCATGGCATGTGTATGAGAGCAAGGGATGAGAGTGGAGAGCATCTCTCCACCTCTATGTATAGGAAAGCCAAGGGGTAGGATGGGCATTCAAAATACCAAAGTACCCCCAATTTATGTCACACATAAAGGGCATAAAGGGAAGAAAAGAAAGGCATGTGGAGCTCCATGGAGGAGCTCCACCTTGGCCGGCCACAAGCATGCCCCCCCCAAAGGGGGTTCTTTAGTCCCTAAGTCTTTCTAGAAGCCTTTTGGGAAAAGTCCCAAAAGGTGGCTTTCCAAAAAATTAACCATAAAGTGATTTTCACTATTCACAAAGACAATTTTCCACGACTGTTAAATCCGAAAATATTTCTGTGGGTCTTAGAACAATTCCAGTACCCACTAAAATAATTTTGGACGCGTTCCAAAACAATTCCGGATTAGTGATTTTCATGTGCGAAAAGCAAACAAAGCGGTTCCGGCAGCTCCGGAACATTTCCGGGTTTTTTCTCCAAAAAATCCCAGAAGTTCCCAGACCAATTCTGGCACCCTCCAAGAATTTCCAGACGTGTGCCGAAACCAATTTTACTTAATGGTATATCCTGAAACAACTTTTCCGTTTTACCAAACCCTTCCGGTGTCCTCTCTCTCCGGAACTTTTCCGTTGTCTCCGAAACTTTTCCGGTGACTTTCTCTCAGACTCCCTGTCTAGTATTCAGCAGATAGATGACCCTTAAGCGTGTGACCCTATAGGTTCGGTGAAGTATAGACATGACCTGGAACACCTTCCGATCAATGATCAACATCGGAGCTGTGGACACCCATATTGACCCCTATACCCACACGAATGAATATTCGAGTGAACCTCCAGTTTGCCATGTGCTATTCCTGTTGCTTCGCGATATGTTACAAATACCCGAGGTGAGAATCATCGGCATCCCCGTGGATCAACACTTGTCCACAATGCCAGTTACCTCGTTACAGGTTTTGTTCTCTTTTCTCGTTTCCGTGTTCCGGCATCCCTGTGATCAAATCACAATGTGTCTGGCCAGACGATGGTGGATACCGTAACACCGAGAGGGACCAGAGATATCTCTCCATCGTCGGAGGAGCAATTCCCAATCTTGAGCTATCAAGTTACTTGACATACTTTCCCATGAACCCGTAAGCCGCCGTAATAGCCACCCAGTTACGGATGACGTTTAACAAACCCCAAAGTTCATGAATCAAGCATGAAGAAACTCGATACTCTCATGGTCCGAGGAATTATGCAAACGTAAACTTTCCCTGTGTTATTAACCATTAACTTGTGACGAATGTATCTCATAGCATAACATCAATTCGGGTCGATTCAACACAAGTGTTCTGCTAACATTGTGCCCTCAAAGTTGCCGGCATAGTCATGCCCATGATCAGGAAAACAGAACCTTCATGCAACACTTGAGCCAGTCTTAGAGGCATGACTAGGAATACATTTTACCGTTTATTATTCCACACGTGCATATGAGTCTTCCTCCGAGCCTCGTGGTTATTGTAGACTCAAGAACCATAGCAGTTATAGCATGGAACATAAACACAATTATGAACATGGAGATAAAAAATAACATTTATTATTGCCTCTAGGGCATATCTCCTACAGAATCCCACTTGCACTAGAGTCAATAATCTAGTTAATGCTAATGCACTTTACACCTATGGCATACCGGTGTAAAATATGCTTCGCTTGTGGCATAGCCTGATGTCCAATGGATCTGACAACTTCAGCTCCGTGTGTATCTTTGCATATCCTCGCGTTTTCATGCTTTCCCAAAATTCATATTTTGTGTGGACTTGGCTTTGTATATATGTGAATCACAGGTCAAACCTTGATTCCTCAGACTGAGCTATGGAGCAACTATCTGCAATAGTGTCCCATTGACCAAAGCCATCTTGGAACCATACTAAGTTCATGAATGAACTATATGATTCAACATCTTCTACGTCGCTTTGAAAGCGGCAACATACTTAGCCTTTGTTATAGAATTCGCCACAGTAACCTGTTTGGAACAATTTCCAACTACTGCGCCACCATATCGTGTATTACACAAAACCCTTAACTTTAAATCGAAAATCGCATGGAGCATTGATGAAGACTGTATTGATGTAATTACTTACAATGAGCACTTTCATTATCTCTGCTTGCGAGAAAACATGTCATCAGTGCTACTTTAGTACTTAATGACATTTTCCACTGTTGTCCCATGATCAGTACTTTGATCACTTTGGTATCTATACTCGCAACAGCTTTGGGAGTATCGGACATATCTGGTTGTTTTACATACCATGGAATACATGATTAATCCAAACACAAGAGTGTGTGGAATCTCCATCATGTATTTTGCTCATCAGTGTTTTGGGACACCGAGTCTTGCAAAAACCCTTTCCATGTGACTTCGGCAAGAATCACTCCTTGGCGTTTTAATGCTAAACTGTTTTAGCATCTTGTCAATATGTATTTTTGCTTAGCCCTATTAGGCAATTCTATCTCGCAGATAATTATGCCTAATATCAAGGCTACTTAGCCCAAGCACTTTATCGAAAAACTATTTTCACTGAAGTCCTAATACGTGTCAAGAAATTTATTTCCAACCAACAATGTGTCAAGCACACAAGGTTTTCAGAAATATTATTTTGCTCCCACTTACTTTCTTGTATCCACAAGCATCTTCGTTATCCATTGATGAAATCAAACTCTTTTGACTATTTCATCAAAAACGAAGATTCTAACTCCATTTTGCTCTCTTCTGTCCATTGCTGGAACTCTGAAGATTGCATACTCACTAGCATCCTCTGGATCGACAAAATACTTTGGATTGTATCACATGTAAGTCCTAGGTTGCATTTCCATCACATGGAATTCCTTTTGGCTTCCATGTATCATATCTCAAGATTGAAATATGTATTAATTGCTAGTTTAACCCGATCTGACTTTAAGCATCGCTACGGTGAGACAACCTCATCGTAGTTAACTCCTTGAACTTGTTATTGCAACAAGTCCAGCTTTATGGATAAAACATTTTATCCACATCAGTTTGTAGTTCCATTAATGTTCGATAGACTTCAAGTCTTTCGAAGGGTTCATAAAGATATGATCTTGAATCATTTATATGGAAACTATCTCGGATTGTATTGGCATTTAGCCAATTCCAGAGTCAGGGCCCATCAACGCTTTCTTGTGTATCATAGGTATACTGTTGTCTAACAACAATATCTCGTTTGCGCACCTGAGAGGTTTGCACGAGTTTTGTCTACGTGGTTCAGCTGCAAGTTCGACCGAAGTCCATACATCTCATGTAGAGGCTTCCGTATCAATCGCAGTAGGAAACTCTGGAATCACTTCCAAGGTTTCTTTCCTTTGAACTGATGACGAAGATACTGTTATCTCGTCGAGTTGCACTGTTCTCCCACTCACCTTTTTGCAAGAACCATTCTCTTTTAAAAGCATACCGTTCTTTGTGGCAAAACCTTTTGCCTCGGTATAGTGGTGGGGGAATTCCCAATAACTTGGGATAACCTACAAAGTAGCACTTTTCTGATTTGGAATAGGTTTGTAAATATTTTACACAAGCCCCATATTCCAAATGTTAAGAAAAGACATAACATGGTTGGGTGTACCATACCATGGAGTCATTTTAACAGATCTGATGGTGCTCTTTTCAGTGTAAAAGCCACAGTCTCTAAAGCATTACTTTTAAAAGGGATAATGCCAAATTGATTTATGTCATCTTTGATCTTACCATGTCATAAATGGTTTGAATACATCTTCATGGATGTACCACTCACAGTGGAGTTCCGGGAGGTGTAAGTTATGAAACTCTTTTCACAACTCATCAGACATTCGCTAAATTTGTAACTCAAAATATTCCTTTCCGCAATCAAATTACAGAAACATAATTTTCTTGTTACAATAATTTCTACTTCATTTTGAAAACCTTTTGAATGACTTCAAAAGATCCAGACTTACGTCTCATCAAGTAAATATCCATATATCTACTTGAGTCATTTCAGAAGACAGACAAATCCACTGTCAGCAACAACATTTATCGGACTACATACATCAAAATGTATGATCACCAATAAGTTCGTTGCTCGTTCCTTATGGCCTGTGAATGGTATTTCAGTCACTTCACTTTTTAGAGGAAATTTGCAAGTGCCAGATGATTCATAATCAAATGACTTCAAAATCCATCATTATGGAATTTCTCCATGCGGGTTTCTCCAATGTGACCAAATGCAGTGCCACACATGTGTGGTATTCTTTTAGTCTTGCGACATTTAGCGTCAATTTTATGGATGTATCATATTACCATCAATATTCATAACATACATCTCATCCAAGATGGAAGTATGACCCTTATGTTACTCATAATACTGAACAACAATTGTTCTTTTATGAACAACACTCTTGCAACAAACATCATGCAAATGGGTTAGAGTGTGTAAAACTCTAAAATGAATTATGAAAGTAAATACAGAGGTAATGTATTATTATCAATATTCATAACATACATCTCATTCATAATGAAAGTATGGCCCTTAAGTTATTCATAACATCGAACATCAAAAGTTCTCTTATGAACAACCTTCTTGCAAGATACCTTATGCAATGGGCTAGAGTGTTTAAAACACTAAAATGAATCATGAAAATAAATACAGACAGTAATACACCGATGGAAGGTATAGTAACATTTACTATATTCCCAGCGTGTATCTGAACCTCACTCCGGCAAGTCTTTTAGGCCGTAGTAGTTCTTGCATCGAGTCGCAACAGAATGCAATCGAGCGGGTATCTCTGTGATCAACTCACAATACCCAAGAATTAGTGATTAACATGTTTAATCATAATTCTCACGAACTATTTCTTTTGACCAGCCTTCCATACATCAATAACTTGTATGACTTTCATACACGAGCTGGACATTCCAGTCTTTTTCCCTTTTTGCCTTTATACTTCTAACAGTTTTACTTCCAATAATTCTCCTACTCTCAGAAGAAGCACCAACTTGAAGAGTGGCGTCAGCCCCGGACTTCCTAGGTGTGTAAGTCATACTAACACCCTTCGGACATTTCCTTTCTCTTAAGTTGTTGTTTTATTCACCATCATCATATGACAGGCGTTCTACTGGATCCCTCTGTTATTAGTCAAATGCATAGTAAACACTTTTACTAATGGTTTGCAAAACAAACATTGCTTTGGATATCACATATCTTTTAGCCTTTGTTTGTGTCTGAAAAATGATTTTCAGTTCCATGAATATCACATAGCTATCCCAAACTTTTGAAGTTCGGGTCTCATGGAAGCAAACATATTGCACTTGACCGTAACGGAATTCTAGCTTTTGGATCGAAGGACGAGAGTCACATTATCCATAGCATTAGCGGGAGAATACCAAAAGCATGCGATAGGACAAAGTCCTTCTCGGCATTCGCGTGGTTATTGTAGAGTCAAGAACCATAGCAGTTATAGCATGGAACATAAACACAATTATGAACATTGAGATAAACAATAACAATTATTATTGCCTCTAGGGCATATCTCCTACATTTGTGGCCTCCGGTAAAAGCACCAACAAACTCATTGCAGAGATCGGACCACGAAGAAATGGAGTTCTCCGGCAAGTTCATCAGCCAAGATCTCACGTTGGGCTTTAGCACCAACAGAAAGTAATTGACAAGGATCTTCTCATCTCTTCCCCCGGCAGCTTGTACGGCAATCGTGTAGATGCCCAGAAACTCTGCCGGGTTCAGCTTGCCATCATACTTTTCCGGTACTTCTGGCTTGAAGGCCCGGACGGACGGCCATCGGACTTGCCGCAGCTCACGGGTGAAAGCAGGACACCCAACCTCGTAAGGCAGATACCCGCCAACCCCTTTGCTGGCTCATCAACGATGGGGCTGTTGCGCGCGTTGGATTGACGGTGCGCCTCCCGTCGCCGTTCAATGGTGGTGCGGGCATCTTCTGCCCGCCCATCTCGCAGCACTTGCCGCTGGTCTTGCCGCGCCCGGGGATCTAAAGAGGCCATCGACACCTCGTCGAGCTCGAAAGATTGTCAATTCTGCGGCGGCTGTTGGCATTGCTGCTGTTGGGACTGTTGCCGCTATGGTGATTGCACCGTTAACGTCGTACCGTCAACGCGGCCACCAGCTGGAGCTGCTGGTGCTGCTTGTAGATGCCATGAGGGCTCCGTTTGCTGCGATTTGCTGGCCTCAGCGAACCCAATCAAGCTTTGGATGGTGGCTCTCCACTCATCCATCTTCTCTGCCGCTGGAGGGAAGTTCAGCAGCATCTGGGCTCGCGCCATTGCTTCTGCAGCTGTGGCTGGCATGGCTGGAAGCGAAGAGCGCGACGTCGCTCTACTCCTGGCAGAGTCAGCGGGAGTGCCATCGCGGTCTTGCTGCCGCGGCACATGATCAGCAGTGGGTTGCCATGGCGGAGGCGGTGCCTGAGGATCTGGGATTTGATCAACAGGAGTCTTGTCATGAGGTCGCCGCTGCCCGGAGTCGTTGGCGCCGCTCGGGGCCGTCCCGCGCCCGTCGTGCGAGGGGCGCGGCATCCGTCCTGAAGCTGCATCCTTGGATGCAGCCGTGGCTGGATCTTGGCTCGCGCCTGCCCGGGCACCGCCACTCCGGTGGCTGCGTTCATCGGTGCGGCGAGGAGGAGGAGGTGGAGGAGGTCGTCCGTTCGCTCCGCCCGTGCCGTCGCGGCTCCATTCGCCAGATGGTCGAGGAAGTTGACTACCTCCAGCGCGTTCGTCTCCTGCGCCGACCGCGGTGGCCGTGGCAACCGCGCCGCCTGCGCTGGTCGTGCCAGCCGTGGTATCTGCACTGCCCGCATTGGCCGCGCCGCCTGCGCCGCCTGCGGATGTGTGCGGGGTGGCCGTCATCGTGATGCCCTTCTTCTTGGGCGCCATCGACGACGAGGAAGTTCATGAAGATGTCGAAGAAGACGCGCACTCCACTGACTCAGGTTCGCGCAAGCGATTTCCCCTACCTGGCGCGCCAAAGATGTCGTGGTGGTACGACCATCTATGGGGCCATCTAGCCCCTTGTGGTTCGGCAGGGGAGATCGACGTGCACAAAGAGCAGAATCAATGGGGGACACAAGGGATTTACCCAGGTTCGGGCCGCTGAGAAGCGTAAAACCCTACTCCTACTTTTGGTGTATTAGTTGGATGAAAGCACAAGTACAAGGAGCGCTTCTCCCGGCAAGGTGCGGAAAGAGCTGCTACGTGAGACGTGCAAGTGCTTGAAAAGGGGTCCGGATCCCTCTAACTATTGCCTTGGCCCTCCTTTTATAGCTAAAGGGGTCACCACAGTGGCAAAATAGTAATTACATAGCGATTAGATAGCAAACAGTGCTATCATACCTAACTCTGCCAGTTTTAGGACAAAGGCATTAAATGCACCGTTAGGTGTCATGTGGAGAGGTAGTCCTGGCAAGGTTTCTGCACCGCTTGCCCAGCTACCTCGTATTATTCTGACACGCCTCCTGGATGGGTGTCTTGAGAGGCAAATCTTCTCCCCGCGTGCTGACACGTGTCCGACAAGCCTTACCAACCAGCCTGCGCGGTCGACACCTCACTGATTAGCGACTAGCTGCCCGATGAGGTGGAGCGCTGGTGAGCTGGCGAGAGCTTGCCGGTACGGAGTTTGTCGGGTCCTCACCTTGCCGGCACAGCCTTGCTGGCAAGAAATGTCTTCATCTGCGCTACTAGTTGAGTACTTGTTGGTGCTGTGTCTTGAGCTCCTCTCCAGTAGCTTCTGCAATTGGGCTTTGAATCTTGGTTCTGGCGGTTCCCGGCAAGCCCTGACCGGCAAGGAGGCTGCTACTGTCTGTGCATAAGTCAGGGTATAAAATATCCATGTTTTATACACCAACATTTTCTTTCAATAAGGTGCCAAGCAAAGCCTTTGGGATAATGTGGATGCTTGTTGATTTGATTCTGTGCAAAAACAGAAACTTTTGCGTCCAGTGCTGGAATTTCTATTCTGTACTGGAGCATGAAAAAATTCTGAAATTTTTACACAGTATTTGGTCACAAATTTTTTACATTTTCCTCAATTTTGAAAATATTTAGAGGTGCAGAAGTATGGTTTTTAAATCGCTCACTACACGTTGTTCTGTTTTTGACAGATTCTGTTTTTAGTGCATAGCTTCCTTGTTTTAGTGTTTCCATAGCTTATATTGAGAAATATAAATTGTGGAAATGATAGAATACAGTAGGCATTATGTGAGAACAATTATGAATCTTGTCCTGACAGTACCTAAGTGGATGATTTATTTTTATCATACTAACCTATCTCACAAGTTCCGTTAAGTTTTGTGTGATTGAAGTTTTCAAGTTTTGGGTATGATATCGATATGAGGAGAATAAGGAGTGGCAAGACCCTAAGCTTGGGGATGCCCAAGGCACCCCAAGGTAATATTCAAGGAAGACTCAAGCGTCTAAGCTTGGGGATGCCCCGGAAGGCATCCCCTCTTTCGTCTTCAACACTATCGGTAACCTCACTCGGAGCTATATTTTTATTCGTCACATAATATGAGTTTTGCTTGGAGCGTCATTTTGTTTGGTTGATATTTTCTTTTTGTTATCAATAATCATGTTTTGTATCTTTTAGTTCAATAAAATGCCAATTATAGCCTTTACCATGCTCAGTTTGCAAGTTTATGTGTTGCTGTTTGAAAACAGAAAGTTTTCTGTTATGTCCAGAATATTCCTGAATAGTCAGAACATGGTAAAAATCTGAACTTTTTACACAGTAAGCATGCATGAGTTCTCTGTCACGTGGTAAATTTTCAGAATTTTTGGAGTTAGGGAAGTATGGATTCTTATTCACCCTTTACAGACTGTTCTGTTTTGGCAGATTGCTGTTATAGTTGCATTGTTTGCATATGTTTGCTTGTTTAATGTTTCTATTTGTGGATAGGAGTTTTAAATATGCAGAGGTATTTAGTATGCAATGTTTAATTATAATTTTTGTGATTTTTTTACAGTAGAGAATGTTAAGGTTTTGAGTTGATTTATACTAACTTATCTCACGAGTTCTTGTTGAGTTTTGTGTGGATGAAGTATTTAAGATTTAGGGAAACCGTGATATAAGAGGAATTAAGGAGACACAAAAGCTCAAGCTTGGTGATGCCCAAGGCATCCCAATACAATATTTCAAGAAGTCTCAAGCATCTAAGCTTGGGGATGCCCCGGTAGGCATCCCACCTTTCTTCATCAACAATTATCGGTTAGTCTTGGTTGAGCCTAAGTTTTTGCTTCTTCACATGAGATGTGCTATTCTTGGAATGTCATTTTATTTTGTTTTCTTTGCTGTTTGAATAAAATACTTAAGATCTGAAAATTTTAAATGAGAGAGAGTCCTCACATAGCTACCTATTTACTTAACTACTCATTTGGTCTTCACTTATTTCTTTTTGGAGTAGTTTGTCATTTACTCTTGTTCTTCACTTATATCCTATGAGTAAATTGTGAAAGAATTGAATATCATAAAGTTGAAATTATATGTGCTTCATATGCTTGTATCATGTCTAGTAGTAGTTTCACATTTGGGTTAGAAAGTGAAATCTATTGAAGCTTGACAATCACAATATTGGTCATACAAGCAATTCATGAATGATTAGTATAAGGAAGAGAACTTTCACATATAAATATATTATCTTGGACATCTTTTATGATTGTGAATACCCATTAATTATTTTCAAACTTGAGCAAATTAGTTGAAGTTGGACAAGGAAGACAACGTAATGAGTTATGTTTGGGTATATTTGCATAGAAGTTATACTGTTATGGATCCTCTAACATGTGGTGCTTGCTTAGGATCTTTTGCTAGCCAAAAATTCGTACTAAGTAGAGATACTACTTGTGCATCCAAAAACCCTTAAACCCAGTTTCTTGCCATGAGTGTCCACCATATCTACCTATGGATTGAATAAGATCCTTCAAGTAAGTTGTCATCGGTGCAAAAAGCAATAAAAATTGCTCCTAAAATATGTATGATCTTTTATTGTAAGGGAAAATAGGCATTGTACGAACTTGTGATGGTAAAGAAATAAAAGCGACGGACTACATAATAAAGGTTGCTATCACAAGGGGCAATATAACGTGATGTTCCTTTGCATTAAGGGCTTGTGCATCCAAAAATAAAAAGCGCATGACAACCTCTGCTTCCCTCTGCGAAGGGCCTATCTTTTACTTTTATGCATTTACTTTTATGTATTTACTTTTATGCAAGAGTCAATAAGTATTCATTCGCATTTCAACCTCAATTATTCTCTAGTTGGCAAGCATCATGTGGTGGGGAAAGATCCAGGCACATATGGCCAGTCAAATATATTTGATCATGAATTATTATTGTTGACAATTATCTCTATGATAAATAAGTTGGGAGGCGAAACATTAAGCCCCTATCTTTCTTTGTGTTCGATGGATGCCATTTGTTCTAAAAATATGCTTTGAGTACTAGCAATCATAGAAGACTATATGATAATTGAGAATGTGGAGCTCTTACTTAGACTTTGTTGAAATTAAGTTGAATTGAAATTGTTTGGTGACTAAGAACATAGGTTGTTAAGTTTCAAGAGATTGCATTGTTTGAACCATAACATGTGAATTGATTGATACTTTATCATGATGAGTTTTATGAGATGAGCTACTATTTATGATATATAATGATGCTAGAAAAAAGTTATTAAAATTATCATTGATCAAACTTATGCACTATGCTAGCATTCACACTTCATAAATTATTTCTTTTATCATATACCTACTCGAGGACGAGCAGGAATTAAGCTTGGGGATGCTGATACGTCTCTAACGTATCTATAATTTATGAAGTATTCATGCCATGTTTATTATAGTTTTGTATGATTTTGGTGCACTTTTATATGGCTTTTATATGATTTTTATGGACTAACATATTGACCTAGTGCCCAATGCCAGTTGCTGTTTTCTGCTTGTTTTTGGTTTTCCAGAAAATCCATATCAAATGAAGTCCAAATGCAGCGAAACTTTTTGATGATTTTTTCTGGAAGGAAACAGACCCAGGAAGCTTCAGAGGAGCAGCAGAAGAGCCACAGGGGCCCCACGAGCCCCCTGGGCGCGCCTGCCCCCCCAGGCGCGCCCTGGTGGCTCGTGGGCCCCCTGTGGCCCCTCTTCGCGTGATTCCAACGCTGAAAAATCATATATATTCAGAAACCCCCGAAAGTTAACCTAGATGAGTTTTTACCCCGCCGCAAGCCTCTGTACCAAAGAGATCTCATCTACAGCCCTTTTCCGGCACCCTGCCAGAGGGGGGAATCATCACCGGAGGCCATCTTCATCATCCCGGCGGTCTCCATGACGAGGAGGGAGTAGTTCACCCTCGGGGCTGAGGGTATGTGATAGTAGCTATGTGTTTGATCTATCTCTCTCGTGTTCTTGATTTGGCACGATCTTGATGTACCGCGAGCTTTGTTAATATAGTTGGATCATATGGTGTTTCTTCCTCTCTATCTTGTTGTGATGAATTGAGTTTTTACCTTTGAGGTTTCACTATTATCGGATTGAATATTTTTATGGATTTGAGAACACTTGATGTATGTCTTGCATATGAATACCCGTGGTGACAATGGGGTATTATATTGATTCACTTGAAGTATGTTTTGGCACTCAACTCGCGGATTCCCGAGGTGACATTGGGGTAATCTATGCATAGGGGTTGACGCACGTTTTCGTCCTACTTTCTCCGGTAGAAATCTTGGGGCACTCTTTGAAGTTCTTTGTGTTGGATTGAATATTATGAATCTGAAATTGTTTGATGCATATCGTATAATCAACTCACGGATACTTGTGGTAACATTGGAGTATCTAGGTGACATTAGGGTTGGTTGATGTGTATCATAAGGTGTTATTTTAGTACGAACTCTAGGGTTGTTCGTGACACTTATAGGGATGGCTCAATAGATTGATCAGAAAAGATAACTTTGAGGTGGTTTCGTACCCTACAACAATTTCTGTCTTATGTTCTTCGCTAATAGGAACTTTGGAGTGATTCTTTATCGCACATTGAGGGATTGTTATATGATCCAATTATGTTAGCATTGTTGAGAGATTGCACTAGTGAAAGTATGAACCCTAGGCCTTGTTTTCAAGCATTGCAATACCGTTTGTGCTCACTTTTGTTACTTGTTACCTTGCTGTTTTTATATGTTCAGATTACAAAAACCTATATCTACTATCCATACTACACTTGTATCACCATCCCTTCGCCAAACTAGTGCACCTATACAATTTGCCATTGTATTGGGTTTGTTGGGGACACAAGAGATTTCTTGTATTTGGTTGCAGGGTTGTTTGAGAGAGACCATCTTCATCCTACGCCTCCCACGGATTGATAAACCTTAGGTCATCCACTTGAGGGGAAATTGCTACTGTCCTACAAAACTCTGCGCTTGGAGGCCCAACACGAGCCTACAAGAATAAGTTGTGTAGTAGACATCAGTGGGTTCTCTGGCTACCCATCTCACGGTTCATTAGGTATGTCACCGCTAGTCTATTATTTCCACCATTTCGGTAGTGGTAGCGATAGTGTCCAATAATTCTCTGCCTTTTTCCCTGGCCCATTGATGCATGCGCCACTAGATCCAACGCCAAGATCGAGTGAACTGGTTGGTCTTCATTGCCCACAGATTTTCCCTTATGGTGGTGGTGGTGGCAACATTAAAGGAGGTCTAGTCTGCCTTTTTGCCTGAAAGGGGGGAAACAAATAACTCTTCCCACTATCTTCTTGAATGGTGTCATAATACATTTTGCTTTCACATGATATATCCACATCATGTCAAATTTTCAATGTTTTGCCATAATTAGTTTCCATGTCAACTGGAATAAGTGTATCCTACATTTCCATAGTAGCTTGGCCTCGTGTAATTGGCTCATAAATTTTCAAAGATGTTATCAGGAAAAATAACATCTAGACAGTCCCGGGTAAAGAACAATTATCTACTGATATAGTTTTATGCCAGGTAAAGAACAACATGGTCAAAAAATATTTTGTGGAAGAAATGACTAGTGCTCCCATCCATCTTGATAACTACAGGGGTATATGAATGAACTAGCCAAGAGTTACTCTAAATAGTATAAGCTAGCTAGTTAATTTGGAAAGCCATGATAACTAATCCAAAATAAGAATCATGTACCCGGGAGATTTTCCGGATGTGGATAACAGATTCCTTCGACCTTCTCTTTTGTTGCAATACAACCATCTATTGGGTCATGGGACTTTGGCCTGCCAACCTTTCCTTCTAAATGTTCAAGTAGTACAAGATAAGTTGGATTAGACTTAAGAGCAGCAGCGAATCCTGGCCATAATGATGAAACCTATACAATAAAGCATGAAGTGCTATCAAAAGATTCCTAGAAATCATGACGTTTCACACCTTTAACTATGACACAAAGAAAACATCATGATACCACTATTCAGGAACAGATGGTCGTTTATTCTTCTTGGGAGGGGGCGCAGACAATGAAACAAAGGTGGTGCATTATTCAGTCGAATCGTGGAATGACATGTATTTGTAAAAAAATTGAAAAATAGAATGTGAGGTGCTCCCTCCGTAAAGAAATATAAGAGCATTTAGATCACTAAAGTAGTGATCTAAATGCTCTTATATTTCTTTATAGAGGGAGTATTAAGGAACGCGGGGTGCACAAGGTTTATTCGATTTTAATTGGGGGTGGGGGGTCTACAATGAGATGCATTCATGTTAAATTGTTAATGGTACTTACATCACTATTATGAATGCGGTATTTGTAGTTTGCGAACTCAATCAAGTAAGGCGGGTGATGAGTTGTGTTTCTTATCATCACATCCATTGTCTTACTCAATGACCTGATAAATACGTGATATAAAACTATCTTAGGAATCGTATTTTAATGTCTGACAAGTAACAAATTCAATTAATGATACATGATAAAGATCCCACATGACAAAGATTCTAAAATAAGTAAGTTTGACCAAATCTTCGGTCAGGTCAAAACAGTGATTTTGGCCTCAAAGGAAGGAAACAAATAACTCATCCCACTGTCAGCTTAAATTGTGTCTGGTACATTTTGCTTTCACATCACACATCCAAACGATGCAAATTTTCATTTTTTTGCCAATATTGGTTTCAATGTCACGTGGAAAATGTGTATCCTACATTTTCATTGGAGCTTGGCCTTGTGTAAGTGGCTCCTACATTTTCATAGATGTTTCTAGAAAAAAGAACATGGAGACAGTGCCAGGTAAAGAACAATTCTCTATTGATATAGTTTTATGCTAGGTAAAGAACAACATGGTCATTTTATATTCTGTGGAAGAGATGACTAGTGCTCCCGTCCATCTTGATACCTACAGGGGGGCACATGAATGCACTAGCTAGGACTTATTCTATATAGTATGAGCTAGACATTTAATTCAGAAGGCCCTGATAACAAGTCAAAAGTAAGAATCATGTACGAGGGAGATTTTGTGAATGTGTATAGTAGATTCCTTCCACCTTCTCTATGGTTGGAATAAAACCATCTATTAGTTCATGGGACGCTGCCCTGCCAATCTTTCCTTCTAAATATCCAAGCAGTACTAGATTACTTGGATAGAACTTAACACCAGCAAGGAGTCCTGGCCATCATGATGAAACCTACAATATAAAGACTGAAGTGCAACCAAAAGAGTCCTAGAATGTTTTACACCTTAAAAAATATACAAAGAAAAGATCACGATCCACTATTCAGGAATAGATGGTCACTTATTCCTATAGGATGGTGTGTGCTAGTAGTAAATGGCATCAGAAATATGGAGGGGCAGGGGTATATAACAGAAAAGGTGGTGCAGAGTTCACTCGAATCGTACAATGACATGTATTTGTAACAAATTTTGAAAACTAAATGAGTTGTATTTAGGAATAGAGGATGCACAATATGTACGAGATTTCAGTTGGGGTCTAGAATGAGGTGTATCCATGTTAAATAGTTAATGGTGCTTACATCACTATTATCAATGCAGTATTTTCAGTTTGGGAACTCAATATGGTGGGTGGGTGATGAGACGTCTTTCTTATCATCACATCAAATGTCTTCCTCAATGACCTAATGAATCTGCGAGCTAAAGCTATTTAGGAATCATATTATGAAGCCCGACAGATAACAAATTTAGTTAATGACACATGAAATAGATCCCACTTGGCAGAGATTAAAAAATAGGGTTAGGTTGACAAAATCTTCAATATGGTCAGTGTAGTGACTTTTGCCTCAAGGGATGGAAATAAATAACTCATCCCACTGTCTACTTAAATCATGTCATAGTACATTTTGCTTTCACATGACACATCCAAACAATGTCAAATTTTGAAAATAAATAAATTGCCATCGTTAATTTCAATGTCACGTGGAATATGTGTATCCTACATTTTCAAAGTAGCTTGGCCTCGTGTAAGTGGGTCATGCATTTTTCATAGATGTTTGCAGGAAAAAGAACATGGAGAAAATGCCAGGTAAAAAACAATTCTCTACTGATATATTTTTATGCCGGATAAGCAACAACATGGTCATTTTATATTTTGTGGAAGAAATGACAAGTGCTCCCGTCCATTTTGATACCTGCATGGGTATATGAATGAACTAGCCAGGTCTTACTCTAGATGGTATGAGCTACCTACTTAATTCAGAAGGTCCCAATAACAAGTCCAAAATAAGAATCATGCACCAAGGAGATTTTCCGAATGCTTATAGCAGATTCCTTCACCTTCTATATGGTTTTAATGAAACCATCTATTTGTTCATGTGACTTTGCCCTGCCAATCTTTCCTTCTATATGTTCAAGCAGCACAAGATCACTTGGATCAAACTGAACATGAGCATGGAGTCCTAGCCACCGTGATGAAACCTGCAAAATAAAAGCATGAAGTGCAAGCAAAAGATGCCCAGAAATCATGAAGTTTTACACTTTAACCAAGACACGGAAAAAACATCATGGTACCACTATCCAGGAACAAATGGTCGCTTATTCTTCTTGGATGGTGTGTGTTAGTATTAAATGGCAACTGAAATTAGGTGGGGGTATACAACATAAAGAAGGTGGTGTAGAGTTCACTCGAATAGTAGAATGGCATGTATTTGTAACAAATTTTGAAAACTAGGATAAGATGTATTCAGTAACAGAGGTAGTACAAGATGTATCAGAATTTAACTCGGGGTGGGTGCTAGAATGAGATGTATCCATGTTAAATAGTTAATGGTACATACATCACTTTTATGAATGCAGTATTTGCATTTTGGAACTCAATCTGGTGAGGCGGATGATGAGTTGTGTTTGTATCATCGCATCAATCGTCTAGCTCAATGACCCGATGAATTAGTCAGATAAAGCAATTTTAGGAATCATAATTTTATGCCTCATAAATAACTAATTCAATTAATTATACATGACAAAGATCCCACTTTATATAGATTCACTAATAGGGTTAGTTTGAGCTAATATACAATCAGGTCAAACAGTGATTTTTGCCTCAATGCAGGGAAACAAATAACTCTTCCCACTATCTTCTTGAATGGTGTCATAGTACTTTTTGCTTTCACATGACACATCCACATGATGTCAATTTTTCTTTTTTTGCCACAATTAGTTTCCATATCTCATGGAATAAGTGTATCCTACATTTTCATAGTAGCTTGGCCTCGTGTAAGTGGCTCATACATTTGCATAGACGTTACGAGGAAAAAGAACATGGAGACAGTCCCACGTAAAGAACAATTATCTACTGATATAGTTTTATGCCAGGCAAAGAACAACATGAGCATTTTATATTTTGTGGAATAAATGACTAGTGCTCTCGTCCATTTTGATACCTACGGTGGTATATGAATGAACTAGCTCGGACTTACTCCGCATAGTATGTGCTTGCTATTTAATTCGGAAGACCCTGATAACAAGTCCAAAATAAGAATCATGTACCCTGGTGGTTTCCGTATGTGGACAGCAGATTCCTTCCACCTTCTCTTTGGTTGGAATAAAACCATCTATTAGTTCATGGGATGCTGCCCTACCAATATTTCCTTCTAAATGTCCATGTAGTACAAGATCGGTTGGATCAAACTTAACACCAGGAGGGAGTCCTGGCCATCATGATGAAACCTGTAATATAAAGCATGAAGTGCAACCAATAGATGCCCAGAAATCATGTTGTTTTACACCTTTAACCATGACACAAAGAAAAGATCATCATGCCACTATTCTAGAATACATGGTTGTGTATTCTCCTTGGATGGTGTGTGTTATTATTAAATGGCATCGGAAATCAGGAGGGGGGAGGCGTACACAATGGAAAAAGATGGTGGAGAGTTCACTCGAATCATAGAATGACATGTGTTTGTAATAAATTTGGAAAACTAGAATGATATGTATCCAAGAACAGAGGGGTACAAGATGTACTAGATTATAATTAGGAGGGGCTAGAAAGCGATGTATCCGTGTTAAATAGTTAATGGTACTTACACCACTGTTATCAATGCGGTATTTGTAGTTTGGGAACTCAATCTAGCAAGGGGGGTGATCAGTTGTTTTTCTTATCATCGCATCAATTGTCTTGCTCAATGACCTCATGAATCTGTGAGATAAAGCTATTTTAGAAATCATCATTAACTGCCTAGCAGATAACAAATTTGATTAATGATATTTGACAGAGATCCCACTTGTCACAACAAAAAGGTATCTATCTTTTTTATGTTCACAAATCTACGTGCCCATACCATATGAAAAGCATTGACAATAAATGTCCATCTAAAAACCAGCCAAAAATGCAATTTTTTTAACTAAGCATCCCACAATCAATCATGCAAATCATAGCAAATAACAACATCATACGTCGCCCCCAACAAAATCTAGGGCTCCTCCCGCTTCGTCACCCTTCTCTGTCGGTAGATTGTCGGCCTCCTCCTTTGTCAGCTCCATTGGTGGGGTGTGCATGGAGGCTCCAATCTAGCGGTGGGATCTGTAGCTACCAATCTTACTGTTCATTAGGCAAGTCTTCGCTTGTCAATTATTTTGACAATTCGGGCAATGACGACGATCATGTCCAATAATTCCCCGCCATTTTCCTGGCCCAATGGTACATGCGCCACCGGATCAAGTGCCAGGATCAGGTGGATTGGTTGGTCTTACCCACCCACAGATTTGTCCTTATGGTGTTCGTGGCAGAAATATTCAATAAGGTCTAGTCTGCCTTCTTCTCCAACTTCGGCGGTGTGAGCGCCGTTAGGTCTACCGACGAGATTGAGTGGACAGGTTTGTTTTCCCACTATGAAAACATTGGGAGTTTGTCGCATCTTCGTCGGGTCATTGCTGCTTTGGAAAGAACAACATCGATTTGGTTATTCATTCAAATCGGTCGGACATCTAGGTATGATCAATCCGACTCGTCTTCTTCTCCAAGATGATGATCATTCGAGATCACCGTCGCCAACACTTCTCTCCAGAGGTCATGACTTCCCTACTGCCATTGTGGATACTACTTTCTTGTTTCGACGGCATCGTGGAACTCCAATGGAGCAACATCGATGACCGTCGACAAGTGCCGGATGGAGAGTATGGAGTATTTCATGTGGATTGGATTGTATTTTCATTTAGTATTTTATTGTAATTCCGGTGTTTGATTAATATGGTGCTTCAGAACTTTCGAAAAAATGCTATAATTTTTAAAATTGAAGACTTTACAATATTGGTGCCGAGATGTGGGTGACGCGGGCCAAGCTCTGTTTTTTGGGAGGGACCCAATGCAAATAAAGGGCCTAGTTTGTAAAAAAAATGTGTAGCTTCACATCTCAAGTGTCCATTATATGAATTGTCACCAACTATTAAGAAAAGCATTCAAAGCTTGGCAACCGATAGATGAACCATAATACTCTACATAACCGTAACTAACTAAGTATGCCCTTTGTATCTAAAAGAAGAACATGCAGTTTTCGTTGCAAAGACCAAGGAGCGAAGGAAAGTGTGGAAACATGCATGTTTTATCCCTAATTAACCGCATGCCAAAACTAATCTACCCTCAATCGCAGCGATGTGGTGTTCTCATTCCCTAACTGGCATCATACTAGCAATCTCTCTTGCAACATCCGTTGCACATCTTGATCACCTCCTCCATCGATGGACGCATGCATGCAAGCCAATAGCAAAAAATAGGCCCACTATTCTGAATGGAGTTAAGAGATTAGTCAAAAGGGGGAAATTTGAGACACGTGGTTAAGGAAATTGTGAAGGAGCAAAGCTGATTATGGTTATGGACGATCCATTCTATCTTTGTAAGGAGAGTGGAAATGTGTTGGCATGTCAATCGAGACTTTTTACTCCAAATTGCGGTTATGGGCGACACGTTTTTAGTAATTTATGCCTTTTGAAGTTTCAGACCTAAACTGGACATCTGCTTGGTGACATCTGTTGCACATAACTCTTGAGTTCTGATATTTTTGTTTTCCTCACTAATCCATTTATACATTTGCAATTTGTATCAACAATTCATGATTTCAAAGATACAAGCTTTGCAAAATAGTGTTATATTTATTATCTAAAAACAACTACCCGAAGGACTTTGACTCTTTATGAACAACCTATGAAGAAATACTTGATTCATCTTTGGCTACACCAAGGGCATGTATTTATTACGAACATTGTATCTGATGTTTGTTGTTATCCTTCTTCTTTATCTAGTTTGTTGCTTCATCATATGCTTTACTTGAATTGTGTTGTCAAATTCTAATTTGGTAATGATATGTTGGTTCGTTGGCCATGAATTTGTACGGTTTATATGCTCTATGATGCATGGTATTGTTCTAGTCTAGTTGTGATGCTCACTTGTTGGTTTGTTTACCAAGTATTTCCCTACATGTTTCCACAAACTCGTGGTTGAGTTAGTCAAATGTGTCCATCGAGTTATTTCACTTTCGATGGGGTGAACAAATTTTGAATACTTTTCAAAACTGTAAGTGGCAGAGGCAGGCCTCCATGTTTCCATAACTGATGACATGATAGACATATCTTGCACATCGTCCCATGCACATTCGGGTCTCCTCCTAGATCGACAGACGCATGAAAGACAATTAGGACAATAGTCTTGGTTTTATCTGATTGGTGATTTGACTGACTGGATAAAAAAGGGGAACACTGGATGTGTGGTGAAGGACACTGGAAGTGGTCAAAGAAGATTGTGGTTATGATCAATGTGTTCTATTAGGGCGAAAAACTAAAAACTGGAGGCTATTTCGGCAGTTCGAACCAACTGGACTTGAACACCTTATTTTTCGGAGATCAAGGAAAACACCCTCTATCTCAAATACGGACACGAAGGTAGTACTCTATTGACATGTGATTGTAGGGCAGTCGAGGACTTTTGTCCATACCATGTAGAATTTCATACTAGCAACAATTTAATCAATTTGCATTTGAGACAAGCATATGCATAGTGTCAACTTTGCCATGATCATAACTTACATGCCAAACAACTATCATATACATATGGATTTTAATGTAGACACACAATGCATTATTTCTTTCCCTCGTTCAAAAAGAAAAGTAACTTCCCTATACAAACAAAACAAATCATAAAATACATATGGATTTGCATTGGCACTTGCTTGCTTTTCTACATCAAACCACATTGGGGTACATGACCAAAAAAATTGGAAAATGATGAAAATAGATTCCACCTAGGGCTAAAACATGCACCCCAAAAAAAAGATTTCATCGCCAAAAAGAAGGAGATTCGGGGGAGAATACCTCAAGGAACACAAGGGGAGAACCACAAAAAAAGAGCTCGATTTGAGGGGATTTGAGGGAGCTTACAGGTGACGAGAGAGGCGGTTTGCCTGTATTCTTTGTGCGCTCGGGGGAGGCAGCTGAATGCATGGGGGTGCGCGAGTGGGCTGGGCCCCACCCAATGACTCCGGCTGCCACTTATGTCTTCAGAGGGGAAACACCGGGGTCCATGGCATTTTTGGAGGAGGAAAACGGCGCGATCGATGGATTTTTCATCTGGGAGTTTGCGCCGCTTATCATGGTGTTTCCCATCGTGCCACTTAAGATGATTAGCAGGTGCAACCAAGGCACAGGCTCAGGGTCAAACCCCATTGATTATGGTGTTTTCATTGTAAATCATGTGTTGCAATGAATGGCATTGCATGAAAGGGTTAGATCATGAAATACTTCAAAAATAGGGTTAGTTTGAGCTAATATTTGGTATGGTCAAAGCAGTGATTTTTGCATCAAAGGAGGGAAACAAATAAATCATCCCATTATCTGCTTAAATGGTGTCATTGTACATTTTGCTTTCACATGAAATATCCACACTATGTAAAATCATGAATATCTTTTTGCCACTGTTAGTTTCAATGTCATGTGAAATATGTGTATACTACATTTTGATAGCAGCCTGGCCTTGTGTAAGTGGCTCATACATTTCAAAAGATCTTTCCACGAAAAAGAACATGGAGACAGTGCCTGATAAAGAACAATTTTGTACTGATATAGTTTTATGCCAGGTAAAGAACAACATGGTCATTTTATATTTTGTGGAAGAAATCTCCCATCCATCTTGATACCAACAGATGTATACGAATTAACTAGCCAGAACTTAGTCTAGATAGTATGAGCTAATATTTAATACATAAGACACTGATAACAACTCCAAAATAAGAATCATGTATCAGGGAGATTTTCTAGATATGTATAGCAGATTCCTTCCACCTTCAATATGATTGGAATAACACCATCTATTAGTTCATGGGAAGCTGCCCTGGCAATCTTTTTTTCTAATTGTCCAAGTTGTAAAGATTAGTTGGATCAAACTTAACACCAGCAGGGAGTCCTAGACATCGTGAGGAAACCTGCAATACAAAAGCATAAAGTACAACCAAAAGATGCCTAGAAATCATGATGTTTTACACCTTTAACCAAGACACAAAGAAAAGATCAAGATACTACTATTTTGGAATAGATGGTCACGTATTGTTCTTGGATGTTGTGTGTTAGTATTAAATGGCATAGAAAATCAGAAGGGGAGGGGTATACAATAGGGGGGAAAGGTGGTGAAGAGTTTACTCGAATTGTAGAATGAGATGTATT
This sequence comes from Elymus sibiricus, assembly GCA_039707655.1. Taxonomy (NCBI): domain Eukaryota; kingdom Viridiplantae; phylum Streptophyta; class Magnoliopsida; order Poales; family Poaceae; genus Elymus; species Elymus sibiricus. The sequence continues at coordinate 325,225,582 of CM077670.1, forward strand.
TGTAAAAAAATTGAAAATTAGAATGAGATATATTCAGGAAGAGAGGGGGTACAGTATGTACTAGATTTTAATTGGGGTGGGGGACTAGAATGAGATGTATTCATGAGAAGTAGGTAATGGTTCTTACATCACGGTTATCAATGCGTTATTTGTTGTTTGGGAACTCAATCTGGAAAGGTGGGTGATTGGTTGTGTTTCTTGTCATCACCTCAATTGTCTTGATCAATGACTTGACGAATTTGTGAGATAAATCTATTTTTGGAATCATATTTTGATGCATGAGAGATAACAAAATCAATAAATCCTACATGATAGAGATCCCATAGGTCTCAACAAAAAACTATCTAACTTTTTTTATATTCACAAATCTACATGGTCGTACCATACGAAAGCATTGTTAATAAATATCCATGTTAAAAACTAGTGAGATGAATGCAAAAAAAAACTAAGCACCCCACAATCAATCACAAAAATACTTTAGCGAATAACATAGTATACGTGTCCCCCAACAAAATCCATGGTTCTTCTGCCTTTGTCACCACTCCTATGTCGGTAGATTGCCAGCCTTCTCCTCCTCTAATGGCTTTGCTGGTGGGAGTCTCCAATCTAGTGGTGGGATCTGTAGCTACCCATCTCACAGTTCATTAGGTATGTCGCCACTTGTCTATTACTTCCACAATTTTGGTAGTGGCAGCGATAGTATCAAATAATTCTCCACCTTTTTCTTTGGCCCAACGATGCATGCGCCACTGGATTCAGCGCCAAGATCAAGTGAGCAGTTTGGCCTTCGCTGCCCATAGAGTTTGCCCTTACAGTGGTGGTGGCGGCAATATTAAATAACGTCTAGTATGTCTTCTTCTCTAGTTTCAATGGTGCAGGCGCCGTAAGTTCTAGCAAAGAGATCAGATGGACAGGTTTGTTTTCCCACTATGAAAGCATTAGGAATTGGTTGTGTCTTCGTCGGGTCGTTGCTACTTTGGAAAGAACATCATTGATTTGGTTATTCCGTCGAATCGGATGGACATCTAGGTATGATCGACCCGGCTCGTCTTCTTGTCCGAGACGACGATCATTTGAGATCAACGTTGCCAACACTTTTCTCCAAAGATACGGACTTACCTACTACCTATATGGATACTACTTTCTCATTTCGACGATGTTGCAGAACTCCAATGGAGCAAGATTGATGACCCGTCGACTAGTGCTGGATGGGGAGTATGGAGTATTTCATGTCGATTGGCTTGTATTTTCCTTTACGAGTTTTAGTGTAATGCTTGTGTTTGATTAATATATAGCTTCAACTAATTCAAAAAATACCATAATTTGTAAAATTGAAGACTTTACAATATTGGTGCTTGGATGTGGGTGAAGCGGGCCAAGTTCCGTTTCTTTTAGAGGACCCAATTCAGATAAAGGGCTTGATTGGTTAAAAATGTAGCATTGCCTCACAAAGTGCCCATTCTATGAATTGCCGCCACCTATTAAGAAAAGCATTCAAAGCTTGGCAACCATTCGATGAACCATATTACTCCACATAAATGTAACAAACTATCTACACCCTCTGTATTTAAAAGAAGAGCATGCAATTTCATTGCAAAGACCAAGCCGAGAAGGAAAGAGTGGAAACATGTCTATAATATACCTAATTCTAAGCATGCCAAACCTAATCATTACCTAACAGACATCATACTAGCCATCTCTCTTGCAACATCCCATGCACATCTAGATCATGTCCTCGATAGATGGACACGTGCAAACCAATAGCAAAAATAGCCCAACTTTTCTAATTAGAGTCAAGACATCAGTCAAAGGGGGAATTTGAGACACATGGTAAAGGATAACACAAAGGGGCGAACCTGATTGCAATTATGGACAATCCATTGCATCTTTTTCAGGAGAGTGGAAACATGTCGGCGGGTCAATCAAAGACTTTGTTCTCCAAACGGAGGTTATAGGCAACATGTTTTTAGTGATTTATGCCTTTTGAAGTTTCAAACCTTAACTAGACATCCGTCGAGTGGAAGTCTCATGTATCCTTGAGTTATGATATTTTTGTTTTCCTTACTAATCCATTTCTACATTTGCAATTTGTATCAACAACTCGTGATTTCAAAGATATGAGACTATATAAAATATTCTTATATTAATAATCTAGAAACAACTACCAGAAGGACTTTGACTCTTGATGAACAACTTGTGAAGAAATACTTGATTTATGTTTGGCTACACCAAGGGCATGTTTTTATTATGAACATTGTATCTTATGTTTGCTGCTATATGGTTCTTCTTTCTCTAGTTTGCTTTGTGATATGCTTTACTTGAATCGTGTTATCAACTTCTAAGTTGGTAATGATATGCTGGTTTGCTAGCCATGAATTTGTATGGTTTATATGCTCTAAGATGCATGGTATTGCTCTAGTCTAGTTGTGATGCTCACTTGTTGGGTTGTTTGACCCGGTATTGCTGTTCATGTTTCCATGAACTCGTGTTTGAGTTAATCATTTGAGTCCAGTTTGAGTTATTTCGCTTATCATGGAGCGAACAAATTATGAAAACATTCAAAACCATAAGTGGCAGAGCCAGGTCTCCATGTTTCCATAACCGATGTCATGATAGCTGTCATGGTCGCAGCATCCCATGCACATTCGGACATCCTCCTAGATCAATGGACGCATGCAAGACAATAAGGAAAATATTCATGATTTTATGTGTTTTTTCATTTAACTAACCGGCTAAAAAATAGGAACACCGGACGCATTGTGAAGGACAATGGAAGTGATTACAGAATATTGCGTCTATCATCGATATGTTCTGCTAGGGCGGGAAACTGGGAACTGGAGGCAATTTCAGCAGTTCGCAACAACTGGACTTGAAGCCCTTATTTTCTTGAGATCGAGGAATACACCCTCTCTTTCGAGTACAAACATTAAGGGAGTACTCTATTGACGTGTGACTACATGGCAGTCGAGGACTTCTGTCTTTGCCATATAAGAATTTCATACAGGCAACAATTTTAACATTTTGCATTTGAGACAAGCATATGCATAGTCTCCACTTTTCCATGATCATAACTAACATGCCAAAACACTTTCACATACATATGGATTTGCATCTACGCACACAATGAATTATTTCTTTCCCTAGTTTAAAAACAATAATAACTTGCCTCTACAAACAAAAAAGCATCAAATACATATGGATTGCATCTACAAATACTTGCATTTATACAACAAAACACATTGGGATACATGATCGAATTTTTGGGAAAATGATGAACTCGAATTCCACCTATCGCTAAACAATGCACCGAAAAGAACAAGATCTTATTGCCAAAACATATGGGATTGGGGGACAATACCTCAAGGAACACCCAGTGGGAGAGATCCATGAAAAAAGAGCTCGATTTGAGGGGGATTTGAGGGGGTTTCTGGTGGGGAGAGATGCAATTTGCCTTTGTTCTTCATGCACTTGTGGGAGGCGGCCAAATGCACGGGGGATGAGCGAGTGGGCTGGGCCCCACTCATGACCTTGGCTACCACTTATCTCTTGAGGACTGAAACGTTGGGGTCGGTGGTATTTTCGGCAGGAGGAAGACGCCACGGTCGATGGAGTTTTGATCGGGGAGTTTGCACCGCTTAGCATTGTGTTTCCCACTGTGCCACTTAAGCCAATTAGTAGGTGAATCAAGGCATGGGCACGGGGCCAAAAGACATTGATTATGGAGTTTTCAGTGCATGTGCCGCAATGGATGGCATTGTATGAAAGGGTCAGATTGTGATATACTTCAAAAATAGGGTTAGTTTGAGCTAATCTTCGCTAAGGTCAAAATAGTGCTTTTTGCCTCATAGGAGGGGAACAAATAACTCATCCTACCATCTACTTAAATGGTGTCATAGTACATTTTACATTCAGATGACACATCCAAGCGATGTCGAATTTTGAAAAGAAAAAAATCAGCATTAATTTCAATGTCACGTGGAATATGTGTATCCTACATTTTTATAGTAGCTTGGCCTCATGTAACTGGCTCATAAATTTTCATATGTGTTTCCAGAAAGAAGAACATGGAGACAGTGCGAGGTAAAGAAAAATTCTCTATTGATATAGTTGTATGCGAGATAAAGAATAACTTGGTCATTTTATATTTTGTGGAACAAATGGCTAGTTCTGCCGTCCATCTAATACCTACATGTTTATATGAATTAACTATCTAGGACTTACGCTAGATAGTATGAGCCAGCTATTTAATTCAGATGGCCCTGATAACAAGTCCAAAATAACAATCATGTACCCGGGACATTTTTTGGATGTGTATAGCAGATTCCTTCCACCTTCTCTATGATTTGAATACAACCATGTACTAGTTCATGGGACGCGGCCCTGCCAAACTTTCCTTCTAAATGTCCAAGCAATACAGGATTAGTTCCAATAGGTAGTCCTGACCATCGTAAAGAAACTTGCAATATAAAGCATGAAGTGTAACCAAAACATGCCCATAAATCATGACATTTTACATCTTTAATAAGGACACAAATAAAAGCTCACGATACCACTATTCAGGATCAGATGGTCGCATATTCCTCTTGGATGGTGTCTGTTAGTATTAAATGGCATCATAAATCTGTTACTATTAAATGGCATCATAAATCTGCAGAGTTCACTCGGATCATAGAGTGACAAGTATTTGCAACAATTTTGGAAAACTAGAATGAGATGTATTCAGGAAAAGAGAGAGTAATGGATGTACCAAATCTTAATTGGGGGTGGACTAGAACGATATGTATTCATTTTAAATAGTTAATGGTACGTTGATGACCCACAAGTATAGGGGATCAATCGTAGTCCCTTCAATAAGTAAGAGTATCGAACCCAACGAGGAGCAGAAGGAAATGACAAGCAGTTTTCAGCAAGGTGTTTTCTGCAAGCACTGAAATTATCGGTAACGAGTAGTTTGATAGCAAGATAATTTTTAACAAGTGACAAATAGCAATAGTAACAAAGAGTGCAGCAAGGTGGCCCAATCCTTTTTATAGCAAAGGACAAGCCGGAACGATCTCTTATAGTAAGTAAAGCGTTCTCGAGGACACATGGGAATTTCATCTAGTCAATTTCATCATGTTTGTTCGATTCGCGTTCGCTACTTTGATAATTTGATATGTGAGTGGACCGGTGCTTGGGTGCTGTTCTTACTTGAACAAGCCTCCCACTTATGATTACCCCCTCTCGCAAGCATCCGCAACTACGAAAGAAGAATTAAGATAACTCTAACCATAGCATTAGACATATGGATCCAAATCAGCCCCTTACGGAATAGCGCATAAACTAGGGTTTAAGCTTCTATCACTCTAGCAACCCATCATCTAATTACTACTCCACAATGCATTCCCTTAGGCCCAAAGATGGCGAAGTGTCATGTAGTCGACGTTCACACGACACCACTAAGGGAATCAACAACATACACATCATCAAAATATCAAACGAATACCAAATTCACATGATTACTTATGACAAGATTTCTCCCATGTCCTCAAGAACAAAAGTAACTACTCACAAATCATATTCATGCCCAAGATCAAAGAGGTGTTGAATAGCATAATAGATCTGAACATATAATCTTCCACCAAATAAACCAACTAGCATCAACTACAAGATGTAATCTACACTACTAGCAACCCACAGGTACCAATCTGAGGTTTTGAGACAAAGATTGAATACAAGAGATGAACTAGGGTTTGAGATGAGATGGTGCTGGTGAAGATGTTGATGAAGATTAGTCCTCCCACGATGAGAGGATCGCTGGTGATGTCGATGCCGATGATTTCCCCCTCCCGGAGGGAAGTATCCCCGGCAGAATCTCTCCGCCGGAGAGCAAAAGTGCTCCTGCCCAAGTTCCGCCTCAAGACGGCGGCGCACCATCCTGAAAGTCTTCTCTATATTTTTTCTAGGGCAAATGGACTTATATACCAGAAAATGGGGGCCAGAGGCTGGCCAGGGCCCCCACGAGGTACCAGGGCGCACCCTGGTGCCTCGTGGGCACCTGGGTGGCCCCCTCTGGTACTTCTTGCTTCCATTATTTTTTATTTGTTCCAAAATAATTCTCCGTAAAATTTCAGCTCATTTAGAGATGTGCAGAATAGGTATCTCTGACATAGCTTTTTCAGGTCCAGAATTCCAGCTGCCGGCAATCTCCCTCCTTGTGTGAATCTTGCATATTAAGAGAGAAAAAGCATTAGCATTGCTTCACAAAGTGTTATATTGATTAAAAACACTATAAATAACAGTAGCAAAACATGATGCAAAATGGACGTATCAACTCCACCAAGCTTAGACCTCGCTTGTCCTCAAGCGAAAGCCGATATCGATAATCATGTCCACATGTTTAGAGAGAGAGGTGTCGATAAAAACAAAATACGGACATAGTAGCATCATGATCATTATTATAACAGCAATATTTATTATCAGAAACTTCTCATAAGCAAGTAACAATTCATCACAACAATGGAGTATAAGGCAGAAACTTTCTTGAAAACTAACAAACTATGTTCTCAGTCAACAATGCAATTGCAATTCATCATATTTTCAGGAAGGGTCTCATGTAGGAGCTATTTAGCAAGTCCACATACTCAACCATTATTTAGTCTTCTATGATTGCTAACACTCACGACATATATATGGAGCAAAAAATTTCAGCCAGACACATAGAAAGATAGGGGCTTGTGATTTCGCCTCCCAACTTATTCACCTCAAGGGTGATGTCAACAATAATAACTCATGATCACTCATATCCAATTGGATATATATGCCTAGATCTTTCCCACCACACGATGCTTGCAAAAGAGAAAAATAAAAAGAAAGTAGAGGGGAACACTATTGACTCTTGCATAAAAAGTAAATACATAAAAGTAAAGGATAGGCCCTTCGCAGAGGGAAGCAGAGGTTGTCATGCGCTTTTTGTTGTTGGATGCACAAGCTCTTAATGCAAAGGAACGTCACTTTATATTGCCACTTGTGATAGCAACCTTTATTATGCAGTCTGTCGCTTTTATTTCTTTGTCATCACAAGTTCATACAAAGCTTATTTTCCCTTACAATAAAAGTTTCATACATATTTAGAGGCAATTTCTATTGCTTTTTGCACCGATGACAACTTACTTGAAGGATCTTATTCAATCCATAGGTATATATAGTGGACTCTCACGACATGAAACTGGGTTTAAGGGTTTTGGATGCACAAGTAGTATCTCTACTTGGTGCGGATTTTTGGCTAGCAAAGATATTGGGCAAGCACCACATGTTGGAGGATCTATAACAATATAACTTCTATGTGAATATGAACAAACATAGTTCATTACGTTGTCTTCCTTGTCCAACATCAACAATTTGACATAAAATACTTAATGGGGGCTCACAATCATAAAAGATGTTCAAGATAGTATATTTGCATGTGAATCTTCTCTTCCCTTATTAACTTTTTCATGAATTGCATCATTGACTAATGCTATGTTTGTTAACTTCCAATAAATTTTACCACTTATACTTTTGTTTATGTAATGTCATTACTTTCCATAAGATTAGCATATGATCTTTTTCATTATTTTCATTGCTAGAATTGGAACATGAAAGTACAGAAGCAAAAACTCAAACTACTCTTTATTATATAACTCTCAACTCGATTACATAGATAGATAGATCACGAAGCTAACACTCGAAAATAGATCATACTAAACTTTTATTCAACTAGATCACGAAATAACTAAGGATCGAACTAAAAATAGCTAAAGATATTGAAAGTGATGGTGATACGATACCGGGGCACCTCCCCCAAGCTTGGCACAAGCCAAGGGGAGTGCCCATACCCATGTGCTCAAGTCTCCTTCTTCCACGATAGATAATGAAAGTGATGGTGATGGTGGTGATGATGAAGTGATGGGCTTGTCCTCCATGCAATTAATTAGGATCTCCTTTAGGCTCTGGATTTCCCGGAGCATATGCTGTATCATCTCTGTATTCCTTTGGACTTCGGCCATAATATGCTTATTCTCTGGGCCCCAAGCATTCTTTCCTGCATCACTTTCACTTGGATGAGAGATGTCCCAATTGGAGGGTATGTGTCCACGAGAAGTATTTTTGACCCCATAATTGTGAACCAAATTATGAAAATTGTTCCGATGTAACCTGTGCAAGGGCCTTCTAGGGGGAAGCCCTTCTTGAACCTCTGGAATCCCATGGCTTGTAATGCTTCTCATGGCTTGATGAGGATTCGGGATTGTGGACATACTGGCAAGGGCGCCCCTCTCGAAAGCCGGAGGGTGGACCTCAAGCGAATCTCAATCACCCTCTTCCATGGTGACCTCTCCTTCCTCCTCCCTCATAAGCTCCATCTACAGCAACCAAGCGTCGTCTCCCACATTGTTGGAGGAAGAGGAGGACATGATGCCTGGCCTCGAAATCTGACAGAAAATAGCACAAAACAAGAACAGAGGAGATTTCTGCGATACGGTGGTCAAAACGTTCGGTAGTATATATAAAGATTTTTTTTATCTTGCAAACCAAGTAATCCAGGAGAAAACGGAGTCGGGAAGGCTCACGTGGGGCCCACGAGTCACCAGGGCGCGCCTGGGGGGGTGGCATGCCCTGGTGCCTCGTGGGCACCAGGTGGGTCCCCTCGGTTGTTTCTTATTTTTTCTAATATTCCAAAACTGACAGAAAATATTTTTATGGAATTTTTGGAGTCAGTTTACTTACCGTATCACATACCTCTTCCTTTTCAGGGTTCTGGAGCGTTCCGGAAGGTCTCTCTTATGTATTCCTCCGATGTAATTGTTTCAATAATATTAGTTTCAACATTAATGGGAGTACCTGAAATATAGTGCTTAATTCTTTGCCCACTCACCACTCTCGGATTAGTGCCTTCGGAGTTGTTTATTTTGATGGCTCCGGAACGGTAAACTTCTTCGATGATATACGGTCCTTCCCATTTAGAGAGAAGTTTTCCTGCAAAGAATCTCAAACGAGAATTGTATAATAGAACTTGCTCACCCACTTTGAATTCCCATTTTTGAATTCTTCTATCATGCCATCTTTTAACTTTTTCTTTAAACAATTTGGCATTTTCATACGCTTGGGTTCTCCATTCATCTAGTGGGCTAATATCAAATAACCTATTTTCACCGGCAAGTTTAAAATCATAATTGAGTTATTTAATTTCCCAATATGCTTTATGTTCTAACTCAAGAGGTAAATGACATGCTTTTCCATAAACCATTTTATAAGGAGACATACCCATAGGATTTTTATAAGCAGTTCTATAAGCCCATAATGCATCGTCAAGTTTCTTAGACCAATTCTTTCTAGATCTATGGACAGTTTTTTGCAAAATTAGTTTTATTTCTCTATTGCTCAATTCAACTTGACCACTAGTTTGAGGGTGATAGCGAGATGCAATTATATGGTTGACATCATATTTAGCAAGCAATTTACGGAATGCACCCTGAATAAAATCTGAACCACCATCTGTCATTAAATATCTAGGGACTCCGAACCTTGGGAAAATAACTTCCTTAAGCATTTTAATAGAAGTGTTATGATCAGCACTACTAGTTGGAATAGCTTCTACCCACTTAGTAACGTAATCAACAACAACTAAAATATGAGTATACCCATTGGATTTAGGAAAAGGTCCCATATAATCAAATCCCCAAACATCAAATGGTTCAACAGCAAGCGAATAATTCATAGGCATTTCTTCACATCTACCAACATTACCAATTCTTTGACATTCATCACAAGATAGGACCAACTTACGAGCATCCTTGAAAAGAGTAGGCCAATAAAAACCAGATTGTAATACCTTGTGTGCAGTTCTGTCTCCCGCATGGTGTCCTCCGTCAGCTTCAGAATGACACTTCTGTAGGATTTGTTCCTGTTCATGCTCAGGTATACAACGTCTAATAATACCATCTACTCCTTCTTTATAAAGATGTGGGTCATCCTAGAAGTAATGTCTCAAATCAAAGAAGAACTTTTTCTTTTGTTGGTATGTGAAACTAGGTGGTATGTATTTTGCAACAATGTAATTAGCATAGTCTGCATACCATGGAGTATTACAAGAAGCATTTATGACAGCTAATTGTTCATCAGGAAAATCATCATTAATAGGTAGTGGGTCATCAAGAACATTTTCCATTTTAGACAAATTATCTGCTACGGGATTCTCAGCTCCCTTTCTATCAATAATATGCAAGTCAAATTCTTGTAGCAATAAAACCCTCCTAATGAGTCTAGGTTTAGCATCTTTCTTTTCCATAAGATATTTAATAGCAGCATGATCGGTGTGAACAGTTACTTTAGAATCAACTATGTAAGATCTGAATTTGTCACATGCAAACACAACTCCTAGAAATTCTTTTTCAGTGGTAGCATAATTTCTTTGGGCACTGTCTAGAGTTTTACTAGCATCATGGATAACATTTAATTTCTTATCAACTCTTTGTCCTAGAACAGCACCAACAGCATAATCATTAGCATCACACATAATCTCAAAAGGCAAGTTCCAGTCAGGTGGTTTGACAATAGGTGCAGTGGTTAAGGCTTTCTTAAGTGTTTCAAAGGCTTCTAGACAGTCATCATCAAAAACAAATGGAACATCTTTTTGCAAAAGATTGGTAAGAGGCCTAGAAATTTTAGAGAAGTCTTTAATAAATCTCCAATAGAAACCAGCATGACCAAGGAAACTTCTTATACCTTTAATATCTTTAGGACATGGCATTTTCTCAATAGCATCAACATTAGCTTTATCAACTTCAATACCTCTTTCAGAAATTTTATGCCCCAAGACAATGCCTTCATTCACCATAAAGTGGCACTTCTCCCAATTCAAGACAAGATTAGTTTCTTCACATCTCTGCAAAACTCAATCAAGGTTGCTTAAGCAATCATCAAAAGAAGTTCCGTAAACAGAAAAATCATCCATGAACAGCTCGACAATCTTTTCACAAAAGACAGAGAATATAGCAGTCATACATCTTTGAAAGGTAGCAGGTGCATTGCATAAACCAAAAGGCATACGTCTATAAGCATAAGTTCCAAAAGGACAAGTGAAGGTGGTTTTCTCTTGATCAGGTTGTGATACGGGTATTTGAGAAAAACCAGAATAACCATCTAGAAAACAAAAGTGTGTATGCTTAGATAATCTTTCTAACATTTGATCAATAAAAGGTAAGGGATAATGATCTTTTCTAGTAGCTTTGTTTAATTTTCTAAAATCAATTACCATCCTATAACCAGTTACAATTCGTTATGGAATGAGTTCATTTTTATCATTGGGAACGACGGTAATACCACCTTTCTTAGGGACACAATGAACGGGACTTACCCATCTACTATCAGCTATGGGATAGATTATACCTGCTTCCAAAAGTTTTAATATTTTGGTTCTTACCACCTCTTTCATCTTAGGATTTAATCGTCATTGGTGGTCGACAACTAGTTTAGCATCAGGATCCATATTAATTTTGTGCTGACATAGAGTGGGACTAATGCCCTTAAGATCATCAAGAGTATATCCAATAGCAGCTCGGTGCTTCCTTAGATTTTTTAGTAATCTCTTTTCTTCGTGCGCTGAAAGGTTAGCACTAATAATAACATGATATATCTTCTTTTCATCAAGATAAGCATATTTCAATGTATCGGGCAATTGCTTCAATTCAAACACAGGATCACCTTTAGGCGGAGGAGGGCCTCCAAGAGTTTCAACAGGCAAATTATGTTTAATGATAGGTGGTTGATCAAAGAACATCTTATCTATTTCATTTCTTTCATTCATATGCATATCGTTTCCATGGTCTAGCAAATATTGTTCTAACGGATCAGTAGGAGGTACGACAATTGAAGCAAGACCAATAATTTCATCTTTACTAGGCAATTCTTTATCATGAGGTTGTCTACGAAACTTGGAGAAATTAAATTCATGAGATATATCACCAAACTTAACTCGAACCTTTTCTTTAACACAATCAATTTCAGCATTAATGGTATTCAAGAACGGTCTACCAAATATAATGGGACAAAAAATTTCTTGTTGTGAGCCAAGTACTAAGAAATCAGTAGGGTATTTGATTTTGCCACACAAGACTTCAACATCTCTAACAATCCCAAGTGGTGTAATAGTATCTCTATTCGCAAGCTTAATAGTAACATCAATATCTTCAATCTCAACAGGCGCAATTTCATGCATTACTTCTTGATATAAAGAGAATGGAATAGCACTCACACTAGCACCCATATCACACAAACCATGATAGGAATGATCTCCAATCTTAACAGAAACAACAGGCATACCAACTATGGGCTTGTTCTTATCTAACTTATCCCGTTCATTTCTAACAGGTTTAGCAATTCTAGCAGCCTCCTCACAAAAGTAAATAACATGTCCATCTATATTATCGACTAAGAGATCTTTAACCATAGCAACATCAGGTTCAACTTTAATTTTTTCGGAGGGTCAAGGTGCTCTAATATTACTTTTGTTAACCACAGTTGAAGCTTTAGCATGTTCTTTAATCCTAACAGGAAAAGGTGGTTTCTCAATATAAACAGTAGGCATAACTGGATCAACATGGTAAACAATTGTCTCTTCTGTAACACTAACGGGTTCCTCAATCTTTTCTTTAACAGGGGGATGATATTTAAACCACTTCTCCTTAGAAAGATCAACATGAGTAGCAAATGATTCACAAAAGGAAGCTACTATCTCAGAGTCAAGTCCATATTTAGTGCTAAACTTATGAAAAGCATCGCTGGCCATAAAAGATTTAACACAATCGAACTCAAGTTTTATACCTGACTCATTACCTTTGTCGAGTTCCCAATCTTTAGAGTTGCGTTTAATTCTTTCCAGAAGATCCCATCTGAATTCAATAGTTTTCTTCATAAAGGAGCGAGTCGAAGAAGAATCGAGCGTAGTTCGATTATCATGAGAAAGCCGAGCATAAAAATTCTGTAAGATAATTTATTTTGAGAGATCATGATTGGGGCATGTGTACATCATGTACTTAAGCCTCCCCCAAGCTTGAGCGATACTTTCTCCTTCACGAGGCCAAAAATTATATATATAATTCCGATCACGATGAACCAAATGCATAGGATAAAATTTCTGATGGAATTCCAGTTTCAATCGGTTCCAGTCCCATGTATCAGTATCATCACATAGCATATACCACATTAATGCCTTTACCTCCAGAGATAAAGGGAATACTTTCTTCTTCACTCCATCTCCGGATAAACCTGCAAGCTTAAACAATCCACAAATTTCATCCACATAGATCAAGTGCATATCAAGATGTACCGTTCCATCTCCTGCATAAGGATTAGCTAGTAGTTTCTTTCTCATACCCGGAGGAATCTCATAATAAATATTTTCAGTAGGTGCAGTAGGTTGAGGAGCAACTATTTGTGTTTCCAGTCGAGGTGAAGATACCCCGAACAAACCCCTCAAAGGATTACTTTCCATAGTGACAAGTGACAGTAAAGCACGTAATATAAATGTTTCCTTACCAAATTCAACTCACCAAAGGCGCTTCACTCCCCAGCAACGGCGCCAGAAAAAAGTCTTGACGACCCACAAGTATATGGGATCAATCGTAGTCCTTTTGATAAGTAAGAGTGTCGAACCCAACGAGGAGCAGAAGGAAATGACAAGCGGTTTTCAGCAAGGTGTTTTCTGCAAGCACTGAAATTATCGGTAACGAGTAGTTTGATAGCAAGATAATTTGTAACAAGTGAAAAATAGCAATAGTAACAAAGAGTGCAGCAAGGTGGCCCAATCCTTTTTATAGCAAAGGACAAGCCGGAACGATCTCTTATAGTAAGTAAAGCGTTCTCGAGGACACATGGGAATTTCATCTAGTCACTTTCATCATGTTTGTTTGATTCACGTTCGCTACTTTGATAATTTGATATGTGGGTGGACCGGTGCTTGGGTGCTGTTCTTACTTGAACAAGCCTCCCACTTATGATTACCCCCTCTCGCAAGCATCCGCAACTACGAAAGAAGAATTAAGATAACTCTAACCATAGCATTAAACATATGGATCCAAATCAGCCCCTTACAGAATAGCGCATAAACTAGGGTTTAAGCTTCTGTCACTCTAGCAACCCATCATCTAATTACTACTCCACAATGCATTCCCTTAGGCCCAAGGATGGTGAAGTGTCATGTAGTCGACGTTCACACGACACCAGTAAGGGAATCAACAACATACACATCATCAAAATATCGAACGAATACCAAATTCACATGATTACTTATGACAAGATTTCTCCCATGTCCTCAAGAAAAAAAGTAACTACTCACAAATCATATTCATGCCCAAGATCAGAGAGGTGTTGAATAGCATAATAGATCTGAACATATAATCTTCCACCAAATAAACCAACTAGCATCAACTACAAGACGTAATCAACACTACTAGCAACCCACAGGTACCAATCTGAGGTTTTGAGACAAAGATTGAATACAAGAGATGAACTAGGATTTGAGATGAGATGGTGCTGGTGAAGATGTTGATGAAGATTAGTCCTCCCACGATGAGAGGATCGCTGGTGATGTCGATGGCGACGATTTCCCCCTCCCGGAGGGAAGTATCCCCGGCAGAATCTCTCCGCCGGAGAGCAAAAGTGCTCCTGCACAAGTTCCACCTCGAGATGGCGGCGCACCGTCCCGAAAGTCTTCTCTATATTTTTTCTAGGGCAAATGGACTTATATACCAGAAAATGGGGGCCAGAGGCTGGCCAGGGGCCCCACGAGGTACCAGGGCGCGCCTAGGGGGGGTGGCGCGCCCTGGTGCCTCGTGGGCACCTGGGTGGCCCCCTCTGGTACTTTTTGCTTCTAGTATTTTTTATTTATTCCAAAATAATTCTCCATAAAATTTCAGCTCATTTGGAGATGTGCAGAATAGGTATCTCTGACATAGCTTTTTCAGGTCCAGAATTCCAGCTGCCGGCAATCTCCCTCCTTGTGTGAATCTTGCATATTAAGAGAGAAAAAGCTTTAGAATTGCTTCACAAAGTGTTATATTGATTAAAAACACTATAAATAACAGTAGAAAAACATTATGCAAAATGGACGTATCATACTTACATCACAGTTATCAATGTGGTATTTCTAGTTTGAGAATTCAATCTGGTAAGGCGGGTGATCAGTTGTGTTTCTTATCATCGCAGCAATTGTTTTGCTCAATGACCTAATGAATCTATAAGATAAAGCTATTTTAGGAATCATATTTTGAACCCTGATAGATACCAAATTCAACTAACGATACATGATAGAGATCCCACTTGTCTCAATAAAAAGCTATGTACCTTTTTGATTCACAAAACTACGTGCTCGTACCATGCGAAAAGCATTGTCAATAAATGACCATGGAAACTTACCAGACAAACACAAAATTTGTCAACTAAGTGTCCCTCAATCAATCATACAAATCCTTTAGCAAATAACAGCAATGTACGTCGCCCCCAAAAAATCTAGGGTTCCTCCACCTTCGTCACCCCTGCTCTGCCGGCAGATTGTTGGCCTTCTCCTCCTCTATTGGCTCCATTTGTGGGGTGTGTGGGGAGGCTCCAATCTAGTGGTGGGATTTGTAGCTACCCATCTCATAGTTCATTAGGTATGGCTCCACTTGTCTAGTACTTCGACCATTCCGGCAGTGGCGGGGATAGTGTCCAATAATTGTTCCTCCGCCTTTTTCTCTGGACCGCAGTGCATGCGCCACCGGATCCAGCACTGAGTTCGGGTGGGCAGGTTGGTCTTTGCCGCCCACAGATTCATCCTTATCATGGTGGTGGCATCAATATTCAATATATAAGGTCTAGTCTGGCCTGTTCTCCAGCTTCGGTGGTGCGGGTGCCGTTAGGTCTACCGACAAGATCAGGAAGACATGTTTGTTTTCCCACTATGAAAACATTGGGAGTTGGTTTTGTCTTCATTGGGTCATTGCTTCTTGGAAGTAACATCATTGAGTTGGTTATTCTATCGAATCCGATGGGTGTCTAGGAATGATCGACCCGACTCGTCTTCTTCTCCGAGCTTACGATCATTCGGGGTCAATGTCGCCAACGCTTCTTGTCGGTGCTAAATCCGGCATATCTCGAGGTAGGGGTCCTAAGCTAGGCGTCTTGGTATGATGGTAACATGATTAACAAGGGACACTGGGATTTTACCTAGGTTCGGGCTCTCTCGAAGAGATAATACCCTACATTCTGCTTTTTATTGTATTGATATGGGGATAGTACAAAGTACTTGTGTCTGCCACGAGATTGTTGTAATGAATATGAGATCTAATATCCTCTATTGACTAGCCTGGCCTCGGTTTATATAATGCACCGGAGGCCTAGGGTTTAGAAGAGTCCTCGTCTTGTGCGCCAAGTCTTGTGGGATCTTCCTTGTATGCGTCATGGGCCTCTTCAAGTGACCCGTTAATGAACCACCACTGGGGGTCCTCGGCTCGGCCCTCCTGGCCAGGAGACGACATGGTGAGTACCCCCTAATCTAGGACACCACCACTTCTCTCCAGAGATCATGACTTCCCTACTGCCTGTGTGGATACTACTTTCTTGTTTCGGCGATGTCATGGAACTCCAATGGAGCAATGTCGATGACCCGTCGACAAGGTGTTGGATGGAGAGTATGGAGTATTTCATGTGGATTGGATTGTATTTTCATTTAGGAGTTTTAGTGTAATGCTAGTGTTCTATTAATATAGACCTTTGGCTCCTTCCAAAAAATGCTATAATTTTTAAAATTGAAGTCTTGACAATATTTGTGCCTGGATGTGGGTGAAAGTTCCATTTTTCGGGAGGCACCCAATGCAAATAAAGGGCTTGCCTTGTAAAACCACAATTGTAGCTTCTCCTCTCAAGTGCCCATTCTAGGAATTGACATCACCTATTAAGAAAAGCTTTCAAAGCTTGGCAACCAATCGATGAACCATATTACTCTACATAAATGTAACTAACTATCCACACATCTGTATTTAAAAGAAGAGCATGCAATTTTAATTGCAAAGACCATGGAGCAAAGGAAAGAGTGGAAACATGCACGTTTTATCCCTAATGAAGCGCATGCTAAAACTAATCTACCCTCAATCTCAGCGATGCGGCATTATAATTTCCCTAACTGACGTCGTACTAGTCATCTCTCTCGCAACATTCCATGCACATCTAGATCACCTCTTTGATTGACGGGCGCATACAAGTCAATAGCAAAAATAGCCCTAATTTATTGATTGGGTTTAAGAGACCAGTCAGAAGGGGAAAATTTTATACACGTGGTAAAGGATAATGCAAAGGGGCGAAGCTTATTACAGTTATGGACGATCCACTGTTTCTTGGTGAGGAGAGTGGAAACGTGTCGGCAGGTCAATCGAAGACTTTTTCTTTCCAAATTGCGGTTATGGGTGACACGTTTAGTGATTTATGCCTTTTGAAGTTTCATACCTTAACTAGACATCTGCTAGGTGGCATCAGCCTCATGCAACCCTTGAGTTCTAATAATTCTAGTTTCTTCACTAATCCATTTCCACATTTGCAATTTGTATCAACAACTCGCTATTTCAAAGATATGAGACTATGCAAAATAGTGCTATATTAATTCGCAAGGGGAACCTCGCAAATGCAAGGGCATCATGTTTAGTCGTTGAAAGCGTCAACAAATTCTTATCTTATGTTGTACCTTTTTTAACTCATATTTATCCTTTCATTGCATAATAAAGAACATTTTAGGCATCGATACATGTCTAAATGGGTGATATTGACCTTTATTTTGTAAGGGAACATATGCTTATGGTGCTAATACATACTCAGAAGACTAATCTAATCATATTGTTTTTATTTCATCTCAAACATTTGTTTATACAGTGAGCTACAGTACACCAAACAAACTAATCTGCAATCCTCCTGTCCGCTAGATTAGTTGTCGCATATGCTCTAGCATATGTTTCCATCTATATGCTTTTTTCTCGTTTTATGAATGGATGCACAAATGAATCCTATTATGTTCGTGTTTGGGTCTCCTCTCAAGGTTCTTGCTTTGTGATTCATGAACTTTTATGAAATTCAAGAACATTTTTAAAATTCGTATTCACAAGCATGTTTTAAAATTCACTAATAATTTTCATATCCATGAATATATTTTTATATGCTCTAAGATGCATGGTACTGTTCTAGTCTAGTTGTGATGCTCACTTGTTGGTTTGTTTGACCCAGTATTTCCCAACATGTTTCCACGAAATCGTGGTTGAGTTATTTCACTTCTGATGGAGTGAAAAAAATTAAGAATACTTTTCAAAATTGTAAGTGGCAGAGGCAGGCCTCCACATTTCCGGAACCGACGCCACGATAGCCATATCTTTCGCGATGTCCCATGCACATTCGGATCTCCTCATAGATCGACAGACATATGCAATACAATAAGGAAAATATTCTTGGTTTTATCTTATTGGTGATTTAACTAACCGGCTAAAAAAGGGAAACACTGGATGTGTGGTGAAGGACAATGGAAGTGGTAACAAAAGATTGCAGTTATGATCAAGGCATCCTATGTAACACCCCCCATGCATTAAGCTATAGTAATCCACCATGATTGTGCTAAGTCACTTTGCTTTGCAGTGCTTGATCATGTTGGATTCATATCTCATTTCAAATTCCACCTCTAAAATCAATTCAAATTGCAAGTGAAATTTAAAGTTTCAAAAACATGTCTGAAAAAAAGTTCATGTTTTAGCAGATATTCCATATGTAATTAATGTAGTAGAAAACCACACAACTTGTTTGCTCATTTGGAATCTAGAAGCTAAAACAGTACCCAAAACAACTCATTTAATCCTTTTCTCTTTAATACAAAATTCAAGTGAAATTATAATGCCCTCAAACTTTTTGTGGCAGTGCAGATAAATACAATGCTATTTATGGGTAAAGCTCCACTTTTTTTGAAAAGTCATTTGATGGCTTATTTAATTGCAAAACCCTGGCTGGAGTATTTATCAGAGAAAAGGGAAAAGAAAAGGCTTAAACGCTACTGTGCCAATGGGCTTAAGTTCAAAAAGTGGCCGGCCCAGCCCGCGCAGCGTCGCCTCCTACCTCTCTCCCCAGCTATCGCCATGGCCGAGCACGCGCGCGTGTGCGTCCGCACGCTGCTCGACACCGAGGCACTACAGGGTGTCGTGGAGGGGATAAGGGCGATGCCCTCGAGCCCGTGACAAACCCTAGCATGCCAGTTCCCCCTCTCCCTCACCCCTCTTCCCGATCTGGTCGAACCCGACGCCGTCGCCGCCATGGTTCGCCTCGTCACCGCAGCCACCGTCACCCCCGGCGCCTGAGAGGCTGTCCAGGAGCACCGCTGCCCTCTGCCACATCACCTGGGCCATCGGGTTCGAGCCGGGCTCCTCATCTTCGACTGGAGTGAGGCCGTCTTCAACCTCGGATCGCCGCCGCTTCCGTCGTTGATCCTCTGCACTAAGCCCCTCTCCGGCTCCCCTGAGCTCCCTGGCGGCCTTGCTGTGAGCTCCCGAGCCTCCTGCCCCTTTGCTCTGTTCCCCGTGCACCTATCCTCTTACCCCTCCGGTGCCATGAGCTGACCGCCACTGCTCGCTTCGCCGTCGCGGCCACCGCAAGCGCCGACCGTGTCCGAGTCTTGCATCGTGCTCCTGGGATCCCCAGGAGGCCAACGCGACCACCCGCACGCTTAGCCATGCCCTGTAACGATGAGCTCGACCTCGCCCGAACTCCGGCGCCACCTCCGCTCGTCGCTGGCGTCGTTTCCGGCCACCCCCGCACGAACCACTGCCACCACTTGACGCGCCTCATCGCGCTCGTTCGAACCAACCCCGTGGCGCATCAAACCATGCCCCGTGCGCGTTTTCCGATGACCTCCCGTGCGCCTCCGCCATGTTTTCAGTCGCCGACGTCTAAACGCCGGCGTGCTGACGCAGCGCGATTAGTCTAAGTGCTAACCGCGCCCAATGCCACTGACCGCTGGGCCCCACGCGCTAATTAGTTAGTGGTTAACTAAACTGACTAATTAACTAACTTAATCAGCCACTGACAGAAGGGCCCCACCGCTAAGTTAATCCTGTTAATTTAATTAAATGCTGTAACTCCATGTGTCACAGACATGTGGGGCCCTGCCACTGTTTAAGTAGATAAGGCCGGCCCAGTCAGCTGCAGAGGCAGCAGCTGGGCCCACCAGTCAGCCTCTGCTGACTGGGCAGTTGACCCAGTCAACTGGGTCCACTGTCAGCCCCTCTGGCTTTTGGCTGGGTACACTTTTGGGTGTACTTAGCATTTTAGCCCTCTGTTTTCGAATTTAATTTAATTCTAGGAATTTTCAGAAAATTGTTTAAAACTTTGAAAAATCATAGAAATTAAACCGTAGCTCGGATGAAAATGTTTTGTATATGAAAAATGATCAGAAAAATATAACGAATCTGAATATGCCATCCACATACTTGCCACACCCCTCTAACCTATCGAACATGGAACCTTCCCCTCCAGATCACCTGTCCGATAGCTGCCCAAAGCCGGGAAAATATTCCCAGATATTTTCCCGCTCCGTCTGTAACGCGTAGCACTGCGTTAGGTCACCCCTAGCACAGCATATTGCCATGTCATGCATCTGTGTTGCATTTGTTTGCTTTATATTTATTGTTTCTTCCCCCTCTTCTCTCTAGTAGACTCCGAGATTGACGCTACTCCTGAGTACGACTACGCCCCTGACGTCCAGCCCCTTTCAGCAGAGCTTCCAGGCAAGCAAAACCCCCTTGATCATTCCTATATCGCCCATTCTTTCTCTCTCGTGCTTGCATTAGATTTTGCTACCGTTGTTCGATAGCTCCTATTCTGATGCATAGCCTATTTTTGTAACTGTTGTTGATACCTTACCTGCTATCCTAAATGCTTAGTATAGGTTGGTTAGTGATCCATCAGTGGCCCCGCACCCTTGTCCATGTTGCCATGCTTTGCTTCCGGATGCTCGATCAGTGTGGTCGACGTGCAGAGACCGACACATCACCGCACACCCCCTTAGTTGTACGACTCTGCAGAGCCTATCGAGTGCCCAGGGTGATACCTCTTACCTCACTCCTGATGATACCTCTATAGCGTAGCTAGTCGGTTGTGGGTTACCGAGGGTGATTCCTCTTTCACCACCTCCGATGATGCCTCTGTCGTGTAGCCCCTCAAGTGTGAACCCATCGAGGGTGATTCCTCCAAGTTCACCTTGATGGTTACATCGAGTGGGAATCCATCGAGGGTGATTCCTCGGATTTCCCCCTTGATGTTACAGACACACTGTTACCTTTAACTGTTGCCCCATTTTTTTAACTGTTACTGCGGGACTGAAGGGACAGGCAGTACCACCCCGGTAGAGGTGGACCTGAGTTCCCGACAGTCTCTGGATAAGTCGAGTTGACCAGGAGGGTACCCGCGAGATAATTACGCGGCACGGCCGGGCAGGCAGAGACCGCCCTAGAGAGGGATGGGCCTGGCCCTTGCCGTAAGTCCGCGAGACAGGGCGACAAGAGCACTGATCGTCACCGCGCGCTCCCAACACACTAATGGGTTTGGATATGTGATCTGAGTAGGCCTCTGGCCTTTTCGCACTAACCACCACGCGGGATAAGTTATGGGCACTTGGCGTCGTACGATTCTCCCGAAAGCTCTGTCAGACGTCCAGTTCAGCATTGCGGCACCGCTGGGCCGGCACCATCCAGGACAGAGGTGGTGCCTGGATTCGCCCTGCCCGCAACGACCCGGAGTGCTTAGGACAATTGGCCCATGACCGCTTCGCACTTAGGATGTAGACCGGCGGGGACCTCTCTGCAGAGCCTAGGTAGGACTACGTCATGTCGATCAGCCGAGGCCGGGCATGACCAGGAAAAGTGTGTCCGGCCGGAGTTAATCGAGCATGTTGGGTAAGTTGGTGCACCCCTACAGGGAAGTTATCTATTCGAATAGTCGTGTCCATGGAACGGACGCTCGGAGTTGTATCCTGATCTACTACAACTAGAACTGGATACATGTGACACTAAACTGATATGATGGCTCCGGGATCGCTTCCTCGCGGGGTAGACGAGGAAGGATCTCTGGGCGTTACTAATATATACTTGTTACTATATTATATGTTACTCTACTCTCTTATGTTGCTGCAAGACGCTGGAAGATGCTAGTCTTCGATAGGCTAGGCCTTCCCCTCTATTCTGGCATTTCTGCAATATAGTCCACAGATACAGCCCCTTCCCTTTGATACTATTGCATACTTAGCATAGATCTGATGTAAGTCTTGCGAATACATTGGATGAGTACTCACGATTGCTTTGCTACCTTTTTTCCCCCTACCCGATTGCTGCGATCAGATGTCGGAGCCCCGGAGCCAGCTGACCCTGTCGATGACTACTACTACCCCGACGGAGCCTACTACTACATAGAGACCGATGACCAGGAGTAGTTAGGAGGCTCCCAGGCAGGAGGCCTGCGCCTTTTCGATCTAGTTGTCGTTGTTTTGCTCAGCCTTCTAAAGGCAGCCTTGTCTAATTACGCCGATACTCAGATATTGATTCTTTTGCTGACTCTTGTGTAACTCGAGCCTATGTATTCAAGCCCTCGAGGCCCCTGGCTTGTAATATATACAGCTTGTTGTTTTATTTGTGTCTAGAGTTGTGTTGTGATATCTTCCCGTGAGTCTCCGGGCTTGATCGTGCGCATTTGCGTGTATGATTAGTGCATGATTGAGTCGGGGGCGTCACATCCTATTACGGCAAAAAATAAAAACCTAGAGGCTATTTCAGCAGTTCGAACCAACTCGACTTAAAGCCCTTATTTTCTAGAGATCGAGGAAACCACCTTCTATTTATAATATGGACACGAAGGGAGTACTCTATTGACATGTGACTGCAGGGCAGTCGAGGACTTTCGTCCATGCCATATAGAATTTCATACTAGCAATTTTTTTATCAATTTGCATTTGAGACAAGTATATGCATAGTGTCAACTATGCCATGATCATAACTTACATGCCAAACAACTATCATATACATATGGATTTTCATGTAGACACACAATGCATTATTTCTTTCCCTCATTCAAAAATAAAAGTAACTTCCCTCTACAAACAAAAAAAATCATAAAATACACATGGATTTGCATTGGCACTTACCTGCATTTATACATCAAACCACATTAGTGTACATGATCGAACTTTTGGGAAAATGATGAACATGGATTCCTCCTAGGGCTAAAGTATGCACCCAAAAGAAAAGATTTTATTGCCAAAAAGTAGGAGATTCGGGGGAGAATACCTCAAGGACCGCAGGGGGAGAACCACAAAAAAAGAGCTCGATTTGAAGGGGCTTTGAGGGAGCTTACATGTGAGGAGAGAGGCGATTTGCCTCTATTCTTCGTGCGCTCGGGGGAGGCAGCCAAATGCATGGGGTGCGCGAGTGGGCTGGGCCCCACCCAATGACTCCGGCTGCCACTTATCTCTTAAGGGGTGAAACTCCGGGGTCCGTGGAATTTTCGGAGGAGGAAAATGCCGCGATCGATTGAGTTTTCATCTAGGAGTTTGAGTCACTTACCATGCATGGTGTTTGTCATCATGCCGCTTAAGCTGATTAGCATGTGCAACCATGGCAATAGCTTAGGGTCAAACGCCATTGGTTATGGCATCTTCAGTATAAATCATGTGTTGCGATGAATGGCGTTGCATGAAAGGGTCAAATAGTGAAATACTTCGAACATAGGGTTAGTTTGAGCTAATCTTTGGTAAGGTCAAAGCAGTGATTTTTGCATCAAAGGAGGGAAACAAATAACTCATCCCACTATCTGCTTAAATGGTGTCATTGTACATTTTGCTTTCACATGACACATCCACATGATGTCAAATTATGAATACATTTTTGCCACTGTTAGTTTCAATGTCATGTGAAATATGTGTATACTACATTTTGATAGCAACTTGGCCTTGTGTAAGTGGCTCATACATTTCAAAAGATTTTTCCAGGAAAAAGAATATGGACAGAGTGCCTGGTAAAGACAATTATGTACTGATATAGTTTTATTCCAGGTAAAGAACAACATGGTCATTTTATATTTTGTGGAAGAAATTACTAGTGCTCCCACCATCTTGATACCAACAGAGGTATACAGATTAATTAGCCAGAACTTAATCTAGATAGTATGAGCTAGCTATCTAATTTAGAAGACGCTGATAACAACTCCAAAATAAGAATCATGTATCAGGGAGATTATCTATATGTGTATAGCTGATTCCTCCCACCTTCAATATGATTGAAATAAAACCATCTATTAGTTCATGGGAAGCTGCCCTGGCAATCTTTCCTTCTAATTGTCTAAGTTGTAAAGATTAGTTGGATCAAACTTAACACCAGCAGGGATCCTAGTCATCGTGAGGAAACCTGCAATATAAAGCATGAAGTATACAACCAAAAGTTGCCCAGAAATCATCATGTTTTACACCTTTAACCAAGACACAAAGAAAAGATCGAGATACTACTGTTCTGGAATAAATGGTCGCGTATTCTTCTTGGATGGTGTGTGGTAGTATTAAATGGCATAGAAAATCAGAAGGGGAGGGGTATACAACAAGGGGAACATGTGGTGAAGAGTTCACTCGAATTGGAGAGTGACATGTATTTGTAACAAATTTTCAAAATTAGAATGAGATCTATTCAGGAACAGAGGGGGTACAAGATGTACTAGATTTTAATTGGGGTGGGGGACAAGCTAGAATGAGATGTATTCATGTTAAATAGGTAATGGTTCTTACATCATGATTATTGCTACTTGTAGTCTGCGTTGGTATTTCCCCGAAGAGGAGAGGATGATGCAGTACAGTAGAGATAAGTATTTCCCTCAGTTAAGAACCAAGGTTATCAATCCAGTAGGATAACCAAGCAAAATTCTGTTAAGCGCACCTGCACACACAAGAGTAAACACTTGCACCCAACGCAAATAAGAGGGTTGTCAATCCTATTAGCGGTTATTTGTAAGGATTAAATCTTATCGAGGTAAATAGATAAACTAAACTACTAATTAAAATAAAAGTAAATAAATTGCAGCAAGGTATTTTTAGGTTTTTTATTTAATAAAGATAGACCCGGGGACCATAGTTTTCACTAGAGGCTTCTCTCTTGAGCACATAAACATACGGTGGGTAAACAAATTACTGTTGGGCAATTGATAGGAAAGCAAATAATTATGACGGATTCATGGCAATGATCATGTATATAGGCATCACGTCCGAGACAAGTAGACAGACTCCTGCCTGCATCTACTACTATTACTCCACCCATCGACCGCTATCCAGCAAGCATCTAGGGTATTAAGTATGAAACATAGTAACACCTTAAGCAAGATGACATGATGTAGAGAAGCAAATTGAAGCAATATGAATAAACCCCATCTTTTTATCCTTAATGGCAACAATACAAATACGTGTGCTATTTGTGAGCTGCGTTGGGATTTCCCCGAAGAGGAGAGGATGATGCAGTACAGTAGAGATTAGTATTTCCCTCAGTTATGAAAGCAAGGTTATCAATCAAGAAGGAGAATCACGGAATAACTCGTTAGCAGCACCTGCACACAAAACAACAAATACTCGCACCCAACGCGAACAAGGGGTTGTCAATCCCTTGGCGGTTAATTGCAAGATTAAATTGTATGGTGATAGATAGATAGATCGAACAAAAATACAAAATAAAATAAATAAAGTAAAATTGCAGTAAGGTATTTTTAGGATTTTCAATATACGATAGAGGTAGACCCGGGGGCCATAGTTTTCACTAGAGGCTTCTCTCTTGAAAATAGCATACGGTGGGTGAACAAATTACTGTAGGGCAATTGATAGAAAAGCAAATAATCATGACGATATCCAAGGCAATGATCATGTATATAGGCATCACGTCCGAGACAAGTAGACCGAAACGATTCTGCATCTACTACTATTACTCCACACATCGACCGCTATCCAGCATGCATCTAGAGTATTAAGTTCATAAAGAACGGAGTAACGCCTTAAGCAAGATGACATGATGTTGACAAAGTAAACTCACGCATGATTAAACCCCATCTTTTTACCCTTAATAGCAACGATACATACGTGTCATGTCCCTTTCTGTCACTGGGATTGAGCACCGCAAGATCGAACCCATTACAAAACACTTCTCCCATTGCAAGATAAATCAATCTAGTTGGCCAAACCAAATCAATAGATCAGAGAGAAATACGAAGCTATAACAATCATGCATAAAAGAGTTCAGAGAAAACTCAAATAATATTCATGGATAATCTGATCATAAACTCACAATTCATCGGATCCCAACAAACACATCGCAAAAAGTGATTACATCGGATAGAACTCCAAGAACATCGAGGAGAACATTGTATTGAAGATCAAAAATAGAGAAGAAGCCATCTAGCTACTAACTATGGACCCGAAGGTCTATGGTAAACTACTCATGCATCATCGGAAGGGCAGCAAGGTTGATGGAGAGCCCCTCCGTGATCAAATCCCCCTCCGGCAGAGTGCCGGAAAAGGCCTCCAGATGGGATCTCTCGAGAACAGGAACTTGTGGACTCCTCTATTGGTTTCCCTATTTTAGAGTATTTATAGAGGTGGAATTAGGTCAAATGGAGTAGAGGTGGGCCCACGAGGCACAAGGGCGCGCCACCCCCCTGGGGCGTGCCTTGGTGGCTCGTGGCCACCTCCTCTGTCTTCTGGCCCTCTCCCGAAGCTTCTTGTGTCTCTTATGCCCAGAAAAAAATCTCCAAAAAGTTTTGTGGCATTTGGACTTCGTTTGGTACTGATATTCTAAAAAACCAAAAATAGGCAAAAAACAGCAACTGGCACTGGGCACTAAGTTAATAGGTTAGTCCCAAAAAATGATATATGATTGCTTGCAAGTGTATATAAAACATTCAAGATTGATACTATAATAGGATGGAACAATAAAAAATTATAGATAAGTTGGAGACGTATCAATGTGTCATGTCCCTTCCTGTCACTGGGATTGAGCACCGCAAGATTGAACCTGTCACAAAGCACCTCTCCCATTGCAAGATAAATCAATCTAGTAGGCCAAACTAAACCGATAGATCGGAGAGAAATAAAAAGCTATAACAATCATGCATAAAAGAGTTCAGAGAAGACTCAAATATTTCTCATGAATAATCTGATCATAAACTCACAATTCATCGGATCCCAACAAACACACCGCAAAAGAAGATTACATCGGATAGAACTCCAAGAACATCGAGGAGAACATTGTATTGAAGATCAAAGAGAGAGAAGAAGCCATCTAGCTACTAGCTATGGACCCGTAGGTCTCTGGTAAACTACTCACACATCATCGGAAGGGCAGCAAGGTTGATGTAAAAGCCCTCCGTGATCGATTCCCCCTCCGGCAGAGTACCAGAAAAGGCCTCCAGATGGGATCACGGAAGAACAGAGGCTTGCGGCAGTGGAAAGGTTTTCTCTTCTGCTTTCTGGGGGTTTCCCAATATTTGTGAATTTATAGAAGTGGAATTAGGTCAAACGAAGTCACGTGGGCCCCACAAGGTAGCACGGTGCGCCCCCCTAGGGCGCGCCCTAGTGCCTTGTGAAGCCTCCGTGAAGCTTCTGGCCTCCTCCCGAAGCTTCCCAGGTTTCTTTTGTCCAGAAAAAAATCTCCAAAAAGTTTCGTGGCATTTGGACTTCATTTGGTACTGTTTCTCTGAAAAGCCAAAAACAAGCAGAAAACAGCTACTGGCACTAGGCACTGGGTTAATAGGTTAGTCTCAAAAAATGATATATAATTGCATATAAAAACATCCAAGATTGATACTATAATAGCATGGAACAATAAAAAATTATAGATACGTCGGAGACGTAACAAGCATCCCCAAGCTTAATTCCTGCTCGTCCTCGAGTAGGTAAATGATAAAAACAGAATTTTTGATGTGGAATGCTACCTATCATGTTTCATCATGTAATCTCTCTCTTATAGTATGAATAATAAGATTCAAATGATTCAAAGCAATAGTCTATAATTTGATATAAAGACATCAATACTCAGGCATACTAGCAAACAATTATGTCTTTCAAAATAAAAATGCTAAAGAACGTTATTCCTACAAAATCATATAATCCTGTCATGCTCCATCTTATTCACACAAAGTATTTATCATGAACAACCCCGATTTTAGCCAAGCAATTGATTCATACTTTTTAACGCGCTTCAGCTTTTTCAACTCCCACTCAATACATGAGCGCAAGCCATGGATATAGCAGTATGGGTGGAATAGAGTATGGCGATAGAGATAAATAGGAGAAGTCAAAAATGGAGAAAGTCTCACATCAACGAGGCTAATCAATGGGCTATGGAGATGCCCATCAATTGATGTCAATGCGAGGAGTAGGGATTGCCATGCAACGGATGCACTAAGAGCTATAAGTGTATGAAAGCTCAACATGAAAACTAAGTGGGTGTGCATCCAACTTGCTTGCTCATGAAGACCTCAGGCATTTGAGGAAGCCCGTCATCGGAATATACAAGCGAAGTTCTATAATGAAAAATTTCCACTAGTATATGAAAGTGACAAAATAGGAGACTCTCTATATGAAAAACAAGGTGCTACTCTGAAGCACAAGTGTGGAAAAAGATAGTAACATTGTCCCTTCTCTCTTTTTCTCTCATTTTTTTTTCTTTGTATATCTTTTTTTTCATGGCTCTTTTTCGCCTCTTTTTGGTATTTTTTCTTCTTCTTCTTTTTTCTTTTTTTTTCGTCCGGAGTCTCATCCCGACTTGTGGGGGAATCATAGCCACCATCATCCTTTCCTCACTGGGACAATGCTCTAATAATGATGATCATCACACCTCTATTTACTTACAACTCAAAATTACAACTCGATACTAGAACAAAAATATGACTCTATATGAATGCCTCTGGCAGTGTACCAGGATGTGCAATGATGCTAGCGTAACATGTATAAAAACGACGAATGGTGGCTGAGCCACAAATACTATGTCAGCTATATGATCATGCAAAGCAATATGACAATGACGATGTATGTCATAAAAATGGAACGGTGGAAGTTGCATGGCAATATATCTCGGAATGGCTATGGAAATGCCATGATAGGTAGGTATGGTGGCTGTTTTGAGGAAGATATAAAGAGGCTTATGTGTGATAGAGCGTATCATATCACGGGGTTTGGATGCACCGGTGAAGTTTGCACCAACTCTTGATGTGAGAAAGGGCAATGCACAGTACCGAAGAGGCTAGCAAATTGCGGAAGGGTGAGAGTGCGTATAATCCATGGACTTACATTAGTCATAAAGAACTCACATACTTATTGCGAAAGTTTATTAGCCCTCGAAGCAAAGTACTACTACGCATGCCCATAGGGGGGAGGTTGGTAGGAGTTAACCATCACGCGCCCCCGACCGCCACACAAAGGAAGACAATCAAGAATAAAGCATGCTCCAACTTCTTAGCATAACGACAGATCATACGTGCATGCTTCGGGAATCACAAACCTTAATACAATTATTCTTACTAAACCACAATTATCTACTAATACCTCCCCCATATTACCATCTTAATATCGCAAAACTATTGCAAGGAATCAAATTTATCATATTCAGTGATCTACATGAAAGTTTTTATTATATCCCTCTTGAATACCTATCATATCAGGACCAAATTCATAATCCGTGCATATTACCATTGCTATCATGAGACTCTCAAAAAAATATAAGTGAAGCATGAGAGTGCAACTATTTCTTTAAAATATCATCACCGCCATGCTCTAAAAGATATAAGTGAATCACTAGAGCAACTGCCTAGCTCAAAAGATATAAGTGAAGCACATAGAGTATTGTAACAAATCACGAATAATGTCTGTCCCTCTCAAAAAGGTGTGTTCAGTAAAGATGATTGTGACAAACTAAAAATCAAACAAACTATTTCACAAGACGCTCCAAGTAAAACACATATCATGTGATGAATAAACATATAGCTCCAAGTGAGTTACCGATAGATTGTAGACGAAAGAGGGGATGCCTTCCGGGGCATCCCCAAGCTTGGACGCTTGAGTCTTCCTTGAATATTACCTTGGGGTGCCTTGGGCATCCCCAAGCTTAGGCTCTTGCCATTCCTTATTCCTTTGCCCATCGTAGTCTCACCCAAAACTTGAAAACTTCAGCACACAAAACTCAACAGAAACCTCGTGAGATCCGTTAGTATAACAAACAAATCTTTAAATTTAGGTACTGTTGTAAATTGATTCATATTTAATATTGGCATAATGCTACTGTACTCCAAATTATCCATTACTCATACCCCCCGATACGATCCATAGATTCATCAAAATAAGCAAACTATGCAATAAAAACAGAATCTGCCTAAAACAGAACAGTCTGTAAAGATCTATTTAACAGCCATACTTCTGTAACTCCACAAATTCTGAAAAATTATGACAACGTGGGAAATTCATATAACAATACTTTGTAAAATATTCAGATTTTTCTGACGCTTCAGTACAGAATTAAAATTCCAGCACTGGACGCAAAACTTTCTGTTTTCCAAACAACATCAATTATACTATCTTCCAAATCATCCCAAAGGCATTACTTGGCACAAACACTAATTAAAACATAAAAACATAATCATAACAGAAGCTATAATCATGAAAACACTCAAGAACAGTAGGTAAAAGCAAAAATTTATATTATTCATTGGGTTGCCTCCCAACAAGCGCTATTGTTTTATGCCCCTAGCTAGGCATAATACATAGTTTCAAGTGTTGTCATCCTTGGTTTTGACATCCTTAGGTGTGTGATTTTCAGGAGGTTTTTCAAAAACAATGGGGAACACATCATCAACCAAAATACTAGGGTTATTAAGACTACCTTCTTCAAACCCCTCTTGGTTCCCTTTACAATCCAAGCATATTTACGATTAATTCCATTAAAAACTTGTTGAATGATATGTATGGGAGGAACTTCTTTTTTTGTATTTTCATCAAAAGCATGGTGATCATGAAAAACATATATTCCTCATTATATAAAATTTCATCTATCACAAGATTTTCATGACTCATATTATAGAAATCAAAGATCTCTCTAGCTTCTCGCACTATGTAATCAAACTCATTCATAAGGATAAGAGCATCTATCCTTTTAGCTTTGGGGTTATTTATAACCGGCAACTCATAAAACAATCTTTGCACGGTAGGATGGGTACGAATAAATCTTCTTTCAAGTTTAAGAATGAGTGCGGAGATAGCTTCCCCATAACTGTTGGTTCTTTTAAGAATTGGGGTGTCATTACAAACCAAAGTTCCCGTGCAATTAAAGAACTCTTGAATAACATTCTTCCCTATGATATTTCCACTCCCTACTATAATAAAAATTGAGTATAAATTTGAGGGATTTTCTATCTTAGGAATTTTAGTATCCTCATCTTTTTCAATGACAAAATCAGACATAGTGGCAACTTTAAGCAAACTAGCAAACAAGCAAATAATTTTTTTTTGTGTTTATGTAAAAAAAAATTAGAAGTGGGGGAGATGAAAACAAGAGGCAAAATGCAAATAAAAGGTAAATAAAGTAAATGCTAGTGAATGATAATTTGTGCGAAGGTACTTGGTAATTTTGATGATGTCTCCCCGGCAACCGCGCCAGAAATTCTTCCTGCTACTTGTAGTCTGCGTTGGTATTTCCCCGAAGAGGAGAGGATGATGCAGTACAGTAGAGATAAGTATTTTCCTTAGTTGAGAACCAAGGTTATCAATCCAATAGAAGAACCAAGCAAAATTTTGTTAAGCGCACCTGCACACACAAGAGCAAACACTTGCACCCAACGCAAATAAGAGGGTTGTCAATCCTCTTAGCGGTTATTTGCAAGGATTAAATCTTATCGAGGTAAATAGATAAACTAAACTACTAATTAAAATAAAAGTAAATAAATTGCAGCAAGGAATTTTTAGGTTTTTTATATAATAAAGAGAGACCCGGGGACCATAGTTTTCACTAGAGGCTTCTCTCTTGAGCACATAAACATACGGTGGGTAAACAAATTACTGTTGGGCAATTCATAGAAAAGCAAATAATTATGACATATTCATGACAATGATCATGTATATAGGCATCACGTCCGAGACAAGTAGACCGACTCCTGCCTGCATCTACTACTATTACTCCTGTGACGCCCCCGACTTAATCGTGCACTAATCATACACGCAAATGTACACGATCAAGCCTAAGGACTCACGGGAAGATATCACAACACAACTCTAGACACAAATAAAATAATACAAGCTTTATATTACAAGCCAGGGGCCTCGAGGGCTCGAATACAAAAGCTCGATGTCATACAAGCATCAGCGGAAACACAAGTATCTGAGTACAGACACAAAGTTAAACAAGGGTGCCTTAAGAAGGCTAGCACAAACAGCGACACTGATCGAAAAGGCGAAGGCCTCCTGCCTAGGGCCTCCGAACTACTCCTGGTCATCGGGGATCTCCATGTCATAGCAGGCTCCTCCGGGAATCTCCTGCACCTGGGCTCCATCGTCTGATCGCAGCAACCGGGTATGGGAAAAGAAGTAGCAAAGCAACCGTGAGTACTCATCCAAAGTACTCGCAAGACTGACATCAGAACTATGCTAAGTATGCATTGGTATCAAAGGAATGGGGCTATATCTTTGGACTATACTGCAGAATGCTGGATCAGAGGGGGGGAGAGGCCTAGCCTATCGAAGACTAGCATCTTGAAGCAGTTCTTGCAGCATCAGAAGAGGATAGAGCAAGATAATATATATATGTCAATTATAGTTTAGTAAAGCCCTGAGATCCTTCCTCGAATTCCCTACGAGAAAGCGATCCCGAGAGCATTAGTAGCAGTTTAATATCGTAACAATATCCATTTGTAGTTGTAGCAGACCAGGATACAACTCTGAGCGTCCTGTTACCGTGGACACGGCTATTCGAATAGATAACTTCCCTACAGGGGTGCACTACTGTTACCCAGCACGCTCGATTACATCTGGCCGGACACACTTGTTGGGTAATGCCCGGCCTCGGGTAATCGACACGACGTAGTCCTACCTAGGCTCAACAGAGAGGTCCCCGCCGGTCTACATCCTAAGTGCTCAGGGGTCTTGGGCCCATCGCCCTTTGCACTCCGGGTCGTTGCGAGCAGGGCGATCCAGGCACCACCTCTGTCATGGATGGCGCCGACCCGGCCCGGCCGCAATGCTGAACTGGACGTCTGACAAAGCTTTCGGATGATATATACGGCGCCGAGGGTCCCATAACCATTATCCCACATGGTAGTAGTGCGTATAAGGCCAGCGGCCTACTCAGATCAAATACCCAAATCCGTTAAAGCATGTTTAGTAACTCGTAGAGGTGAACAGGGTGGCTGTGGCTCCGACTTGGTAAGACATGTCGCGCGGGTACTCTTGGAGCCGACCCGTCTTTAATGTTGTTCTCTCGTGGGCACCCTTGGGGCCAACCCGACTTTAGCAATTTAAAGTATGGCAGTAAGGTAAACATTTCCGTGATCCTCACCCAGAGTGATCACGGCCCGATATCAAGCATGGCAAACGGACAAGGGTGAAAGGCCATAGATGAAACAATGGCATAGCCAACTAAGCATCATGGGACAACAGGTAGGTATAAACATCAGGCCACAAAATCAAGCTATGCATCAGAATAGGAGCTATCAGAACAGTAGCATGGGCAATTCTAATGCAAGAATAAGAGAGAAGGAATGGGCGATATCTGATGATCAAGGGGGTTTTGCTTGCCTGGAAGCTCTGCTGAAGGGGGAAGAAGGATCGTCGGTGACGTAGTCGATCACAGGGACAGCATCGGTCTCGGAGTCTACCGGAGAGAAGAGGGGGAAGAAACAGTAAATATAAAGCAAACAATTGCACACAGATGACTGGCATGACAATAGGCTGTGCTCGGGTGCCCTAACGCAGTGCTACACGTGGCAGATGAAGCGGGGAATTAACTGGAACGTTTTCCCGGTTTCGGACATCTGTTAGACAGATGAACCGGAGAGGAAAGTTCCATGTTCATCATGTTAGAGAGGGTTGACAGGTATGTGGGTGGCATATTCGGATTCTTCATATTTTTCTGATCGCTTTTCATATATAAATTATTTTCATCCGAGTTACGGTTTAATTTATATGATTTTTCAAAGTTTTAATCATTTTCTGGATTTTCTGGAATTTAATTTAATTCGAAATTATTTAAATATAAATTGCTATGGGTACACAGAAAGTGTACCCACAATGTGCAACAGAGGCTGACATGTGGGCCCAGTCAAATGCCCAGTCAGCAGTTGACTGGTCCACGTTGACTGGTCAAAGTGGCCCACTGGACCCACCTGTCATTGACTGGGACCAGCCCAGTCAGCAGGTTTGACTGGTCAACGGGTCCAGTGGGACCCGCGTGTTAGTGACTCTGATAATTAACAGGGTTTTAATTAACCTAATTAACTAATTAGCCAGAATGGGGCCTAGTAGTCATTGTCTGTACTAACTAATAGGTTTAATTTTATTTGCTAATCGCTACAGTAACTGGGCCCGCGTGTCTGTGACTTGCAGCAGTGTGATTAGCGCCTAATCGGGCAGATGCGTTGGACCCACCGGCGTTTGAACGCCGGCGCGCGCTCCGGCGACACAGAGAACGGCGGAGGGCCTCGGGTTCGTCGCTCCGGCGACCATTTGAGCGGCGGATGGTACCAAAGGGCTCAGTGCGAAGCCGCGTATCCACCCAGGCCACTGGCTCGTCCGGGGGATGGCTCTAACACCGGCAATGACCAAGCCCGACGGCGGCCGGAGCTCGGCCTCACGGCAAACGTCGACAGAGACGGCCAATCAGAGGGGGAAAGGGGGCGTTCGGTGCGGCAGCTCACCCTGAGGGTGTTGCCGTGTTCGGAGAGGGCCGGGGTTGTTGGAGTCGAGCGAGACGACGACGAGATTGAGGCGGCGGCCGAGGAAGGGGACGAGTCAATGGCGGCACTAGGGGGCGTCCCGACTCGAACCGGTGCTTGTCGTCGATGAAGAAGAGGACGGCGGTGCTTCTGGACGAACTCGCGGAGCTCGAGGTGGCCTCTGGCCGTGACGACGGTGAGGCGCGGTGGCGGCTGCGTCGGGTGCGGGTAGAATGGAGAGGGGAGAGAGGCGAGAGAGAGGGAGATGGGCGTGGGGGGTCTGGGCGTGCTAGGGTTCGCCTCTAGCGTCGGGCGGGGGGGGGGGGTCGTGGCGCCCTTATCGTCTCGGCGGCGGAGACGGCGAGGTGGTCGGGCGGCGACCGCGGCGCGCTCAGTTGGCCGCGCCAGGTGAACAGGGGAAGGGAGGAGGGGACAGGCGGAGTAGGTGGGCTGGGCTCCCACTGTTGACCTAGAGCCCAGTCCACCAGTAGTTTAGGTCTTTTCATATTTTTCTTTTCTGTTTCTTTTAATTCTTCTGTTTTCTATTTTGTTAATGCACTTAGACAGTTTTTCTACATATGAAACTTAGTTGATAAATGTTGTGCAATATGATTATGCCCCACACAAAGTTTGGTTATATTTTAAACTGTGTGGATTTGGTTTTGGATTCAAATGACCCACTTAAATGCTGTTGGGACTCTGTTTTAATTTCTAGGGCTATTTTAGGCATTTTTAGAAATGTTGTTTTCTACACCAATATTTATTAGGGATCATTTGCTAAATTATGAACATTTTAGTTTTATTATTTGACAAAGTTTTATTTCTGCCACAATTTGAATTGGATTCAAATGGAATTGAAATGAGTTTTGAATTGAAGTGATCATTAAGCCTTTCCAAAACATGGTGACCTGGCATTTTCATTGATGATCACTGTAGATAATACAGGGGATGTTACAATTCTCCTCCTCTAAAAGAAATTCTCGTCCTGAGAATTAAGAGGTAGGCTGGAAGAGAGCGGGGTATTCTTCACGAAGACGATCATCGCGTTCCCAAGTGGCTTCATCTTCAGAATGATTCGACCATTGAACTTTAAGGAACTTGATTGCCTTCTGACGGGTTTGACGTTCAGCTTGATCAAGAATACGGATCGGATGCTCCTTATAAGACAAGTCATCCTGCAATTCAAGCACTTCATGATCCACTGCTCGGATCGGGTCCTTGAAGCAGCAACGAGGTTGTGACACATGGAAGACATCATGAACCTGAGAAAGGCTCGGTGGTAGTTCCAACTGATATGCCACTTCTCCATGTCTTGCAAGAATACGGAATGGGCCAATGTAGCGAGGAGCTAACTTGCCTTTGATTCCAAATCGATGAGTGCCCTTCATCGGAGTGACACGAAGGTAAGCCTGTTCGCCAGGTTGATAAACCATTACCTGGTGTTTCCGGTCATAATTGCTCTTCTGACAAGACTGAGCAGCTTTGAAATGTTCACGGACAATGCGGACTTGTTCTTCAGCTTGTTGGATAATGTCCGGACCGAAGAGTGGCCGTTCCCCAGTTTCTGACCAATTCAGAAGGGTTCGGCACTTACGTCCATATAAAACTTCAAATGGTGCCATCTTCAGACTAGCCTGATAGCTATTGTTGTACGAGAATTCAGCATATGGGAGAGATTCCTCCCATTTCTTACCGAATGAGATGACACAAGCTCGAAGCATATCTTCAAGCACTTGATTGACTCGTTCAACTTGTCCCTGGGACTGGGGGTGAAATGCAGTGCTGAAGGACAGATGAGTTCCCATAGCTTCTTGGAAATTGTTCCAAAACCTTCAGGTAAAGAGGCTGCCACGGTCTGAACTGATCTCCAATGGAATACCGTGAAGTGACACGATTCTGGAAACATATAAGTCTGCTAACTGACTAGCAGTGATTGTCTCCTTAACTGGCAGAAAGTGAGCAACCTTTGAGAACCGATCAATGACGACAAAGATAGCATCATGACCTTTCTGCGATCTGGGAAAACCAGTGATGAAGTCCATTTCGACTTTGTCCCATTTCCATTCAGGAATATCAAGGGGTTGCAGAGTTCCAGCAGGTCTTTGATGTTCTGCTTTGATGCGACGGCAAACATCACACTCAGCAACATAACGAGCAATGTCTCGCTTCATATCAGGCCACCAATATCTCTGTCGGATGTCTTGGTACATCTTGGTACTACCAGGGTGAATTGAAAGAGGTGTATCATGAGCCTCTTTCATGATGCGTGGGGTCAGATCCAGATTGTCCTTTCTAGGAACCACTAAGCGATTTTTGAAGAACACGGTGCCATTAGCATCAATAGTGAAGAATGTGGGCCTTCCCCTTTTGAGATCACGCTTAATCTTCTCGACCTCAGAGTCAGCTTTCTGTATATGCTTGATGAGGTCCTCGAGATCTGGTTCGACAACCAAGGTATTTAGATATCCCTGAGGAACTATCTCGATGTTCAGCTTTCGAAGCTCTTCATACAGGAGTGGCTGCTGCAGCTGAAACTCAAGTTCACAACAGTAGGATTTACGGCTCAAAGCATCAGCCATTACATTAGCCTTGCCAGGGGTATAAGAGATACCCAAGTCATAGTCCGTAATGGCCTCCATCCATCTTTGCTGACGGAGGTTCAGAGATGGTTGAGTGAACAAGTACTTCAGACTTTCATGATCCGTGTAGATCTCGCAACGATTACCAAGTAGGTAATGTCGCCACAGCTTCAGAGCATATATAATTGCTGCAAGTTCGAGATCATGTGTTGGATAGTTCTCTTCATGAGGACGCAACTGTCGAGAGCCATAAGCAATTACCTTGCGCTCTTGCATTAGGACACAGCCTAATCCTTGACAAGATGCGTCACAATAAATCACAAAGTCCTTGCGAGAATCAGGAGGAGCAAGCACTGGGGCAGATGCCAGTTTGTCTTTGAGTGTTTGAAAACTTTCCTGACATTTTTCTGTCCATTCAAACTTGACGCCTTTGTGAAGCAGATTAGTCAGAGGCTTGGCAATCTTAGAGAAGTTCTCGACAAATCGGCGGCAATAGCTGGCGAGTCCGAGAAAACTTTTGACTTGCTTGACATTCTTCGGAGGAGTCCATTCAAGAATAGCCTGAACTCGTTCTGGGTTAACAGCAATGCCATCTTTGGAAATCACGTGGCCGAGATATGTCACTTCAGATAACCAGAACTCACACTTAGAATACTTGGCATACAGTTGATGTTCACGCAGTTTCTCCAGTACAAGTCAAAGATGTTCGGCATGTTCTTCTTCATTCTTGGAGTAGATCAGAATATCGTCGAGATAAACCATGACGAACTTGTCGAGGTAATCCATGAAGATGTAGTTCATTAACCGAGAGAAAGTTTCTGGAGCGTTGGTTAAGCCGAAGGACATGATGTTGTACTCGTAAGAACCATAGCGAGTAACAAAGGCTGTCTTCGGAATGTCCTCTTTACGAACTCGGATCTGGTGGTATCCAAATCTCAAATCATGTTTAGAGAACATGGAGGAACCAGCAAGTTGATCATACAGATCATTGATTCTGTGAAGCGGATACTTGTTCTGAATTGTTGCTTGGTTGATAGGTCGGTAATCTTGAACCAACCGATTTGTTCCATCCTTCTTCTTAACAAAGGGCGAAGGTGCTCCCCAAGCAGAAGAACTGGGACGGATGAAACCCTTTTTAAGTGACTTGTCGATTTCCTCCTTAAGCTCAAGGAGTTCATGAGGTGGCATCTTGTATGGGCGCTTGGCAATAGGAGTAGTTCCTGGCTTCAAGTCGATAACGAACTCGACAGCTCTAACAGGGGGTATTCCTGGAAGTTCTTCTGGAAAGACGTCTGGAAAATCGCGAACGACTGGAACGTTCTCAATTCCCTTAAGAGGTGAAGCGTTCAAAGCATTCAGAGCATATATCTGGCTCTCGGCATCCTGAACTGTTCGGGCTGAGTATTTAACTATCTGGCCAAAAGGATGTGTAAGTTGGACTTTCTTAGCGGCACAGTCAATGAAAGCATTATGGGCCTTCAGCCAATCCATACCGAGAATAACATCAATGGTGGAGGGTCCGAGAGCAATGAGTGAAGCAGAGAACATCATTCCTTCAATTTTGATTTGATTGTTGTGACTTACCATCTTGGTTTGCCACCTGGAACGGGGAGTGAAAATCTCTAAAGGAATGGGTAATGAGCTCATAGCTAAACCATGCAATTGTGCAAATTGCTGGGACACAAAGGAATGTGATGCACCTGAATCAAAAAGAACAGAAGCTGCAACTGAATTAACAGGGAGGGTTCCCATCACGATGGTCGGTTCCTTCTGAGCTTCTTCCACATTGACATGGTTGGCATGGCCATTTACAACCGCAAACGGTCTAATATTACAATTCCTGGAATGACAGTTTCGACGGCCCCTCTTACGACCAACAGGAGGATGTGGTGTACTCTGAGGCTGGTTCTGGCGGCAGTTGATAGCACGGTGTCCTGGCTGTCCACACTTGTGGCATAAACCATCATTATGGGGAGGAGCCATAGTATTGGGCTGTCCACCCTGAATCGTAAGTTGTCTCTGCGGTGGAGGCAGACGAGGTACGACATCAGATGGCCTTGGGGTTGGAGTAGGTCGGTAGTGAACATTGTGCGGGATCCAGACTCTGCGCTTCTGAGTAGGCTGATCCGAGGATGAGCCAACATCATGAGTACGCTTGAGCGACTCGTGGTACTCAATCAGACCCGTTTCAACCCGAAAAGCTTGACTGACAAGCGTCGCAAAATCTGCACAGTCATGGACAACAAGTGCGAGCTTTATGTCGGGGTGTAGTCGTTCACGTAATTTCTCCTGCTTACGAGCATCAGTGCAGACGTCATCTTCAGCATAGCGAGACAATTCGAGAAATTTCCTCTGATATTCATCCACAGTCATTTTGTCTTGTGTAAGTTTGAGGAATTACTTCTTCTTCTGGTCGATCAGACCTTGAGGAATGTGTCATGCACGGAAGGCTGACTGAAATTCCTGCCAAGTGGTTATAGTTCCAGCAGGCAGCATACGCCTGTGACTTTCCCACCATTGAGCAACTGGGCCCCTCAGGTGATACGTCGCGAACGTGACGTAATTGTCAGGGGCAACACTAGCCGACTCCATCTGAAAGGCGATGTCACGGAGCCAATCATCAGCATCCATTGGATCAGTCGAGTTGCCAAAGGTGGACGGATTGAGGCGCATGAATTCTTGCAGAGTTACTGGGGCAGACTGTTGCTGAGCATTCTGAGTTGGAAACTGAGCCATTACTCCAGTCATAAACTGACGATTCAGCTCAAACTGCTGCATCATTGCGGCAATATAGGGTGGACGTGGAGGATCGTCAGCCATCCTGCCAAATCAACAGGGGCAGTTTAGCAAGAACAACTACATGTGTAAGAGGTTATTCATGAGGTAACATGAGTAATGAACAAGAAGGGCATTAGACACATATTACTAGTCATTAGAGACATACAACTTCTGCACGGAGTTGGACACAAACGGCAGTAGGAGTTCGGAAACACACGCAGCTAGACAAACTAGGCGGCGCGCAGGCACGCGGTGAAGGAATACAACAACGAGACATAGCAAAGGCTACACCAACGTCGGAGAAAACTATTGGAGCAAGGAATCTGCAAATGACAACGCAGGGTGTCCTCGATAAAAGGATACTGCGGTCCGTGAGCATTGTGCAGCAGAACCTGGCCCTCAACTTGAAGAAAGGGGGGGTAAATTCAGAACTCCGGGTGGATGTGATCACGAGAACCTAATGTTAGTATTTAGTAAAATCTTTAACCCAAATAGAAGAGAGAGTAAAATTCCCAGAGTAAAGAAGAGGAATAAAAGATCCTAATCCCATCAATTGGCGACGTGGGCCCGTAAGCCACACAACCATGTTAGTAAAACAGTTTTTGAAAGACTAGACTCAACTTCGGCCAAGGAGTTGGAAAGGGGGTTTCCTACAGGCAGTCGGCTATGATACCAACTTGTGATGCCCCCGACTTAATCGTGCACTAATCATACACGCAAATGTACACGATCAAGCCTAAGGACTCACGGGAAGATATCACAACACAACTCTAGACACAAATAAAATAATACAAGCTTTATATTACAAGCCAGGGGCCTCGAGGGCTCGAATACAAAAGCTCGATGTCATACAAGCATCAGCGGAAACACAAGTATCTGAGTACAGACACAAAGTTAAACAAGGGTGCCTTAAGAAGGCTAGCACAAACAGCGACACTGATCGAAAAGGCGAAGGCCTCCTGCCTAGGGCCTCCGAACTACTCCTGGTCATCGGGGATCTCCACGTCATAGCAGGCTCCTCCGGGAATCTCCTGCACCTGGGTTCCGTCGTCTGATCGCAGCAACCGGGTATGGGAAAAGAAGTAGCAAAGCAACCGTGAGTACTCATCCAAAGTACTCGCAAGACTGACATCAGAACTATGCTAAGTATGCATTGGTATCAAAGGAATGGGGCTATATCTTTGGACTATACTGCAGAATGCTGGATCAGAGGGGGGAGAGGCCTAGCCTATCGAAGACTAGCATCTTGAAGCAGTTCTTGCAGCATCAGAAGAGGATAGAGCAAGATAATATATATATATATGTCAATTATAGTTTAGTAAAGCCCTGAGATCCTTCCTCGAATTCCCTAAGAGAAAGCGATCCCGAGAGCATTAGTAGCAGTTTAATATCGTAACAATATCCATTTGTAGTTGTAGCAGATCAGGATACAACTCTGAGCGTCCTGTTACCGTGGACACGGCTATTCGAATAGATAACTTCCCTGCAGGGGTGCACTACTGTTACCCAGCACGCTCGATTACATCTGGCCGGACACACTTGTTGGTTAATGCCCGGCCTCGGGTAATCGACACGACGTAGTCCTACCTAGGCTCAACAGAGAGGTCCCCGCCGGTCTACATCCTAAGTGCTCAGGGGTCTTGGGCCCATCGCCCTTTGCACTCCGGGTCGTTGCGAGCAGGGCGATCCAGGCACCACCTCTGTCATGGATGGCGCTGACCCGGCCCGGCCGCAATGCTGAACTGGACGTCTTACAGAGCTTTCGGATGATACATACGGCGCCGAGCGTCCCATAACCATTATCCCACGTGCTGGTAGTGCGTATAAGGCCAGCGGCCTACTCAGATCAAATACCCAAATCCGTTAAGCATGTTTAGTAACTCGCAGAGACGAACTGGGTTGTTGTCGCTCCGACTTGGTAAGACATGTCGCGCGGGTACTCTTGGAGCCGACCTGTCTTTAATGTTGTTCTCTCGCGGGCACCCTTGGGGCCAGCCCGACTTTAGCAATTTAAAGTATGGCAGTAAGGTAAACATTTCCGTGATCCTCACCCAGAGTGATCACGGCCCGATATCAAGCATGGCAAACGGACAAGGGTGAAAGGCCACAGATGAAACAATGGCATAGCCAACTAAGCATCATGGGACAACATGTAGGTATAAACATCAGGCGACAAAATCAAGCTATGCATCAGAATAGGAGCTATCGAAACAGTAGCAGGGGCAATTCTAATGCAAGAATAAGAGAGAAGGAATGGGCGATATCTGATGATCAAGGGGGTTTTGCTTGCCTGGAAGCTCTGCTGAAGGGGGAAGAAGGATCGTCGGTGACGTAGTCGATCACAGGGACATCATCGGTCTCGGAGTCTACCGGAGAGAAGAGGGGGAAGAAACAGTAAATATAAAGCAAACAATTGCACACAGATGACTGGCATGACAATAGGCTGTGCTAGGGTGCCCTAACGCAGTGCTACACGTGGCAGATGAAGCGGGGAATTAACTGGAACATTTTGCCGGTTTCGGACATCTGTTAGATAGATGAACCGGAGAGGAAAGTTCCATGTTCATCATGTTAGAGAGGGCTGACTGGTATGTGGGTGGCATATTCGCATTCTTCATATTTTTCTGATCATTTTTCATATATAAATTATTTTCATCCGAGTTACGATTTAATTTATATGATTTTTCAAAGTTTTAATCATTTTCTGGATTTTCTGGAATTTAATTTAATTCGAAATTATTTAAATATAAATTGCTATGGGTACACACAAAGTGTACCCACAATGTGCAACAGAGGCTGACATGTGGGCCCAGTCAACTGCCCAGTCAGCAGTTGACTGGTCCACGTTGACTGGTCAAAGTGGCCCACTGGACCCACCTGTCATTGACTGGGACCAGCCTAGTCAGCAGGTTTGACTGGTCAGCGGGTCTAGTGGGACCCGCGTGTCAGTGACTGATAATTAACAGGGTTTTAATTAACCTAATTAACTAATTAGCCAGAGTGGGGCCCAGTAGTCAGTGTCTGTACTAACTAATAGGTTTAATTTTATTTGCTAATCGCTACTGTAACTGGGCCCACGTGTCTGTGACTTGCAGCAGTGTGATTAGCGTCTAATCGGGCTGACGCGTGGGACCCACCGGCGTTTGAACGCCGGCGCGCGCTCCGACGACACAGAGAACGGCGGAGGGCTCGGGTTCGTCGCTCCGACGACCATTTCAGCGGCGAATGGTACCAAAGGGCTCAGCGCCAAGCCGCGCATCCACCCAGGCCACTAGCTCGTTCGGGGGATGGCTCTAACACCAGCGACGACCAAGCCCGACGGCGGCCGGAGCTTGGCCTCACGG
Organism: Elymus sibiricus; assembly: GCA_039707655.1. NCBI lineage: Eukaryota > Viridiplantae > Streptophyta > Magnoliopsida > Poales > Poaceae > Elymus > Elymus sibiricus. The sequence goes on from CM077670.1 coordinate 325,269,284, forward strand.
CGAACGTCGACAGTGACGGCCAATCAGAGGGGGAAAGGGGGCGTTCGATGCGGCAACTCTTCCTGAGGGTGTTGCCGTGTTCGGAGAGGGCCGGGGTTGTCGGAGTCAAGCGAGACGACGGCGAGGTTGGGGCGGCGGCCGAGGAAGGGGACGAGTCGATGGCGGCGCTAGGGGGCGTCCCGACTCGAACTGGTGCTTGTCGTCGATGAAGAAGAGGACGGCGATGCTTCTGGACGAACTCGCGGAGCTCGAGGTGGCCTCTGGCCGCGACGACGGCGAGGCGCGGTGGCAGCTGCGTCGGGTGCGGGTAGAACGGAGAGGGGAGAGTGGCGAGAGAGAGGGAGATGGGCGTGGGGGGTCTGGGCGTGCTAGGGTTCTCCTCTGGCGTCGGGGGGGCGGGGGGGGGGGCGAGGTGGTCGGGCGGCGACCGCGGCGCGCTCGGTCGGCCGCGCCAGCTGAACAGGGGAAGGGAGGTGGGGACAGGCGGAGTACGTGGGCTGGGCTCCCACTGTTGACCTAGAGCCCAGTCCACCAGTAGTTTAGGTCTTTTCCTATTTTTCTTTTATGTTTCTTTTAATTCTTCGGTTTTCTATTTTGTTAATGCACTTAGACAGTTTTTCTGCATATGAAACTTAGTCGATAAATGCTATGCAAAATCATGATGCCCCACACAAAGTTTGGTTATATTTTAAACTGTCTGGATTTGGTTTTGGAATTAAATGACCCACTTAAATGAACATTTTAGTTTTATTATTTGACAAAGTTTTATTTCTGCCACAATTTGAATTGGATTCAAATGGAATTGCAATGAGTTTTGAATTGAAGTGATCATTAAGCCTTTCCAAAACATGGTGACTTGGCATTTTCATTGATGATCACTGTAGATAATACAGGGGATGTTACAACTCCACCCATCGACCGCTATCCAGCATGCATCTAGGGTATTAAGTATGAAACAGAGTAACGCCTTAAGCAAGATGACATGATGTAGAGAAGCAAATTCAAGCAATATGAATAAACCCCATCTTTTTATCTTTAATGGCAACAATACAAATACGTGTCATGTCCCTTTCTGTCACTGGGATTGAGCACCGCAAGATTGAACCCATCACAAAGCACCTTTCCCATTGCAAGATAAATCAATCTAGTAGGCCAAACTAAACCGATAGATCAGAGAGAAATACAAAGCTATAACAATCATGCATAAAAGAGCTCAGAGAATGTGGCACCCCAGCTCAGAGTCACCGGAGCACCCCGTATTCCAGCCCGGAGATCAAGTCTTCTGGAATATGGCACTGCTTGGCATAGAACAAATTTGCTCTTTATTACAAATAGAAGGGTACAAGGGTTTGAGTTATTACAAAGGGTTGCCTCGGCAAAGCTATGCTTGCTACAACAATTCTATGCTAACAGCAGCTCGAATCCTAGCAGCAGAATTACGGCGTCGAAATGGACTCCACTCCGTAGGGACTCTGGCTAGGGACACGTCCTAGCTCGCGATGCGAACACCTCCATTATGCAAACATGGCAGCACCTGCAAACTGGCATGACACGCCAGGTGAGTAGTTTGAATGTACTCGCAAGCTCGTAACAATCAAAAGCATCAAGGCATAACAAGGTCATAGCAATCATGTTTAAATCAGATTTAACGGCTACTAAAAGGGTGGAAGAAAATATTAACATGCTGTTGCTACATCTATCAATCTTATTATTACTATGGAACCACTTGCCTTAAGCCTCCTGATTAACCACTTACTCTCGTAACCAACTCATGGTCACCTCAAGAGCTTCTGCTAGTCATTCCCGAGAATCATCCTTAACCTTTACCAGCAATTCTCACCCAGCGGTCACATAACTATACTGACACGAGTTCTTCCATCATTAACACATCATTTCCTCATTGGTGTTGATCAAACAGTGTGACTTAGTACGAACTGTGTCCAATACCATGGACTCGGCTATTCGAATAGATTCTTACACTCTGCAGTGGTTGCGCACTTTACCCACACTATGAAGCTCCTGGTCCCGTACCTCGGTACACTTCCCTTTCCGGGTGGACCGGTGCTGCTTCAACGAAACTCGCCTAACCCGTGACTCCTCTACCGTACCACCGACAATCATCCTCCCCTGGAGTCCTGCCCTGGGTGGCGTCTGTATCACCCCGTGACACCTGCCACCGTCGTGGCCAACAAACTGTCCCAAACGGGGACCTCAGCTCAATAACTAAACCAGGCTCATGAGGTTATCGTTGTCTACCTAATCAGGGCAGCACACACACATAACCTCCCCTCTTTGGTGGTACCTATAAAAGAGCATGCTGTTAGACCAAACCAAGGCCGTCCCATTCCGACAGGTGTGGCTGGACTGGAAAGTTCGGTTCAGTGGCACTTGATAACATTGGCATGATACTCATGCACCATTCCCGCAAGCGAGGTCTAGAACACCTGGTACCTTGGCATCTCTCCATTAGGATAGAGTAGACGCCAGACATCCCAAAGCAGGGACGCGAAACTGAGTGGTGCAGGGGCAGAGTTGTAGTCAACTAGAACGGATGCCATCTACAAAATCAACTGATTAGCGAGCCAAATCTATATGCATGCCATGCAACAAGCAAATGCATCAACCAAGTGCAGCACTCAAATGCAACACACAAACAAGTTGGGCTCTAAACTAACGGTTTCTAGCGTCCGGGTTAGCTAGGATGTCCTATAGCCAAACCTGGCTCTGATACCAAACCTTGTGGCACCCCGGCTCAGAGTCACCAGAGCACCCCGTATTCCAGCCCAGAGATCAAGTCTTCTGGAATACGGAACTGCTTGGCATAGAACAAATCAGCTCTTTATTACAAATAGAAGGGTACAAGGGTTTGAGTTATTACAAAGGGTTGGCTCGGCAAAGCTACGCTTGCTATAACAATTCTATGCTAGCAGCAGCTCGAATCCTAGCAGCAGAATTACGGCGTCAAAATGGACTCCACTCCGCAGGGACTCTGGCTAGGGACACGTCCTAGCTCGCGATGTGAACACCTCCACTATGCAAACATGGCAGCACCTGCAAACTGGCATGACACGCCAGGTGAGTAATTTGAATGTACTCGCAAGCTCGCAACAATCAAAAGCATCAACGCATAACAAGGTCATAGCAATCATGTTTAAATCAGATTTAACGGCTACTAAAAGGGTGGAAGAAAATATTAACATGTTGTTGCTACATCTATCAATCTTATTATTACTATGGAACCACTTACCTTAAGCCTCCTGATTAACCACTTACTCTCGTAACCAACTCATGGTCACCTCAAGAGCTTCTGCTAGTCATTCCCGAGAATCATCCTTAACCTTTACCAGCAATTCTCAACCAGCGGTCACATAACTATACTGAGACGAGTTCTTCCATCATTAACACGTCATTCCCTCATTGGTGTTGATCAAACAGTATGACTTAGTACGAACTGTGTCCAATACCGTGGACTCGGCTATTCGAATAGATTCGTACACTCAGCAGAGGTTGCGCACTTTACCCACACTATGAAGCTCCTGGTCCCGTACCTCGGTACACTTCCCTTTCCGGGTGGACCGGTGCTGCCTCAATGAAACTCGCCTAACCCGTGACTCCTCTACCGTACCACCGACAATCATCCTCCCCCGGAGTCCTGCCCTGGGTGGCCTCTGTGTCACCCCGTGACACCTGCCACCGTCGTGGCCAACAAACTGTCCCAAACGGGGACCTGAGCTCAATAACTAAACCAGGCTCACGAGGTTATCGTTGTCTACCTCATCAGGGCAGCACACACGCATAACCTCCCCTCTTTGGTGGTACCGATAAAAGAGCACGTTGTTAGACCAAGCCAAGGCCGTCCCTTTCCAGCAGGTGTGGCTGCACTGGAAAGTTCGGTTCAGTGGCACTTGATCAACGGTGAAGGAATTTATCCCCGAGTAACCATAGTCATCACTGACACTCCAATATACAACTGATCCAAGTTACCACAATAACAAGCTAGAAACCCAAGGAGCATCATGATCAACTTCTACTATTAATCCCGTATATGCAGTACCGGCAAAATCACAAAGTAATCATAGACGGTAATCTCACAGTCTGACAGTATTATGATATAAATCTAAAAATCTCCTACTAATCCAAAATCTCATCATCATCATGGCAGTAACTTATCCAACATCTCCAAGGCATTGAAAGAATTAATCCATTTATAAATAATTCATATATGGCACTAAAACAATTATTTAAACTATGATATTGTAATGCAATTATACAAATGAGAGTTGTGGCTTGCCTTGCACCAACAGAGTGTGGGAGTACTCCTGGCCTTCACCAAGAACTCAAAACAATCTGAAAAGCATTTTTGAAAACATTTTCAAATACCATATAAAGCATTTTCTTTTGACCAGAAATTCTACACAACAGAGAAAAATACCAAATTTTTCCAGCAACTAGAGGAGCTTATAAGAAAAATAATGCAAAAAGAATGAACTCATTTGGACTTATGGTTTAAAATTTATGGATGGTCAAAGTTCAGTCAAAATTCTAGAATTGACAGAAAAACAGAAAAACCCAGGGGAGGCCACGTCGAAGGCGTAAACCGGCCGGGCGCCTTCACTTACATACCGGTTCGGGCGCGCGTAGAGTCGCCGATAGGTGGGGCCCCCTTGCCAGGTTTAAACAGAGAAAGAGAGAGGAACAGAAGAATGGCGGCTCACCGGCGACGGATGCCGGCGATATCGCCGGCGGCGAGCTCCGGGGATGGATCGGGCAGACGACAGCGAGCACTCCCGTACCCACAGCTTGTCGGGAGATGGCCGGATGGCATCATCCCCTTCGTCTCAGGCAGCGGCGCTCTTCGGGGGTCGACGGATCCGGCGACTCCGGCGAGCTCTGGGGCGGAGGAAGGGCTGGGGTTGGTCAGTGGAGTGCCACGAGCACACTGGTGGTCTTGGATGAAGCTGGGGTGGGCGGAGGCAAGCTAGAGAAGCTGGGGCAGAACGGCAGAGCTCTTCGCCGGAGTTGGGGAAGAAGAGCCTCTCGGCTTGCTCCGGAGCTGTTGGGCGGCGATTGAGAGGGGGAGGGAGCGATGGGTGAGGAGGGGCGAGGCCGGGGGGCTATTTATAGGTGGGCGGAGGGTGGCCGAGCCGGATCCCGCCACGGGTGAGCTGGCGCGGCGAGGACGGCGAGCTGGCCGTCGTGGAGCGAGGAAGAGTGCTAGAGAGGTCAGGGGAGTTAAGGCGACGCGATGGCTCGATAGGAGGAAGAGGACAGCCAGCGCGGCCACAGTGCCAGTACTGTGCCGTGTGTGGCAGCACTTGGCTATGTCCGGCGAGGACGCTGCCAGCGACGGGAGGCTTCCAGGCGAGCCAGGTGGACGGTGGAGAAGACGTCGGCACTAAGGGACACGGCGAGGTGGCATCTACGCGAAGAACCGTCGAGGCCCGAGAGGGTTCAATGCGCAGAGTGCGAGTTCTGCCTGGCAGACGCATGGTCACCACGTGCATGGACGCTTGCGGCGCGCTCTGACCCGAACGATCATGTCTACGCGGTAGTCCTCTCAACCTGAGTCCTCTCTGTGCCTTTGGTTTGACAAGAGCTGGTCTGGCCAGCTGGATAGCTTCACTGGAAGTCTCAAGTCAGCAACTTGGGCAGCAAGTTAGGGAGAAATGGCTAAGGTTTTGAGAGAGAGAGTTTGCCATACTGAAATGAAGTAGGAAGGAGCACATGCTGGGAAAAATTCAGATCAAATGGACAAGTGTAGAGCATGGTTGCTTCACGACTGCCCCTTTGACCCAGAAATCTTGCAGAGGATGTTGCACTCACTTGGATGGGCTCCTGGATCTGAAACTTGGTATTTGTGGGTTATTTGAGGATGCCAACATGCCATAAAAATTTCAGTCCAATTGGGTTAGTGTACAGGGTACTTCCTTCACAACACTTCCCATTGGACAGAAACTTGGGAGAGTTTTACAGGAAAATTGACTAAATGAAATGGGCCCAAAATTTGTGGAGACTGATAATATGGGTAGGAGAATGTCCTGGATTAATTTCAGAATTTTTGAAGCAATATAACATTTATTTGCCTCACAAACTGAAATTTTTACCAGAATCAAAGATTGGCTGCTGTGCTCACCATGGGAAGTAAATCTTGAATATTTTCACATATCCAAGGTTCACATGGTGCAAAGGATTTATGAGAATTTTCTTGGGATTTTTGAGAGAGCAGAAATATGGGTTGCTTCACAACCTAGAGCTTAAAGGGCTATTCCTTTAATGGAAAAAGGAATATTAAATTGGGATAAAATTGAGATTAAGCAAGAGCGGGAGTGACATGACTTGAGAGAAGTTTTTTTTAGAGCCTGAGTCACTTGGGAAAGAGAATCGAAAGGAAATCCCAAGGTTTTAAGTCCATAGAGCCATTCAGAAACCAAGCCAAATTCAAACAAAATATTCAAATGAAATTTGAGAAGAAAAAGCTGAGAAAAACCAGGGTGTCACAAACCTACCCCCCTTAAGATAAATCTCCTCCTCAAGATTTGGTTGCTTAAGAAATGAGTATGAATATTCTACCTGTAAGGAAAACTGGTTCCCGCTCAGGTATCCTTTTTCTTGGTATACTGCTTTCCCACGGATCTCATAGGACTTGACTCCCTTACTCTGGGGTGGTTTGTTTTTCCGCACCCACATTCTGACAGGTCTTTCCTCACATATTCCACTTTATGTTGACTTCACTGTTACCATGTCTGCGGGTTCATTTTCTTGACTGGAATAAGTTACCTTCTCATTGGTCCGAAAGCGATGTTTGATGAGCATGTCCTGCTCCCGTTTAATGCTAATAAGGATTATGAACAACTTTCCTTAGTGGACACGACCAAACTGGTTATTGTATCGAGTTGCAATGTTGAGAATCACAATGTTTTTCCAAGTGGGGCTGACTGCTTGCAAGGTGGCTGAGTCCTTTGAGCTGACGGTTTTGTCTCCATTCTGTATAGACAATTTGGTTGCTATTCGTAATATCCAAAGGAATAATACCTTATAGAAATATCTTGACTGGCGGTGGTCCGGGCAAAATAACCTTGCTCATGACCGGGGAGTGCAGGCATAGACATTTGATCCGAAGTTGTTATATAACATTGCAAGTGCCCATCCTGCATCTTCGGTCTTGCTCTTCCTTGTTGTTCTCTTTCCTGATTCTTTTGCCTCAGGAATTTGGTCACATGTCCTCAACTTTTCATATGATCAGGGGTGTTCGGGTGCAAAAATTCCGGCAAGCATGCCCTGTCCTTAACCTAGTACAGTCACACTTTATCTGGCAAGCTTTCATCCCACGAGCTATAGTGGTAAGGCATTGGTCCTCTGAACCCCTTACATAAAATCGGCAAATATCCCAGTGGCTGCCAAAACGGTCTTTACAACTCAGATCTGGGGCTTTTACTGGAGTAGTTCAATCATGGCTCAAGACGGCTGGAAAACAGCTCAGAGCATGAGACCACGTTGATAAAAAGAATGTAGCGGCTCCCTAAGACGGCCGAAGAACAGCTCAGAACATAGAGTCACCGCTACCGAAAGAAATTCAACGGCTGCCTGAGACGGCCGAGAAATAGCTCAGAACACAAGACAGTTGTTGAAAAGAGAAATATAACACCGGCATCCACCTCGGACGGCCGGAAACAGCTCAGAACACGAGTGTGGTGCCGTTTCCAAAGAAAAGCAGGCAAGGGTTCATTAAGACCATATACCAAATTCATAAGCGCCTTGGTATCTACTGCCAATTTAGGGTTCCAAGCTTGTGAGTCTTCTTTAATATGCTAATGGGTGTACCGGTATTCGTTCACTTCACAACTTATGCAAATGTCGGATCCTTACCTTCCTTTAGTAGTCCAGCTCGAACATAGTTGCTTCCGTACGAGTGACTAGCATGACTCGAGCAATACTCCACAATGTATCTAGAAGCATGGGTAGCTGATCATCTGATTTCCAAGGCCGATTTTTGTGTCCTGACTAGCTCATATTTCTGACCGAGCTATTTATAACTTAACCTCTCAATATGCACTACCCATATGCCGTGTACTAACTTAACTTCTCAATATACTTGGGATGGTACCGTGCTAAAGAAGATTGGATAGCTTGGGTTGGAAGCCATCGGGTAGTGTGTTGAGGAAGACTGGATGGCTTGTGCTCGAAGCTTCTGCCGGAATAGCGTGCCGAAGAAGGCGGGGTAGCGTCCTTCGAAAGCTTTCCCTTCTGGTTACTTATCGAGGAAGAGTCGATACCTTATGCTGGAAGCTTTCCCACGGTAGCTTACCGGGGAAGACAGGGTATCTTGTGCTGGAAGTTATCCACATATCGTACTGAGGAAGACTCGAAGAGCCTTGCTCCATAAGTTTCTCCGGTGGTGTGCAGAGAACGACTGGATTGCTTACACCCGAAGTTTCTTGCTGTACCATATATATATATACATCCTCACAACTCCGCTTGTTGGTTTCCTACGAAAGAGTTGGCCGACTATCCTTCTTGAATCCCAACTTGTACTGTAGCCATATCACTGATTTTGCGCACACTGGCCTTCCTTCTGGTTTGACCCTTACTGTATTTGTATTGCGGATGTAAGCTCGACACTGATAGTCAATTCAGCGTACTGTTTACTCTCAACCCAATGCTCCTTCGAACAATGTGATCCTGAGAATTTCATACTGCTCAACTTAACCTTCAAGGACTTGCAATCCTTATCTCTTCAGGTCCAGCAATTAATGAGCAACTTCCATAGGGAAGGTAGTATGACACCGAGGAACCAAAAAACAAAGACTATTCAAGGAAAAGCACCAAACTTGCAAAACCCATACTTTATTGCTACTCAGGGTAATTTATAGTACTTGGCACTACCACAACTCATGCAACATGATCCTCGCGAGTACTTAGACACTAGGGTTGGACAGTGGGTTGCTGGAGAGCAAAGGAGCTGGCAGAGAGGTTGGCGGAGCTAAAGCCATACCGAGGGCTCTCCGGGCACGGGTTGCATCTCGGACTAGCTCAGCGATAAGGACGTATTCTGCGACCATGTAACGAGACATGTATGCCACAGCGACATCGTCATCTGAGCGGACAGGAAGAAACCTAATCCGTCTGGGAGTGGTGGACATGGTGGGATAGTACTGGAAGGCACGATTCTCCTGCATCACACTTTCCTGATGGCGAATAATAGTGAGGCCTGCCAGAGCGGCAAGCTGGACAGCGCTGGCCGTCATGGAGCGAGGGAGAGTGCTAGAGAGGTCAGGGGAGTTAAGGCGACGCGATGGCTTGACGGGAGGAAGAGGACAGCCAGCGCGGCCACAGTGCCAATACTGTGCCGCACGTGGCGGCGCTTGGCCGTGTCCGGCGAGGACGCTGCCGGCGACGGGAGGCTTCCAGGCGAGCCAGGTGGACGGCGGAGAAGACGTCGGCACTAAGGGACACGGCGAGGTGGCACCTACGCGAAGAACCGGCGAGGCCCGACAGGGTTCTGTGCGCAGAGCGCGAGTTCTGCCTGGCAGACGCGTGGTCACTGCGTGCATGGACGCTTGCGGCGCGCTCTGACCCGAACGATCATGTCTACGCGGTAGTCCTCTCAACCTGAGTCCTCTCTGTGCCTTTGGTTTGACAAGAGCTGGTCTGGCCAGCTGGATAGCTTCACTGGAAGTCTCAAGTCAGCAACTTGGGCAGCAAGTTAGGGAGAAATGGCTAAGGTTTTGAGAGAGAGAGTTTGCCATACTGAAATGAAGTAGGAAGGAGCACATGCTGGGAAAAATTCAGATCAAATGGACAAGTGTAGAGCATGGTTGCTTCACGACTGCCCCTTTGACCTAGAAATCTTGCAGAGGATGTTACCCTCACTTGGATGGGCTCCTGGATCTGAAACTTGGTATTTGTGGGTTATTTGAGGATGCCAACATGCCATAAAAATTTCAGTCCAATTGGGTTAGTCTACAGGGTACTTCCTTCACAACACTTCTTATTGGACAGAAACTTGGGAGAGTTTTATAGAAAAATTGACTAAATGAAATGGGCCCAAAATTTGTGGAGATTGATAATATGGGTAGGAGAATGTCCTGGATTAATTTCAGAATTTTTGAAGCAATATAACATATAGTTGCCTCACAAATTGAAATTTTGACCAGAATCAAAGATTGGCTGCTGTGCTCACCATGGGAAGTAAATCTTGAATATTTTCACATATCCAAGGTTCACATGGTGCAAAGGATTTATGAGAATTTTCTTGGGATTTTTGAGAGAGCAGAAATATGGGTTGCTTCACAACCTAGAGCTTAAAGGGCTATTCCTTTAATGGAAAAAGGAATATTAAATTGGGATAAAATTGAGATTGAGCAAGAGTGGGAGTGACATGACTTGAGAGAAGTTTTTTTTTGAGAGCCTGAGTCACTTGGGAAAGAGAATCGAAAGGAAATCCCAAGGTTTTAAGTCCATAGAGCCATTCAGAAACCAAGCCAAATTCAAACAAAATATTCAAAGGAAATTTGAGAAGAAAAAGCTGAGAAAAACCAGGGTGTCACAGAGAAGACTCAAATATTTCTCATGAATAATTTGATCATAAACTCGCAATTCATCGGATCCCAACAAACACACCGCAAAAGAAGATTACATCGGATAGAACTCCAACAACATCGAGGAGAACATTGTATTGAAGATCAAAGAGAGAGAAGAAGCCATCTAGCTACTAGCTATGGACCCGTAGGTCTGTGGTAAACTACTCACACATCATCGAAAGGGCAGCAAGGTTGATGTAGAAGCCCTCCGTGATCGATTCCCCCTCCGGCAGAGTACCAGAAAAGGCCTCCAGATGGGATCGCGGAAGAACAGAGGCTTGCGGCGGCGGAAATGTTTTCTCTTCTGCTTTCTGGGGGTTTCCCAATATTTGTGAATTTATAGAAGTGGAATTAGGTCAAACGGAGTCACGTGGGCCCCACAAGGTAGCACGGCGCACCACCCTGGGGCGCGCCCTAGTGCCTTGTGAAGCCTCCGTGAGGCTTCTGGCCTCCTCCCGAAGCTTCCCAGGTTTCTTTTGTCTACAAAAAAATCTCCAAAAAGTTTCGTGGCATTTGGATTTCATTTGGTACTGTTTCTCTGAAAAGCCAAAAACAAGCAGAAAACATCAACTGGCACTAGGCACTGGGTTAATAGGTTAGTCCCAAAAAATGATATATAATTGCATATAACTGCATATAAAAACATCCATGATTGATACTATAATAGCATAGAACAATCAAAAATTATAGATACGTTGGAGACGTATCAATTATGAATATGGTATTTGCAGTTTGGGAACTCAATCTGGAAAGATTGGTGATTGGTTGTGTTTCTTGTCATCACATTAATTGTCCTGATCAGTGACTTTATGAATCTATGAGATAAAGCTACTTTTGGAATCATATTTTGATGCCTGAGAGGCAACAAATTCAATATAGCATACATGATTGAGATCCCATAGGTCTCAATAAAAAACTATCTAGCTTTTTTATATTCACAAATCTACATGCTTGTACCTTACGCAAAACATTGTTAATAAATATTCATGTAAAAAACTAGCGTGACAAATGCAAAAAAATAACTAAGCGCCCCACAATCAATCACGCAAATCCTTTAGCTAATAGCAATAGTATATGTCTCCCCCAATAGAACTAGGGTCCTTCTGCCTTCGTCACCACTCCTCTTTTGGTAGATTGACGGCCTTCTCCTCCTCTATCGACTTTGTTGGCGGGAGGCTCGAATCTAGCGGTGGGTTCTGTGGCTACCCATCTCATGGTTCATTAGGTATGTCACCGCTAGTCTATTATTTCCACCATTTCGGTAGTGGTAGAGATATTGTCCAATAATTCTCCGCCTTTTTCCCTGGCCCAGCGATGCATGCGCCACTAGATCCAACGCCAAGATCGAGTGAACTGGTTGGTCTTCACTACCCACAGATTTTCCTTTACGGTGGTGGTGGTGGCAATATTAAATAAGGTCTAGTCTGCCTTTTTGCCTGAAAGGGGGGAAACAAATAACTCTTCCCACTATCTTCTTGAATGGTGTCATGATACATTTTGCTTTCACATGACATATCCACATCATGTCAATTTTTCAATGTTTCGCCATAATTAGTTTCCATGTCAACTAGAATAAGTGTATCCTACATTTACATAGTAGCTTGGCCTCGTGTAATTGGCTCATAAATTTTCATAGATGTTACCAGGAAAAATAACATCTAGACAGTCCCGGGTAAAGAACAATTATCTACTGATATAGTTTTATGCCAGGTAAAGAACAAAATGGTCAAAAAACATTTTGTGGAAGAAATGACTAGTGCTCCCGTCCATCTTGATAACTACAGGGGTATATGAATGAACTAGCCAAGAGTTACTCTAAATAGTATGAGCTAGCTAGTTAATTCGGAAAGCCATGATAACTAGTCCAAAATAAGAATCATGTACCCGGGAGATTTTCTAGATGTGGATAACAGATTCCTTCCACCTTCTCTTTTGTTGGAATGCAACCATCTATTAGGTCATGGGACTTTGGCCTGCCGACCTTTCCTTCTAAATGTTCAAGTAGTACAAGATAAGTTGGATCAGACTTAAGAGCAGCAGCGAATCCTGGCCATCATGATGAAACCTATAATATAAAGCATGAAGTGCAATCAAAAGATTCCTAGAAATCATGACGTTTCACACCTTCAACTATGACACAAAGAAAACATCACGATACCACTATTCAGGAACAGATGGTCGTTTATTCTTCTTGGGAGGAGGCCGCAGACAACGAAACAAAGGTGGTGCAGAGTTCAATCGAATCGTGGAATGACATGTATTTGTAAAAAAAAATGAAAAACAGAATGTGAGGTACTCCCTCCGTAAAGAAATATAAGAGCGTTTAGATCACTAAAGTAGTGATCTAAATGCTCTTATATTTCTTTATAGAGGGAGTATTAAGGAACGCAGGGTGCACAAGGTTTATCCGATTTTAATTGGGGGGGGGGGGGTCTACAATGAGATGTATTCATGTTAAATTGTTAATGGTACTTACATCACTATTATGAATGCGGTATTTGCAGTTTCGGAACTCAATCAGGTAAGGCGGGTAATGAGTTGTGTTTCTTAGCATCACATTAATTGTCTTACTCAATGACCTGATAAATATGTGAGATAAAGCTATCTTAGGAATCGTATTTTAATGTCTGACAAGTAACAAATTCATTTAATGATACATGATAGAGATCCCACAAGACAAAGATTCTAAAATAAGTAAGTTTGACCTAATCTTCGGTCAGGTCAAAACAATGATTTTGGCCTCAAAGGAGGGAAACAAATAACTCATCCCACTGTCAGCTTAAATTGTATCATGGTATATTTTGCTTTCACATCACACATCCAAACGATGCAAATTATGATTTTTTTTGCCAATATTGGTTTCAATTTCACGTGGAAAATGTGTATCCTACATTTTAATTGGAGCTTGGCCTTGTGTAAGTGGCTCCTACATTTTCATAGATGTTTCTAGAAAAAAGAGCATGGAGACAGTGCTAGGTAAAGAACAATTCTCTATTGATATAGTTTTATGCTAGGTAAAGAACAACATGGTCATTTTATATTTTGTGGAAGAAATGACTAGTGCTCCTGTCCATCTTGATACCTACAGGGGGCACATGAATGCACTAGCTAGGACTTATTCTATATAGTATGAGCTAGACATTTAATTCCGAAGGCCCTGATAACAAGTCAAAAATAAGAATCATGTACGAGGGAGATTTTCTGAATGTGTATAGTAGATTCCTTCCACCTTCTCTATGGTTGGAATAAAACTATCTATTAGTTCATGGGACGTTGCCCTGCCAATCTTTCCTTCTAAATATCCAAGCAGTACAAGATTACTTGGATAAAACTTAACACCAGCAAGGAGTCCTGGCCATCATAATGAAACCTGCAATATAAAGACTGAAGTGCAACCAAAAGAGTCCTAGAATGTTTTACACCTTCAAAAATATACAAAGAAAATATCACAATCCACTATTCAGGAAAAGATGGTCACTTATTCCTATAGGATGGTGTGTGCTGGTAGTAAATGGCATCACAAATATGGAGGGGCAGGGGTATACAATAGAAAAGGTGGTGCAGAGTTCACTCAAATCATAGAATGACATGTATTTGTAACAAATTTTGAAAATTGAATGAGATGTATTTAGGAATAGAGGATGCACAATATGTACGAGATTTCAGTTGGGGTCTAGAATGAGGTGTATCCATGTTAAATAGTTAATGGTACTTACATCACTGTTATCAATGCGGTATTTTTAGTTTGGGAACTCAATCTGGTGGGTGGGTGCTGAGACGTCTTTCTAATCATCACATCAAATGTCTTCCTCACTAACCTAATGAATGTGCGAGATAAAGCTATTTTAGGAATCATATTATGAAGCCTGATAGATAATAAATTCATTTAATGACACATGAAAGAGATCCCACTTGACAGCGATTAAAAAATAGGGTTAGGTTGACCTAATCTTCGATAAGGTCAGAGTAGTGACTTTTGCCTCAAGGGACAAAAATAAATAACTCATCCCACTGTCTACTTAAATCGTGTCACAGTACATTTTGCTTTCACATGACACATCCTAACAATGTCAAATTTTGAAAATAAATAAATTGCCATCATTAATTTCAATGTCACGTGGAATATGTGTATCCTACATTTTCATAGTAGCTTGGCCTCGTGTAAGTGGCTCATACATTTTTCATAGATGTTTGCAAGAAAAAAGAACATGGAGAAAATGCCAGGTAAAAAACAATTCTCTACTGATATATTTTTATGCCAGATAAACAACAACATGGTCATTTTATATTTTGTGGAAAAAATGACAAGTGCTCTCGTCCATTTTGATACCTGCATGGGTATATGAATGAACTAGCCAGGTCTTACTCTAGATGGTACGAGCTACCAACTTAATTTACAAAGCCTCAATAACAAGTCCAAAATAAGACTCGTGCACCAAGGAGATTTTCCGAATGCTTATAGCAGATTCCTTCACCTTCTATATGGTTTAATGAAACCATCTATTTGTTCATGTGTCGTTGCCCTGCCAATCTTTCCTTCAAAATTTTCAAGCAATACAACATCACTTGGATCAAACTCAACACGAGCATGGAGTCCTAGCCATCCTGATGAAACCTGCAATATAAAAGCATGAAGTGCAAGCAAAAGATGCCCAGAAATCATGAAGTTTTACACTTTAACCAAGACACGGAGAAAACATCATGGTACCACTATTTAGGAACAAATGGTCGCTTATTCTTCTTGGATGGTGTGTGTTAGTATTAAATGGCATCTGAAATTAGGTGGGGGTATACAACATAAAGAAGGTGGTGTAGAGTTCACTCAAATAGTAGAATGGCATGTATTTGTAACAAATTTTGAAAACTAGAATAAGATGTATTCAGTAACAGTGCTAGTACAGGATGTACCAGAATTTAACTTGGGGTGGGTGCTAGAATGAGATGTATCGATGTTAAATAGTTAATGGTACTTACATCACCTTTATGAATGCAGTATTTGCATTTTGGAACTCAATCTGGTGAGGCGGATGATGAGTTGTGTTTGTATCATCGCATCAATCCTCTGCTCAATGACCCGATGAATCAGTCAGATAAAGCGATTTTAGGAATCATAATTTTATGCCTCATAAATAACAAACTCAATTAATTATACATGACAATGATCCCATTTGATATAGATTCACTAATAGGGTTAGTTTGAGCTAATATACGGTCAGGTCAAACAGTGATTTTTTGCCTCAAAGCAGGGAAACAAATAACTCTTCCCACTGTCTTCTTGAATGGTGTCACAGTACTTTTTTTCTTTCACATGACACATCCACATGATGTCAATTTTTATTTTTTTGCCACAATTAGTTTCCATATCTCGTGGAATAAGTGTATCCTACATTTTCATAGTAGCTTGGCCTCGTGTAAGTGGCTCATACATTTGCATAGACGTTACCAGGAAAAAGAACATGGAGACAGTCCCATGTAAAGAACAATTATCTACTGATATAGTTTTATTCCAGGTAAAGAACAACATGATCATTTTATATTTTGTGGAATAAATGACTAGTGCTCCCGTCCATTTTGATACGTACGGTGGTATATGAATGAACTAGCTCGGACTTACTCTACATAGTATGTGCTTGCTATTTAATTCAGAAGACCCTGATAACAAGTCCAAAATAAGAATCATGTACCCGGGTGGTTTCCGTATGTGGACGGCAGATTCCTTCCACCTTCTCTTTGGTTGGAATAAAACCATCTATTAGTTCATGGGATGCTGCCCTACCAATATTTCCTTCTAAATGTCCATGTAGTACAAGATCGGTTGGATCAAACTTAACACCAGGAGGGAGTCCTGGCCATCATGATGAAACCTGCAATATAAAGCATGAAGTGCAACCAAAAGATGCCCAGAAATCATGATGTTTTACACCTTTAACCATGACACAAAGAAAATATCATGATTCCACTATTCAGGAATAGATGGTTGTGTATTCTTCTTGGATGGTGTGTGTTATTATTAAATGGCATCGAAAATCTGGAGGGGTAGGCATACACAATGGAGAAAGGTGGTGGTGAGTTCACTCGAATCGTAGAATGACATGTATTTGTAATAAATTTGGAAAACTAGAATGAGATGTATCCAAGAACAGAGGGGTACAAGATGTACTAGATTATAATTAGGAGGGGCTAGAAAGCGATGTATCCGTGTTAAATAGTTAATGGTACTTACATCACTGTTATCAATGCGGTATTTGTAGTTTGGGAACTCAATCTAGCAAGGGGGTGATCAGTATTGTTTCTTATCATCGCATCAATTGTCTTTCTCAATGACCTCATGAATTTGTGAGATAAAGCTATTTTAGAAATCATCATTAACTACCTAGCAGATAACAAATTTGATTAATGATACTTGACAAAGATCCCACTTGTCTCAACAAAAAGATATCTATCTTTTTTATGTTCACAAATCTACGTGCCCATACCATATGAAAAGTATTGACAATAAATGTCCATGTGAAAACCAGCCAGAAAAATGCAATTTTTTTTAACTAAGCGTCTCACAATCAATCATGCAAATCATAGCAAATAACAACATCATACGTCGCCCCCAACAAAATCTAGGGATCCTCTCGCTTCGTCACCCTTCTCTGTCGGTAGATTGTCGGCCTTCTCCTCCTTTGTCGGCTCCGTTGGTGGGGTGTGCATGGAGGCACCAATCTAGTGATGGGATCTGTAGCTACCAATCTCACAGTTCATTAGGCAAGTCTTCGCTTGTCAATTATTTCGACAATTCGGGTAATGACGATGATCATGTCCAATAATTCCCCACCTTTTTCTCTGGCCCAATGGTACATGCGCCACCAGATCCAGTGCCATGATCAGGTGGATAGGTTGGTCTTCGCTACCCACAGATTTGTCCTTATGGTGTTTGTGGCAGAAATATTCAATAAGGTCTAGTCTGCCTTCTTCTGCAACTTCGGCGGTGTGAGTGTCGTCAGGTCTACCAACAAGATCGAGTGGACAGGTTTGTTTTCCCACTATGAAAACATTGGGAGTTTGTTGCATCTTCGTCGGGTCATTGCTGCTTTGGCAGGAACAACATCGATTTGGTTATTCATTCAAATCGATCAGACATCTAGGTATGATCAATCCGACTCATCTTCTTCTCCAAGCCGATGATCATTCGAGATTGACATCGCCAACACTTCTCTCCAAAGATCATGACTTCCCTACTGCCTTTGTGGATACTACTTTCTTGTTTCGACGGCATCATGGAACTCCAATGGAGCAACATCGATGACCGTCGACAAGTGCTGGATGGACAGTATGGAGTATTTCATGTGGATTGGATTGTATTTTCATTTAGGATTTTATTGTAATTCCGGTGTTTGATTAATATAGTGCTTCAGATCCTTCGAAAAAATGCTATAATTTTTAAAATTGAAGACTTTACAATATTGGTGCTGGGATGTGGGTGACGCGGGCCAAGTTCTGTTTGTTGGGAGGGATCCAATGCAAATAAAGGGCCTAGTTTGTAAAAAAACATGTAGCTTCACATCTCAAGTGTTCATTATATGAATTGTCACCACCTATTAAGAAAAGCATTCAAAGCTTGGCAACCGATAGATGAGCCATAATACTCTACATAAACGTAACTAACTAAGTACGCCCTTTGTATCTAAAAGAAGAACATGCAGTTTTCGTTGCAAAGACAAAGGAGCGAAGGAAAGTGTGGAAACATGCATGTTTTATCCCTAATTAACCACATGCGAAAACTAATCTACCCTCAATCGCAGTGATGTGGCGTTCTCATTCCCTAACTGGCGTCATATTAGCAATCTCTCTTGCAACATCCGTTGCACATCTTGATCACCTCCTCCATCGATGGCATGCATGCAAGCCAATAGCAAAAAATAGCCCCACTATTCTGATTGGGGTTAAGAGATTAGTCAAAAGGGGGAAGTTTGAGACACGTGGTCAAGGAAATTGTGAAGGAGCAAAGCTGATTATGGTTATGGACAATCCATTGTATCTTCGTAAGGAGAGTGGAAATGTGTTGGCATGTCAATCGAGACATTTTCCTCCAAATTGTGGTTATGGGCGACACGTTTTTAGTAATTTATGCCTTTTGAAGTTTTAGACCTAAACTGTACATCTGCTTTGTGACATTTGTCACACATAACTCTTGAGTTCGGATATTTTTGTTTTCCTCACTAATACATTTATACATTTGCAATTTGTATCAATAACTCATGATTTCAAAGATATGAGCTTTGCAAAATAGTGTTATATTTATTATCTAGAAACAACTACCCGAAGGACTTTGACTCTTCATGAACAACCTGTGAAGAAATACTTGATTCATCTTTGGCTACACCAAGGGCATGTATTTATTACGAACATTCTATCTTATGTTTGTTGTTATGCTTCTTCTTTATCTAGTTTGTTGCGTCATGATATGCTTTACCTGAATTTTGTTGTGAACTTCTAAGTTGGTAATGATACGTTGGTTTGTTGGCCATGAATTTGTACGGTTTATATGCTCTATGATGCATGGTATTATTCTAGTCTAGTTGTGATGCTCACTTATTGGTTTGTTTGACCCAGTATTTCCCTACATGTTTCCACGAACTCGTGGTTAAGTTAGTCAAATGTGTCCATCGAGTTATTTCACTTTTGATGGAGTGAAAAAAATTCAAATACTTTTCAAAACTGTAAGTGGCATAGGCAGGCCTCCATGTTTCCATAACTGATGCCATGATAGACATATCTTTCACACCGTCCCATGCACATTCGGATCTCCTCCTAGATCGACAGACGCATGAAAGACAATAAGGACAATAGTCTTGGTTTTATCTGATTGGTGATTTGACTGGCCGGATAAAAAAGGGGAACACTGGATGTGTGGTGAAGAACATTGGAAGTGGTCAAAGAAGATTGCGGTTATGATCAATGTGTTCTATTAGGGCAAAAACTAAAAACTAGAGGCTATTTCGGCAGTTCAAACCAACTGGACTTGAAGACCTTATTTTTCAGAGATCGAGGAAAACACCCTCTATCTCAAATACAGACACGAACGGGGCACTCTATTGACATGTGATTGTAGGGCAGTCAAGGACTTTTCTCCATGCCATATAAAATTTCATACTAGCAACAATTTTATCAATTTGCATTTGAGACAAGCATATGCATGGTGTCAACTTTACCATGATTATAACTTACATGCCAAACAACTATCATATACATATGGATTTTAATGTAGACACACAATGCATTATTTCTTTCCCTCGTTCAAAAAGAAAAGTAACTTCCCTCTACAAACAAAACAAATCATAAAATACATATGGATTTGCATTGGCACTTGCTTGCATTTATACATCAAACCACATTGGGGTACATGACCAAAAAAATTGGAAAATGATGAAAATAGATTCCACCTAGGGCTAAAACATGCACCCCAAAAAAGATTTCATCGCCAAAAAGAAGGAGATTCCGGGGAGAATGCCTCAAGGAACACAAGGGGAGAACCACAAAAAAAGAGCTCGATTTTAGTGGATTTGAGGGAGCTTACTAGTGAGGAGAGAGGCGGTTTGCATGTATTATTTGTGCGCTCGGGGGAGCAGCTGAATGCATGGGGGTGCGCGAGTGGTCTGGGACCCACCCAATGACTCTGGCTGCCACTTATCAATTGAGAGGGGAAACGCCGGGGTCCATGGCGTTTTCGGAGGAGGAAAACGCCGCGATCGATGGATTTTTCATCTGGGAGTTTGCGCCACTTACCATGGTGTTTCCCATCGTGCCACTTAAGATGATTAGCAGGTGCAACCAAGGCATGGGCTCAGGGTCAAACCCCGTTGATTATGGTGTTTTCAGTGTAAATCATGTGTTGCAATGAATGGCATTGCATGAAAGGGTTAGATCATGAAATACTTCAAAAATAGGGTTAGTTTGAGCTAATCTTTGGTAAGGTCAAAGTAGTGATTTTTGCATCAAAGGTGGAAAACAAATAAATCATCCCATTATCTACTTAAATGGTGTCATTGTACATTTTGCTTTCACATGACATATCCACACTATGTCAAATTATGAATATCTTTTTGCCACTGTTAGTTTCAATGTCATGTGAAATATCGGTATACTACATTTTGATACCAACTTGGCCTTGTGTAAGTGGCTCATACATTTCAAAAGATCTTTCCAGGAAAAAGAACATGGAGACAGTGCCTGATAAAGAACAATTTTGTACTGATATAGTTTTATGCCAGGTAAAGAACAACATGGTCATTTTATATTTTGTGGAAGAAATCTCCCATCCATCTTGATACCAACAGATGTATACGAATTAACTAGCTAGAACTTAATCTAGATAGTATGAGCTAACTATTTAATCCATAAGACACTAATAATAACTCCAAATTAAGAATCATGTATCAGGGAGATTTTCTATATGTGTATAGCAGATTCCTTCCACCTTCAATATGATTGGAATAACACCATCTATTAGTTCATGGGAAGCTGCCCTGGCAATCTTTCCTTCTAATTGTCCATGTTGTAAAGATTAGTTGGATCAAACTTAACATCGGTAGGGAGTCCTAGACATCGTGAGGAAACCTGCAATACAAAAGCATGAAGTACAACCAAAAGATGCCTAGAAATCATGATGTTTTACACCTTTAACCAAGACACAAAGAAAAGATCAAGATACTATTATTTTGGAATAGATGGTCACGTATTCTTCTTGGATGTTGTGTGTTAGTATTAAATGGCATAGAAAATCAGAAGGGGGTATACAACAGGGGGGAAGGTGGTGAGGAGTTCACTCGAACTGGAGAATGACATGTATTTGTAAAAAAAATTGAAAATTAGAATGAGATATATTCAGGAACAGAGGGGGTACAATATGTACTAGATTTTAATTGGGGTGGGGGACTAGAATGAGATGTATTCAATTTTAAATAGGTAATATGGTTCTTACATCACAGTTGTCAATGCGTTATTTGTTGTTTGGGAACTCAATCTGGAAAGGTGGGTGATTGGTTGTGTTTCTTGTCATCACATCAATTGTCTTGATCAATGACTTGACGAATTTGTGAGATAAAGCTATTTTAGGAATCATATTTTGATGTCAGAGAGATAACAAAATCAATAAATCCTACATGATAGAGATCCCATAGGTCTCAACAAAAAACTATCTAAATTTTTTTATATTCACAAATCTACATGCTCGTACCATATGAAAAGCATTGTTAATAAATATCCATGTAAAAAACTAGTGAGACGAATGCAAAAAAACTAAGTGCCCCACAATCAATCACACAAATACTTTAGCGAATAACATAGTATATGTGTACCCCCAACAAAATCCATGGTTCTTCCGCCTTTGTCACCACTCCTCTGTCGGTAGATTGCCAGCCTTCTCCTCCTCTAATGGCTTCGTTGGTGGGAGGCTCCAATCTAGCGGTGGGATCTGTAGCTACCCATCTCACAGTTCATTAGGTATGTCGCCACTTGTCTATTACTTCCACAATTTTGGTAGTGGCAGCGATAGTATCAAATAATTCTCCGCCTTTTTCTTTGGCCCAATGATGCATGCGCCACTGGATCCAGCACCAAGATCGAGTGAACAGTTTGGCCTTCGCTGCCCATAGATTTTGCTCTTACAGTGGTGGTGGCGGCAATATTAAATAAGGTCTAGTATGTCTTCTTCTCCAGTTTCAATGGTGCGGGCGCCGTCAGTTCTAGCAACGAGATTGGTTGGACAGGTTTGTTTTCCCACTATGAAAACATTGGGAATTGGTTGTGTCTTCGTCGGGTCATTGCTACTTTGGAAAGAACATCATTGATTTGGTTATTCCGTCGAATCGGATGAACATCTAGGTATGATCGACCCGGCTCATCTTCTTGTCTGAGACGACGATCATTCGAGATCAACGTTGCCAACACTTCTCTCCAAAGATACGGACTTACCTACTACCTGTATGGATACTACTTTCTCATTTCGACGACATTGCAGAACTCCAATGGAGCAAGATCGATGTCCCATCGACTAGTGCTGGATGGGGAGTATGGAGTATTTCATGTGGATTGGCTTGTATTTTCCTTTACGAGTTTCTGTGTAATGCTTGTGTTTGATTAATATATAGCTTCAACTAATTCAAAAAATACCATAATTTTTAAAATTGAAGACTTTGCAATATTGATGCTTGGATGTGGGTGAAGCGGGCCAAGTTCCGTTTCTTTTGGAGTACCCAATTCAGATAAAGGGCCTGATTGGTTAAAAAATGTAGCATTGCCTCACAAGTGCCCATTCTATGAATTGCCACCACCTATTAAGAAAAGCATTCAAAGCTTGGCAACCATTCGATGAACCATATTACTCCACATAAACGTAACAAACTATCTACACCCTCTGTATTTAAAAGAAGAGCATGCAATTTCATTGCAAAGATAAAGCAGAGAAGGAAAGAGTGGAAACATGTTTGTACTATACCTAATTCTAAGCATGCCAAACCTAATCATTACCTAACAGACATCATACTAGCCATCTCTCTTGCAACATCTCATGCACATCTAGATCATGTCCTCGATAAATGGACGCGTGCAAGCCAATAGCAAAAATAGCCCAACTTTTCTAATTAGAGTTAAGACATCAGTCAAAAGGGGGCAATTTGTGACACATGGTAAAGGATAACACGAAGGGGCGAACCTGATTGCAATTTTGGACAATCCATTGCATCTTTTTTAGCAGAGTGGAAACATGTCGGCGGGTCAATCAAAGACTTTTTTCTCCAAACGGTGGTTATAGGCAACATGTTTTTAGTGATTTATGCCTTTTGAAGTTTTAGACCTTAACTAGACATCTGTTGAGTGGCAGTCTCATGTAATCCTTGAGTTATGATATTTTTGTTTTCCTTACTAGTCCATTTCTACATTTGCAATTTGTATCAATAACTCATGATTTCAAAGATATGAGACTATATAAAATATTCTTATATTAATAATCTAGAAACAACTACCAGAAGGACTTTGACTCTTGATGAACAACTTGTGAAGAAATACTTGATTTATGTTTGGCTACACCAAGGGCATGTTTTTATTATGAACATTGTATCTAATGTTTGCTGCTATATGGTTCTTCTTTCTCTAGTTTGCTTTATGATATGCTTTAGTTGAATCGTGTTATCAACTTCTAAGTTGGTAATGATATGTTGGTTTGCTAGCCATGAATTTGTATGGTTTATATGCTCTAAGATGCATGGTATTGCTCTAGTCTAGTTGTGATGCTCGCTTGTTGGATTGTTTGACTAGGTATTTCCATTCATGTTTCCATGAACTCGTGTTTGAGTTAATCATTTGAGTCCAGTTTGAGTTATTTCGCTTATCATGGAGCGAACAAATTACAAAAACATTCAAAACCGTAAGTGGTAGAGGCAGGTTTCCATGTTTCCATCACCGCTGTCATGATAGACGTCATGGTCGCAGCATCCCATGCACATTCGGACGTCCTCCTAGATCGACGGATGCATGCAAGACAATAAGTTAATCATTTTATGTGTTTTTTTCATTTAACTAACCGACTAAAAAATAGGACCACCGGACGCATTGTGAAGGACAGTGGAAGTGATCACAGAAGATTGCGCCTATGATCGATATGTTCTGCTAGGGCGGGAAACTAGAAACTGGAGGCAATTTCTTCAGTTCGCAATAAATGGACTTGAAGCCCTTATTTTCTTGAGATCAAGGAATACACCCTCTCTTTCAAGTACAAACATGAAGGGAGTACTCTATTGACGTGTGACTACATGGTAGTCGAGGACTTCTGTCTTTGCCATATAAGAATTTCATACAGGCAACAATTTTATCATTTTGCATTTGAGACAAGCATATGCATAGTGTCCACTTTTCCATGATCATAACTAACATGCCAAAACACTTTCACATACATATGGATTTGCATCTACGCACACAATGAGTTATTTCTTTCCCTAGTTTAAAAAGAAAAATAACTTGCCTCTACAAACAAAAAAACATCAAATACATATGGATTGCATCTACAAATACTTGCATTTATACAACAAAACACATTGGGATACATGATCGAATTTTTGGGAAAATGATGAACTCAAATTCCACCTATCGCTAGAAAATGCACCGAAAAGAACAAGACTTTATTGCCAAAACATAGGGGATTGGGGGAGAATACCTCAAGGAACACCCAGTGGGAGAGATCCATGAAAAAAGAGCTTCATTTGAGGAGGATTTGAGGGGGTTTCTAGTGGGGAGAGATGCAATTTTCCTTTGTTCTTCGTGCGCTTGTGGGAGGCGGCCAAATGCACGGGGGATGCGCAAGTGGGCTAGGCCCCACCCATGACCTTGGCTGCCACTTATCTCTTGAGGACTGAAACATTGGGGTCAGTGGTATTTTCGGCAGGAGGAAGACGCCACGGTCGATGGAGTTTTCATCAGGGAGTTTGCGCCACTTAGCATGGTGTTTCCCACTGTGCCACTTAAGCCAATTAGCAGGTGAATCCGGGCATGGGCACGAGGCCAAAAGACATTGATTATGGAGTTTTTAGTGCATGTGCCACAATGGATGGCATTGTATGAAAGGGTCAGATTGTGATATACTTCAAAAATAGGGTTAGTTTGAGCTAATCTTCGCTAAGGTCAAAATAGTGTTTTTTGCCTCACTGGAGGAGAACAAATAACTCATCCTACCATCTACTTAAATGGTGTCATAGTACATTTAGCATTCAGATGACACATCCAAGCGATGTCGAATTTTGAAAAAAAAAATCAGCGTTAATTTCAATGTCACGTGGAATATGTGTATCCTACATTTTTATAGTAGCTTGGCCTCGTGTAACTGGCTCATAAATTTTCATATATGTTTCCAGAAAAAGAACATGGAGACAGTGCGAGGTAAATAACAATTCTCTACTGATATAGTTGTATGCCAGATAAAGAATAACTTGGTCATTTTATATTTTGTGGACCAAATGGCTAGTTTTGCCGTCCATCTGATACCTACATGTTTATATGAATTAACTATCTAGGACTTACGCTAGATAGTATGAGCCATCTATTTAATTCAGATGGCCCTGATAACAAGTCCAAAATAACAATCATGTACCCGGGAGATTTTTTGGATGTGTATAGCAGATTCCTTCCACCTTCTCTATGATTGGAATACAACCATGTATTAGTTCATGGTACGCTGCCCTGCCAAACTTTCCTTCTAAATGTCCAAGCAATACAGGATTAGTTCCAGCAGGTAGTCCTGGCCATCGTGATGAAACCTGCAATATAAAGCATCAAGTGCAACCAAAACATGCCCATAAATCATCACATTTTACATCTTTAATAAGGACACAAAGAAAAGCTCATGATACCAATATTCAGGATCACATGGTCATATATTCCTCTTGGATGGTGGTTGTTAGTATTAAATGGCATCATAAATCTGTTAGTATTAAATGGCATCATAAATCTGCAGAGTTCACTCGGACCATAGAGTGACATGTATCTGCAACAATTTTGGAAAACTAGAATGAGATGTATTCAGGAAAAGAGAGAGTAATAGATGTACCAGATCTTAATTGGGGGTGGACTAGAATGATATGTACTCATTTTACATAGTTAATGGTACTTACATCACAGTTATCAATGTGGTATTTCCAATTTGAGAATTCAATCTGGTAAGGCGGGTGATCGGTTGTGTTTCTTATCATCGCATCAATTGTTTTGCTCAATGACCTCATGAATCTATGAGATAAAGCTATTTTAGGAATCATATTTTGAACCCTGACAGATAACAAATTCAACTAATGATACATGATAGAGATCCCACTTGTCTCAACAAAAAGCTATGTACCTTTTTTATTCACAAAACTACGTGCTTGTACCATACGAAAAGCATTGTCGATAAATGACCATGAAAACTTACCAGACAAGCACAAAATTTGTCAACTAAGCGTCTCTCAATCAATCACACAAATCCTTTAGCAAATAACAGCAACATACGTCGCCCCCAACAAAATCTAGGGTTCCTCCACCTTCGTCACCCCTACTCTGCCGGCAGATTGTTGGCCTTCTCCTCATCTATTGGCTCCATTTGTGGGGTGTGTGGGGAGGCTCCAATCTAGTGGTGCGATCTGTAGCTACCCATCTCATAGTTCATTAGGTATGGCTCCACTTGTCTAGTACTTCGACCATTTCGGTAGTGGCGGGGATATTGTCCAATAATTGTTCCTCCGCCTTTTTCTCCGGCCTGTAGTGCATGCACCACCGGATCCAGCACTAAAATTGGGTAGGTAGGTTGGTCTTCGCCGCCCACAGATTCGTCGTTATCGTGGTGGTGGTGGCAATATTCAATATATAAATTCTAGTCTGGCCTGTTCTCCAGCTTCGGAGGTGCGGGTGCCGTTAGGTCTACCGACAAGATTAGGAAGACATGTTTGTTTTCCCACTATGAAAACATTGGGAGCTGGTTGTGTCTTCGTTGGGTCATTGCTGCTTGGTAGTAACATCATCGATTTGGTTATTCCATCGAATCCGATGGGCGTCTAGGAATGATCGACCCGACTCGTCTTCTTCTTCGAGATTACGATCATTCGGTGTCAATGTCGCCAACGCTTCTTGTCGGTGCTAAATCTGGCATATCTCGAGGTAGGAGTCCTAAGCTAGGCGTCTTGGCACGATGGTAATAGGATTAACAAGGGACACAGGGATTTTACCCAGGTTCGGGCTCTCTCGAAGAGATAATACCCTACATTCTGCTTTTTATTGTATTGATATGGGGGATAGTACAAAGTACTTGTGTCTGCCACGAGATTGTTGTAATGAATATGAGATCTAACATCCTCTCACTGGTGCAGAGACGTCCTTTACAAACAGTTTTTACCCCCTTTCCGCGATGGAGTTTTAAACCGTCGCCTTGCATGTGTGTGCGATAGGGGGGTCCAACCCACAAGACCCAGAAACCGTCGGCGATGGAGGCTCCGGTCACACACGTGGGGCAAAAAGATCTCATGTGCGATCGGGCGAGCCATCGCAGACAATTATACAGGCCCAATCATTTCCGTTTGTATGTACAACCCACACGGTGAATCCCAGACAAACATTTCCGTTTGTATGTACATCACACACAATTTTTATGTGGAAACCTTTGTGTAAGGTGGCCTAACGCAAACATTTGTCGGGCGGAAGTCGTGTGTGATTGTTCATTGATCCAACACGCCTACTTTCTAGAAACTGTGTGGGTTGTTTGAGTTCATCGCCCACGGTGTTGTCTGAGAAACCGTCTGCAATAGAAAAACCCAATAAGCAGGCTAATTGGCCAATTATTGATAATCCATTTAGTAATCAAATTGACATTTCATATCAAACACACCATATATTTCATATCCGTATTACGGCAACCAGGATTTCATAATAGAATTACATCAGATAGCTTCAGCACTCAGTTACACCATATAGGCATGTAGCTACCTACGACATTACACAACAGCGCCAAGTTTCACATGCAACATCTAAAACCTTTCGAAAGTAGCATCATACATGGTAAATAGACAGATAAATCTCATCTGGAGAACTGCTGAAGCAGAAGGCGAGTATTGAGCCTTCAGTGATGTTGAATGTCCTTGCAACTTTAGGCCAGTGGCTGTGGATAATTGCCCACCCAACCTTCGTCCTCTTGAGGAAGACTTCAATATTGTACCATGGGTGTTAAATGAATACCTTCCTCGCCTCTTGACCATGCAGGTGGTCTGAGAGGTAATCATCGGTGAAGTGCTTTGGAAAGGACTGGAAACAAAGATATGCATAAATATTTGTTCTAAATTTTGAAATGGCGCAAAGGAAAAAAAAACAAGGTAAAAGAGTTAGTACCATCATATAGTTGACTGATGTCTTCTTCATTGTGCAAACAAAGATCTTGCTGTTATTCGTTGCTAGTTTCTTTATCCTAACAATCTTTCTGAGTTTCTTGACTTGACTGATATTCATGGACATCTCATTTCCCCATATGCAAAATGGGTCGAACAGTGGGTCTAAACCTCTGACAGCAGGACCTACATGTGCAAGACCAAATTGTTAAAAACCTAAATATTAGAATGGTTCCTGCAATTGCATAATAATGTGCTATTAGACAAAGGACCATGCATGTGCGAACCTCGATGGTAAACCTCAGTGCCTCCCATTGTTTCCCTGCAACACATATAAGGCAGTTTGTTAGGACCGAGCGTATATCGACCAGAGGGGGGTGAATGGGAGATTCAAAAATTCTTGCGAATGTTTTGAACTGATCCCAAACATAGCAGCGGAAATAAGGTTCAGTAGACAAGTATTTTAACAAGCATGCAGTAGAGGAGCAAGACTATCGAAGAAGAAAGTTGTAATAGTTCGAGCGAAGAATATCACAAGTTTGACAGGTATGATGGTAAAACAATATATGACCAGATACAATAGCATGAGGAAAAACTAGATAAGAGCTGCGATGGAAATGCACGGGAAATGGTGACACAATGAATGGATTCAGAACAGAATGAAATCACGCTAACATACAGAGGAACGATAATAAATTGAACTGGGACGATGGAAATGAATGAAGAGAATGTGAAGGATAAGTGACGAACTATGATTGATCAGATAAACTATCGACACGGAGCACGAAGGTAAACTACTGAAAGAGATGCAGTAAAATAGAGTGAACCAGTGGTGCTCGATGGAGACAGAAGAATTTGGTAGACCAGTTCGCCCTTCTGCCAAGGGACTACGTCTGGTTGGAGGTGTTGTGATTTAACACAGAAGATAAACTCTCTTCGCCCTATTCTCCTTCAACTCGGAGTTGATCAGACTCTAGTTGATTTCACTCGTGGTATATACTTGTCGGCGATCTCCAAACCTTCGACAGACTTCTTGGCAACCACAATGACTCTTGGTTGCTGAAGATCTAGCTCGGTGAAGACAATTACTCTTCGACACTCGAGCCGACACCTATCCGTCTAGAGAGTGCGCAACTCTCAAGAGTAATAGGTACAAGAACTCTAACTCAGAACTACTGTGATGCTCAACCACTGTCTAAGTTTGGGCTCTTGATTTTTCTCTCGGTGGATCTTAAACTCAAATCACTCGGAGAGGGGATGCTCAATCAATCTTCTTAGAAATCTTAAGCGGAGCAGCCAACGGGCAACGTTGGAGCGGGGTGGCTATTTATAGCCGCAGCCTTCCTTGATGGGAAATGACCAAATTGGACATGTGGAGCAGCCAACGGCCGAACGACACGAGTCCAACGGTCGGAATTGAGCACAACGGTAACATTACGTGCGAAGCAAGTAATGCTAACTCCTCAGTTCGAAAGAAATCTCCTGCAGCACCGAAGAACAACGTCTTCTGCTGGCAGGTAATCATTCAAAACATAAATAGATTTCTCTCAGTCTCGCATAGGTTTGGGCTAAGCATCACAGCAGATCTAAGCTTCGAGAACCTATACCCCTCTTAATAGTATGGAGGTCCTATGACTCAAATAAATGGAAAAAGAATAGCGAAAGGAATGCTACGTCTTCGGTTCGTCTTCGTCTTCCATCGCTACAGTCAATTTTCTTCGGACCAAATCACCGAACAAATTGCTTCACGTCAGCAGTAAGTTTTTGAGGGGTCAACTCCTTCACGTCATTCTTCTTATCTACAAGACTTCAAAGGATATAGCACATTCTTCTCTGATGTGCAGATATTCTTCGGTGAAGTTCCTCGAACTAGACACCGGAGACAGCATTCTCTTCGGTACTGCATGGACTATTTCTCTCTATGTGCACTAGCAAACAAATCAGTCCATGTCTGTTTCTGTCAACAATCTCCAAAACACAAGGGGGCAAATATTGCACCAACAATCTCCCCCTTTTTGGATGATTGTTGACAAAACATAACACATCGAAGGATAGAAAATAGAATGAAATGGAATGCGAAGGGTTATGGAGGACGAGAGAAAATTACGAAGATAAAACAGGCTCCCCCTGAAGATATGCATCATTCTGACTCAGAGTAATCATAGAAGATAAAATGGAGGGCAGCAAGGTGAATCTTCGTATGAGTGATAATGACATGAGATCATAATCGTAGTTTCATCCAGTGCACTCGACGATGTCTGAGGTATTTCCTGCCACACACAACCATTGAAGTAGATTTGTTAGATAGTGAGGATATATTGAAGTGAGTTGTGGCAATGGATACGCCATGAAGATTTTCTCAGAACACAGTTTGAATCCACACGAGATATAAGTTCCCTGCAAGTTAGATATTCGAAGAAAATCGGTGCCAGGGAGTGACAAGTATACAGCTCGGAGTAGATATGCTTCAGTCGAGGTTTTCCTGCAACAAGGATGATATGATGGAAATATGCGAGGAGAAACAACATGTGAATCAGAGCAATCTGCTCAGAAGCAACTTTTCTTCTCCTGCATCGTTAGATAGCGAAAGATAAGCATAGGAGTAAGATATATGCGGTTTCAATTAACCTTGCACGATAGATAAGTATCGAGGATAATCATTGCAAGGAAGTAAGCATTCGATAGCACCTGCAGACAGATAACTGGAAGCAAATATAGCAATGCAGGGGTTATTAACAGTACATGACGACGCAGTAACCATCACCACAGACGGTGAGTTCAAGTACCACGACCAAAAGTTCAATGAGTTTAACGACCAAAAAGCAAATGTTCGAAAGAGAAAGAAAATGGCGAATGGAAACACCCTGCAAATAACCCGCTTTTCTATCTCTTGATGTTCTTCTCCCCCTTTTTGTCAACAAGTGTCAAAAAGGAAAGAGAATGCATGCGAGGAACTACTCGTCCGAAGAATCCCCAGAGCTCGAATTGTTTGGCGAAGCAGAGCGAGCGATGGTCGAGGCCGAAGCAGGAGTTGGAGACAAAACACGGGCTTCGGGAGTAGCAGTGCGAGGTGCATCTGGCTTGTATATGAATGTGCCTGCTGTGTCTTCAAGTTCATCATCGGGTTCAATAAACAGCAGGTCAGTGGAGGCGGAACGCTGAGGAAGCACTGGAGTTTGCCTTCGGATGCGAGGGACTTCAAATAATTCCAGATGATCATAATCTTTCTCAATACCTTTGGCAGACAGTTGAGTGCGAGAATAATGCTTGCGCAGAAGGGTCCACGAGCGCTTCTTTTGTTCCTTCTCATACAGAAGAGCTTGGCGAGCATAATTGTGAAGCAGATTGATCTCGTTCATCATTTCCAACTTCTCCTTGCGATCGAGCTTGATGTGACTTTCCAGAGCCTGCTGAGTGTGAAGACAAATCTCATATAGTGAGGGATTTTCTTCACGAGGGATTTCAACTGTTGTCTTCTTGACCTTCGAAGCTTTAGCAGAGGCAGAGGCAGTGGCATCAATAGGTGTCTTCCCTTTGCCGATGTCCTTCACGATCCGGAGAGTGTCTCGGACTGGTGGAATGAAAACTTTCGGAACATGTGGGCAGAAGAACTTTTTCTCAGTAAGCTGCTCAATAGCAAACATAACCCATGGTGCATATGGCTTCAGGACTTGAGGGATATCAGCTGCATAGGCCAAGTTGCGAATGAAAAGATCCGGAATGTCGAACCGAATGCCATGAGCTATTGCTTGAAGAGCATTTGCCACGATGCCCTGAATGGACTCTGGCCAGTTCGTTGGCGTGAGGGAGTTGCAGAGGATATAGAACAGCACCTTGTTCTCATAGGCCAGTTTCTTAGGATTTGCTTCGGTACATTCATCACCAACAAGCTTAGGGTCCATCAGCATATGGAGTTCAGCTTCGGATACATCCCAATAGTGCAGTCTGTGTTCCCGAGAGGCATTGAATTCACACAGAGGAAGATTCAACAGTGCTAAGAACTGGTCAGCTGAACATTTGATCTTTTCTTCCTCGGTCATCCATTCGAGGATCCAAGTACTGTTGTTTGCGAGATCTCCTGAGATATAAAGAGTAGCGTAGAACTGAAGGATAACTTCACGATTCCAGCCATGATTGAAACGAAGGAAACTCTTCAGGAAGACCTGCTCAATCTACTAGATAGTGTGATGGAAGCAAGGTAAACTTTCAAGCTCAGCGAAATCTAGAATCTTATGCTTGAAGATGCGATTCTTGCCATACAGAATGCGAGCATAATACACGGCATGTTCCTTTGTCCAGAATCTTGGTGACATGGAAGTTCTTTCTCCTTCATATGGGCTAGTCCCAAAGAATGCAAGTTTCGAACGATGAAACTGCTCATTGAAAGCTGGACCATTTGGGCCATCATCAACAGGAAACAGAGGGAAGGTTTCCAAAGGATTTCTCAGTGGTTCTTCATCGGCCATAGATCGGGTCCGAATGTCATCAGGTGCAGGCACTCCTTCTTCAATAGGCTTGAGAGGAGCATGAGGCTTCCTTGATTTTTCTCGTTCAGATGGCTTTGAAGAACTTGATTGTCTGTCGTTCTTGCTCGCCGGAACTCCTTCGGCAGCTTTCTGACTTTCGGGCACAAGGGCCTTTTCTTTCTTTGCACCTTCTTCGGCGGGAGGCACAACAACTTCTTTCTCGGTTGCTTGAGACACAGCTGGTGAGACAGTTTCTTCTCGAGCCATCGGCTCATCAGATTTCTTTTCTTCCTCTACCAACTGTGGTGCAGTGATAAGAGGAGCAGGATCAACATCCATCCGGGTAGGTGCACCAGATGATGTGACCGGGGGTGTTTTCTCTCGGGAGGCTTTTAGCTCCACCTCAATCTTGTCATCCTCCTCCTTATTTGGATCAGAGGGCTCTGCTTGCAATGTTCTCGGAGGCGATGGATCTGCCTTCTCAACTTCAATCTCTTCATCAACCTCATCAACAGGGGATTGCTGCTTAGGAGGTGCATTTTCCTCATCAGTCTTTTCTAGGAATATATCAACAACTTCACGTTGCTCTTGGGCTACTGGAGCTAGAATAATGACTTCCTCGGTGCCAGCTTGCTACATAGGTTCATCTACGTGAGGTGGAGATGGAGGAACCTGCTGCAAGGGTACATGGGAGTGTAGAGGAATAAGCTCATCAGCGATAGTCTGAAGGCGGCGATCTTTATTTGCTTTCGGTTTGCTCACTCTTGCCTTAGCCTTCTGACGTTTTTCCTCTTGAATTCTTCTTCGAGCAAGATCTGCCTTGCGGTCAATCTCCTCGTTTCTCCTGTCACACAACTGAGATACCTCCATGTGCAGACGCGAGTGCCGCTTAATTTTCTCATTGCGCAAGACACTGAGGGCCTTGGTGAGTTCAACAATTTCTTTGTTCATCTTTTTCCTTTCGGATTCAGTCTTAGCCTCATTCCTCATTCTCTCGACAGCTTGCTTGTCTTTCACAGCTTTATTCAGCTTCTTGGAGATTTTCCTCAGCTCGCTGAAGTGCTTCATCACCATTTCGGTAACATCATCAGGCAGTCCCAGACCACTTACCTCATCAGCTTTTGCATCATATGCAGCACTGTCAATCACATTGATCATGAACTTGAAATCATACTTCTGTTCCTCTGTGGGAGCAAGAATAGTGACCCTGGTCTTCTTGGCAGCCACATCAGCATTTTCTTCAGACTGCAGCTTTCTCTTCGCTGCAGTGCTCGTCAAAGTTCTCGGAGCTGTAGAACCCGAAGGTTTGTCAATAGATGAAGTTGGTGCATGCCTGGGTGACTTCCTTGGAGAGGGTAAAACTTTCACTAGAGAGGGGCTCTTGGATGGCTTGTTGAGAATGGCTGGACGATCATACAATGGAATTTCCTCAGGGGTATCTTCTCTGGATGACTCATCAGACGAGTCAGGAGCTGCCTTCTTGATTCTCTTGGCGAGAGTTTTCTTTCGTGGTGCACGAGGGGGAAACAGATTTCCCAGATTTTCTTTCCTTCGAAGCTGATGCTCGTTCCTTCTTCTTCTGTACGTCTTGCTGGGTCAACGCGATGTTTTTGGCTTCAACTTTGTTTTTCTTTGCTTCTCTAGCTTCACGCTTGACTTTGGCCTTCGCCCTCTTAGCCACTTCATCGGGAAAATCAGCGATGGTTTTGAGGGAGTCGGGGTGAGCATTTGAAGGTTGTGGTGGTCTGACTTTTTCGTCATCGGGGCCAATGCAGTTTTCGGCAATGCAGTCATTCCACGGTGGTGTGAAGGCAAACAAAATCTGGTACTTCTCGCGAACATTTTCATATCTGTACCATTTGCCAGCCCAGTGGTGGCGAAATCTTTGAAGCCTGTTGTTGCGATCTGTCGTTGATTCACCCTCAGGTGGAGTTCTGTAGCTGTCAGGATCAGACATCTCAGCAGTGGTGTTCTTTTCTCTGCCGCGACCACCCTTTTTAGGATTTCCATCGGAGAAGATGGTTAGGGCGTCTGTGACCAATTCATCCTCTGGCTGACTGTGAGCAGAGGGGATTTCCTCATAATCTTCTTCGTGTTCAGACTCGTGTTTCTTCTTCGGGGCCTTGGGTGGCTTTGAAGATTTTCCACCTCCAGTCATTCTTGTTCGTTCAGACCTTGATGGAAACTGAGGCAATTCTTCGTCATAATCTGAATACTCTTGCGAATTTCGTGACATGACCAACCTGTGAAATAGAAATAGATGCGAGGGAAAAAGGGTAGGGTCATAATAATGCACAGAAATATTTTGTACGAAAATGATTTTTGAGGGAGTCCAACAAGGAACACATGGTAAAACAGAAAGATATCATCGATAGATTTTACGAGCTAGCCACAGAAAAATTCTAGGCAGGTAGATAGCTATCTAATCTTTTGGATAGTTACACATGAACCCTAGATGAAGAAAACCAGTACGAGGAAGATCTACAAACCGTACCAGTCAAATCCTAGTGATTCCTAAAGATCTACCGCGGTGAGATAAATCGTAGAAAATAGCATCGGTAAGAACTGCCCTAAGAACAGAGTTGGAGAGGAGCAGTTCCAGATCCAAGCGCCCTAACTTGGCAACTTAGATCGACTACGGCAATGCGGGAGGGAAGATTACCGCTCCAGCGTGACCAGCTGCGACGAGACTTCACCGGAGTTGCACGGCGTAGCTTCTCGCCGGAGTTGCTTCGAGCTCAGGCTCGGGTGGAGGTGGACGAGGGTTTGTGGAACTGAAGAAGAAGACGCGACGCGATGAGGGATATTTATAGCTGGAGAGCTGAACTTCCGCTCCGAAATCTACGGCCCACAGTTGCGGGATGTTCCGCATTCGACGGACACGATCACGATTGTGGAGATTGTGGGCACGTGGCAACCATTTTCTGCAAAAAACTCGGGAAGAGAGCGGGTGACCAAAAGATTTGAAGAAGGGCTATGAGATCAAATGGATAAAGTTTGAAGTTGATTTCTTTCGCGACCAAGGACGTCGGAGAGAGATCCTCTTCAGATCAAATTGCATGCTCATGACGGACATCATAGATTTGGATGAGATAGAATGGAGGGATAAAAGGGTCCGAAACAAAACACTCGGTCAGAAAAAAAAAGAAACACCAAACGAGGAGCTATGAGTGAGTTGTTCATCGAACAAAACACAAACACGGCAACTCGAAGATAAACAACAAACTGAGAACTAATTACACAAAGAACCGGCACCAACAAGATAGATCTCAGGGCTAAAGATAATCGAATGAAATCCCTGAGAGAGAGTTCCTGCAGGAAGAGTTAGTTCTTTCTCGCAACCCACACTTGTGTGGATGGCGCAGACCTCATTTGTCTTGTCTGAGCAGGGATGTTCCATCGTTGATTTCTGTGGTTCACCTGTGCACTTCGAGAGTAATCATATGAGTAAGCATTGAAAGTTTTCCCAGACACATGAGTATAATGATTCGAGGAGATACACATGTAATCCTTTTGTCGACTGTTTAATCGACATTCATTCAAGGAGGTTGTAGCGTCAATCTGTGAGTGATTGTCATTTCCTCGAGGAGAGTTGCTCTGCATATTCAGGTTAGCAGTGACAGATAAATTTTCAATGACGCACTTCTTCACCCAGATTTGCTTCTTGGGTGAACCAGACCTGCAGTTAGTTCCAACATACCGAGCGAAAACCTTACCATTCTGTTGTTTGAAAAATTTGTAGTTTGAGTCATTAGGCTCGTCAGAAATGACAGGAATGGGAGTGTCATATCCAGACAGGAGTGCAGGTTCGAGAGTTTTGCTTTTAGCAAGAACCCAACTCGTTCGAGGATATTGCTCGGGAGTCTAGTAAGTACCATCAACGTTGAGTTTCCTTTTGAAACCCAATCCTTCCTTTCGGGGATTTTTGTGCAGTATTGACTTCTTGAGCACATCACAGAGTGTTTGATGTCCTTTGAGGCTCTTTAGCATTCCTGTCTCAAGCAAGTTCTTTAGCCTGCAATTTTCATCAGAGATAGCAACAAATTCCTCGGAAGAGGGGTTAGAAATATCATTTGTTGCAATATTCTCGATGGCAGTATTGGATATTTCAGCATTTGAATCAGCATTGCTACGTTCTAGGCATTTTGAGCAAGGAGGCACAAAATCATCAGGAAGGTTGTTAGATTGCTTGGCGAAGAGAGAAGCATTTTCTTTCGCAAGCATGTTATGAGACTCTTTCAGCGACTCGAGTTCTTGATTCCTGCTAAGGAGTTCATCTGATAAACTCTCGTAGTCGACTGTAAGAGAATCATATCATTTGGAAAGATCATCAATCGTTGAAGAAAAGGCATCATGCTTTTCAGTCAACTCTTGATTCTTCTCCATCTCTTCGACCAGTAATCCTTCGGTTTTCCTGAGATTCATCCCAAGTTTTTCAAGCTCGTCTTGTTGAGATTTTGCAATCTTAACAAGTTTAGCATAGGCAATGTATTCAGAGGAATATTCAGTCATTGATTTTTGGTGTTTTGCTGATACCTGATCCTTTGAGGTTTTTGCCATGAGACAGAGTGCGATTGGTTCATCATCACTTGAAGCATTATCATCAGTGTCTGATTCGAGAGACTTCTCGGATGATTCATAAGCGACGAATGCATTGCCTCTTCCTTGTCTTCTGTAAAGCTCTTCGTCTTCTGATTCTGATTCGGATGTTTCATCTTCAAATTGCATATTCATTTCAGCACACACCCTAGTCAGCTGTGATATTCTCTTCATATTAGATTCAATGGTTGCTCTGGTTTGCACGTCAGTAACTGGTCTCGCCGAAGAAATAACGACAGATTATTTTTTCTTCGAGAGCTTAGTGCGACGATCTACTCGAGTGAATCCAGAGCAGTGAAGATAAATCCATCTGTTGCTAGGTTTTTCATCTTGCTCCCAACAAGGACAATCTGCGATGTAGTGGCCAAATTGTTTGCATTTGAAGCACTTAATTTCTTTCGGAGGTAATCTTCTTGAAGATTCAGGCAAGTCAACTTTGTCATCATTTGTGAGACACGGATTTTGTCTTCTGAGATCACCAAGTCTTTCTGTGAGTATTTTGAGTTCTCGTGTGATAGAGTGTTGATTCTCGACATCTTCTTCTTCTGAACTGCCATAGTGTGAAAGAATTTCCCCTTCACTTTCTGAAGAAGATTCTTGATGCCCATTTTCAAGTTCCATCTTTTCTTCGTGAATAGACAACAGCGTCATGACCTCGACATAGTGAAGTTCTTCAAAGTCTGGTCTTTGCTTGATTTCAGCCACGATTGGATCGAAGGTTGCATCAAGAGCACTCAGTAGTTTGTTGACCACATCTCTATCAGTGATATCTGTTACTCGTTGATGAAGTCTTTCAACAATATTTGTCAACCGATCGGTGAGTTCCATAGCACTTTCCCTACGAAGACTCCTGAAACCTGCAAACATGGCACGAAGCATATCTGTGTGTTGATATGTTCTGGCAATGGATTCTTCATGAACATCCTTGATGGCATCCCAGAGTTACTTGGCCGAGTCAAGCTTTCAGAACCGAATGAAAATGTCTTTTGAGATGCTGTCATAGATAATATCTTTTGCTTGAGCATTCAATCGCATTCTAGCTTTGTCATCGGAGGTAGGATCATCAGGGTGCTGAACAGTGTATCCATTTTCCACAATTTGCCAAAGTTCAATGTTGACGGCTTGAAGTCTGATTTCATTCGTTCTTTCCAGTAGACATAGTCATTTCCATCGAAGATAGGAAACCTTTCAGAGTGCGAGGATCTACCTGCAAACGACATACTCAAAACTCCAAGGTTGTTAGACCTTTAATAAACAGAGACAGGGAGTACCCGCTCTGATACCAATTGTTAGGACCGAGAGTATATCGACCAGAGGGGGTGAATGGGAGATTCAAAAATTCTTGCGAATGTTTTGAACTGATCCCAAACACAGCAGCGGAAATAAGGTTCGATAGACAACTATTTAAACAAGCATGCAGTAGAGGAGCATGACTATCGAAGAAGAAAGTTGTAATAGTTCGAGCGAAGAATATCACAAGTTTGACAGGTATGATGGTAAAGCAATATATGACCAGATGCAATAGCATGAGGAAAAACTAGATATGAACTGCGATGGAAATGCACGGGAAATGGTGACACGGTGAATGGATTTAAAACAAAATGAAATCACGCTAACATACAGAGGAACGATAATAAATTGAACTGGGACGATGGAAATGAATGAAGAGAATGTGAAGGATAAGTGACGAACTATGATTGATCAGATAAACTATCGACACAGAGCACGCAGGTAAACTACTGAAAGAGATGCAGTAAAATAGAGTGAACCAGTGGTGCTCGATGGCGACAGAAGAATTTGGTAGACCAGTTCGCCCTTCTGCCAAAGGACTATGTCTGGTTGGAGGGGTTGTGATTTAACACAGAAGATAAACTCTCTTCGCCCTATTCTCCTTCAACTCGGAGTTGATCAGACTCCAGTTGATTTCACTCGTGGTAGATACTTGTCGGCGATCTCCAAACCTTCGACAGACTTCTTCGCAAACCACAATGACTCTTGGTTGCTGAAGATCTAGCTCAGTGAAGACAATTACTCTTCGACACTCGAGCTGACACCTATCCATCTAGAGAGTGCGCAGCTCTCAAGAGTAATAGGTACAAGAACTCTAACTCGGAACCACTGTGATGCTCAACCACTGTCTAAGTTTGGGCTCTTGATTTTTCTCTCGGTGGATCTTAAACTCAAATCACTCGGAGAGGGGATGCTCAATCAATCTTCTCAGAAATCTTAAGCAGAGCAGCCAATGGGCAACGTTGGAGCAGGGTGGCTATTTATAGCCACAGCCTTCCCTGATGGGAAATGACCAAATTGGACATGTGGAGCAGCCAACGGCCGAATGACACGAGTCCAACGGTCGGAATTGAGCACAACGGTAACATTACGTGCGGAGCAAGTAATGCTAACTCCTCAGTTCGAAAGATATCTCCTGCAGTACCGAAGAACAACGTCTTCTGCTGGTAGGTAATCATTCGAAACATAAAGAGATTTCTCTCAGTCTCGCATAGGTTTGGGCTAAGCATCACAGCAGATCTAAGCTTCGAGAACCTATACCCCTCTTAATAGTACGGAGGTCCTATGACTCAAATAAATGGAAGAAGAATAGCGAAAGGAATGCTACGTCTTCAGTTCATCTTCGTCTTCCATCACTGCAGTCAATTTTCTTCGGACCGAATCACCGAACCAATTGCTTCGCGTCAGCAGTAAATTTTCGAGGGGTCAACTCCTTCACGTCATTCTTCTCGTCTACAAGACTTCAAAGGATATAGCACATTCTTCTCTGCTGTGCAGATATTCTTCGGTGAAGTTCCTTGAACTGGACACCGGAGACAGCATTCTCTTC
The DNA here is from genome assembly GCA_039707655.1 of Elymus sibiricus. NCBI lineage: Eukaryota > Viridiplantae > Streptophyta > Magnoliopsida > Poales > Poaceae > Elymus > Elymus sibiricus. The sequence goes on from CM077670.1 coordinate 325,309,647, forward strand.
GGTACTGCATGGACTATTTCTCTCTGTGTGCACTAGCAAACAAATCAGTCCATGCTTGTTTCTGTCAACAATCTCCAAAACACAAGGGGGCAAATATTGCACCAACACAGTTATTGATCAGGTTAAGTGAGAGTTGGCATACTATCAGTAGAATATGTTAATGAAAAATAAAAAAATTGCAGATCCAGCAGATTAATTCAAGCCGCATGGAAAAGCTAGTTAACCAAACCAAGCATGCTTAAGAACTAGGAAATATGGCAAATGTATATGTTTCTCATGTACTACGTATTTTGTACAGCCAAATTCGATGTATTTCTCACATGCATAACAATACAAAATTGTACTCACAACAAATGAACATCACATTGCAGAATTGAACAAAACAGTTAACTGGACAACAAAACAAATGAACCAAACAGTTAACTGAGCACTGTATTGCAGAATAGAACGTATACTAGAAGTCAGACAGTTAACCAAACCAAGAATGCTTAAGAACTACCGGGAAATATAGCAATTGTTGAACAAAACTGTTAACTAAACATCACATTTCAGTAGATCAGATTGCATATTAACATTACAGAGGACAATTCACTAGAAGGCACCGGCGGTGGCCTCAAGAAAACACCATGAACTATCATTTAAAGCAGCCAACCGCGTGGCTACGTCCGCGCGCGAGGCATCGACGGTGGCCTCGACGGCGAGGTGCTCCTGCAAGATCTGGCGGTCGGCATGCATGGCAGCCATCGCAACCTCATCCGCGCGTGCGGCCGCGATTTGCTTCTCCACTGTCAGATGCTCCTTGAGCTCCTGGCTATACTGCGTGCAAAATGGCTATGGGCGGCGCTTATTTGGAGGATGGGGTAGTGATTTGGGTGGAAGGTGTCACGCCGGCGGTCGGGGCATGTAGGATGGAGAAGGAGGAGGAGGATGGGGGTGGGTGTGGATTACCTGACTATATCGACGAGGCCGCGTAGCAGGGAGTGTCGTCGGTGAGCAGGCGGCGCTGCAAGCAAGCAGTGAAGGTTTGAACTTGGAAATGAAGGAGGAAACAATGGAAATGTGGGGGGAAGGCGGGGAGCTAGATATTTCCGTGGTTGCGAAATTTTCGCTCGGTGCAGCGAAAAACTGGCGCCCAAGTGTGGTTGCCGCGCTGGCGGTGGACTGTAGCCAATGAAACTTCTGGTGTAAGCCATACATGAGGGTGCCCCTTGATATTTTATACTGCATCGCACATGATTCTTGCTAATAAACTGTTTGTGGTGTACTTGATTTTTTCATTTTGATTTGAAAGACAAAATGGGTTACGGCAGGAAAGGTTGGTGTTTGAATTGCTAGAACATTTATTTGCAGTGAACATGCAACTATAGGAGTGTCATGCTAAAATTTGGAATTATTCCGGGTTCGTTTGGCCTTTTTTATACATTAATTGATTTTCTAGGCATTTAATGTGCATAATTCAAATTTGAACTACAGGCACATGCTCCGGTGCACCAAAATGGGTTGAAAAATAATATATGTGTCCTTGGGTGAATGTTTAGGTCCCATGCAAGAAATGGGAATGAATTTCAAACATCTGGACATCGTGGCTCGTCCGAAAACATTGAGAAACTTGGTTTTAAAATTCCTGTAAATCCAAAACTCGCCTGAAAATCATGAAACTTGGCATGGTGTCATGACATGGCACCAACATGTTGTGGCAAAAAAATTGGCCAATTTTGGGACAACTTTTGGTATAAGCTTCTTACAAATTGTAGCTTCTCTCGAGAAGCCTCATGGTTCCGAGAGGGAACGTGTCAGCTCTGTGTGCGAAACGGCATACGCTGCCTCTTCCCGCGTTGATTTATTTTACAGAGGCAACATGCAACTATAGGAGTGTCGTGCTAAAATTTGGAATTATTCTGGGTTCGTTTGGCCTTTTTTATACATTAAATGAGTTTCTAGGCATTTAATGTGCATAATTCAAATTTGAACAACAGGCACATGCTCCGGTGCACCAAAATGGGTTGAAAAATCATATATGTGTCCTTGGATGAATGTTTAGGTCCCATGCAAGAAATGGGAATGAATTTCAAACATGTGGGCATCGTGGCTCGGCCGAAAACATTGAGAAATTTGGTTTTAAAATTCCTGTAAATCCAAAACTCGCCTGAAAATCATGAAACTTGGCATGGTGTCATGACATGGCACCAACATGCTATGGTAAAAAAAATTAGCCGATTTGGGACAACTTTTGGTATAAGCTTCTTACAAACCGTAGCTTCTCTCGAGAAGCCTCATGTTTCCGAGAGGGAACGTGTCACCTCTGTGTGCGAAACGGCATACGCTGCCTCTTCCCGCGTTGATTTATTTTACAGAGGCAACATGCAACTATAGGAGTTTCGTATTACAAGTTGGAATTATTCCGGGTTCGTTTGGCCTTTTTATACATTAATTGAGTTTCTAGGCATTTAATGTGCATAATTCAAATTTGAACTACAGGAACATGCTCGAGTGCACCAAAATGGGTTGAAAAATCATATATGTGTCCTTGGGTGAATGTTTAGGTGCCATGCAAGAAATGAGGATGAATTTCAAACATCCGGGCATCATGGCTCGGCCGGAAACATTGAGAAACTTGGTTTTAAAATTCCTGTAAATCCAAAACTCGCCTGAAAATCATGAAACTTGGCATGGTGTCATGACATGGCACCAACATGTTGTGGTAATTTTTTTTCTCCAATTTGGGGACACGTTTTGGTATAAGCTTCTTACAAACCGTAGCTTCTCTCAAGAAGCCTCATGGTTCCGAGAGGGAACGTGTCACCTCTGTGTCCGAAACAACATACGTTGACTCTTCCCACCTTGATTTATTTTACAGAGGCAACATGCAACTATAGGAGTGTCGTGCTAAAATATGAAATTATTCAGCGTTCGTTTTGCCTTCCTTTTACATTATTTGAGTTTTCTAGGCATTTTGGAACAAATAGCTGCCACGTTATTATCGTAAACGGTTGTATTCTTCAAACCGTGGGCGTTCCACTAACCATTTACTATCGCGGGTAGCTGTTTGATCAGACATGACGTGTGCGAGCTGTCCGCCATGCAGGCTCGACGGGACGCGTGCGAGCAGTTCACCGCGCAGGCTCACCGGGAAGCGAGCCCTTTGACCTGCCTCGGGAAGGTACGTAGAACAGTTTCCAGTGCTCCTCCTACTCGTTCGTTCTTATCTATAAGCGCCGCTGCCGAGGATCACCGCCTGCTGTGATGAAGGACGAGCCGGCCAACAAGCGGGGGCGGGTTGAGCCAGAACCGCAAGAGCCTCCGGCGAGCGTGGACTTTATCAGCAGCCTCCCCGACGAGATGTTCGTAACCATCATATCCCTCCTCCCCATCAAATCTGGCGTGCGGACCATTGTCCTCTCCCGGCGGTGGCGCCCCCTCTGGCTCTCCACCCCCCTGGACCTCATCGAGGACGACGAGCTCTGCAGAGGGGAGCGCAAATGCTTGGACGCATTGTCCCACATCCTCGCCACGCACCCTGGGCCGGTCAGACGCCTTGTCATCGGCAAGTTCCGTTCCAACTGCAAGGCCAAATGCAAGTTTCACGAGTGGTTCCTATCCAACGCCCTAGATCGGTTCGAGGAGCTCAGCTTTCATGCTGGACATCCGCGTTCGCTGCCGCCGTCTGCTCTCCGCCTCGCGCCCACGCTGCGCCACGCTACGTTCAGGCAGTGCCTTTTCCCCCAGATTGATGCCACGCCCGCTCTTCATCTCCCTAAACTGAAGCACCTCGAGCTCATGGGAGTCCGCATCTCGAGGGAGGATTTGGAGCGCCTGCTCGGCGACTGTACAGCGCTCGAGTACCTTCGTCTTCAGGTGATGGATGGGTTCAGTAGCCTCCGCATCGCCTCGACGAATGTCCATACGATTTATGTGCATTGCTGGTGCCGCAATAGGCTGTCATTTCAGGTGTTTCACGAAATGGTCATTGAGAATGCGCCTTTCCTTGAAAGATTGATTGTATTTGATAAAGAAGGTCCAACAAGAATCAGGGTCAACGACGCACCGAAATCGACAGTGTTGGGCTATTCGTGTGCTGAATTCTTCGGACTTGTTGCTGGATCATTACCGCTCAGGTACAACAGTCTTATTCTTCTCATTCTTCTTATTGGACATCACATTTTATCTAAGTTTTGTTGATCTATGTTCGGCTGTCATCCAGAAAATGATTCCCACAAGCTTGACCCCGTCTCTGTGCATAGTGAAGATCTTGGCACTACAATCTGTCGGCCCCGATCTGGATGAAGTTGTTAGATTCCTTAGATGCTTTCCGTGCACGGAGAAGCTATATATCGATGTGATGCTCCTTTCCTGTTAATTGTTAACCACAATGGAGTTCAATTTGTTGTTACTTTTACCCATGATTACAATGGCAAATGTAGTATGATTTCTAAAAGAAATTTGGAGGATTTCAATACATATATTTTTTGAGATGTTACTCATGAACGATTGATGATGTCATGTCACTCTATTCGTGTATTTTAGAAATCCTGCAAATCAAAGAGGCCCAAAGTTTTCAAAACTACAGCTAGGCACTAATATGTTGTCTTCGTTTGCAGATAGAAGCAGGCCCGAAAGTGGAAAATGTGGCACAATATAACAATCCCATTGAATGCCTTGATCTTCATCTCACGGAAATTACTTTGAACCACTATCGAGGCACCACACCAGACATTAAATTCGCCAGGTTCTTTGTTCAAAGAGCAAGTGTGCTCAAGGTAATGAAGTTTGCACTATATTTAGTGCGCAGAAGTGAATGGTTTGCTGATCAACGCAGGCGTCTACAACTGAATGGAAAAGTCTCTGCAGAAGCTGAATTTTAGTTTGGAACTACAAATGACAGATTATTGGGAAGTCACGCTATCAAACCGATATATGACTTCTCGATGACTGATCCATTCGCACAATTAGTTTATGGCTCCGATTCTGAAGAAGATGAATCTGATTTGTAAGAACAGTTCGAACCTTGTAATCTTTGAATTTGGGCCTTGTAATGCTGGAATTTGAACCTTGCAATTTTTCTGGTATCTGTGATATAACGTCATTGGATGTTAAATTTGGTTATGCAATCATGTCCTTATAAGTATATATGTTGTTGTTCTGTAGACAGAGCATAGATGTTGTGCAGACAAAGCAAATCACATCACACACGGACTAAACTATAGAACCCGTCGGTGATGATTTCATCAATCGCTGACAATTGTTTACTAGCAAGCGTTTGCCCACAACACACACGGGTTATTAGCAGGAATTGTCCGTGTTGTTATCCGTCTTCCCACACATTTCGGATTACTGACCTGTTTGCCGTGTATCACACACATCTTGTTAAGTTGAACCGTTTCTGTTGTGTTGGGTAATCGCAAACAGTTCATCCGAGTGAACCGCATGCCGTCTATCGCACACACCTTGATCTGCCTGACCGTTTCTGTTGTGTTGCGTAATCACAAACAGTTCATCCGAGTGAACTGTATGCCGTGTATCGCACACACCTCGAACTGGCTGCCCGTTTCTGTTATGTTGGGTAATCACAAACAGTTCATCCAAGTGAACTGTATGCCGTGTATCACACACACCACGAACTGGCTGACCGTGTTTGTTGTTCTGGCTTATCGCAAACAGTTCGTATGGATCAAATGTATGCCATGTATCTCACACGCGTCTCTAATATGAATCGTTTTTTATGTCTCCGGCATCGCAAATAGCTCATCTTATTGGCGACGTTTTTTTTTACGACATCGTTTGCGATTCATGCATCGCACACAGTTTGGTCGCGGGGTCTCTAATTCATGTGTCGCATTAGCGGTCACCTACAGTAGTGTCTATTGACTAGCCTGGCCTCGGTTTATATAATGCACCGAAGGCCTAGGGTTTAGAAGAGTCCTCGTCTTGTGCGCCAAGTCTTGTGGGATCTTCCTTGTATGCGTCATGGGCCTCTTCAAGTGGCCCGTTAATGAACCACCACGATGGGTCCTCGGCTCGGCCCTCCTGGCCGGGAGACGACATGGTGAGTACCCCCTAATCCAGGACACCAACACTTCTCTCCAGAGATCGTGACTTCCCTACTGCCTCATGGATAGGAGAGTGGAAAGGATAATGCAAAGGCGCGAAGCTTATTACAGTTATGGACGATCCACTGTTTCTTGGTCAGGAGAGTGGAAACGTGTCGGCGGGTCAATCAAAGACTTTTTCTTTCCAAATTGCGGTTATGGGCGACACATTTTTAGTGATTTATGCCTTTTGAAGTTTCATACCTTAACTAGACATCTGCTAGGTGGCATCAGCCTCGTGCAACCCTTGAGTTCTGATAATTCTGGTTTCTTCACTAATCCATTTCCACATTTACAATTTGTATCAACAACTCGTTATTTCAAAGATATGAGACTATGCAAAATAGTGTTATATTAACTAGCAAGGGGAACCTCGCAAATGCAAGGGCATCATGTTTAGTCCTTCGAAAGCGTCAACAAATTCTTATCTTATGCAGTACCTTTTTTAACTCATATTTATCCTTTCATTGCATAATAAAGAACATTTTAGGCATCGATACATGTCTAAATGGGTGATATTGACCTTTATTTTGTAAAGGAACATATGCTTATGGTGCTAATACATACTCAGAAGACTAATCTAATCATATTGTTTTTATTTCATCTCAAACATTTGTTTGTACAGTGAGCAGCAGTACACCAAACAAACTAATCTGCAATCCTCCTGTCCGCTAGATCAGTTGTCGCATATGCTCTAGCATATGTTTCCATCTATATGTTTTTTTCTCGTTTTATGCATGGATGCACAAATGAATCCTATTATGTTCATGTCTGGGTCTCCTCTCAAGGTTCTTGCTTTCAGATTCATGAACTTTTATGAAATTCATGAACATTTTTAAAATTCGTATTCAAAAGCATGTTTTAAAATTCACTAATAATTTTCATATCCATGAATATATTTTTATTCAGGAACATTTAAAAAAATTAACATGTGATTTTTTTTCAAATTCACATACATTTTTTGAATTAACGACACTTTTTTAAATTCACAAACATGGTTTCAAATTCATAATTTTTTTTAATTCATGAACATTTGTCAAATCCGCAAATATTTTTTCAAATTTGTGAATATTTCTTGAACTCATGAACATTTTTGTCAAATCCATGAACGAATTTAGAATTCTCGTACACTTTTTGAATTCACAAACATTTTCAAATCGTACATAGTGAGAAAAGGCAAAAAAAACTAAAGGAAAAAAAACAAAACGTACGTATGCTGGGAGGTTGCGATCCGACGTGTGCGCCCATGGGCCGGCCAACCCCACACGCTAGCAATCGACGTTTACATGCTAGCCCTCTCTACTTCTTTGAGTTTTTTTTCGAGAAGGACGAATACCCCCGGCCTCTGCACCTTTTGATGCACACAGCCATATTATTAAATATTATTAAAGATGCAAAATCCAGCAGCCGAACAACATCGACCCGGAAAAAAAGCGAAAGAAAAATCCGAGGCCGCATGCCTCGCGATAGTAGCTCCACTAGATAGCCACTAACCCTATATTACAAGATAACATCAAACGAAAAATACGCAACTCATAGGCTACGCCTTCAAGAAGGTATCGCCGCATGTGCGCCAATGATGGCGAGTCCACCACAAGGTTGAACTCAGGATTCTCGTCCTCAAAGTCAAGCTTCAATCCACCACCTTCAGCAAGGACACGACGCAGGCGCGCGTCGACATAGCCCGACAAGAGATCTTGTGTTTTCACCGGAGCGCATAAACTCGTCGTTGAAGTCGTCTGTACCATCCGCCCTTATCCTGCCACTGACGCCTCGATAGCCGGATACCTCTTGAGAAGACAACGGAAGATAAAGACATCCCATACCGCATGCCTCCCGCTACTGCCGCACCACCTTCGATCCAGCAGCAACAGGCTAAACATGATACCTCCGCCAGAGCCACCGTGAAGCACCTGGCTGTAGCAGGCATGACTTGACGTCTCCGCATAAGACGTCATGCGTAGCATCCACCGGCAGCGCTCCGCCGGTGGCTTCACCTACCGGCGACATGCATTACTCGACCCCTCCGGAAGAGGCGCATGTGTCACATGTCGAGCTGCATCGAACCCGATCTGTTGATGGAGGGGACGCCCCATACCGCCGCGAGCCTCAAAAAGGCCGTCACCATCTCAAGATCCAGTCTCTGAGACGCCCACACGTCCATGGAGTCTGCTGCCGTCGAAGAAGAGGGGCCACCGCCCCGATTCCGGGCTCTATAGGGAGAACCCACCGCCGCGCCAGCCGCTGTCAACACCCATACAACGACAACCGCCACCGCGACCGTCAGATCCGGGCACATGGTCCCGAATCCCTCGCGCGCCGCCACCTAGTCAACCGCGTTGGACCTCCCGTCACGCCGACGAGCCGGCCACCTCCAGATCCGCTGTACGCCGCAGCTAACCATGCTCCACAAGCCCACCGGTCCGAGGAACCGAGCCACCGCACCGTCGGCATCGCCGCCGGACCAGCGCATCCATCGCCGTGGCAGATCAGCACCTCCGCGCTACACCGGAGGCCACGCAAGGCCGCGGCCCGCCAAGCCCATCTGGGCCCAGATCAGGCCCTGGCCGCTACCGCCGCCAGTAGTAGCACCGAGGGCCGCCGCTCAGCCACAAGCCACACCGACACCGGCCGCCATCTCAACCCTCTGCCCGCGGTACCCCTTCGCCGCCAAGCAGGCGCACGCTGGCGAAGACAAAGCCAGGTCCAACGTGGATCCCCGAACCACCTTTGGTGGCGGAGGAGTGGAGGCAGCCGGGGTGACCGGCGGCGGCGCTCGTTGGGCTCCTCCAAGTCGCCCGCGAGGGACGACGCGAGGGCCGGGAGGTGCGCATCTCAAAGAAAAATCTCTAATTCTTTTTCAACGCTCAATGAAAAACATGGGGGACCTCCTATATGACGCAAATAGGGAGTGTGTCGCACAGGGTTCCACCCCCGAATGGGCCGGCCCTTTGGAGCGAAGCTTCGCTCTAAAGCGCGCAAGCATGAAAATCACAAAAAAACACGCTGCATGGAGGTTTCGACCTCATAAAACCCAGCTATGTGAGCTCGTTGTTAGCCACAGGAGTTGATCTGCTCGGGTTCTCAAACAGGCAACGCGGTGTGTAAAGAACTATCAACAGCGACAGTTCTGAAAACATTTTTTTTGGAATTTCAAACGCAATTTTTTAAAACTGGATATTTTTTGCACGCGAACATTTTTTTAATAAACAGGGACTATTTTTGAAGCACCCAAACATTTATTGAAATTCTCGTACATTTTTTCAAACACACAATTTTTAAATGGGAACATATTTTGAAATTCTGAACAATTTTCAAAAAGAGGAACATTTTTAAAATTCCTGAGCATTTTTCGAAAATACAAACATTATTTTGGTTGTGATTTTTCTAAAAGTGGAACATTTTTGGACATTCCGAACAATTCTTTAATAACACACACATTTTTTGAAATTTCTGAACAATTATTGAAAAATGCGGCCATTTTTGGAATTTTTGATTCTTTTTAAACATGTCATTTTTTGTAATTTTTAACAATTTTTAAAAAACAGGAACATTTTTTAATATTTCCGGACATTTTTTAGTTGATGTACATTTTTGAAAAATTCGGAACATTTTTCAGAAACACGAGCTTTTTTGAAAAAAGAAAACTAAACTAGAAAAGGGAAAAAATAAACAAAAAGTGAAACGAAACAAAAAAGAAAAAACAAACAGAAAACAAAAAAAAGGGAAACAAAAAACTGGTAAAAGAAACGAAAACCGGTTCAGGGAGCCTTCTAGAAGGTTCCCGAAACGGGCTGGCTCGCTGTGGATAAATAGGCCGGCCTATTGCTTGTGCTGGGAGAGTTCGCGTGTGCGTGGCTCAACATTTTGACGCAGAGAGTGTCAAATAGGGTTTTCCAAAAACATGTTCATTTATTGTTTCTCAAACTTGCAGCCCAAAAGGACCCCCCCCCCCCACCCCACCCCACCCCTAGCTGGTACCTTATTGTTGAGCGTTCTTTTTAGTCCTTCGAAAGCGTCATCAAATTCTTATCTTATGCAGTACCTTTTTTTAACTCATATTTATCCTTTCATTGCATAATAAAGAACATTTTAGGCATCGATACATGTCTAAATGGGTGATATTTACCTTTATTTTGTAAGGGAACATATGCTTATGGAGCTAATACATGCTCAGAAGACTAATCATATTATTTTTATGTTATCTCAAACATTTGTTTGTACAGTGAGCTGCAGTACACCAAACAAACTAATCTGCAATCCTCCTGTCCGCTAGATCAGTTGTCGCATATGCTCTAGCATATGTTTCCATCTATATGCTTTTTTCTCGTTTTATGCATGGATGCACAAATGAATCCAATTATGTTCGTGTCAAGGTCTCCTCTCAAGGTTCTTGCTTTGAGATTCATGAACTTTTATGAAATTCATGAACATTTTTAAAATTCGTATTCACAAGCATTTTTTAAAATTCACTGATAATTTTCATATCCGTGAATATATTTTTATTCAGGAACATTTTAAAAAAATTGAACATGTGAATTTTTTTCAAATTCACATACATTTTTTGAATTAATGACACTTTTTAAAATTCACAAACATAGTTTCAAATTCACATTTTTTTTAATTCATGAACATTTGTCAAATCCGCAAACATCTTTTCAAATTTGTGAATATTTCTTGAACTCATGAACATTTTTGTCAAATCCATGAACAAATTTTGAATTCTCGTACATATTTTGAATTCACAAACATTTCTGAATCGTACATAGTGGGAAAAGGCAAAAAAACTAAAGGAAAAAAAACAAAACGTACGTATGCTGGGAAGTTGCGATCCGACGTGTGCGCCCATGGGCTGGCCAACCCCACACGCCAATCGTCGTTTACACGCTAGCCCTCTCTAGTTCTTTGGTTTTTTTTTTTCGAAAAGGAGGAACACCCCCGGCCTCTGCATCTTTTGATGCACACAGCCATATTATTAAATATTATTAAAGATGCAAAATCCAGCAGCCGAACAACATCAACCCGGAAAAAAAGCGAAAGAAAAATCTGAGGCCGCAAGCCTCATGACAGTAGCTCCACTAGATAGTCACTAACCCTATATTACAAGATAACATCAAACGGAAAATACACAACTCCTAGGCTACGCCTTCAAGAAGGAATCGCCGCACGTGCGCCAATGATGGCGAGTCCACCACAAGGTTGAACTCCAGATTCTCGTCCTCAAAGCCAAGCTTCATTCCACCACCTTCAGCAAGGACACGACGCAGGCGCGCGTCGACATAGCCCGATCAGAGATCTTGTGTTTCCACCAGAGCATATAAACTCGTCGTCGAAGTCGTCTGTACCATACGCCATTATCCTGCCACCGACGCCTCGATAGCCGGATACCTCTGGTGAAGACAACGGAAGATAAAGACATCCCATACCGCCTGCCTCCCGCTACTGTCGCACCACCTTCGATCCAGCAGCAACAGGCTAAACATGACACCTCCGCCAGAGCCACCGTGTAGCACCTGGCTGTAGCAGGCATGACTTGACGCCTCCGCATAAGACGTCATGCGTAGTATCCACCGGCAGCGCATCCTCCGGTGGCTTCACCTGCCGAGGACAGGCATTACTCGACCCCTCCGGAAGAGGCACATGTGTCACCTGCCAAGCTGCATCGAACCCGATCTGTTGATGGAGGGGACGTCCCATACCGCCGCCAGCCTCAGAAAGGCCGTCACCATCTCAACATCCAGTCTCTGAGATGCCCACACATCCATGGAGTCCGCCGCCGTCGAAGAAGAGGGGCCACCGCCCCGATTCCGGGCTCTATAGGGAGAACCCACCGCCGCGCCAGCCGCTGTCGTCGCCCATACAACGACAACCGCCACCGCGACCGTCGGATCCGGGCACAAGGGCCCGAATCCCTCGCGCGCCGCCACCTAGTCAACCGCGCTGGACCTCCCGTCAAGCTGACGAGCCGGCCACCTCCAGATCCGTCGCACGCCGCAGCTAACCATGCTCCACAAAGCCCACCGGTCGGAGGAACCGAGCCACCGCGCCGTCGGCATCGCCGCCTAGCCAGCGCATCCGTCGTCGTGGCAGATCAGCACCTCCGCATTGCACCGGAGGCCACGCAAGGCCGCAGCCCGCCAAGCCCATCTTGGCCCAGATCGGGCCCTGGCCGCTACCGCCGCCAGTAGTAGCACCGAGGGCCGTCGCTCCGCCACAAGCCACACCGATGCCGCCCGCCGTCTCAACCCTCTACCCGTTGCACCCCTTCGCCGCCAAGCAAGCGAGCGCTGGAGAAGACGAAGCCAGGTCCACCGCGCATCCCCGAACCACCTTCGGCGGCGGAGGAGTGGAGGCGGTTGGGGTGACCGGCGGCGACGCTCGTTGGGCTCCCGCGAGCGCCCGCGAGGGACGACGCGAGGGTCGGGAGGCGCGCGTCTCAAAGAAAAATCTCTAATTCTTTTTCAACGCTCAAGGAAAAACATGGGGACCTCCTATATGACGCAAATAGGGAGTGCGTCGCACAGGGTTCCACCTCCGAATGGGCCGGCCCTTTGGAGTGAAGCTTCGCTCTAAAGCGCGCAACCATGAAAATTGCAAAAAAGCATGCTGCATGAAGGTTTCGACCTCATAAAATCCAGCTGTGTGAGCTCGTTGTTAGCCACGGGAGTTGATCAGCTCGGGTTCTCAAACAGGCAACGCGGTGTGTAAAGAACTATCAACAGCGACAGTTCTAAAAACATTTTGTTTTGGAATTTCAAACGCTATTTTTTAAAACTGGATATTTTTTGGAACGCGAACAGTTTTTATTAAACAGGAACTATTTTTGAAGCACCCAAACATTTATTGAAATTCTCGTACATTTTTTCAAACACACATTTTTAAAAATTTGTGAATTTTTTTGATATTGGGAACATATTTTGAAATTCTGAACAATTTTTAAAAAGAGGGAACATTTTTTAAATTCCCGAACATTTTTTGAAAATACAAGCATTATTTTGGTTGGGATTTTCTTAAAAGGGGAACATTTTTTGACATTCCGAACAATTCTTTAAAAACACACACATTTTTTAAAATTTCTAAACAATTTTTGAAAAATGCGAACATTTTTGGAATTTATGATTCTTTTTAAACATGAACATTTTTGGAATTTATGATTCTTTTGAAACATGAACATGATTCTTTTTAAATTTATTTTAAAACAGGAACATTTTATAATATTCCCGAACATTTTATTAGTTGATGTACATTTTTGGAAAATTCAGAACATTTTTCAAAAACATGAGCTTTAAAAAAAAGAAAACTAAGCTTGAAAAGGGAAAAATAAAAAAATGAAAAAGAAACAAAAAAGAAAAAACAAACAGAAAACAAAAAAAGGGAAAAAATACTGGTAAAAGAAACGAAAACCGGTTCAGGGAGCCTTCTAGAAGGTTCCCAAAACGGGCTGGCTTGCTGTGGCTAAATAGGCCGGCCATTTCTTGTGCTGGGAGAGTTCGCGTGTGCGTGGCTCAACATTTTGACGCAGAGAGCGTCAAATAGGGTTTTCCAAAAACATGTTCATATATTGTTTCTCAAACTTGCAGCCCAACAGGAAACACCCCCCCCCCCCTAGCTGGTACCTTATTGTTGAGCGTTCTTTTTAGAATTCTTTTGTGTGGGCTTATTGCTAAGCTAGTGCCCCCCAGCAGACTTAGTGTTATTTTGTGTGTGTGTGTGTGTGTGTGTGTGTGTGTGTGTGTGTGTGTTTGGTACTTTGCACCTTGTTGTTTGGCATTGGCTTTATATATACAGCGGGGCAAAGCCTTTTCCCTTACAACTCCCCCCTAGCTGCCAATACTAATTTTTTTCTTTTTGATCGCATGTAGATGTGTCTTCTCCTTTGATGCGAGGAGATATTTCATGTTTTAGGAATGAGCAGAATTATGGGATTTGTTTTTATCTGCAGAATTAAGAGTTCTACTGCATGACATTTTAGATCTAGACATGGGGTGGTCCTTTTTCAATTATACAAAGGGCCCACCAAATAACGATCATATGTCTCAAATTTTTGTGGAAATTTCTAGCATTTTCTCTAATTTTTTTTACCCGTATTCTGCTTTTAGTATGTAATAGATAATCTAGAAACACCTAATAGAAGGAATTTGACTCTTGATGAACAGTTTGTGAAGAAATACTTGGTTTATCTTTGGCTACACTAAGGGCATGTTTTTGTTATGAACATTGTATCTTATGTTTGTTGTTATGCTTCTTCTTTACCTAATTTGCTTCATTATATGTTTTCCTTGAATTGTGGCATCAACTTCTAAGTTGGTTATGATATGTTGTTTTGCTGGCCATGAATTCATATAGTTTATATGGTCTAAGATGCATTGTATCGTACTAGTCTAGTTGTGATGCTCACTTGTTGGTTTGTTTGACTCGGTATTTCTGTTCATGCTTCCACGAACTCGTATTTGAGTTACTCAACCGAGTCTATTTTGAGTTATTTTGCTTCTGATGGAGCAAACAAATTACGGATACTTTTCAAAATACTAATTGGCTGAGGCAGGCCTCCACGTTTCCATAACTGATATCATGATAGCTGTCTCTTTCGTAGCATCGCACGCACATTCAGATCTCCTCCTATATTGCGCAAGACAATAAGGAAAAAGTTGTGGTTTTATCCGAATGGTGATTTAACTGATCGGCTAAAAAGGAGAACATTGGACGCGTGGTGAAGGATAATGGAAGTGATCACAAAAGATTGTGGTTATGATCGATGCATTCTGTTAGGGCGGAAATGGGAAACTAGAGGCAATTTCAGTAGTTCGCAACAACTGGACCTAAAGTCCTTATTTTCTAGAGATCGAGGAAACACCCTCTCTTTCGAATACGAACACGACAGGAGTACTCTATTGACGTGTGACTGCAGGGCAGTCGAGGACTTTCGTCTTTTTTTGCACAAATGACAAGGTTATTTTGGGGAGTGTCATACGAAGGTGCATCTCCAACAGGCAAGGGATTGGCAAAGTGACGAGCGCTCATATGCCCATACAGACTGGTCGTTTGTTTACCTAATTTGTTGCATCTGCCGTTTGCACCATGCTAGGATTGTTTTATTTTTCATTTATGAAGACGGGAGAGGCAGTGAGTAAGTCAGAACGCCAAAGAACACAGGTGGGCAGCTACGGTGCGGACCAGGTGGCCCGTGCACAATGATAAAATGACAATCGGGTTTAGCCGGTGTGTGCCAACGACGAGAGCTAGTGGATGTCGGTGGTTTGTTGTAGTTATCACTTATGTACCAATGTTGTTTGTGCACCGCCTTTTCTATATGGACATAGTAGTATGTACTTATCTCGGCTAAAAATGTAACTTACACTTTTTTTTATAAAAGTGCAACTTGGTGAAAAGGTGTAAGTTACACTTTTCACTGAACTATAGTTGCACTTTTATGAATCATATAGTACTTGAGAACATCTCATTCGTTTTGGAAGTAGATGAAACTAATCAAAAAAATACATGAGGTGAGATTAACAATGAAGTTTGAGATTAACAATAAAAGTGTCCTCCATGTTTCAAAACACATTGCATGCTAGGTTCGTTAGGATAAATTATTAACCAACAATTACTCTAGTATTCCCTACAATTATGAAAGAAGGGCGTGGAATTCATATCTCGTGGACCAAGGAGTGTACAATACCTGGAGCAAGAGAATTTTTATTGTACCCTCTTGACTAGCTCCTGGAGTAAGAGAATTTCCTTAATGCTCTGCGATTTTTATTTGAGAATAGCGGAGGTGAAGGAGGAAGGCATGTCAAAGCATTAATACGCTACATTCTTTATGGGAGAATAGCGGGGCAGATTGGAAAGGTCGGCCGTCAATATGATTCATGGATTGACGACAGGCTCGGAAGCTAGAGTTCCTCACTTCTTCATTATCACCCGCTGGAACTCTCAGGAGCTGTGTGCCTCACACTTCGACTCTGGCCTATGGTCACCCTTCTAGACTATGCAGTTAGTGACAAGCATAAGTAACATATTTTCGTCAGTATCAATTTGGGGTTTCTTCCTACTCGGAGAATAGATAATGGCTGAGTAGCAACATACATGGATGTTCTAGGAAGCCCAAATCTAGTCGGAACTAACACTTAATAGTCCTGACGTCAACCTATGGTGTGTGACGGTGTCCTAGACTAGGGGGTACTCACCACGTCGTCTCCCGATCAGGTGGGTCGGGCCGAGGAACCCCATGGCGGTTCACTAATGGGCCACTTCGGGCAGCCCATGACATATACAAGGAAGATTCCACAAGACTTGGCGCCCAAGACGAGGACTCCTCTAAAACCCTAGGCCTTCGATGCATTATATAAAACGGGGCTAGGCTAGTCAATAGATAATCTGATCTCATATTCATTACAACAATCTCGTGGTAGATACCTGCACTCTGTACTATCCTCCATATCAATACAATCAAAAACAGGACATAGGGTATTATCTATTCGAGAGAGCCCGAACCTGGGTAAAATCCAGTGTCCATGTTACCACTACTCCAAGACGCCTAGCTTAGGACCCCTACCTCGAGATATGCCGATTTAGCACCGACATTGGTGGTCCATGCACGTCCTTGCTGGTAGTCGCCACGGTGCAATGGGAATTCAGATCGGCTCTGGCGTGATCTACGCATCGGAACCGAGCTTCATCGTCGACGTCGGCATCTTCATCGCCGGCTCAACTGGTCACCTCGGCTGGACCGAGGATTGCGCTCCACATCGGATCATCAAGATCAGACGGGTGCCCTCATCGAATTCAACTCCGATCTCTATCAAGATCATGGGAGAATCATCCATGGAGCTCGTGGGCTCAACGTCAACATTGCCCTCGGGTCACCGTGTAGTTTTTCTGGACAGCAGATTCGTGTTCGCCGTCCCCGCCACCTCGAGCGTCATTTTGATGAATCCTTTGGCGGAATTGTGATGAATTATGTCTACAATGAGCCCATAAAATTTTGTCGTATTCCGATGGATGAATCTTCGGCAATCGCTTATATACCGGAGCCCTGTCGAATCTGGACGAGTTTAGGGTGAGGAGTCCAGCAGTCAGCTTGGAAAACCTTTGGAAAATCCAACCGTTCATCGGCTGCGAAATTCCCGTATCGACAACCCCTCAAAATTTCAGCTCGACCGTTCAAACTCCGGGAAACGTCTGATTAGTGCATCAATTTTCGGATCTGTCTTCTGCGCGAAAACGAATCCGACCCGAATTCATCTTTTTCATGAATGGGTTATCGAACGTCCGTTTTGAAGGAAATTTTTTCTAGGGTATTGTGTTTTATTCCCAAACACGTGCCCATAAATTTTGAGCCTTTTACGAGGCGATCTTCACCGTCGCCCGGTGTCAAACCGGTCCGACCACGTTGCTCGGCAGATGCCGACCTGCGACAGCATCGACTGCGTCGTCACTTCATCGACCCGACAACAACCACCTCGAATCATCACCTCGGCAAGCCAACCAAGAGTTCGGCATCGCGAAGGCCAAATCATCGCCAAAACCACATCGTCGCCTCACGGATTGCATGAGTCGGCCACGCCGGCATCGCCGCGCGGTCACTTCATCAAGCCGGCCTTGACCGCGTCACAAATTCTGACTTGCGTCGGCATCGCAGCGCCATCGCTTCTTCATGCCGATGACCACCACGCCGACCTACTTTGACACCTTGGCTGGCATGGGGTCTCCGACGTCACCTTACCGACCTGCTCGTCACCTCGGCTAGACCGGGGGCTTCGCCATCGCTTCATCGACATACTCCAGGGGCTTCATCATCAACCCGCAGACCAGCCTCGTCATGATAGCTGGACTGGGGGCTTCGCCTCGCAACATCGACCGTGCTGCATCGCCACTTCGTCAAGCCGAGCTCCTCGCTCGGTTACCTTGGAATTGGCTCGGGGGCTGGGACCTCAACCAGACCGAGAACTACGTACCATGTCGGATCTGTCAGAGATCAATGGGCGTCTTCGTCCCGGACCGCATGATCAACATCGGTGGCATTAACCAGCTAAGTCGCTTTCATGCTCAATTTTTTAAAATTTTAAATTTTTGTTCGGTTCAACCAAGCATTATGTTTGTCTTAAACAAAAACTGCTTGTTAAAAACGATGTTTGTTAAAAACAACTTTCTTTACCCAAGTTAACTAGGGGTTGTTAAATTCATATGTGTCATTTTTATAATAAATGTTTTCTTCTTAGTCGTTGCAAAGTCTTTTTCTACTACTTCTTTTTCCGGCTTGAGTTATGGTCAAATAGCCGACAGCCTGGCTTCTCTATATGACCGCTCAAATTTACTTTGATAAACTGGCTTGAGAAGCACTCTGTAAGCACCTTCGGGGCAAGGAGGTTGAAGCCGAAGGCTGACCAACTTGAAGTGTGGAGATCAGATGTATTATGTTAAAGCACGACAGAACCATAAATTAATTTTAAGACCAATTTCGGATTGGCACGAAAAAAACTTGATTTAATTTAGATGTAAATATTTTATGTAAGTTTTTTGGTTTTCTGAGCATAACTCTCGCAGTACAATGCCAGACACCTTTAAAGCATCGGCAATATTAGCGGGGGGCTGTGACTAGAGACAAACCCACCAAAAGCCAATGTACTCCATGGAGTCCTCGACAAAACATCATCGGTATTTCGCATTATATGCATCGATTTTGAGTTGTGTCTTTGGTAAATAGCTGGATTGCCTGGCTCCTGTGCTTGCCCCTTACGTTTCCGCTTTGTTCGGCTAAGGGATAAAGGGAGAACCACTGCGATTGTCACGTCCGGTTTAACCGGTCAAGTGCCTCAGATGGAGAAAGCCGAAAGCTGACTATCACAACAAGCGTAAATTGGTCAGCGAACCGCATGGAGTGTTAAACTAAAAATAGCCAATGGAGGTTATCCGAATAAAATGAAGGGCCTCTCTTTCTTGAAAAGGCCAAGTTGTGGGTGGTTCGATCTCGGCCAGCCGAGCGGTCGACACATACCGGGGGCTATTAAGTTGCCCCCGCACATATGCTCCTATGACTAAGTGTACGATTTAAGCCCTATGGTCTGATTGCCTTGTTTCTCCTGATAAAACCGCCTCCGGGCACTAAGACGTCGGCTAAGGGTTATATATCAGTCGTAAACACCCGAAGTATATTCTACTGTGGGGCAGAAGCCGATGACTAGCCAACTACATATCTTAAACAGTCATGGTCGAGTCAAGATAATGTATAGCATAAAGCTGCAAAGTACAACCTAAAGCTGACAATCATAAACATGCACAAAATTGACCGGCCTCGGAAATATTAACCATAAAGGTTGCCTGTGTAACACAAAGGACTTTTCGATAAGTCACAAAGCTTGCTTTCATAAAGGTGCTTGGCCTGTCCGAGTACACTAATAGAAAAGCAGTTCGAACGTCTTTGAAAAAACTGCGCAATACTTACCTTAATTTCTTGGTATAAAATACTTCGGACCTATAAAAGAGTCCAATAAACTGTACCAGGGGCTCTTTGAGGCACCTCGGCGCAGTTACCTCTGGACTTCTGGAGAGCCCAACATATCCTCAACATTTGTATTCAATATACAAGCGTTGCCTTCCCACAAATCATTATAAAGCTACAATATGCATCAATTTGACTTGAGATTTTTTGCCAAGCTGGGTTGCCTGGCTCCTGTGCTTACCCCTTACGTTTCCGATGAATTCGGCTAAGGGGTAAAGGGAGCACCTCCGCGATTGTTACTTCTGGGTCAACCTGGCAAGTACCTCAGACGGGTGAAGCCGAAAGCTAGCGGTCACAAGAATATAATTGGTCGGCAACGGAGGAAGTGAAAATCAAGGCCTTTTTAAAGGGCACTAGACGTAGGGTATAGAGCCTACCTATTACGCCGAGGATATTCCCGAGTCGAGGCCTTCGAGCAAGTATATTGGGATATCGACTAATTCGTCATGATTAACATGACACCCCGGGAAAAGGAACTGCTAGAGGAACTATTTTTTGCCGAAGATGTGACTTGCGTTAATAGAAATATAACATAACTCTCTGCAAGGCTTTCGTTTTGACCTTATGGCCGGATTGCCTTGTTCCCTACAAACGTTTCCCAAGAACTCATGCCGACGTTGGGAACACTCCTCGTCCTCTGGCTAAGGAGGTAGAAGTCGATGGCTGGTTAACGGAGTATAAAATCTGCGGATATGAGCATTTAAAATGACAAAAGTACATAGATACATAAAGTCATCATTCAGCATACACTATTTACAAACTATTTAAGGCCATCTATAAGGTTATCAAGGAGACAATCCTGCTCGATTAGCCAAACAGCTGACATGACGCTCTCATAATTCCCGTTGGCATTGATTTCCTTTCCATAAAACCCCTCGAGGTCGACCTCGGCAAGCTCTTCTGTCTTCAGCAGACAATAGTGTGTCTTAACCATGGCCCACACTTCTCGAGCACCTTCTCGGCAGGCCGACACCTTACATGTCTAGACCCGACGCCTGGCTCCCTTCAGGCATTTAGCGAGCTCAGTCGTATCCCTTGGCAGGGGTTCATTGGGCCACAGAGCTCGAAAAATCTTCTCTATGGATTTTTGTTGGTCCTTCTTGGCCTTGAGCTGATTACATTCGTCGATTTTCCGAACATGTGTCCGACGGCTTCCTCTCGCGCTTCTGCGTAACGAGCGGCTTCTCAAGCTACCTCAAGGCGAATTTCTCGATTTCGGCCACTTTTTCTGCGGCTCGGCAAGCTTGGCTTTCGTTAGCTCCAGCTCTTTTAAGAGATCTTTATTCTCTTGCCGAGCAGGCTGTGTCAAACATAACAACATCTTGTGTCAAACACATGTCGATCCTTAATTCGGCCACCTGTGCCCAAATTAAGGCTCGGGGGCTACTGGGCTTCGCGCTTCTCAATTAAAAGCCATTAAAGGGGTACATCGATCCCCTGATCAGGTATTGCCACCAGACCAGTGGCTCAGGGGCTACTGCATTGACGATTCAATGTATAAAATTCAAAGTGCAAAACAGTTTCCGAGCAGATTACGATCCTCAGGTTGGTCGGCCGCTCCCAACCTGAGTCTCGGGAACTATGCACACCGGGTTTCTGTTCCTAAGTATGCTACCGAGCTAGGACTTGATCCTCAGGCCGATTTCGTGAATCGACCTGAGTCTCAGGGGCTACTGGGATCAACGGCTTTATTTTATCCTTCAGGTGCATCCCGGATTTTAGGTCGACATGCACCTTGAGGGCTACTGGCTATACGTCTCGGCAGAGAATAAATTGCTCCAATCGAAAAAAAAAAATCGCAAAAAATCAGCCCAAGGCCGAGGTGGTGCACCACCTCGGAAGCAGTCCGGCGTAAAGCTCGGATGCAAATGGCTGGCTCCACAGGGGACTTTTCCGGCATTAAGCTCGGTTGAACTCCTTCAAACTTTTTCAAGACCGAGGTAATCTATGACACCTCGGATGTAGACCGGCGTTGGAGCTCGACTGCAAAAGACACCTCGGACGCAGTTCGGCGTTGGAGCTCGGCTGCAAGAGGACACCGCTGCACAGGAAAAACTTCAAACCCGAGGTATGGCGTAAAAATAACAAGGCATTGATAAAGGCCGAGAACTTAAAGGGGCTCCTCGGATGCCCAGCGTGTGAACTCTTCGGATACGCCTCGGCGATCCTCAAGATCAGAGATGGAAAGATTTGTTGAACCAGCTTTCAAGACCGACGACCGAAGACGAAGAATAATTCGAAAGAACCAAGGAGCGCCCCCAACTTGAAGACCGGTTCAGGGGGCTACTGGCGGTGTCCTGGACTAGGTGGTACTCACCACGTCGTCTCCCGACCAGGTGGGTCGGGCCGAGGACCCCCATGGCGGTTCACTAATGGGCCACTTCGGGCAGCCCATGACGTATACAAGGAAGATTCAACAAGACTTGACGCCTAAGGCGAGGACTCCTCTAAAACCCTAGGCCTCCGGTGCATTATATAAACCGGGGCTAGGCTAGTCAATAGATGATCTGATCTCATATTCATTACAACAATCTCGTGGTAGATACATGTATTCTGTACTATCTTCCATATCAATACAATCAAAAGCAGGATGTAGGGTATTATCCCTTCGAGAGAGCCCGAACCTGGGTAAAATCTTGTGTCCATGTTACCATCGCTCCAAGACGCCTAGCTTAGGACCCCTACCTCGAGATATGCCGGATTCAGTAGCGACAGTGTAGACACCAGCCCGTGGCCCGTTGTTTACCGACCATTTGTATAACATGTCGTCGAGTTGGGTGATACCCTTGCCAATGGCTAGTCTGTGTACACGTGTGCCCTAGAGATAGGCGGATAGCGGTCTCGTCCACGACATGTGCTAGCATGCTGGACCTCGAACTATGGCTTAGTTGCGAGCCCATGATTTGCAGCTTGGCAACGCGCTTATAAAAGACCATCGAGTTGGTTAATTTCCATATCGATGGCTAATCTCTATACTTGCACGCCATGGAGCAGACATAAAGTGGTCATGTCTGTGACATAGGCCTGGAGTGCTTGGCCTCGACCCATTCTTAGACACAAGACCGTGGTCAGCAATTTCCCGAACACTTGTACGACAGACCATCAACTTGGAGCTTAATAGCTCTTCTTAGTCTCGATGGAATGATGATCGTAGCTAGGTGATGGTTCTTGAACTGAAGTTAGTGATGAAGGCTATCCTCTCACTAGTTTGGATTCTGCTGATGGGCGGTGTTTGGCGATGTAGAACTCTTGATGGTTTTTTAATGAAAATCGGGGGGAAACCCCTTTTGCTAAAAAAATATCAACTTGGGGTGATTTCTAAATGGATGGCTAATCTGCGTTTGCGCGCTCGCGAGGCAGAAGAAACAGTCACGTTTATGGTGTGCGATAGGCCAAGCACACGCTGAGTCGGGCACTAGACTTCAAAAGTCTGGGATGTGTGACAGGCTTTTTTCGTATCCATATACGCCCAGGGGCTATAAGTCTCATTTTCGGCAACAAACATTCACATGTGGCCAGAGGAAGCTAACCCATCTCTACCGCTTGAGCACCACATAACCTCTCCCATCCATGATGAGAGGATGTATTGGAATGCCGAACTAGAGTTCCTCTCCTCCGATAAGAGAGTGGTTCAGTAAAGTGTTGTCAGATTTTCCTACTCAGAGAAACAAGTGTTTCCCAAGTGGCTCACGCAATCGCTTGGGTTGATTCGTACTGTCAGATTAAATGAGTCGATTTTCCTATCTTTTCAAATGTGCGGGAGTATTGCCCGGGGAGAAAGTATGAACTCAGGATTCTCCCTACTCGAGGAGCATGCATTGCTTGAACTACTCAGAGAGTTGCTCGAACGAGCTTGCTATTTCTAAGTAGATGATCCACGTGTGAGGGTAGTACCTGCTCGTATGAAGTGTCTTTCGTTAGCAGACATCGTCCAGACCGAAGCGACAAGAGCTCCTCCAGCCTCTAACCAACCTGAGGGATTCGACTCTGCATAAAGAATGGCACATAGACGAAGGGGCGATGTAGATTGCGATTATAGTCGATCCGTTGTTTCGGGGCAGAAAATAAGAGAAACAAAGACCAATTTCGACAGTTCGCAACTAAAACTAGACCTTCCGCTCATTTTTCGTTGAGATGGGGAGGGAGGTGGTCATGGCCTTGTTTCAAATTTTAAGAAAGAAGTCTATCGTCGGATTTTAAATTAATGAAGCCCTTGGAGCCAATAGTACAACACCACACCACACCACAAAGAAGAAAAAAAGAGCGAGGCTTTTTGGCTCTTGGGTTCCATGGAGTCCAAATTAAAAAAAAAAATCAACTCTTAGGTTTCAAAAAAATCTGAAAATAAATACATAAGTACTTATAGATGTATACTAGATGTGTGTAAAATTTCATTATGAAGTATGTTTTGATGTGAGCTATAAAAAATATACTTTTATAGTGAATAGTACGTGTGCTAGAAATACATAATTTTGTTATTTTTGTATAGCTTGTGTAAAAATGTATTTTACCATTAAACTTTACAGACAGGTAATATACATTTATAGGTATGTATGCATTTTTTTTCAGAATTTATTGAAACCTAAAATTTTGAATTTTTCAAATTTCGGGCTACATGGAGCTTGAGCTCCATCAGCAATTTCCGGAAAAGAACAAGTGAGGTTTTTTGGCTCTCGGACTCCTTGGTGCCCGAAATTTTCAAAAATTCAAAATTTGACTTTTTATGTTTCAAAAAAGTTCTGAAAATGAATGATAATTACTTTTCAAAAAAAGAATACACAATTACTTATAGATGTATACTAGATGTGTGTAAAAATTTATTATGAAATACGTTTTGATGTGAGCTGTAAAAAAACAAAATTATGTACTTTATGGTGAATAGTACCTGTGTGAGGGAGTACTCTACTCCCGTGGCACTATTACCATACCGATCCAGTATGCCCATAGCGATCCTCGTTGAAGCTGATGTGCCGCATCTCTACCGGTCGCACTATGCAAGGAACCATCACTCTGCTTTTCGTTTCTGAAGACGAGAGAACCAGCAGTGACCGAGTCTGAACCCCAGGAAACACAGGTGGACACCACGGCATGGCCGACGGCCCCCGGCGCACAGAGATTAAACCGCCACCAAGTTTAGCCCGCGAGTGGCTACGGCGAGAGCTAGCGGCGGTCGGTGGCTCGGTGCAGTTTTCGATTACGTACGTCTGTGAGCTCGCGTTCTGCGTGTGTGTAGGCATGCGAGCGTACAGGCGCGTCTTTGCCCGAGTAAAATTCAGATTTCGCGCGCGCGGTCACAGTTCCTCTGTCGACCTCTGCTATTCTCCGTCTGTAAGCTTGCGATGGCGGCAGCCAAAACAGGGCCATGACTGGATTCGTCTGCGTCTGCAGGTTCTAAACTCTTCATTCTGAAACAGTGCAAGATCAACTGCATCTTATCTGATATAGTAGCAGGTTACGGAAATACTCTACATACATGGAATTGACCTGAAACTTTCCAGGACAGTGTACGTGGGTCCTTGGGTGTCTCTACCATGTTCCTAGCCAACAGTTGCAAAGATCGTGTGGAAGCTAGAGAAGATCTCGAAGCTCGTCGATCAGCCCCCACAGGGGAGGCAGCGGGGCTTCTTCCCTTCTCCCATAGGACGAAAAGCGGTTCCTCTTCTCTGAAAAAGAGAGACAAGCCTAGGCCCTCAAGGATCGCGTTCTGATCTAGCTAGCTTGTCAGCCTTTGCGTAGCGGCAGTACTCCTAGCTTGATCGACGCTTTGGTCCTCGTCCTAGCTAGGGGCTGCCCAAAGTCAATACCAAGTGGTCATTGATTTGTACTGAAAAGGCAGCACTGTGTTAAAACTTGCAATCAGTTTCCTTTTGCGGTACGACGTGACTACTGACTAGTGACTAGTCGAGCAGAAGACTTATGGTCTGTGGTTTGAGTTCTGTGGGAACATTGCTCATAGTTTTCGCAGTTTCATTTTGCCCTTGATTTTGCTGTGCATTTCTAAGATAATTACAGCATCTTCAACGAATGATGTAAAAGTTAATGCCCTAAAGATGGTTTTAGGGTAGGAGGGAGAAGGTTTTTGGACACCAATTTTTCTTGCTGTAACAGATGCCTTAAAACTAGTGTCATAAAATTTGGAAAGCAATTGAAACATGAGATCCAACGGTGGGAAGCCAGGGAGGCGGATCTGGCGGTCGCCAGGCGCCGAGCTCGATTTTGGCCATCGGTGGTCGCGGGAGGCCGAGGAAAGACGACGAGAGCAAGGCAGAGGCCGGAGAGGAGCCGCCGGATGCGGCCAAATCCGGCAGCGCTGCGCCGACCGAATGCCGAGAGCTTTGACAAGGAGCAGCGGCTCGCCGACGATCATGTGGGATCGCAGCGGCCGCTCATCGACGTCGGTGGGCGGCGACGGTGCTCTGGCGACCAAATCGGGCGGTGGCGTCCCGAGATCCGGCGGGGGTCGCGGCGGACGTCTCGAGCGACTACGCTGGGGATGGCCGACAGAGTCGCGACAAAGGTGAGAACCGGCTGAAATCGGCATGGGGTGTCGACGTTCGAGTTAGGTTCCCGCCACAATGTTTTTGATTTAGGGTAGCTGCTAGAGGTGCTGCAAATTTGCAGCACTTACTGCAAATTTTAGGGCAATTGCAAAAAAATTACACTATGTAGATATAGGGAGTTAGGGACCTGTTTTTTTTATCCAAAGTGCCTCAAATGACAGTTTTTCGGTCATGGCGTCTGTTTTCTTTTTCATCTGTCAGAGATGCTCATACTTGCAATATTAACTCTGGCTGACTCCCACACATTGCTCGAAATCATAATCACAGATGACAGAGGAGCAATGGTGCCCCGGCCCTGGGGGTCCTGGCACGACTCCCTGGAGCCCATGGGCCGGGCCTGGTCATCATTCGGGGTCCAGTGTCGGGAGGCCGGGCCTGGTCATTTTGGGGCCAGTGTCGGGAGGCCTGGTCTAAATGAAGGCGCAGCGGGCCCGTGGCCTCTTTTCGCTATCAATGTACTAGACGATCTCTGCCCCCTTCTTCAAATAGCCACCCTGGCTGCGCTGCCTGCCTACCCCTCGTTCTCTCTGCTCTCCTCTCACTAAGACACTCACCATCACAGTCTCACACGCAGACGCTTCATCGGCTGAATCACAAGCTAAGGTAAAGTATCAACACATACACGAGCAAGCAAGGAAAGCCAAGCGTTAGCTGTCTCCGATCAAAACCGGCCGCAGAGAGAGGGAGAGAGATGTCGAGCCGCCGTGGCAGGATCACCGACGAAGAGATCAACGAGCTCATCTCCAAGCTTCAGGCGCTGCTCCCGGAATCATCCCGCCGCCGCTCCGCGAGCCGGGTACGTACTTACGCGAGCGCGCATTGGTCCTCCTGCGAGTTGCTTGTTCCATGCGTTCGTCTGTGCGGTGCACCGTCGCTGACAGGCCGGCTTTGACTGCACATTTCGTCACGGCGGCGCCGCCAAGTCTCAGAAGGATTAACACCGTTATTTTTTCTTCTTCACTGTTCCTGACATGAATGCTATGCTGCGCAGTCGTCGGCGTCGAAGCTGCTGAAGGAGACGTGCGGCTATATCAAGAGCCTCCACCAGGAGGTCGACGACCTCTCCGACAGGCTCTCGGAGCTAATGTCGACCTTGGACGAAACCAGCCCGCAGGCAGAGATCATCCGGAGCCTTCTCCGCTAGCCGGACTTCACCCTACCACGCCAGTAGGCAGTAGCTACATATATATTAGCTTCAATTCATCGGCCGAAGAGGAAGACGAGGAGACAAGACAAGAGAAGAGAAGACAACGAGAGAGGCATAGCATTTTTTAGCTGCTTCTTGTTTCTTTTCCTTCCTGCTCCCCGTCTCCTGGTACGTCGTCGTCTGTGTGTGTTTGTGAGGCCCTCATTTAGCTTCCGGTATACTCCACTGTGTTTCATTTATGCACCAGGTTGGTAGAGGTTAATAATATATATGGTACTTCTACCGATTAGCTGAGGGTTATTACTACTAGCTTGTAGACGTGTGTGTGTGATGTTGTAGGCTGAGATGCATCCTCTAGCTATAGAGGTGTTGTTTTGTACTACTACTAGTACTATCTATTGCTAGCTTTGTCCCTGTTTTCCAACGGACAAGCTAGCTAGGTTAACGACGACCGTGGACTACGGAGAACTGTCTGTTTTTGTACTATCTGTTTAATTACTGCCGTGTCTTCTCTGCATAACTTACTACTACTACGTACGGTCAAGTTATTTGGAGCAACGTGCAGGTGCCACATAGAAAACTGAAGAACCTCTCGTGCGTGCTAGGGGCGTACGTGCGCATGTAACGTCGAAATAGTCAGTGTACTTGTAAATGTAAGAGGAAGATCACCCGCAAAAAAAAAAAAATGTAAGAGGAAGATATAAAAATGAGCGAGACGTTCCATGGTACAAAAGATAGGCCCTATTACCTAGAGGGTCAAACATTTTGGCTTCTCGAGTGATAGGCCCCGGGAACAGGAGGTATCTTCTTCTTTTTCGAACTTGGCCCCATGAAGTGTCAACTCGTACAAGATCTCCGCAATCAGGCACTATGAGGCGTATGTTGTGATTTTGTCAATCTCAAGAAGATGTGTCGGCTCAGTATTTCGAATGTGCTCACAAGGATACGATGTGCGTGCATGTGAGCAGCTGTGATTCTACGGTTTTCAAAAAAATCCTAGAGGGTCAAACATTTTGGCTGGGTCCGGGGCTTCTTGGGTGATAGGCCCCAGGAACATGGAGTGTCTTCTTCTTTTTTGAACTTGGCCCCATGAAGTGTTAACTTTTCACCTACAAGATCTCCACAATCAAGCACGGCGTCGGATCCCTCCAAACTATAGCCGATCAACAGTTCAAAAAAGAAACTAGTCGATCGACATGGCAGTGCAGGTACGAGAACCGTCCGATCAGCAATCAAAGCGTGAGATCCCTGGTGTTTTCTTCTGATTATTTTGGTTTAGAGACGTGTCATGTTCGAAGTGGGTCATATACGTATATACTACAAATAGAAAACACTTGCATTCCGTCGCCTGCATGCGTTTTCAGAGACCAGCACGCACTTGCAAGCGCGTGCACAGTGTGGCCTTTCTTTGTCCGTATCTACATCGTCGTCTCCAGTGGAACGGATTGCTCTCGCCTCCACTGTGATGGTGCCCACGGTTTTGCTTTCTCCGATCTCACGGACTGTGCAGGTGTATCCCCGGCTTTTGCTCTCGATCAAATAGCCTAGTAGTCAAAATCTCTCGGCCTGTGCAGAGCTACAGACAGTATACTATACTCCATCGAACACGCCGATTATCGATTATCTTAGAGCATTACCCTTAAATCCTCCTCAAACGTCCGCAGACATACCCGGTCAGTGTGCGGACAGGAAAAAGAAGAAAAAAAGTGATCCAATCAGACCCCTCATATCATTTTATACGCCCGGCTATCCGTAAGCCCTCATATCCAGACCATAGGACGGCTAGTCCGCCACGCAGGACGTGGCCCAACACGGACCATCATTTCTCTTTTTATTTTCATCTTCACCAATCACATATATGTTACCACATATATAAGGGACAAAATGTGAAGCAAGGTTGCATGCACAGATAAATAGAAGTTCAAAACAGACACATCCAGAAACTGACCGGACGCGCCCGTGAATGTTTGAGAGGCCAAATTTGCCAAGTTCGTCTATAGATGACTGCCCTTAGTGGGTCAGCGTGACTAATTGCTCGTGCATTCCAAGACCTTGGCGGATACATACAAAACCCACACGCTTAGGAAATGGCTCACTCACAGCTCGAGAAACCGTGCAGGTAATTGAACGGGCACAGCTTTGTTAATCTGAAGCCTGAGGAGAGGGGAAAGCCGGCTCGATCACTCTTCAGAGAGACGCATAAACTAGCTGTTTGTTTATGAGTTCCAAAACCCTGGATGGGCCGCCGGTGTTCAGGCTCAGGTTCTGGCTGGTGCGTGGAAAGCAGAGCTGGAGATGCGTGCATCCACCCGAGGCGTGTGTGCGTGCGTGCGTGCGGGTGTGTCTGCAGGAGCAAGGCATGGAAATGGTCTCGGTCTGGGAGCGATTCGTGGAGGAAACAAACTTTCTGTCTGCAACGTGAAGCCAGACCGCCCGGCCGGTGCGGTGCGGTGCCCCTGTAACGAGGAGGCGTGTCCAGTCTCAGTCTCCCCCTAGAAATGTGCCTCACTTGTCTTGTCAGGCCGGTCAACACATCGGCGAGCTGTGGAATCACACAAGTCACAGCTGAACTAGCGCTAATCAATTACTCGATCCACGCGTACGTACCTCGCTAGTGCGGTGAAGCAAACTGCCCGGTGGCTCGTGCGCATTATACTATGCTGAGTACTCCATGGTCTATGGTAATGGCGTACGGGACGTGCCTGAGGGAACGCATGCCCGTCCGGTGTGCTCGCACCTTGCATGTGTGGTGCGAAATGATGTGATGTGTATCTGCATGCGGAGTCTGTCAGAGACGCGGCATGATATGATGGGAAGGACTCGCTCGGATCTGGGAGGTGCACGGCGGTGCTCGCCATTACTGTTGCAGCTACCGGCGGCCGGCGGTTGGACTGGCAGGTGGTGGCCGGTCGTCGATGGGTTGGGTTGGTTTCCTCCCCTCCCCGGCGATCCACTTGCCGGACACCAGGGGTCCGGCGGTGGTACTGTGCAGGGCCGGCGGGGTCGCTGTCGGCGTACCGTTGGATCCGGCGCGGCAGCTGCTCATAAAAGGCGAATCTGTCCCGGCGCGTGTAGGGGCCGGCCAGTCGGTCGGGCGGGCAACTAGGCAACAGACACAGGCACGCGTTGCTGAATGCTGATCACTGATGAGATAGATGGTCCTGAGCCCTGACCACCCACACAGATCTTTTTTTTTTTTTTTTTTTTTGAAACGGAGGCAAAAGATATTTTTTTTAAACGGAGGCAAAAGATTTGCCTCATTCATTAATTAAGAAGGAGATAGTACAAAGTTTTAAGGTCACCGGCCCTAGGCCGAAAAATTACAAGCCATTACTCTCCCGTCATGAAGTGGCCCAGATTCTTCGCCCCAGCAAGAGCTCAAAGTTTAGCTTCATTCTTGATCGCGTGAAGGACGATGAACGTCGGAGATGAGCGTCCCCGGAAGACGCGAGCGTTCCTCTCGTCCCAAATGGATTTACTGACAAGCATGATGATGGAAGGCATCACTCTCTTGTGGCTGTTTTGGGCGGACGCCAAGTCGATCCACCGATCCTTGATGCTCCTGGATGCCGTCCAAGCTGAGGTGTCAACATGAACGAGTTGGAGCCAGTCCTTAACTTGAGCCCAAACTCTCAAAGTGTATCTGCACTGGAAAAAAAGATGCTCAATGGACTCCTGTTCCCTCCTACATAGTGCGCATGGGCCATTGTTCGGCCATCCACGTCTGGCCAGGCGAACTTTCGTCCAGATCCTATCTTGAATGGCAAGCCACGCAAAAAACTTGGCCCTTGGGGGAGCCCACGCCTTCCAGATGACCTTGTACATGGGGTATCGAGTGATAGCCAGGAACTGGACCTTATAGGCGGAGGATGCCGAATAATTGCCGCTTATCGTATGCTTCCATAAGATGGCATCGTCGAGTCCCTCCGTAAGTTGCACTTCACGAAGGGAAGACCAAAGCTCCAGGAATTGGCGTAAGTGCTCCGTGGTGAACACGGTCGACATGTTGATCTTGCCAATCCAAGCGTTCTCGCATAAGGCCTCCCTGACCTTCCAGTTTTTTCTCTTGGACGCCTAAAAAATGAGCGGTGCGATGTCCATAGGCTTCCTCCCATTTAGCCAAGGGGATTCCCAAAACGGAGCTCGTGCCCCATCGCCAATAGTGATGGAGGTGGAAGCGTAGAAAAACAATTTGTCTTTATCATCGCAAGGATTTCCAAGTCCCACCCACAATCGCGTGGGCTCTTTCCACTCATACCATAACCAGCGTAGTCGCAGGGCTTGGCTGAATTTTGCAAGGTTCAACACACCAAGCCCACCATTCTCCTTTGGCCTGCAGACAGATTCCCAGTTAACTTTGCACTTGGCCCCGGTCGTTTTGTTCGTGCCCGCCCAGAGAAAGGCCCTCTCCATCTTTGTGATGTTGTCAAGCGTTCCAGGGGGGATGACGAGGGCAGTGGCAGTGTACACAACCAACGAGGAGAGCACGGACATGACCAAAACCCCACGTCCTGGGGCAGCAATATATCTACCTTCCCAGGGCACAAGCTTAGCAGCCGCCTTATCCTCCAAATACTGAAAGCCGACTCGTCTGAGGCGCCGGACCGAAAGTGGTAGGCCAAGGTATTTTAGGGGGAAGGATGCCCTTACTGCCTGGAGCCCCTGAAGGACGGTGTGAAGGTCGATGTTCCGGCATCGGATGGGGACGACAGAGCTCTTATGAAAGTTGGTGCAAAGGCCGGTCACTTCCCCGAAGTCCTGCAGAATCTTGGCAAGGTTGGTCACATCTTCTCTGATTGGCTTAACAAAAACAGCCGCATCGTCTGCATAGAGCGAAGTACGGAAGGAGGAACCACGACCTCTAATCTTGTGGAGCATCCCATGGGTGGTGGCTAAATCCAGGAGTTGTTGAAGAGGGTCGATGGCGATGACAAAGAGTAAGGGGGACAGCGGATCTCCCTGACGGAGGCCCTGGCCATGTATAATTGGGCATCCCGCCACCCCGTTGAGAAGCACTCTGGAGGAGGATGTGCGGAAGAGTGCAGTTATCCAGTCCCGAAAAATGCTTGGGAATCCCCTACGCTGTAGCAGATCAAGAATGTAGTCCCAGCGCACTGAGTCAAAAGCCTTGCGAATATCCAGTTTGAACAGCAATGACGGGGTTTTGCTTCGGTTGAGGCGACGAGCCATACTCCGGACATACATAAAGTTATTATGGATACTCCTCTTTTTTATGAATGCGCTCTGGGCGTTGGAGACAAGACGATCCATATGAGGGCCGAGACGCATCGCAAGTATCTTGGCAATTATCTTTGCGATGGCATGGATTAGGCTAATAGGCCGGAAATCAGAAATGTTCTCCGCTCCCTCCTTGGGAAGCAGAACCACATTTGCAGAGTTCAACCAATGGAGGTTAGCAGTTTGCAAGCTCCCGAACGAGTGAATGACGCGCATCACATCATCCCTGATAACCTCCCAACAGGATTTGAAGAAGGCCCCGGTGAATCCATCTGGACCCGGAGCCTTGTCGCTAGGCATCTGGTCTATGGCCGCCTTAACTTCCTCCTCCGTAAAAGGGGCACCAAGCTCCTGAAGGTCGATGTCAGGAAAGTTCAGATTTTCCCAGTTTAGGTCCTTTTCCCGCCGCGCGCCTCTGCCAAGGGTTTGGGAAAAGTGCTCGAAAATAATCTCCTCCTTGTGCTCATGCCCGGTCACCCAACCATTATTATGCTTCAATCGAAGGATGTGGTTTTTCCTTCTCCTGGCATTCACCCTTAGGTGGAAGAATTTAGTATTTGCGTCGCCCTCCTTCAGACTCGTAATGCGGGAGCATTGCTTCTTCCGAGCGCGCTCGAGTACAGATAAGCTAATCACTCTCCTCTTTAATCTGGTCCGGAGATCAAGCTCAGCAGAGGAGAGCGATCTGGACTCCTGGGCAATGTCCAGCCTAAGAATCACCAAAAGAGCAGCATGCAATGGGATCTTGGCCTTGGAGAAAAGCGTTCTGCTCCACGCCGATAGCTTCAACCCAGTCGTCGTAAGTTTACTGAACAAACCATGGTAAGGGTCGGTGTGTCATGTGTCTAGCTGCCAAGCGCGAGCAATGACGTCCTGAAAACCACCCACACAGGTCTCACTTTCGCTGGCCCGACTGAACTCGTCAGGTCTCTGTTTTGCGATGCACGCGATCGTCAAGAATGGCCGGCCCGTCCGCCATGGACAAGCCACCATGGGGCGCGCACGCTCCTGGACAACAGGTCGTATGAAAGCCTTTCCGAAGGACAGCTTTGCGGACTTGTGCGTCGCGCGTCCGGTCCGGTGTCTTGCATCGGCAGCGCGAGACACCGCAGGACGGCCCGGTCTGTTCACGCGGAGGCGACTCGTCGGCATCGGAAAGCGACGGAGAAAAGGTGGCTCGATGGAGCGTGCCTCGAACGACCGACTCTCGGTCTCGGCGGAGGACGTACGTGGTGGAAGCCGCGCCGCGCGTGCGTGCAGGGTGCGGCCGCGGCGGTATGGCGCGCGACGCCTGCGCTGCGTTGCGCCATTGACCGAGCTGAGCGAGAGCATGGGCGCGTAGATGGTGTCGGATCTAGTCTCCCGCCCCGGCGCCGCGGGTGGCCCGCTGTCGCGCCCGGCGAACGACATGGCCCGGGCGGGCGGGGGCGGACCGGTGAGCGATTGATTGTGCTGCCTCCCGAGATCTAATTAAGGCCCTGCAGCCGGGTCGGCGAGATGGAGCCCGGACCACGGTAGAAGAGCAGGCCCGTATTAGGTATACGCCTAGGTATGCCATGCCAATCAACGCGTGTATCCCTCAAAAAAAAAACGCGTGTATTCTACTTTGTTCAGAAAATACTTGTCGGAGAAAATGATAAAAGTAGATATATTTAAAACTAAAATACGTCTAGATACATTCATTTTTCTAACAAATATTTCCGGACAGACGAAGAATTTACGAATTCAGGCATATTGGCACCGTCATCACAAACTGCGGCACACCAAAACTCCAAAAGTGTATTCCACATCATCACACCTGGCTTGGCCATTTATTAGGCACACATGTTACCCAAATACTTATTCTCGCGCGCGCGCTATCTCGTCGAACCGAGCGGCCGCGGCTCGACCGCTCGATGCGAACGAATCATGCGGTCCAGGAGTTCAGGTGATATCTGGTCGGTGCAGACGTAAAACGCACGCGCTAGGCGACACAGTGCTAGAAAAATCGCCGCTCAATCCCCTTCCTCTGTCCAACCTCACCCCCGATCTGATGGCGTCCGTCGAAGACCAGGCCGCGGTCGCGGTTCTGTTGGGCGGCGACCCGGTGGCGTCCGGCGCGCTGCTCTCCCGTCGGCCTCCAACGCCGACCGCGCCGCCGCCGAGGCCGCCTTCCACCGCCTCCGCGGCACCCACCCGGAGCCCCTCGCGCTGCGCCTCGCCTCGTCGCTCGCGGCGACAGCCACCCCCGCCGAGCTCTGCGCCATGGCCGCCGTCCTCCTCCGCAAGCTCCTCTCCCCGACGGCCTCGTCCGACTTGTCTACCGCCGCGCCACCCCCTCTATGGCCCCTCCTCTCCCCTCGACGGCCAGGACACGCTCCAGTCTGGCTCCCCCAAGCCCATCGGTAAGAAGGTCTGTAAATTCTCTAGACTTTAGATTCTTCGGATTACAGTCATGACTGATAGATTCTTCAATTCATTTAGTCAGCTTTCTACTGCCTGAAACACATCAGTTAGAGTCGAGGTGTTGTGTATATGATTCAGAGAGACGTAGGAATGTTTGGTATGTAGAGCGAGATGTCACAAAGCCACCTGTGCTGATATTGGGCTCACCGAAGGAGCTTAGATGATCTGAGACAGTGGCATGCATATATGTGGAGCTGTACCTGTAACGAAAGTTTTGTGCATAGAACACAATTGTAGAATATTTGCAAAAAAAAGAACACAATTGTAGAATGAAAGATAGTCCCTTTTCCTGGATGAATTGCTGCAGTAGTTGTACAACACGGACAGGTAGTTGGCATCCCCTTAGATGTAGTTGCACACATAATAGTTCTCAGTTGGACATGACCATCGAGTAGTTGTATAACACGCGATAGTAAGTGGCTAGATGATGTCTTAGCTCTCACATTGCTTACTCAAATTTTGCTAGACGCGCGTGATTGTAAGCTCGACCAACAACCAACAACTACTGTAAACCGGAAGCATGCACACTCGTGTCCGCATAGTCGCACACGCATGGCCATGGAGTTACACATTCTTGACGGCATAGTCGCACACGCGCGGCCGCGGTGGCGGCGGTGCATACTCTCATCGGCATTGTACCTCACGCACGTCTGCGGGAGTTACACATGTGCGGCGGCATAGTCGCACACGCACGACCACAGAGCTGCACACTCTCGTCGGCACAGCCACGGAGTTGCACACTCTCGTCGGCATAGTCGCACATGTGTGCACCGGAGTTGGACACTGTCGTCCACATAGTCGCACGCGCACAGCCGCGGAGTTGCACACTCTCGTCGGCATAATCACACACGCGCGACTGCGGAGGTGTACACTCTTGTTGGCATAGTAGCTCACGCACGACTGTGGGAGTTGCACACGCGCGGCGGTATAGTCGCACACGCATGACCACGGAGCAGCACACTCTCGTCAGCTTAGTAGCTCACACACGGCCATGGAGTTGCACACTCTCGTCAGCATAGTCACACACATGTGACAGCGGAGTTGCACACTCTCATCCATACAGTCGCAAACACACGGCCGCGGAGTTGCACTCTTGTCGGCATAGTCGCACACGCGCGGCCGCGGAGGTGTACACTCTTGTCGGCATATTAGCTCACGCCCGACTGCGGGAGTTGCACACGCGCGGTGGCATAATCACACACGCACGACCACGGAGTTGCACACTCTCGTCGCCGTAGTAGCTCACGCATGGCCGTGGAGTTGCACAATCTCGTCGGCATAGTCGCACACGTGTGACAACGGAGTTGCATACTCTCGTCTGCATAGTCACACTTGCATGGCCGCGGAGTTGCACACTCTCGTCGCTATAGTCACACATGTGTGGCCGTGGAGCTGCACACTCTCGTCCTCATAGTCGCACACGTTTTGCTGCGGCAGGTGCTCATGCACGGCCGTGGAGTTGCACTCTCGACAGCATAATGGCACATGCGTGGCCACGGAGTTGCACAATCTCGTCCGCATAGTCGCACATGAATTGCTGTGGGAGGTGCTCACGCCGGGCCGCGGGGTTGCACACTCTCGTCAGTATAGTCGCACATACGTGGCCGCGGAGTTGCACACTATCGTTCGCATAGTCGCACAATTGCACATGCACAATGGGGTAGTTGCTCACGCGGGACTGCGGAGTTGCACACCCTGGCCGACATAGTTGCTGACACACGGACTGCGGGTTGACACACTCTTATAGGATAGTCCCTCACGCGCGGCTGTGGGGACTGCACAAGCGCGGCGACTACCAAGCAAGCAGTTGGCCAGGGTAGTTAGCCGGGGCAGCAGACGAAATTGCACATTTCACTGTTACAGAGTAGTATGGGGTGATGCCATGAGTGAAAACTGCATGTCCACGGTTAGAGGGAAAAGTTGCACATCGACTGTCAGCTAGTTGCACATCGACGACTAAACAGTTGCACCAAACGGAGACTAAATTGCACACAAAAAAGTTCATCGAAACATATCCATGCGGGATCTAGTTTCGAAGAGCACGTCGTGAGGGTTCCAACGGTGAAAACGGATCTTAATTCCGACACGCGATTTAAAAATTACGGCTTTTAAAAAAATTAAAAAATCAAATTAAATGCGTTCATACCTGTTCACATGGATGCTTTTGTAACACTCATGTTTACGTGATACTTTTTCTAATATGTGGATTAAATTATTTTTCTTATATCAATTATAGGGGATAAATTATTACCCTTTATAGATTAGGGGACCAAAATTTTCTATTTTAGGCCGGCCGCTCGGGAAGGCCAGGGAGCAGCTGGCCGCTAGCTAGACTCGTCCCACATGTTATCGTACCACCGATAGATACACGCGTCTCTTTCTATACTGCCGTGTAAGTATGCACGTGCCGGGAGTAGTACTAAGCTGGAGCACCAGCTAATTTTTTGTCATTGTGATGTGAACGGCCGGGGTGGCGGTGGCGACCGTGCTACATTCCTGGGAAAACGAAGCAATGTCAAGGCGTGTTGCGTTCTTCCCGGGTGAACACTGCGACAGAACAAACAAACGCAGTCGTCATGCATATTGCAATCAAACAGTGCGCAGGGAAAAGGCTAGGGATCCCGTGAACATCCGACCGACGTGGGGATGATCTCACCGGTGACCATTAGATTATCAAAAATGCATGTATAGAAACCGCTTCTCTGAAAATGCGAACACATGTATGTATTGTCTGGCCTCACCTCACCACTGGAGGGCGCCCCTGTGTCGCCCTTATAGCGAGATGTAGGAAACCCATATATTTGAATATGTTAAACATGTATTAGAAAAATGTAGAATGAAAACCAAAAGAAACAAAGAAAAAAAATCAATGAAAACCAAAAAAACAAACAAAACAAAAAAGAAAATTGAAGAAACACGTGCAAAGGAATGAAAAAAATGAATACTGATAAAGAAACAAAGAAAAACCAAAGAAAACCAAGAAAGAAATAAAAAAAGAAGAAGAAAGAAAAATTAGAAAGAAAAGAAAAACTAAAAAAGAAACAAAGAGAAATCAAAGAAAAACGAAAGAAAACACACACAAAAAAAGTATAACGATGAAACAAAGAAACCAATAAAAAACCGGAGAAGAAATTAGAAAACCAAACAAATATCGAAAGAAAATGAAAAAAAGGAAAAAAGAAATAAAAAACAGAAAAAAAAAACTCAAACAAACACATCAACATTTTGTTTTGAGTGGTAACCAACACATCAACAAACAGACCGACGACTGAATGAACGAGTAACATGCTATTGGGCCGGCCCATACGCATGCGCGCTGGAGGAAAGTTTGGCGAGATGGATGCTAGTCTCGCTATAAGCGAGACATAGCTTTCCCGGCCACTGGAAGCCGGCTTGAGGTAAGCCC
Source organism: Elymus sibiricus (assembly GCA_039707655.1). Classification (NCBI taxonomy): domain Eukaryota; kingdom Viridiplantae; phylum Streptophyta; class Magnoliopsida; order Poales; family Poaceae; genus Elymus; species Elymus sibiricus. The sequence goes on from CM077670.1 coordinate 325,348,030, forward strand.
GCCAACGCTGAGAGCAACTAATTATGGAGCGCTCCTTCGGAGCCTCCCCAACGATCAGTTGGGGTGGGTTAAGAGCGCGCCACTTGGCACGCTCTCAGCCGCCGCCACGTGTCGCGCTCTGGGCGTTTCATCCGAATTTTATTTATTTTTATTTTTCCGCATGCGTTTTCGGCTTTTTAAATAGTTTTTTTTCCTTGTATTTTTCGGCCTTTTGGTTTTCCACCGGTCTTCCTTAGCTTTTGGACCAAATTTTTTATGCGCGAGCGGCTTTTTTGCTTCCGCGAGAGGCACGGTTTTGCTTTCGCGAGAGGCACGGTCGTGCCTCTCGGAAACGAAAAAAAACGCATTTTCTGTTTTTTTTCCTTCCGCGAGAGGCACGTTTTTGCTTCCGCGAGAGGTACGGTTTTGCTTTCGCGAGAGGCACGGCCGTGCCTCTCGGAAACGAAAAAAAAACCGCATTTTCTGTTTATTTTCCTTCAGCGCGAGGCACCGTTTTGCTTTCGCGAGAGGCACGGCCGTGCCTCTCGAAAAAGGAAAAAAAACGCGTTTTCTGTTTTTTTTTCTTCCGCGAGAGGCTTGGTTTTGCTTCCGCGAGAGACACGGTTTTGCTTTCGCGAGAGGCACGGCCGTGGCTCTCGAAAAACGAAAAAAAATGTGTTTTCTGTTTTTTTCCTTCCGCGAGAGGCACGATTTTGCTTTCGTGAGAGGCACGAGCCTCTTTCGGAAAGGAAAAAAAAACGTGCTTCTGGTTTCTTTTTTTGTCCGGTTTTTTCCAACCGTTTTTTTTAAAGTTTGTCAAAACCTATCAACATGGGATCTAATTTTCAAGATCTCGACGCGAGGAATCCAATGGTGAAAACGGTTCGAGATTTGGACGCACGGTTTAAGAGATAGAACATTTTGAATAAACGGATCTACGAAAAAAGGGAAAACTCCCAGGTTGCGACAAGTGGCGCGCATACAGTGCGCCACTTGTCACAACCTGGAAAGGTGGGAGTGATGTTTGAAAGAAGTGCTCCTTAATTAGTGATTTCGGCCAACGCTATGCATCGCCGTACTTATTAGGGCTCGCCTACAGAGTGGCGTTAAAGGGCCGGCCCAGTACTGCAGCAATCATTCGACTATATTTTACTGTTTGCATTGATTTGCTAAGTGTTTTCTTCAGGTTTTATGGTTTTTATTTTTTTATCTTTCTTTGATTTATTTGTTTCTTCCTCCGTTTTCCTCGATTTTCACTTTGTTCCAATGTTTTCTTTGGTCTACTTAGTATTTCCTTTTCCTTTTTATTTTTTATTTTTTAATACATATAATTTTTTTCACACGCAATATATATTTTTAGTATTCATCAAGAATATTTTTTATAAATATTTAACATTTCTCAAATACACAAGTAACATTTTACATATATCTATTTGATGTCTATATTTTTGGTATACATCAAGAACATTTTTTATACGCATCTAACAATTCTTAAATACGTGATTAATATATTTCCGAAATATGTGTTTTTGATGTCTATTTTTTCATACACGGTGCATGTTTCCGTATACATATGAAACATTATTTTTATACATGTTTAACATTTTTCAAATAAATACACGACTAACATTTTTTTCTAATATATTTTTTGATATCTACTTTTTTCATATAAATTGTACATTTTTGTATACTAAGTACCATTTTTTTCATACACGTTTAACATTTTTCAAATACAATGATTAACACTTTTTTCAAATACATGTTTTCATATCTATTTTTTTTCATACACATTGTACATTTTTAGTATACAACTGTATCATTTATTGTATATGTGTTCAACATTTTTTAAATACATGCTTACATTTTTTTTCGAACACATATTTTTGAACTTTTTTCTAATACGTGTTAAACTTCAAATACGCCTTGAAACAATTTTTTTCTTCAAATGCTATCAAAAAATTAAAGTTGCACAAACATTTTTTTTTCAAAACTTAAGTATTTTTTGTGGAATATATGTATTTTAGATTTTTTTTTGAAAATATACAACAACAACAACAACAAAGCCTTTAGTCCCAAACAAGTTGGGGTAGGCTAGAGGTGAAACCCATAAGATCTCGCGACCAACTCATGGTTCTGGCACATGGATAGCAAGCTTCCACGCATCCCTGTCCATGGCTATGGTGATACTCCAATCCTTCAGATCTCTCTTTACGGACTCCTGCCATGTCAAATTCGGTCTACCCCGCCCTCTCTTGACATTATTCGCACGCTTTAGCCGTCCGCTATGCACTGGAGCTTCTGGAGGTCTGCGCTGAATATGCCCAAACCATCTCACACGATGTTGAACCAGCTTCTCTTCAACTGGTGCTACGCCAACCCTATCTCGTATATCATCATTTCGGATTCGATCCTTCCTCGTGTGGCCACACATCCATCTCAACATGCGCATCTCCGCCACACCTAACTGTTGAACATGTCGCCTTTTAGTCGGCCAACACTCAGCGCCATACAACATTGCGGGTCGAACCGCCGTCCTATAGAACTTGCCTTTTAGCGTTTGTGGCACTCTCTTGTCACAGAGAATGCCAAAAGCTTGGCGCCACTTCATCCATTCGGCTTTGATTCGATGGTTCACATCTTCATCAATACCCCCATCCTTCTGCAGCATTGACCCCAAATATCGAAAGGTGTCCTTCTGAGGCACCATCAGCCCATCAAGGCTAACCTCCTCCTCCTCGTGCCTAGTAGTACTGAAACCGCACCTCATGTACTCGGTTTTAGTTCTACTAAGCCTAAAACCTTTTGATTCCAAGGATTGTCTCCATAACTCTAACTTCCTATTGACCCCCGTCCGACTATCGTCAACTAGCACCACATCATCCGCAAAGAGCATACACCATGGGATATCTCCTTGTATATCCCTTGTGACCTCATCCATCACCAAAGCAAAAAAGATAAGGGCTCAAAGCAGACCCCTGATGCAGTCCTATCTTAATCGGGAACTCATCAGTGTCGATATCACTTGAACACGTGTCACAACATTATCGTACATGTCCTTGATGAGGGTAATGTACTTTGCTGGGACTTTGTGTTTCTCCAAGGCCCACCACATGACATTCCGCGGTATCTTATCATAGGCCTTCTCCAAGTCAATAAACACCATATGCAGGTCCTTCTTTTGCTTCCTGTATCTCTCCATAAGTTGTCGTACCAAGAAAATGGCTTCCATGGTCGACCTCTCAGGCATGAAACCAAACTGATTTTTGGTCACGCTTGTCATTTTCTTAAGCGGTGCTCAATGACTCTCTCGCATAGCTTCATTGTATGACTCATCAGCTTAATTCCATGGTAATTAATACAACTCTGAACATCCCCCTTGTTCTTGAAGATTGGTACTAATATACTCCGTCTCCATTCTTCTGGCATCTTGTTTGCCCGAAAAATGAGGTTGAAAAGCTTGGTTAGCCATACTATCGCTATGTCCCCGAGGCCTTTCCACACCTCAATGGGGATACAATCAGGGCCCATCGCCTTGCCTCCTTTCATCCTTTTTAAAGCCTCCTTGACCTCAGACTCCTGGATTCAGCACACAAAACACCTGCTGTTATCATCAAAGGAGTCATCCAGTTCAATGGTAGAACTCTCATTCTCCCCATTGAACAACTTGTCAAAGTACTCCCGCCATCTATGCTTAATCTCCTCGTCCTTCACCAGGAGTTGGTCTGCTCCGTCCTTGATGCATTTGACTTGGCCAACATCCCTCGTCTTCCTCTCTCGGATCTTGGCCATCTTATAGATGTCCCTTTCGCCTTCCTTCGTGCCTAACCGCTGGTAGAGGTCCTCATACGCCCGACCCCTTGCTTCACTGACAGCTCACTTTGCGGCCTTCTTCGTCATCTTGTACTTCTCGATGTTGTCTGCACTCCTATCCAGGTATAGGCGTATGAAACAATCTTTCTTCTCCTTAATAGCCTTCTGGACATCATCATTCCACCACCAGGTATCCTTAGCTTCGCTTCTCCTTCCCCTAGACACTTCGAACTCCCCCGAGGCCACCTTACGAATGCAAGTCGCCATCTTCATCCACACATTGTCCGCATCCCCTACTTCCTCCCAAGGGCCCTCCTTAATGACCCTCTCCTTGAACGCCTGAGCTACCTCCCCCTTGAGCTTCCACCACTTCGTTCTAGCAACTTTGGCACGCTTATCCAGCTGGACACGAATCCGGAAGCGGAAGTCAGCAAACCACTAGCTTATGCTGGGGACAACAATTTTTTTGAAACTATAAATAAAAGAAAAATATAAAGAAAAAACAAGAGAGTAAAAGAAACATAGTGAAGAAATACACAAACCTTCTACTGGGCTGGCTCACTGGGGCGTTCCTTCAAGCGATGCTGGCTCCCGTCTCGCTAAGCGACACATAGACACACCTGAGTAGGCCGGCCTGGGGGCCCCCTGGGTCGGTTATTGCATGTGCTGATCAGTCCGGTTGGCCCATGGCCCTACGAAATGGTGGGTTTGGAAGGCTTGGAATACAAGACAAGGCAAACGGCGTCCCCGAGGACTCCTCCTAACCGACTTAGATCATGTAACCCCAGACCCGGTACCCATGTAAGTCGGGATCGGGATAGCCGAATAAACACAGAACCCTAGAGCTATTGCTCAGTCCCTCGATCTTTATGACCCTATACACACGCAGTATACACAAGCAGGAGGAGGGTATTACCTCTTCTACAAGAGCCTGAATCTAGGTAAACTCTTCACACGTTACCATCCGATCTACTCGCCTAGCCGGATAACCAGTCGATGGATCTGCTAGAAAATACTCTCACAGTGGCGTGCCAGGCACGGGCTATGCTAGGTGAACCTAGTGATCTCATGGCTCTCTCAGTTGACGTCGGTGTCGTAGCCATATCTTCGTGTTTGGTTCGATATCTTTCATCGCCGATTCTGTGGGCCATATCGGGCTCGTCAAGACTTATGCACCGGCCTGAATAGTCCACTTAGGCAATTTGGGATTCATCACCGATTCGCACGGCGAGTTGGTCCTCCAAGTCCTGGTTCCTAACCGGTCCCAGGAACGACCGACAAACTTCATCAACTCACCTGTGGCCTGCTACTTTTGAGTTGCGTTGGGATTTTCCCCGAAGAGGAAGGGTGAAGCAATATATTAGCGGATAAGTATTTCCCTCAGTAGAGAACCAAGGTTATCGTACCAATAGGAGAACCACGCAAACACCCGTCAATAGTACCTGCACACACAAGAGCAAATACTTGCACCCAACGCAGGCAAGAGGGTTGTCAATCCCCTTGTACTCGTTAATTGCAAGGATTAAATCTGGTAGTGGTAGATAGTTAAATTGCAAAGTAAATAAAAAGAAAGAAAATTGTAGCAAGGTATTTTTGGTTTTTGTAATATGATTAAAAAAGACCCGGGGGCCATAGTTTTCACTAGAGGTAAAAATAACATACGGTGGGTAGACAAATTACTGTTGGGCAATTGATAGAAAAGCGCATAGTTATGACGATATTCATGGCATGATCATGTATATAGGCATTACGCCCGTGACAAGTAGACCGACTCCTGCCTGCATCTACTACATTACTCCACCAATCGACCGACTCCTGCCTGCATCTATGGTATTAAGTTCATGACAAACAGAGTAATGCTTTAAGCAAGATGACATAATGTAGATAGAATAAAACCAAGCAATATGATTAAACCCCGTCGTTTTATCCTTAGTAGCAACAATACAATACGTGCTTCGCTACCCCTTCTGTCACAAGGTGAGAACACCGCAAGATTGAACCTACTACTATGCACCACTTCCACTGAAGATAAATCAATCTAGTTGGCCAAACCAAACGGATAGATAGGAAAGCATTACATAGCTATAACAATCACACATAATAAAGTTAAGAAAAAACTCAATTACTTTCAATGAATATTCAAATCATAAACCCACAATTCATCGGATCCCAACGAACACACCACAAAAGAAGATTACATCGGACCGATCTCCGAAGAGAACATTGTATTGAAGATCAAAGAGAGAGAGAGAGAGAGAAAGCCATCTAGCTAATCACTATGGGCCCATAGGTCCGTGGTGGACTACTCACACATCATCGGAGGTGCAGCAAGGTTGATGTAGAAGCCCTCCGTGATCAATTCCCCCTCCGGCAGATTACCAGAAAAGGCCTCCAGAAGGGATTGCGGAAGAACAGAGACTTGCAGCGGCGAAAAAATTGTTTCGGGTGGCTCTCTGGGGATTTTGGAATATTTGGGAATTTATAGAGCTAGAATTTGGTCAGACGGAGCCACGAGGGGCCCACAAGACATCAGGGCACGCCCTGTTGTCTTGTCGTCTCCTCGTAGGTCTTCTGGTCCACCCCCGAAGCTTCTAGGAGCCAGAAAAAAATCGTCAAAAAGTTTCGTAGCGTTTGGACTCCGTTTGGTATAGATTTTCTGTAAAACCAAAAATAAGCAGAAAACAACAACTAGCACTGGGCACTGAGTTAATAGGTTATTCCCGAAAAATGATATAAAATTGCATATAAAGTATCTAAGAATGATAATATAATATCATGAAACAATCAAAAAATAATAGATACATCGGAGATGTATCATGGCCTAGGCTGCGTCGGGCCCAAGCCCTCCGGTCTCTGCCTCAACGGCAGCAGGCTGATCAGGAACCAGCAGCTCGGGGGCCGATGTCCCCATTGCCTCCGGATTGGTGGCCGGAGGCGGGACATCTGCAAACCATAAGGATGACAAGATTTTCAGCACACGGTGGCAAAAATCCATAAGGATTCAACCGGTAAGGACCAAAAGATTCAACCGGCAGCGTACTCTGGCCACCCGTCACCGACCCTGGCAACCTGTAGACCGGACAAGAGGGCTTCAAATAGCTAGCCCACTTGATGTTACCGCGTTGTCCTCGTCGATGGCGCGGGCATCCCTGAAACCACAGAGTCTAAGATCAGCGGCTAAAAGCAAATTAGCGACAATGGACTAAAATGGAGTAAAGGACAAAGGGTTTACCGCCCGGGCGCATAAGTGTTGCGCTTCCTTGGAGGCCTCACCAAACGGATTGGCACCGGTGGCGGAAGTGCCCTTGTTGCGGTCCCTCTTGAAAGCCTGCGCAAGCAAAGCTGCATGTGCATCCTCATCCCCAGCAAGTTCGTCCTCCTCTCTTCTTTGGAGTTGGCCTAGAAGGTGGTTCTGGAAGTGTCTGATACGTCTCCAACGTATCAATAATTTTTTATTGTTCCATGCTATTATAGTATCAATCTTGGATGTTTTATATGCAATTATATGCCATTATATATCATTTTTTGGGACTAACCTATTAACCCAGTGCCCAGTGCCAGTTGCTGTTTTCTGCTTGTTTTTGCCTTTTCAGAAAATCATTATCAAAAAGTGTCCAAACAAGAAAAAAACTTTGGATAAATTTTTTCTGGCCAGAAGAGACCTACGAAGCTTCGGGAGAAGACCAGAAGAGCCACGAAGAGGCGGCAAGCCTGGAGGGCGCGCCCAGGGGGGTAGGGCAGGCCTCCAGGCTTGTGGCCCCTCGTTGCCCCTCCTGACCTAATTCCAGTGCTATAAATTCCCAAATATTCCCAATATACCAGAGAGACAGAAGAAAACCTTTCCGCCACTGCAAGCCTCTGCTCTTCCGCGATCCCATCTGGAGGCCTTTTTCGGTACTCTGCCGGAGGAGGAATCGATCACGGAGGGCTTCTTCATCAACCTTGCTGCCCTTCCGATGATGTGTGAGTAGTTTACCACAGACCTACAGGTCCATAGCTAGTAGCTAGATGGCTTCTTCTCTCTCTTTGATCTTCAATACTATGTTCTCCTCGATGTTCTTGGAGTTCTATCCGATGTAATCTTCTTTTGCGGTGTGTTTGTTGGGATCCGGTGAATTGTGAGTTTATGATAAGATTATTCATGAGAAATATTTGAGTTTTCTCTGAACTCTTTTATGAATGATTATTATAGCTTTGTATTTCTCTCCGATCTATCGATTTGGTTTGGCCTACTAGATTGATTTATCTTGCAATGGGAGAGGTGCTTTGTGATGGGTTCAATCTTGCGGTGCTCAATCCCAGTGACAGAAAGGGACATGACACGCATTTGTATTGTTGCCATTAAGGATAAAAAGATGGGGTTTAATCATATTGCTTGAGTTTACTTTGTCTACATCATGTCATCTTGCTTAAGGTGTTACTCTGTTTCATACTTAATACCCTAGATGCATGCTGGATAGCGGTCGATGGGTGGAGTAATAGTAGTAGATGCAGGCAGGAGTCAGTCTACTTGTCTTGGACATGATGCCTATATACATGATCATTGCCTTGAATCCGTCATAATTATTTGCTTTTCTATCAATTGCCCAACAGTAATTTGTTTACCCACCGTATGCTATGTGTTCGAGAGAGAAGCCTCTAGTGAAAACTATGGCCCCCGGGTCTACTTTATCATATATTAAAAACTCAAAAATACCTTGCTGCAATTTATTTACTTTTATTTTATTTAGTATTTTAGTTTATTTATTTATCTCTATAAGATTTAATCCTTGCAAATAACCGCTAAGAGGATTGACAACCCTCTTATTTGCGTTGGGTGCAAGTGTTTGCTCTTGTGTGTGCATGTGCGCTTAACGGAATTTTGCTTGGTTCTCCTACTGGATTGATAACCTTGGTTCTTAACTGAGGGAAATACTTATCTCTGCTATACTGCATCATCCTCTCCTCTTCGGGGAAATACCAACGCAGTCTACAAGTAGCAGTGTCCAATCATCGGCATTTTTCAATAAGTTATTCAATAATTCTTGAGCCTGTTCAATTATTCTTTCCCTGAAAACACAACAAGCACAACTATCTCGGTAGTCCCTAGATTCATCGGTTTGTCCATTATAGAAGATATCAATGATTTCATTACTTTTAAGAGGATGATCAGGTAGAGCATTTAATAATTGGAGAAGCCTCCCCCAAGCTTGAGGGAGAGCATCTTCATAAAGTTGTTGAAAATTATATACTTCCTATAAAGCAACTTGTTTCATATGAGTAGGAAAATATTTTTCAGAGAAATAGTAAATCATATCCTGGGGAGTACACACACAACCAGGAGCAAGATTATTAAACCATGATTTAGCATCACCCTTTAAGAAGAAAGGAAATAACTTAAGAATATAATAGTAATGGATCTTTTCGTCTTGAGAAAACAAGGTGGCAATATCATTCAGTTTAGTAAGGTGTGCAACAACTTTTTCAGATTCATAACCATGAAAAGGATCAGATTCAACCAAAGTAATAAGTTCAGGATCAACAGAGAATTCATAGTCCTCATCATCAACAAAAATAGGAGAAGTTGAAAACTTAGGATCATGTTTCATCATTTTGTTCATGGCTTTTTCTTGAAGAACAGCAATGAAACCTTCTATGCCTTTATTAGTATCATAAGCCATAAACTCTCTAGTAATCGCCTCATCCTTAAGTGTAACCCTCAGGGACATCAAGTATTTTAGTCCTAACACAAGTACTAGGTGTAATAGGTAATTCATAGTTTTCAGTAAATTCAGTTTCTTTAGCTTTAGCAATATGAGCATCTAGCAATTTACCAAGCGGCATAGTTTTATCAAGCAAAGTAGAAAGCATCATCAATAACAGAAGCAGTGTCTATCACCTGTGACATATCAGATTGTATAGCATGTGGTGGCGTTGTCACAAGTTGACTCAAAACAATAGGTGAATCAAGTGTAGAGCTAGTTGGAAGTTCCTTACCTCCCCTCGTCTTAGAGGGCATCATCTTAGTTTTAGAATCTTGGAGGTTCTTCATAGTGAAGATAAATTGCAGCAGATAATTAACTCCGAAGTGAACTTAATAAATAGAGCTATGCTCCTCGGCAATGGCTCCAGAAAATAGTCTTGATGACCCACGAGTATAAGGGATCACAACAGTCTTCGAGGGTAGTATTTCACCCAAATTTATTGATTCGACACAAGGGGAGCCAAAGAATATTTATAAGCCTTAGCAGTTGAGTTGTCAATTCAAGCACACCTGAGAATCACTTCCTTGCAGCAATTTATTAGTAGCACAGTAATATGATAGTAGTGATAGCAAAGTAACATTAGCAGTAATAGCAGTAGTAGTAGGTTTGTAACCAGCAGAGTAATAGTAACTTGAGCAAAGGCAATAGTATTAAAAGCATAGGCAAGGAGTAGCGATGGATATTCAGATGAAATTCAATATGTAACTATCACAACCTAGAGCGACACACAATAGCTCCAATTCATCAATCATATGCAAGCATGTATTCCGTATATAGTCATACGTACGTGCTTGCGGTAAGAACTTGCATGACATATTTTGTCCTACCCTCTCGTGGCAGCGGGGTCCTAATGGAAACTAAGGGTAATTAAGGAGCTCCTTTTAATAGAGAACCGAAACAAAGCATTAACACATGGTGAATACATGAACTCCTCAAGTTAAAGTCTGAAGTCTACTACGCAACTTTATTCTTGTATACTTTGTTGGCCTCTAAGCGCAGAGTTTTGTAGGACAGTAGCAAATTTCCCTCAAGTGGATGACCTAAGGTTTACCAATCCGTGGGAGGTGTAGGATGAAGATGGTCTCTCTCAAACAACCCTGCAATCAAATACAAAGACTCTCTTGTGTCCCCAACACACCCAATACGGTTGTCAATTGTATATGTGCACTAGTTCGGCGAAGAGATGGTGATACAAGTGTAATATGGATGGTAGAAATAGGTTTTTATAATCTGAACAATTAAAAACAGCAAGGTAGCAAGTAACAAAAGTGAGTAAAAGCGGTGTCTCAATGCTAGAAACAAGGCCTAGGGTTCATACTTTCACTAGTGCAATCTCTCAACAGTGCTAACAAAATTGAATCATATAACAATCCCTCAATGTGCGACAAAGAATCACTCCAAAGTTCCTATCGGATAAAGTAGGACAAAAACATGTATCAACCTCTATGCCTAGATTACCCCAATGTCACCACGGGAATTCACAAGTTGATTACCAAAACATATGTCATGTGATCTCGATAAATTACCCCATTGTCACCATGGGAATCCACAAGAAAGACATACATCAAGTGATCTCAAATCCAAATATTCAATCCAACATACGAAACTTCAAAGAGCAAGACTCAATTCATCACAACAAGACAGAGAGGGAAGAACACCATATGATCCAACTATATTAACAAAGCTCATGGTACATCAAGATCGTGATCAAGATCACGAGAGAGAGAGAGAGAGAGAGAGAGAGAGAGAGAGAAAGATCAAACACATAGCTACTAGTACATACCCTCAGCCCCGGGGGTGAACTACCCCCTCCTCATCATGGAGGCAGCGGGGATGATGAAGATGGCCTCCGGTGATGACTTTCCCCCTCCGGCAGGTCACCCGAAAAGGCCTCCACATGAGATAGCTTTGGAACAGAGGCTTGCGACGGTGGAAAAACTCATCTAGGTTAACTTTCAGGGGTTTCTGAATATATAGGATTTTTCAGCGTTGAAATCACACCAGGAGGTGCAACAGGGGGCCCACAAGACATCAGGGCGCACCCAGGGGGTTGGCGCGCCCTCCTTCCTTGTGGCCCTCCTGGGGTCTTCTGATACTCCCTCGAAGCTTCCCGGGTCTCTTCCTTCCAGAAAAAATCGTCAAAAAGTTTCGTCGCGTTTGGACTTCGTTTGGTATGGATTTTCTAGAAAACCAAAAACAAGCAGAAAACAACAACTGGCACTGGGCACTAGATTAATATGTTAGTCTATGAAAATAATATAAAAGTGCACCAAAACCATATAAAATTATTGTAAACATGGCATCCCCGTCAATATCCCAATTATTGATATGTTGGAGACGTATCAAAGTCATCCCTGTCAATATCCCAATTATTGTCACCTTCGGGGTCCAGGGTTCAGAACGATAACATGTGCATACAACTTGCAGGTAAGATCAACATCTCAAATATATTCATGAAAGCATATATGTTCAGATCTGAAATCATGGCACTCGGGCCCTAGTGACAAGCATTAAGCATAGCAAAGTCATAGCAACATCAATCTCAGAACATAGTGGATACTAGGGATCATGCCCTAACAAATTGACACTATTACATACGAAATATCATCCATCTCCATCTACCTCCAGTATGCGTACAAGGGGATTAGTCACTCATGATTGTGAGCATCATGAAATTGTTGATGGAGAAGGGTTGGTGATGACGACGACGACGAATCCCTCTCTCCGGAGCCACGAACGGACTCCAGATCAGGGCTCCCGATGAAGAACAGGAGGTGGCGGCGGCTCCGTATCGTAAAACACGATGAAACTTTCTCTCTGATTTTTTTCTCGGGAAGACGGAATTTATAGCGCTGGAATTAGGTCAGGAGGAGGTCTAGGGGCCCCACAAGCCACCATGGCACGTCAGGGGGGTAGGCACGCCCCCTGGCTTGTGGGCCCATGATGGCCCCCCCTCTGGCACTTCTTTGCTCTAGTATTTTTTATTTATTCCATAAAAATTCTCCGTAAAGTTTCGTCCAATTCTGAGAACTTTTTATTTCTGCACAAAAATAACATCAAGGTAGTTCTGTTGAAAACAGCTTCAGTCCGGGTTAGTTTCATTCAAATCATGCAAATTAGAGGCCAAAACAAGAGCAAAGGTGTTCGGAAAAGTAAATACGTTGGAGACGTATCAATCATAAATCCACAATTCATCGGATCCCAACAAACACACCACAAGAATTACATCAGATGGATCTCCGAAGAGATCATTGTATTGAAGATCAAAAGAGAGAGAGGGAGAGAGAGATCTAGCTACTACTATGGACCCGTAGGTCCAGAAAGAACTACTCACACATCATCATGGAGGTAGCAAGGTTGATGAAGATGGCCTCCCCAATGATTCCCTCTCCGTCAGAGTTCCATAAAAGGGCTTCAGATGGGATCGCTTCGGAACAGAGGCTTGAGGAGGCGATAAAATTGTTTCGGGTCTCGCTCCAAGGGTTTCAGAATATATGGGTATTTATTTGCCAAGAATTATATCAAACGGAGCACCAGGGGGCCCACAAGCCACCATGGCGCGCCCTACCCCCCCAGGGCGCGCCCCACTGGCTTGTGGCCCCCTCGTGGGTCTTCTTGCCTCCTCCTGAAGCTTCTAGGGTCTCTTAAGTTCCAGAAAAATTGCCAAAAAGTTTCGTCGTATTTGGACTTCCGTAGGTATCGATTTTGTGTAAAACCAAAAACATGCAAAAACAGGAACTGTCATTGGGCACTAAATTAATAGGTTAGTCCAGAAAAATAATATAAAATGGTATAGAAAGCATACAAAAGTGATAATATAATAGCAAAACAATAAAAAATTATACATACGTTTGAGACGTATCAGTGAGTCCACATATGCTCAACCAAATCATTTTGAAGTTGAATGTGAGTTGTCCAATGCCGGTCCATGCGAAGGCTCAATATTTTCACCCTCAAAATGAAACCCTTGGTCGAAGATGCTGTCATCATGCTCAATGAGATTGGAACACTGATACGTCTCCGACGTATCTATAATTTTTGATTGTTTCATGCCATTATCCTACTACTTCCACATATTTTTGGCAACAATTTATATTATTTTTATTTGGACTAATTTATTAACCCACTGCCAAAAGCCAGTTCCTGTTTTATGTCATTTTAGGTTTTTAGGTGAAAGATTCACGGAGCCGGAATGGCCTGAAAATTTACATGGATTTTTTGTGGAATATATCTGAATTTTTGGCACAAGAATCAACACAAGAAGAGGCTTATGGGCTCCACAAGCCTGGGGGCATGCCTACCCCCCCAGGGCGCGCCATGTGAACTTGTGGCCACCCCATAAGTGGGCTGGAGGTGTCCTTCGGCCGCAAGGAATCTAATATCAGGAAAAAAATCATGTTAAATTTTAGCCCAATCGAAGTTACGGATCTCCGGATATTTAAGAAACATTGCTCGGCCAGAAAAACTGTCCCAAAAACAGAGAAGAAACCCTAGTGAAAAGAAAGAGAGAGAGAGAGAGAGAGATTCAATCTCGGAGAGGCTCCCGCCCCTCGGGGGCTGATACGTCTCCAACGTATCTATAATTTATGAAGTATTCATGCCATGTTTATAACAATTTTATATGGTTTTGGTATGATTTGATTAGAACTAACCCGGACTGACGCTGTTTTCAGCAGAACTACCGTGGTGTTATTTTTTGTGTAGAAATAAAAGTTCTCGGATTGGGCTGAAAATTTACGGTGATTTTTATGGACCAAAAGAGACCCCTAAAGCTTCGAGGAAGGACCAGCCTGGGGACGCGCCATCCCCCCCAGGGCACGCCTACCGAGCTTGTCGCTCCCTCGTGGGCCTCCCTGGCGTGAATCCAACGCTGAAAAATCCTATAAATATAGAAAACCCTGAAAAGAAACCTAGAACTTCCACGTAGCCGCCGCAAGCCTCTGTACCAAAGTGATCTCATCCGGAGCCCTGTTCCGGCACTCTGTCGGAGGGGGGAATCATCATCGAAGGCCATCTTCATCATCCCGGCGGCCACCATGACATGGAGGGAGTAGTTCACCCTCGGGGCTGAGGGTATGTACTAGTAGCTATGTGTTTGATCTTTCTCTCTCTCTATCGTGTTCTTGATTTGGCACGATCTTGATGTACCGCGAGCTTTGTTAATATAGTTGGATCATATGGTGTTTCTTCCCTCTCTATCTTCTTGGGATGAATTGAGTCTTTCCCTTTGAAGTCTCGTTATTGTCGGATTGAATACTTTGGATTTGAGAACACTTGATGTATGTCTTGCATGTGGATACCCGTGACAATGGGGTATTCTATTGAGTCACTTGATGTATGTTTTGGTGATCAACTCACGGATTCCTGTGACCTTGGGGTAATCTAGGCATAGGGGCTGGTTGCACGTTTTCATCTTCTTTTCTCCGATAGAAACTTTGGGGTACTCTTTGAGGTTCTTAGTGTGGATTGAATATTATGAATTTGAAGTTGTTTTGATGGATATCGAATAATCAACTCACGGATACTTGTGGTGACATTGGAGTATCTAGGTGACATTAGAGTTGGTTGATGTGTATCATATGGTGTTATTTTAGTACGAACTCTAGGGCTGTTTGTGACACTTATAGGGATGGCTCAATAGATTGATCGGAAAGGATAACTTTGAGGTGGTTTCGTACCCTACAACAATTTCTTCTTATGTTCTCTGCTAGATAAGAACTTTGGAGTGATTCTTTGTCGCACGTTGAGGGATTGTTATATGATCCAATAATGTTAGCACTGTTGAGAGATTGCACTAGTGAAAGTATGAACCCTAGGCCTTGTTTCTAAGCATTGCAATACCGTTTGTGCTCCATTTTATCACTTGCTACATTGTTGTTTTTATATTTTTAGATTACAAAAACCTATATCTACTATCCATACTACACTTGTATCACCATCTCTTCGCCGAACTAGTGCACCTATACAATTTAATATTGTATTGGGTGTGTTGGGGACACAAGAGATTTCTTGTATTTGATTGCAGGGTTGTTTGAGAGAGACCATCTTCATCCTACGCTTCCCATGGATTGATAAACCTTAGGTCATCCATTTGAGGGAAATTTGCTACTGTCCTACAAAACTCTGCGCTTGGAGGCCCAACAGAGTCTACAAGAAGAAAGTTGCGTAATAGACATCAAGCTCTTTTCTGGCGCCGTTGCCGGGGAGGTGAGTGCTTGAAGGTATATCTTTAGATCTTGCAATTGAATCTTTTAGTTTCTTGTTTATTCACTAGTTTGGTTTTATAAAAGAAAACTACAAAAAAAATGGAATTGAGGTTGCCTCTAATGCTTTTCCTTTATGAAGTCTTTCTTGAAAATAAGGATTCCGATAATTGTACTCAATTGCTAGAGGAAGAATTTAATAAAATGTTTAATGTGAGTGCTTTGAATGATGAGCATGATTGTAATGTTGTTAGTATGCTTTCTATGAATATACATGATGCTAATGATATGCAAAGCCACAAGCTTGGGGATGCTATGTTTGATGAAGATGATATTTTTAGTCCCCCAAGTTTTGATGAGCAAATTTATTATGATGATTGCATGCCTCCTATTTATGATGATTACAATGATGAAAGCGGGTTTGGAAGAGTGTCAACTTTATGCAATGATGATCCCACTATTTTGGAGGGTGTTGAATCTTATGGCAATAATTATGAAAGTGGATTTGGAGAGGTAATGACTTCATTTAATGATGATTTCACTATTTTGGAAGAGGTTTCAATTGACTATGATAACAAAGTTGCTATCTATGATGATTATTGTGATGACATGTATGCTATAAAGAATAATGATAACTATGAAACTTGTCATCATGATTTTAATTTTCAATTGGATTATGCCAATCAAGTATCACATGATAGTTATTTTGTTGAGTTTGCTCCCACTACTATTGATGAGACTAAATTTGCTTATGTGGAGAGTAGTAAAAATTATATGCTTGTGAATCATGAAAAGAATGCTTTATGTGATAGTTATATTGTTGAATTCATTCATGATGCTACTGAAAATTATTATGAGAGAGGAACATATGCTTGTAGGCTTCTCAATAATATCAAGTTTCCTCTCTTTATGTTGAAAGTTTTGAAGTCATGCTTGTTTTGCCTTCCTATGCTAGTTGATTCTTGCTCCCATAAATTGTTTGTTCACAAAATCCCTATGTATAGTAAGTGAGTTAGGCTTAAATATACTAGTTATATGCTTCATGATGCTCCCTTTATGTTTCAATTCTTTACCTCTATGAGAGCATCATTGAAATCATCATGCGTAGCTAAAAAGGCATTAAAGAAAAGTGCATGTTGGG
Source organism: Elymus sibiricus (assembly GCA_039707655.1). NCBI lineage: Eukaryota > Viridiplantae > Streptophyta > Magnoliopsida > Poales > Poaceae > Elymus > Elymus sibiricus. The sequence goes on from CM077670.1 coordinate 325,364,907, forward strand.
AGAAAACCCAACATTTATACCTACTATTTTTGAGTGTTCACATGATTAAGTTACTGTAGTAATCATGTTTTATAGATTTTGTTTCAATAATGTGCCAAGTAAAGCCTTTGGGATAGTGTGGATGATAGTTGACTTGATTCTGTGCAAAAGCAGAAACTTTTGCGTTCAATACAGAAATTCCTATAATTTACTGAAGCGTCAAAACCTTCTGAAATTTTTAAACATGATTGAAATACAGATTTCCTATGTTTTCCTAATTTTTCAGAATTTTTGGAGTTTCAGAAGTTTGGTGTTTATTGAGATCATTACAGACTGTTCTGTTTTTGACAGATTCTGTTTTCAATGCATAGTTTGCTTGTTTTAGTGTTTCCATAGCTTATGTTGTGAGATATAAATTGTGGTAATTATATAATACAGTAGGCATTATGTGAGAACAATTATGAATCTTTTCTTGACAGTACCAAAGTGATGATTTATTCTTTATCATACTAACCCATCTCACGGAGTTCCGTTAAGTTTTGTGTGATTGAAGTTTTTAAGTTTTGGGTGAGATATCGATATGAGGAGAATAAGGAGTGGAAAGACCCTAAGCTTGGGGATGCCCAAGGCACCCCAAGGTAATATTCAAGGAAGACTCAAGTGTCTAAGCTTGGGGATGCCCCGGAAGGCATCCCTTCTTTTGTCTTCAACACTATCGGTAACCTCACTTGGAGCTATATTTTTATTCGTCACATAATATGAGTTTTGCTTGGAGCATAATTTTATTTTGTTGATATTTGTTTTATGTTATCAATAATCATGTTTTGTATCTTTTAGTTCAATAAAATGCCAATTATAGCCTTTACCATGCTCAGTTTGCAAGTTTATGTGTTGCTGTTTGAAAACAGAAAGTTTTCTGTTATGTCCTGAATTTTTGTGAATTTTCAGAACATGATAAAAATCTGAAATTTTTACACAGTAATAATGCATGAGTTCTATGTCACGTGGTCATTTTTCAGAATTTTTGGAGTTAGGTAAGTATGAATTTTTATTCCCTCTTTACAGGCTTTTCTATTTAGACAGATTTCGGTTATAGTTGCATTGTTTGCATATGTTTGCCTATTTAATGTTTCTATTTGTGGATAGGAGTATTAAATATGCAGAGACATTTAGTGCAATATTTAATTATAATTTTAGTGATTTGTTACAGTAGAGAATGTTAAAGTTTTGAGTTGATTTATACTAACTTATCTCACGAGTTCTTGTTGAGTTTTGTGTGGATGAAATTTTTTAGATTTAGGAGAAGCTATGATATGAGAGGAATTAAGGAGACACAAGAGCTCAAGCTTGGGGATTTCCAAGGCACCCCAAGATAACATTCCAAGAAGTCTCAAGCAACTAAGCTTGGGGCATCCCACCTTTCTTCATCAACACCTATCGGTTAGCCTAAGTTTTTACTTGTTCACATGATATGTGCTATACCTGGAGTGTCCTTTTATTTTCATTTTCATTTTGTTTGCTGTTTGAATAAAATACTTGGATCTGAAATCTTTATTTGAGAGAGAGAGTCTTCACATAGCTACCCATTCACTTAACTACTCTTTGTTCTTCACTTATATCTTTTGGAGTAGTTTGTCATTTACTCTCGTGCTTCACTTATATCCCAAGAGTAAATTGTTGAATGAATTGAATATCATAAAGTTGAAATTATATGTGTTTCATATGCTTGTCCCATGGGGATTAATGACTTCACATACAAGAAGTGTAATTGGTAAAATTTATTGAAAGTTAGCAAACACAACATTGGTCACTTGAACAATTCATGAAAGAATATTGAAGGAAGAGAGATTTCACATATAAATATACTATCTTGGACATCTTCTATGATTGTGAGCCCCCATTAATTATTTTCAACCTTGATCAAGTAGTTGATGTTGGACAAGGAAGATAACGTAATGGGTTATGTTTGTTTATATTCACATAGAAGTTATATTGTCGTGGATCCTCTAACATGTGGTGCTTGCTTAGGATCTTTTGCTAGCCTAAACTTCGTACTAAGTAGAAATACTACTTGTGCATCCAAAAACCCTTAAACCCAGTTTCTTGCAATGAGAGTCCACCATATCTACCTATGGATTGAATAAGATCCTTCAAGTAAGTTGTCATCGGTGCAAAAAGCAATAAAAATTGCCCCTAAATATGTATGATCTTTTATTGGAAGGGAAAATAAGCTTTGTACGAACTTGTGATGGTGAAGAAATAAAAACGACAGACTGCATAATAAAGGTTGCTATCAAAAGGGGCAATATAAAGTGACGTTCCTTTCCATTAAGAGCTTGCACATCCAAAAATAAAAAGCGCATGACAACCTCTGCTACCCTCTGCGAAGGGCCTATCTTTTACTTTTCTGTATTTACTTTTATGCAAGAGTCAGTAATGTTCATCCCTATTCCGCTCTATTTATTCTCTAGTGGGAAAGCATCATGTGGTAGGGAATGATCCAGGCACATATATCCAGTTGAATATAGGTGATCATGAGTTATTATTGTTGACGTTATCCCTGAGATAAATAAGTTGGGAGGCGAAACATTAAGCCCCTATCTTCCTATGTGTTTGACTGAAACGGTTTGTTCTAAAAATATGCTTTGAGTGTCAGCAATCATGGAAGACTAAATGATAGTTGAGTATGTGGAATTTGCTAAAACAAAGCTCTTACATAGACCCTTCCTGAAAATAAGATGAATTGTGATTGTTTGATGACTGAAAACATAGTTTGTTAGTTTTCAAGAAAGTTTATGGTCTATACTTTAACATGTGAATAGCTTGCTACTTGATCATGAGAAGTTTTATGAGACGAGCTACTATTATATATAATAATGCTAGAAAAAGTGTTTGGAATTATCATTGATCAAATTTATGCACTATGCTAGCATTCACACTTCATAAATTATTTCTTTTATCATTTACCTACTCGAGGACGAGCAGGAATTAAGCTTGGGGATGCTGATACGTCTCCAACGTATCTATAATTTATGAAGTATTCATGCCATGTTTATAACAATTTTATATGGTTTTGGTATGATTTGATTAGAACTAACCCGGACTGACACTGTTTTCAGCAGAACTACCGTGGTGTTGTTTTTTGTGCAGAAATAAAAGTTCTTGGATTGGGCTAAAAATTTACGGTGATTTTTTATGGACCAAAAGAGACCCCTGAAGCTTCGAGGAAGGACCAGAAGCCTCACGAGGAAGCGACAAGCCTGGGGGGCGCGCCCTCCCCCCCAGGGCGCGCCTACCGAGCTTGTCGCTCTCTCGTGCCCCCCCTCGGCGTGAATCCAATGCTGAAAAATCCTATAAATATAGAAAACCCCGAAAAGAAACCTAGAACTTCCACGCCGCCACCGCAAGCCTCTGTACCAAAGCGATCTCACCCAGAGCCCTATTCCGGCATTCTGCCGGTGGGGGGAATCATCACCGGATGCCATCTTCATCATCCCAGCGGCCTCCATGACGAGGAGGGAGTAGTTCACCCTCGGGGCTGAGGGTATGTACCAGTAGCTATGTGTTTGATCTCTCTCTCTCTCTCTCTCTCTCTCTCTCTCTTGTGTTCTTGATTTGGCACGATCTTGATGTACTGCGAGCATTGTTAATATAGTTGGATCATATGGTGTTTCTTCCGTCTCTATCTTCTTGTGATGAATTGAGTCTTTCCCTTTGAAGTTTCGTTATTGTCAGATTGAATACTTTGGATTTGAGAACACTTGATGTATGTCTTGCATGTGGATACCCGTGGTGACAATGGGGTATTCTATTGAGTCACTTGATGTATGTTTTGGTGATCAACTCGCGGATTCCCGTGACCTTGGGGTAATCTAGGCATAGGGGTTGGTTGCACGTTTTCATCTTCTTTTCTCTGATAGAAACTTTGGGGTACTCTTTGAGGTTCTTAGTGTGGATTGAATATTATGAATCTGAAGTTGTTTTGATGCATATCGAATAATCAACTCACGGATACTTGTGCTGACATTGGAGTATCTAGGTGACATTAGAGTTGGTTGATGCGTGTCATATGGTGTTATTTTAGTACGAACTCGAGGGCTGTTTGTGACACTTATAGGGATGGCTCAATAGATTGATCGGAAAGGATAACTTTGAGGTGGTTTCGTACCCTACAACAATTTCTTCTTATGTTCTCTACTAGATAAGAACTTTGGGTGATTCTTGGTCGCACGTTGAGGGATTGTTATATGATCCAATAATGTTAGCACTGTTGAGAGATTGCACTAGTGAAAGTATGAACCCTAGGCCTTGTTTCTAAGCATTGCAATACCATTTATGCTTTGTTTTATCACTTGCTACCTTGCTATTTTTATATTTTCAGATTGCAAAAACCTATATCTAGTATCCATACTACACTTGTATCACCATCTCTTCGCCGAACTATTGCACCTATACAATTTACCATTGTATTGGGTGTGTTGGGGACACAAGAGATTTCTTGTATTTGATTGCAGGGTTGTTTGAGAGAAACCATCTTCATCCTGCGCCTCCCACGGATTGATAAACCTTAGGTGATCCACTTGAGGGAAATTTGCTACTGTCCTACAAAACTCTGCGCTTGGAGGCCCAACAGAGTCTACAAGAAGAAAGTTGCGTAGTAGACGTCTCGGGGGAAGGACCAGAGGGGGGGAACCCTTCTCCCATCTTGGGGGAAGGCCAAGAAAGAAGAATAAGGAGGGGGCTCTCTCCCCCTCTCTCCTGGTGGCACCGGAGCGCCGCCGGCGGAACCATCGTGACGACGATCTACACCAACAACTTCGCCGCCGTCAACAACAATTTTCTCCCCCTTTATGCAGTGGTGTAACCTCTCTCACCCCATGATACGTCCAAATTGCATCATGATTTCCTACTGGTATTTATAATGTATTTGGTCATTATTTCACTTTATGATGCAATTCTTTTGCCTTTTCTCTCTTAATTTGCAAGATTTATATGAAGAGGGAGAATACCAGCAGCTGGAATTCTGGACCTGAAATAGCTACAGCAGAGATACCTATTCTACAGAGCTCCAAATGACCTAAAATTTTACGGAGAATTTTTATTGAATATATAAAAAATATTGGAGAAAAGAAATACCAGAGGGGACCCACCAGTTGCCCACAAGGCAACAGGGCACGGCCCTGATAACCCACAAGTATAGGGGATCGCGACAGTCTTCGAGGGTAGTATTTCACCCAAATTTATTTATTTGACACAAGGGGAGCCAAAGAATATTTGCGAGTATTAGCAGTTGAGTTGTCAATTCAACCACACTTGGAGAACTAAATATCTGTAGCAAAGTGTTTAGTAGCACAGTTGTAACAATAGCAATAGTAACAAGAACAATAACAGTAGCAGTTTTGTAGTGATTGTAACAGCAGCAGCAACGGAAGTAACTTAGCAAAGATCAATATGCAAAAAGCGTAGGCATTGGATCAGTGATGGATAATTATGTTGGATGACATTCATCATGTAACAGTCACAACCTAGAGCGATGCACAATAGCTCCAATTCATCAATGTAATGTAGGCATGTATTCCGTATATAGTCATACGTGCTTATAGTAAGAACTTGCATGCCATCTTTTGTCCTACCCTTCCGTGGCAGCGGGGTCCTTAAGGAAACTAAGGGATATTAAGGCCTCCTTTTAATAGAGAACTAGAACAAAGCATTGGCACTTAGTGAATACATGAACTCCTCAAACTACGATAATCACCGGAAATAATCCCAATTATTGTCACCTTGGGGTATGCGGATCATAACACGTAATAGGTGCATACAACTTGCAAGATAGGATCAAGAACACAAATATATTCACGAAAACATAAAGGGTTCAGATCTGAAATCATGGCACTCTGGCCCTAGTGACAAGCATTAAGCATAGCAAAGTCATAGCAACATCAATCTCAGAACATAATGGATACTAGGGATCAATCCCTAACAAAATTGACTTGATTACATGATAAATCTCATCCAACCCATCACCGTCCAGCAAGCCTATGGAGAAATTACTCGCACACGGTGGTGAGCATTATGAAATTGGTGATGGAGGATGGTTGATGATGACAACGGCGTTGAATCCCCCTCTCCGGAGCCCCGAACGGACTCTAGACCAGCCCTCCCGATGAAGAACAGGAGGTGGCGGCAGCTCCGTATCGTAAAATGTGATGAAACTTCTTCTTCTATTTTTTCTCAGGAAAGAGATTTATAGCGTTGGAATTAGGTCAGGAGGACCTCTGTGGGCCCCACAAGGCATCAGGGCGCGCCCTAGGGGCGGTCGCGCCCTGTTACCTTGTGAGCAACAGGGGCCCCATCTCCAGTTGATTCTTGTGCCAATATTTTTTATATATTCCATAAAAAATCTCCAAAAAGTTTCGTCCAATTCCGAGAACTTTGATTTCTGCACAAAAACAACACCATGGTAGTTCTGCTGAAAACGGCGTCAGCCCGGGTTAGTTTCATTCAAATCATGCAAATTAGAGTCCAAAACAAGAGCAAAAGTGTTTGGAAAAGTAGATACGATAGAGACGTATCAACTCCCCCAAGCTTAACTCATTGCTTGTCCTCAAGCAATTCAGTTGACAAACTAAAAGTGATAAAGAAAAACTTTTACAAACTCTTTTTTTCTTGTATCCATATATAAGCTTAACTAGTACCCAAGTTTTCAGCAAAGATGATGAACTAACCATGCAAATGATAACACTTAGAAACTACATTTTCTCATATCAATGGCATAATCAACTAGAGATCAATAATAACATATCTCAAATGCCAACAATTTGTCAAAATAATCATGATATAATATGATAACATGGTATCTCGCTAGCCCTTTCTGAGACCGCAAAACATAAATGCAGAGCACCTCCAAAGTTCAAGCAGCGACTAAACATTGTAATTCATGGTAGAAGAGATCCAGTCATGATTTACCCAACATTAACTATACTCAATGCATAAGAATGACAATAGTGCTCTCAGGATTGGTGCTTATAATGAGAAGGTGATGACTCAACAATAAAAGTAAATTAACATGAAATTAAATAGATAGGCCTTTCGCAGAGGGAAGCAGAGATTTGCAGAGGTGCCAGATCTCGAAGCTTAAATCAGAGATGAAAACAATTTTGAGAGGTGTACTTTTCCTGTCAACGTCACGACCGAGGATTTTCAATATCTTCCATGCTAAACACATTATCGGCGGTTCCCAAGCGGAAAGGTAAAGTTTACTCCCCCTCCACCATACCAACACAAGCCATGGCTAGCCGAATTCACGGGTGCCCTTCAAATGATCATATTTCCGGGGGAGTTTGTTTTATTATATTTTTCTTTATTTTGATTATAGGACTGGGCTTCCCAATTACCAGCCTCTCTTGTGCAATGACAAGTGAACAAACACTCATCTTGAGAATAACCCTCTTAGCATGGAAGATACTGACCGCCCCCTGTCGCTCCATGAGCGGTACAGGCACACAAAACAGATGTTTATTTGAATGATTAGAGGTGGCACATGCAAATTTACTTGGAACAGTAGAGTAATACCGCATATAGGTAGATATAGTGGACTCATCTGGAACAACTGTGGTTTAAGGATTGTGGATGCACAAGCAGTATTCCCGCTTAGTATAGGCGAAGGCTAGCAAATAGATTGAGAAGCGACCAACTAGAGAGCGAAAATGGTCATAATCATGCATTGAGAATAATTAACATTGAATACTAGCATGAGTAGGATATAGACACCCTGAACATAAATATCGTGAAGGCTGTATTGGTTTTGAATCAACTACATGTGTGAGCATGTGTCAAGTCAAGCCACTTGAAACATTCAGATGAGGATACCATACTAACATACTACATCATAACCATTTTAATGCATGTTGACATCCAAGATAAATCATTATCCACTCCTAGCTACTTAAGCATGGCATGAGCAACTATAATCTCTAATTGTCATCACAAACATGTTTACTCATAATATGCTGAATCATGGATACTGAGTTAAACATATTTACAAAAACAAAAACAAGAAGAGTTCATACCAGCTTTTCTTTGCCACAGTCACTTCATCAAATCATCGTCATTATTTCCTTTCACTTGCACGACCGAATGATGTGAAAATAATAATAGTGCAAGAGTGTCGTGGACTAAACTGGAATCTGCAAACATTTTATTCTAGGGAGAAGACAAGGTAATATTGCCTCTTTGTTAGATCATCCATAAAGCATATGAGAGCCACTCAACATTTTCATCGTGGTCTTCTCCCTACGACGACTCAACGAAAAGAAATTCAGAGAAACACACTGAAATATTTTTGGAGTTTTTAGTTTTTCTGAAGAAGGCAAATTAATAAAGAAAAACGAAAAGTGAGAAAAACTATTTACACGGGAGAACTCCCAATGAACAAGAAAAGAAGAAACGAGAAATCTTTTTGGGTTTTCTGTTAATACTATGAACTAACTAAGAAACAAAAACCAAAAAGAAACGAGAAATAATTTGGATTTTTGAAGTTTTTCAGACACACAAGAAGAAAGCAAAAATAAAACTAACATGGATATATAATGAAAAAGGATGAACACCGACAACTGGAATGAATGTGAGAACATGAATGTAATGTCGGTGAGAAATACGTACTGCCCCAAGCTTAGGCTTTTGGTCTAACTTGGTCTACGACCATCCATAGAATCCATTAGGCCCGGTAGGGAAGTGGTTAGGCGGAGGCACTTGGGCGTCCCAAGCCTGGGCCTCATTTTCTGCCACAGCCAACTCGTTCTTGTAAGCAATGAGGTCCGGTGGTAGGATGGTGTATCCGTGCCTGGCATAAGAATCAAACAAAGAAGGTGCAAGCAACAAAATAATCTCACGAGTTACCTCGCTAAATACCAAATTATAACGAATGTAGTGAGGAGGCTCAGGATCATCAATAAAGTGGTGATCGATCATGCACTATTGGTCTAAATAAACCTTAGGCAGCAAATAATCATTTTGGCGGATAGCAACATTAAAGTGTTTCACAAGACGCGAAGCATAAATACCGCCATGAATATTACCCCTAGTCCTGTTAGTGTGCAAGCGGCGTGCAATGATAGCGCCCAAGCTAAAAGTGTTATCACCGTGAATAGCATGACGTAAAATGGTGAGGTCAGAAGCACTGAGCGTACCACCTTCCTCCCTGGCAGTCAAGCATTTTCCTATAAATAAAGCAAAGTAGTGCACAACACGAAAATGCAAGCTAGTAACCCAGGCTTTCGACACACCCCTAGTTTCTCCCACAGTCAAGGTGAGAAGGAAATCCTCGAATTCCTCAGGTCGAGGTTCCCTCACATCCCCATCAGAAGGGATCAAGCATATCTCACAAAACTCAGCTAGTGTTAACTCATGATGTTCAACATATAAATCGAAACGCACCATGGGGATATCAAGCCTAGGTAGAAAATAAAAATTTTGCACAAAGGAATTTGTAAGGAGGTGGTACTGGTCACACTCATCTGCGAGGAAGTCGGTCAGCCCAGCATTCGCGACAAATTGCGCAAACTCTTGGCGGAACCCGGCTTCGTTCATGAAGGCATTGTGTGGCCATTCGCATGGTCGGACCTCCGTCCTACGTGGAATGTTGAGGTCATGGTCAGGGGCATTCCCAAGGACACCCTTGGAGCTCCGGCTCGAAGAACCTCTCCGGAGGAAGTTCATTTTCCTAAGAACAAATTTCTGAATAAAATTTGGGCCACAAAAAGATGTTAAGAAAACTTCACAAGATTGATAGCAACTACTCATATAAGTGCCTAGAGGCTATATCAAGCATTCAAACTACTTAGAAGTCAAGGAATCAAGCATGCAAACTCATTTTCAGTAGCACCAATAGCAGTAATTTATGCAAAATATAGTCCACTAAAGCAAAAACTAATTAGAGCAATGGAGGAGTCACATACCAAGGAGCAATCCCTCAAAATAGTTTTGAAAACGGAGCTCCGAGCAAAGAGATCGCAAATCTCAGGTTTGGGAGCAAGAACACTAGAGAGAGAGCTACCACGATTTTTTTCTGGAGGTAGGAGATGAAGTGGGCTGAAGAGATAAGTGAGTGGGTCCCTGTGGGACCCACAAGGCATCTTGGCGCGCCCTAGGGGGGTAGCCACGCCCTATTGCCTTGTGAGCAACAGGTGCACCCCCTGGGTTGTTTTCAGTGCCAAAAATTCTTAAATATTCCAGAAAAATCATGTTAAATTTTTATTGCATTCTGAGCACTTTTATTTTTGGGACAATTTTATTGCACGGGATAATCATGGCATTTTACTTTATTAAACTATAAATAACAGAGAGCAAACTATGGTTACAGAAAGTTGTACTTACTAAATTCATCGACCACATGCCCCTAAAAAAGAATCCATTAATAAGGTTGATCAAGTCTTATTAACAAACTATTTTTGAGTGACATGAAACCGATTTTTTCCGTATAACACTAAGTTACCTCAACGGGGATATGCATCTCCCCAACAATAAGAGTTTCATATTTCTTTTTAACAGTAGGAAGAGGAAATTTGAATCCTCCAATAGTGATTGTCGAAAGCTTTTCAATACAATTGATACCATTCACTGAATTTTGTTTCTTCGGAAAATAAACCGTATACTCATTACCATTGACATGAAAAGTGACCTTGCTTTTGTTGCAATCAATAACAGCCCCTACAGTGTTCAAAAAGGGTCTTCCAAGGATAATCGACATATTGTCGTCCTCGGGCATATCAAGTATAACAAAGTCTGTTAAGATAGTAACATTTGCAACAACAACGGGCGCATCCTCGCAAATTCCAATTGGTATAGCAGTTGATTTATCAGTGATTTGCAAAGATATTTCAGTGGGTGTGAGCTTATTCAAATCAAGTCTTCTATATAAAGACAAAGGCATAACACTAACACCGGCTCCTAAGTCACACAAAGCAGTTTTAACATAACTTGTTTTAATGGAGCAAGTTATAGTAGGTATTCCCGGATCTCCTAACTTCTTAGGTACTCCACCCTTAAAAGAATAATTAGCAGCATGGTGGAAATTTCAGCCTCAGGTATCTTTCTTTTATTAGTGACAATATCTTTCATGTATCTAGCATATGGAGGCATTTTCAACATATCAATCAAACGAGTGCGCAAAAAGACAGGTCTAAGCATTTCAGCAAAGCGCTCAAAGTCTTCCTCATCTTTATTTCTAGATGGTTTAGTAGGGAAAGGCATGGGTTTCTGAACCCATGGTTCTCTTTCCTTTCCATGTTTTCTAGCAACAAAGTCTCTTTTATCATATCTTTTATTCTTAGGAGGTGGGTTATCAAGATCAACAGCAGGTTCTATTTCTACATCATTATCTGGTTGAGCATCAACTTGAACATAATTATCATTATCATTAGGTGAATGTTCATTACCAGATTGTGTTTCAGCATCAGAAATAGAAACATCATTATGATTCTCAGGAGGTTTTTCTATCTCAGGTTCACTAGAAGCATGCAAAGTCTTATCATTGTTCTTTTTCTTTTTCTTCTTAGATGGACTAGGCACATCAATATTAATTCTTTGAGAATCTTGTTCAATTCTTCTAGGATGGCCTTCAAGATACAGAGGTTCCTGGGTCATTCTACCTCCTCTAGTAACAACTCTAGCAGCATGGTCATTTATTTTATTATTTATCTCATCAAGCAAATCATTTTGTGACTTAGCAATTTGTTCTAACTGAGTATGAACCATAGAAGCATATTTACTTAAGCATTTAACATCATTAACAGTTCTAAACATCAAATCACTCAAGCGATCTATCATGAAGGCATTGTGTTTTAATTGATTGCACATATAAATTGAAGTGTTCTAGCTTAATGATGTAATTATCAAACTCATACAGGCATTGACTAGCAGATTTATTATACGGAATATCACCTTCATCGAATCTAGTAAGAGAATTTACCTTTACTACCTGTGTCAGAATGTCGAGCCCATGTATTTCTTCAATAGGTGGTAAATTCTTAACATCTTCAGATTTAATACCTTTTTCCTTCATAGATTTCTTTGCTTCTTGCATATCTTCTGGACTGAGGAATAGAATACCTCTCTTCTTCTGAGTTGGCTTAGGTGGTGGTTCAGGAAGTGTCCAATGATCGACATTTCTCAACATATTATTCAATAGTTCTTTAGCTTGTCCAACAGTTCGTTTCCTGAAAACAGAACCAGCACAACTATCTAGGTAGTCCCTAGAAGCATCGGTTAGTCCATTATAAAAGATATCAAGTATTTCATTTTTCTTAAGGGGATGATCGGGCAAAGCATTAAGTAATTGGAGAAGCGCCCCCCCCCCAAGCTTGAGGGAGATTCTCTTCTTCAATTTGCACAAAGTTAAATATTTCCTGTAAGGCAGCTTGTTTCTTATGAGCAGGAAAATATTTTTCAGAGAAGTAATATATCATATCCTGGGGACTACGCACACAACCAGGAGGAAGAGTATTAAACCATTTCTTAGTATCACCCTTTAATGAGAAAGGAAACAACTTAAGAATGTAGTAGTAACGCTTTTTTTCCTCATGAGCAAAAAGGGTGGCTATATCATTTAATTTAGTAAGGTGTGCCACAACAGTTTCAGATTCATAACCATGAAAAGGATCAGATTCAACCAAAGTAATTAACTCAGGATCGACAGAGAATTCATAATCCTTATCAGTAACAAAGATGGGAGAGGTAGCAAACTTGGGATCATATTTCATTCTCTCCATCATAGACTTTTCTTTTAACTTAGCCAGCAATTTTCTAACATCATCTCCATCATTACAAGCAAGAAATTCTCTAGCTATTTTTCCATCTATAACATAACCATCAGGTATCTTAGGAATTTCAACTCTAGTAGGAGAGCTAGGCATAATAGGTGAATCACAATTTTCAGGAGTTTCATCAGTTTCAATATTCTCAATTTCTTTAGCTCTAGCAATTTGTTCATCAAGAACTTCACCTAGTGGCACAGTATTATCAAGCATAGTACTAGCATCATCATAAGTATCATTCATAGCAGAAGTAGTATCATCAATTACTTGCGACATATCAGAATGAATAGCAGGTGGTGGTGTCGCAAGCCTACTCAAAACAGAAGGTGAATCAAGTGCAGAGTGTGATGGCAGTTCCTTACCTCCCCTCGTCTTAGAGGGAATGATCTTGGTCTTAGCGTCTTTCAGATTCTTCATAGTGATCAACAGATATAAATCCCAAGTGACTCAACAAATAGAGCTATGCTCCCCGGCAACGGCGCCAGAAAAAGGTCTTGATAACCCACAAGTATAGGGGATCGCGACAGTCTTCGAGGGTAGTATTTCACCCAAATTTATTTATTCGACACAAGGGGAGCCAAAGAATATTTGCGAGTATTAGCAGTTGAGTTGTCAATTCAACCACACCTGGAGAACTAAATATCTGTAGCAAAGTGTTTAGTAGCACAGTTGTAACAATAGCAATAGTAACAAGAACAGTAACAGTAGCAGTTTTGTAGTGATTGTAACAGCAGCAGCAACGGAAGTAACTTAGCAAAGATCAATATGCGAAAAGCGTAGGCATTGGATCAGTGATGGATAATTATGTTGGATGACATTCATCATGTAACAGTCACAACCTAGAGCGATGCACAATAGCTCCAATTCATCAATGTAATGTAGGCATGTATTCCGTATATAGTCATACGTGCTTATAGTAAGAACTTGCATGCCATCTTTTGTCCTACCCTTCCGTGGCAGCGGGGTCCTTAAGGAAACTAAGGGATATTAAGGCCTCCTTTTAATAGAGAACCAGAACAAAGCATTGGCACTTAGTGAATACATGAACTCAAACTACGGTAATCACCGGAAAGAATCCCAATTATTGTCACCTTGGGGTATGCGGATCATAACAAGTAATAGGTGCATACAACTTGCAAGATAGGATCAAGAACACAAATATATTCACGAAAACATAAAGGGTTCAGATCTGAAATCATGGCACTCGGGCCCTAGTGACAAGCATTAAGCATAGCAAAGTCATAGCAACATCAATCTCAGAACATAGTGGATACTAGGGATCAAGCCCTAACAAAATTGACTCTATTACATGATAAATCTCATCCAACCCATCACCGTCCAGCAAGCCTACGGAGAAATTACTCACACACGGTGGTGAGCATCATGAAATTGGTGATGGAGGATGGTTGATGATGACGACGGCGTCGAATCCCCCTCTCCGGAGCCCCGAACGGACTCCAGATCAGCCCTCCCAATGAAGAACAGGAGGTGGCGGCGGCTCCGTATCGTAAAACGTGATGAAAGTTCTTCTATTTTTTTCTCAGGGAAAGAGAATTTATAGTGTTGAAATTAGGTTAGGAGGACCTCTGTGGGCCCCACAAGGCATCAAGGCACGCCTTAGGGGGGTCACGCCCTGTTGCCTTGTGAGCAACAGGGCCCCCATCTCCAATTGATTCTTGCGCCAATATTTTATATATATTCCATAAAAAATCTCCAAAAAGTTTCGTCCAATTCTGAGACTTTGATTTCTGCACAAAAACAACACCATGGTAGTTCTGCTGAAAACAACGTCAGTCCGGGTTAGTTTCATTCAAACCATGCAAATTAGAATCCAAAACAGGAGCACAAGTGTTTGGAAAAGTAGATACGACGGAGACGTATCAGGCCCCCCTGGGCGGGCCCTGATGCCTTGTGGGGCCCACAGCTGGCCTCCGGCCTCTCCTTCTGCTATATAAGGTCATTTGCCCTAAAAAAATTATAGAGAAAACTTTCAGGATGAAGCGTCGCCGTCTCGAGGTGGAACCTGGGCAGGAGTAATTTTGCTCTCCTGCGGAGCGATTCCGCCGGGGATACTTCCTTCCGGGAGGGGGAAATCGAAGCCATCGACATCACCAATGATCCTCTCATCATGGGAGGGCCAATCTTCATCAACATCTTCATCAGCACCATCTCATCTCAAACCCTTGTTCATCTCTTGTATTCAATCTTTGTCTCAAAACCTCAGATTGGTACCTGTGGGTTGCTAGTAGTGTTAATTATATCTTGTAGTTGATGCTAGTTGATTTATTTGGTTGAAGATTATATGTTCAGATCCTTAATTCTATTCAATACCCCTCTGATCTTGAACATGAATATGATTTGTGAGTAGTTACTTTTGTTCTTGAGGACATGGGAGAAGTCTTGTCATAAGTAATCATGTGAATTTGGTATTCGTTTGATATTTTGATGATATGTATGTTGTTGCTTCCTTTAGTGGTGTCGTGTGAACGTCGACTACATGACACTTCACCATATTTAGGCCTAAGGGAAGGCATTGTGGAGTAGTAAGTAGATGATGGGTTGCTAAAGTGACAGAAGCTTAAACCCTAGTTTATGCGCTATTCCGTAAGGTGTTGATTTGGATCCATATGTTTCATGCTATGGTTAGATTTATCTTAATTCTTCTTTCGTAGTTGTGGATGCTTGCGAGAGGGGGTAATCATAAGTGGGAAGCTTGTTCAAGTAAGAACAGCACCCAAGCATTGGTCCACCCACATATCAAATTATCAAAGTAGCGAACGCGAATCTAATAAACATGATGAAAATGACTAGATGAGAATTCCCATGTGTCCGCGAGAACCGCACCCAAGCTTTATATAAGAGACTGTTCCAGCTTGTCCTTTGCTATAAAAAGGATTGGGCCACCTTGCTACACCTTGTTACTATTGTTACTTGTTACTTGTTACGAATTATCTTGCTATCAAAACTATCTGTTACCGCTACTTTCAGTACTTGTAGAGAATACCTTACTGAAAACCGCTTGTCATTTCCTTCTACTCCTTGTTGGGTTTGACACTCTTACTTATTGAAAGGACTACGTTTGATCCCCTATACTTGTGGATCATCAAGACTCTTTTCTGGCGCCGTTGCCGGGGAGTGAAGCGCCTTTGGTAAGTGGAATGTGGTAAGGAAACATTTTTATTACGTGCTGAAATTTACTGTCACTTGTCACTATGAAAAGTAATCCTTTTAGGGATTTGTTCGGGGTATCTTCACCTCGACCGGAAGCATTGAGAGTTGCCCCTCAACCTACTGAACCTGCTAAAAATATTTATTATGAAATTCCTTCGGGTATGATAGAGAAACTGCTAGCTAATCCTTATGCAGGAGATGGAAAGGTACATCCTGATATGCACTTGATATATATAGATGAGATTTGTGGATTGTTTAAGCTTGCAGGTTTATCCGAGGATGGAGTTAAGAAGAAGGAATTCCCTTTATCTTTGGAGGGAACGGCATTGAAATGGTATAGGCTATTGGATGATACTGGAACATGGGATTGGAACCGGTTGAAGCTGCAATTTCACCAGATGTTTTATCCTATGCATTTGGTTCATCGTGATCGGAATTATATATATAAGTTTTGGCCTCGTGAAGGAGAAAGTATTGCTCAAGCTTGGGGGAGGCTTAAGTATATGATGCACACATGCCCCAATCATGAGCTCTCAAGAGAAAAAATTATACAAAAGTTTATGCTCGGCTTTCTCATAATGATCAATCCATGATCGATACTTCTTCTACTGGTTCCTTTATGAAGAGGACTATTGAATTCAAATGGGATCTTCTGGAAAGAATTAAACGCAACTCTGAAGATTGGGAAATCGACAAAGGTAAAGAGTCAGGTATAAATCTTAAGTTTGATTGTGTTAAATCTTTTATGGAAACTGATGCTTTTCATAAGTTTAGTACTAAATATGGACTTGACTCTGAGATTGTAGCTAATTTTTGTGAATCTTTTGCTGCTCATGTTGATCTCCCTAAGGAGAAATGGTTCAAGTTTCACCCACCTATTGAATTAAATGAAGAGCATGTTAGTGTTAAAGAAGAAACAATTGTTTACAATGTTGATCCAGTTGTGCCTACTGCTTATTTTGAGAAATCTCCTTTCCCTGTTAGGATTAAGGAACATGCTAAAGCTTCAACTTTGGTTAATAAAAGTAATATTAGAACACCTAGACCTTCTGAACAAATTAAAGTTGAACCTAATATTGTGATGGTCAAAGATCTTTTGGTTGATAATATTGATGGACATGTCATATATTTCTATGATGAAGCAACTAGAATTGCTAAGCCAGATACTAAAGGTAAGAACGAACCTGTAATTAGCATGCCTGTTATTTCTGTTAAAATTGGAGATCATTGCTATCATGGTTTATGTGATATTGGTGCTAGTGTGAGTGCCATTCCGTTTACTATTTATCAAGAAGTCATGAATGATATTGCACCTGTTGAGATTGAAGATATTGATGTTACTATTAAGCTTGCAAACAGAGATACCAGTACACCACTTGGGATTGTTAGAGATGTTGAAGTCTTGTGTGGTAAGATCAAATACCCTACTGATTTTCTTGTTCTTGGATCACCACAAGATGATTTTTGTCCCATTATATTTGGAAGACCTTTCTTGAATACAGTTAATGCTAAGATTGATTGCAATAAAGAAACTGTCAGTGTTAATTTTGGTGATGTGTCTCATGAGTTTAATTTCTCTAAATTTCGTAGACAACCTCATGATAAATAATTACCTAGTAAGGATGAAATTATTGGTCTTGCTTCTATTGTTGTGCCTCCTACTGACCCTTTAGAACAATACTTGTTAGAACATGAAAATGATATGAATATGAATGAAAGAAATGAAATAGATGAGATGTTCTTTAAACAAGCACCTATTCTTAAACATAATTTTCTGGTTGAAACTTTCGGAGATCCTCTCCCACCTAAGAGTGATCCTGTGCTTGAATTAAAGAAACTACCCGATACACTTAAATATGCTTATCTTGATGAAAAGAAGATATATCCTGTTATTATTAGTGCTAACCTTTCAGAGCATGAAGAAAAGAGATTACTTAAAACTTTGAGGAAGCACCGTGCAGCTATTGGGTATACTCTTGATGATCTTAAGGGCATTAGTCCCACTCTATGTTAAGACAAAATTCATATAGAGCCAGATGCTAAACCAGTTATTGATCATCAAAGAAGATTAAATCCTAAAATGAAGGATGTGGTAAGAACTGAAATATTAAAGCTTCTGGAGGCAGGTATAATTTATCCTATAGCTGATAGTAGATGGGTAAGTCCTGTTCATTGTGTTCCTAAGAAAGGAGGCATTACTGTTGTTCCTAATGATAAAAATGAACTTATTCCACAAAGAATTGTAACTGGTTATATGATGTAATAGATTTCAGGAAATTAAATAAAGCTACTAGGAAAGATCATTACCCCTTGCCTTTTATTGATCAAATGTTAGAAAGATTATCTAAACATACACACTTTTGCTTCCTAGATGGATATTCTGGTTTTTCTCAAATACCCGTATCAAAAGAAGATCAAGAGAAAACCACTTTTACTTGCCCTTTTGGAACTTATGCTTATCGTCGTATGCCTTTTGGTTTATGTAATGCACCTGCTACCTTTCAAAGATGTATGACTGCTATATTCTCTGACTTTGTGAAACGATTGTTGAGGTATTCATGGATGATTTTTCTGTTTACGGAACTTCTTTTGATGATTGCTTAAGCAACCTTGATCGAGTTTTGTAGAGATGTGAAGAAACTAATCTTGTCTTGAATTGGGAGAAGTGCCACTTTATGGTGAATGAAGGTATAGTCCTTGGGCATAAAATTTCTAAAAGAGGTATTGAAGTAGACAAAGCTAAAGTTGATGCAATTGAGAAAATGCCATGTCCTAAAGATATCAAAGGTATAAGAAGTTTCCTAGGTCATGCTGGTTTCTATAGCAGGTTTATAAAAGACTTCTCTAAAATTTCTAGGCCTCTTACTAATCTCTTACAAAAATATGTTTCATTTGTTTTTGATGATGATTGCGTAGAAGCCTTTGAAATACTTAAGAAAGCCTTAATATCTGCACCTATTGTTCAACCACCTGACTGGAACCTACCCTTTGAAATTATGTGTGATGCTAGTGATTATGCTGTTGGTGCTGTTCTAGGACAAAGAGTTGATAAGAAATTAAATGTTATTCATTATGCTAGTAGAACTCTAGACAACGCTCAAAGAAATTATGCTACTATAGAGAAAGAATTTTTAGCAGTTGTGTTTGCATGTGATAAGTTCAGATCTTATATTGTTGATTCTAAAGTAATTGTTCACACTGATCATGCTGCTTTTAAATAACTTAAGGAAAAGAAATATGCTAAACCTAGAATTATTAGGTGGGTTCTTTTGTTACAAGAATTTGATTTGCATATTGTTGATAGAAAAGGAGCTGAAAATCCAGTAGCGGATAATTTGTCTAGGATGGAAAATGTTCTTGATGACCCACTTCCTATTAATGATAATTTTCCTGATGAGCAATTAGCTATTATAAATGCTTCCCGCACTAGTCCTTGGTATGTAGACTATGCTAATTACATTGTTGCTAAATATATTCCACATAGTTTTACCTACCAACAAAAGAAAAAGTTCTTCTTTGATTTAAGACATTACTTTTGGGATGACCCACATTTATATAAAGAAGGAGTAGATGGTGTTATTAGATGTTGTGTACCTGAGCATGAACAGGAACAAATCCTACGGAAGTGTCACTCCGAGGCTTACGGAGGACACCATGCGGGAGACAGAACTGCACATAAGGTATTACAGTCTGGTTTTATTGGCCTACTCTTTTTAAAGATGCACATAAGTTTGTCCTATCTTGTGATGAATGTCAAAGAATTGGTAATATTGGTAGACGTCTGGAAATGCCTATGAATTATTCACTTGTTATTGAACCATTTGATGTTTGGGGTTTTGATTATATGGGACCTTGTCCTTCCTCTAATGGGTATACTCATATCTTAGTTGTTGTTGATTACGTTACTAAGTGGGTAGAAGCTATTCCAACTAGTAGTGCTAATCATAACACCTCTATTAAAATGCTTAAATAAGTTATATTTCTGAGGTTTGGAGTCCCTAGATATTTGATGACTAATGGTGGTTCACATTTTATTCATGCTGCTTTCCGTAAATTGCTTGCTAAATATGATGTTAATCATATAATTGCATCCCCTTATCATCCTCAGTCTAGTGGTCAAGTTGAATTGAGTAATAGAGAAATAAAGTTAATTTTGTAAAAGTCCGTCAATAGATCCAGGAAGAATTGGTCTAAGAAACTTGATGATGCATTATGGGCTTACAGAACTGCTTATAAAAATTCTATGGGTATGTCTCCATATAAAATGGTCTATGGAAAAGCATGTCATTTACCCCTTGAACTAGAACATAAGGCATATTGGGCAATTAAAGAACTTAATTATGATTTTAAACTTGCCGGTGAAAAGAGGTTGTTTGATATTAGCTCTTTAGATGAATGGAGAACCCAAGCCTATGCAAATGCTAAGTTATTTAAAGAAAAAGTTAAAAGATGGCACGATAAAAGAATCCAAAAATGGAATTTAAAGTGGGTGATCATGTTCTATTGTACAACTCACGTTTCAGATTTTTTGCAGGAAAACTTCTCTCTAAATGGGAAGGGCCATATATCATCGAAGAAGTTTATCGCTCCGGAGCTATCAAAATCAATAACGCCAAGGGCACTAATCCGAGAGTGGTTAATGGTCAAAGAATTAAACATTATATCTCAGGTACGCCCATTAACGTTGAAACTAATATTATTCAAACTATGACACCGGAAGAACATATCAAAGAGTCCTTCCGGAACGCTCCAGAACCCTGAAAAGGTGTAGGTATGTGATACGGTAAGTAAACCGACTCCAAAAATTCCATAAAAAATATTTCTGTCCATTTTGGAATATTAGAAAAAATAAAAAATAATAATAAGAAACAGCCGAGGGGACCCACGAGGAGGTCACAAGGCAACAGGGCGAGACCCCCCTGGGGCGCGCTGTGTTGCCTTGTGGGCCCCTCGTGTGCCCTCCCGACTCCGTTTTCCTCTCGTATGCTTGTTTTGCAAGATAAAAATTCTTTATATATACTCCCGTATCTTGTGACCACCGTATCGCAAGTTTCTCCTGTGTTCTTGTTTCGGGCTATTTTTCTGACAGATCTAGATCCCCATGGCTACCCGAAGGCTTCGCGCCAAGCACCGGATTGTGTAACCTTCGCCTGGCAAACGTCCTTTCAGTGAGGTCTATTATGAGTGGTCGCTAGGAGAGGAGGACACCGGCATGCAGGAGGAAGCTGGAGAGGTCACGGGAAACCAGATTCAAGGAGAAGAAGATCAAGCCATGCGCAAAGAAGAGGTAACAGAAAAGGGAGATATATTTCAAACCCTTTATCATAACCTCCCTCCATATGAAATCGATACACTAAAGGTTTTTGAAGCAATTTGTGCTCAGAATACATCGCTCACTCATGAAGTTATTATGTTGGAAGAGGAAAAGTGTGCCCTTCGGAGGATCAATGGCAATCTGGAGTACCTATTGAACCTGAAAGACAAGCCCATCACCTCATCACCATCATCACCGAAGAAAGACAATTGAGTACACGGGTATGGGCACCACCCTTGGCTTGTTCCAAGCTTGGGAGAGGTGCCCCGGTATTGTATCACCATCACCTTTTTATCATCATTATCTATCTTAGTTCAATCTTTAGTTATTTTGTGATTTAGAAGAATAAAGTTTTAGTATGATCTAGTTTTGAGTGTTTGTTTCGTGATCTATCTATCTATGTAATCGTGTGTGGTAGTTATATAATAAAGAGTAGTTTGAGTTTTGCTTCTTTACTTGTATGTTTCAATTTAAGCAATAAAAGAATGAAGAGATCATATGCTATTTCCTTGGAGAGTAATGACTTTACATGAAGAAAAGTATAGTTGATAAAATTTATTGGAAGTTAACAAACATAGCATTGGTCATTGATGCAATTCATGAAAAAGTTAATAAAGGAAGAGAGGATTCACATATAAATATACTATTTTGGACATCTTTTATGATTGTGAGCCCCCATCGAATATTCCATGCCAAATAGTTGACGTTGGACAAGGAAGACAACGTAATGAGTTATGTTTGCTTATATTCACATAGAAGTTATATTGTCATAGATCCTCTAACATGTGGTGCTTGCTCCCTATCCATTGCTAGCCAAAAATCTGCACTAAGTAGAGATACTACTTGTGCATCCAAAACCCTTGAACCCAGTTTCATGTCATGAGAGTCCACTATATCTACCTATGGATTGAATAAGATCCTTCAAGTAAGTTGTCATCGGTGCATAAAGCAATAAAAATTGCCTCTAAATATGTATGAACTTTTATTGTAAGGGAAAATAAGCTTTGTACGATCTTGTGATGGTGAAGGAATAAAAGCGACAGAATGCATAATAAAGGTTGCTATCACAAGGGGCAATATAAAGTGACGTTCCTTTACATTAAAAGTTTGCACATCCAAAAATAAAAAGCGCATGACAACCTCTGCTTCCCTCCGCAAAGGGCCTATATTTTACTTTTCTGTATTTACTTTTATGCAAGAGTCAATAGTATCCTTCTCTATTCCATTTTTATTTTCTCTCTTTGCAAGCACCGTGTGGTGGGGAAAGATCTAGGCATATATATCCCGTTGGATGTAAGTGATCATGAGTTATTATTGTTGATATTACCCCTGAGGTAAATTTGTTGGGAGGTGAAATTATAAACCCCCATCTTTCTATGTGTCTGATTGAAACTTTTGCTCCATAAAAATAAGCCGTGAGTGTCAGCAATCATAGAAGACTAAATGATAGTTGAGTATGTGGACTTGCTAAAACAAAAAGATCTTACATAGACTCTTCCTGAAAATGTGATGAACTGAAATGTTTCACTGACCAAGAACATAGTTTGTTAGTTTTGAAGAAAGTTTATGCTTTATACTTCTATACTGTGATGAATTATTACTTGTCCATCGATACGTCTCCAACGTATCTATAATTTTTGATTGTTCCATGCTATTATAGTATCAATCTTGGATGTTTTATATGCAATTATATGCCATTATATATCATTTTTTGGGACTAACCTATTAACCCAGTGCCCAGTGCCAGTTGCTGTTTTCTGCTTGTTTTTGCCTTTTTAGAAAATCATTATCAAAAAGTGTCCAAACGAGAAAAAAACTTTGGATTAATTTTTTCTGGACCAGAAGAGACCCACAAAGCTTCGGGAGAAGACCAGAAGAGCCATGAGGAGGCGACAAGCCTGGAGGGCATGCCCAGGGAGGTAGGGCGCACCCCCAGGCTTGTGGGCCCCTCGTTGCCCCTCCTGACCTAATTCCAGAGCTATAAATTCTAAAATATTCCCAATATACCAGAGAGATAGAAGAGAAAACCTTTCTGCCGCCGCAAGACTCTGTTCTTCCGCGATCCCATCTGGAGGCCTTTTTCGGTACTCTGCCGGAGGGGGAATCGATCACGGAGGGCTTCTTCATCAACCTTGCAGCCCTTCCGATGATGTGTGAGTAGTTTACCACAGACCTACGGGTCCATAGCTAGTAGCGAGATGGCTTCTTCTCTCTCTTTGATCTTCAATACCATGTTCTCCTCGATGTTCTTGGAGTTCTATCCGATGTAATCTTCTTTTGCGGTGTGTTTGTTGGGATCCGATGAATAGTGAGTTTATGATCAGATTATTCATGAGAAATATTTGAGTCTTCTCTGAACTCTTTTATGCATGATTATTATAGCTTTGTATTTCTCTGCGATCTATCGATTTGGTTTGGCCTACTAGATTGATTTATCTTGCAATGGGAGAGGTGCTTTGTGATGGGTTCAATCTTACGGTGCTCAATCCCAGTGACAGAAGGGGACATGACACATATTTGTATTGTTGCCATTAAGGATTAAAAGATGGGGTTTAATCATATTGCTTAAGTTTACTTTGTCTACATCATGTTATCTTGCTTAAGGTGTTACTCTGTTTCATACTTAATACCCTAGATGCATGCTGGATAGCGGTCGATGGGTGGAGTAATAGTAGTAGATGCAGGCAGGAGTCGGTCTACTTGTCTCGGACGTGATGCCTATATACATGATTGCTACTTGTAGCTTGCGTTGGTATTTTCCCCGAAGAGGAAGGGATGATGCGGCACAGTAGAGATAAGTATTTCCCTCAGTTATGAAACCAAGGTTATCGAACCAGTAGGAGAATCACGCAACACCTCGTTAGCAGCACCTGCACACAAACAACAAATCCTTGCACCCAACGCAAATGAGAGGTTGTCAATCTCTCGGCGGTAAATTGCAAGATTAAATTGTATGTGATAGATAGATAGATTGAAACAAAAATACAACATAAAATAAATAAAAGAAAATGGCAGCAATATTTTTAGGATTTTAGTAATATGATTTAGATAGACCCGGGGGCCATAGTTTTCACTAGAGGCTTCTCTCGAGAAAATAGCATACGGTGGGTAGACAAATTGCTGTTGGGCAATTGATAGAAAAGCAAATAATCATGACGATATCCAAGGCAATGATCATGTATATAGGCATCACGTCCAATACAAGTAGACCGACTCCTGCCTGCATTTACTACTATTACTCCACACATCGACCGCTATCCAGCATGCATCTAGTGTATTAAGTCCATAAAGAACGGAGTAACGCCTTAAGAACGATGACATGATGTAGACAAGATAAACTCACGTATGAATAAACCCCATCTTTTTACCCTTAATAGCAACGATACATACACGTCATTTCCCTTTCTGTCATTGGGATTGAGCAACGCAAGATCAAACCCATTACAAAGCACCTCTTCCCATGGCAAGATAAATCTACTCAGTTGGCCAAACCAAATCAATAGATCGGAGAAGAAATACGAGGCTATAATAATCATGCATAAAAGAGTGCAGCAAAGACTCAAATAATTTCATGGATAATCTGATCATAAACTCACAATTCATCAGATCCCAACAAACACACCGCAAAAAGTGATTACATCGGATAGAACTCCAAGAACATCGAGGAGAACATTGTATTGAAGATCAAAAAGAGAGAAGAAGCCATCTATCTACTGCCTATGGACCCGAAGGTCTGTGGTAAACTACTCACGCATCATCGGAAGGGAAGCAAGGTTGTTGTAGAGCCCCTCCGTGATCGATTCCCCCTCCGGCGGAGTGCCGGAGAAGGCCACCAGATGGGATCTCTCGAGAACAGAAACTTGCGGCAGCGGAAAAAGTATTTCGCGGACTCTCCTGAGGGTTTTTGATTTTTTCTGAATTTATAGTGCTGGAATTAGGTCAAACGGAGCAAAGGGGGGCCCACGAGGCAGCAGGGCGCGCCTGCCCCCCTCCCCCAGGCGCGCCTTGGTGGCTCATGGCCACCTCTTGGGTCTTCTGGCCCTCTCCCGAAGCTTCTAGTGTTTATCTTGGCCAATAAAAAATCTCCAAAAAGTTTCATGGCATTTGGACTTCGTTTGGTATTGATTTTCTGTAAAACAAAAACAGGGCAAAAAACAGCAACTGGCACTGGGCACTAAGTTAATAGGTTAGTCTCCAAAAAAGATATATAATTGCTGTAAATGATTATAAAACATCCAAGATTGATAATATAACAGCATGGAACAATCAAAAATTATAGATACATTGGAGACGTATTAGCATCCCCAAGCTTAATTCCTGCTCGTCCTCGAGTAGGTAAATGATAAAAACAGAATTTTTGATGTGGAATGCTGCCTATCATATTCATCACATATTCTTTTCTTTTATAGCATGGACATTGGACTTGAATGATTCAAAGCAATAGTCTATAATTTGACATGAAGATATAAATACTCAAGCATGCTAACAAGCAACCATGTCTTTCAAAATATCAATGCTAAAGAAAGTTATCCCTAGCCCATTATGCTCAATCATTGATCCATTCATGCAACACACTGGAATATTAGCTACACACAATGCACAAGTATGACAATAGTGCTCTTTAGTTGGTGCTTTTGTAAGAGAAGATGGAGACTCAAATAAAATAAAAATTGCATAAAAGTAAATAGACAGGCCCTTCGCAGAGGGAAGCAGAGATTTGTCAAATGTGCGAGAGCTCAAAGCTGAACTTAAAGAGATAAAAATATTTTGCGAGGCATGCTTTTCCTGTCAACGAAAACGACTGAGAATTCCCAATATTTTCCATGCTAGACACATCATAGGCGAATCCCAAACAGAAAGTAAAGTTCATTTCCTTTCGACCATTCTTTCACAATCCATGGCTAGCCGTATCCACGGGTGCCCTCCATACCAACACTTTCCAAGGAATTTTGTTGTTATTAATTTTTGATTTCATTGTGGGACTGGGCATCCCTATTACCAACCATTCTCTCGTGCAATGACAAGTGAATAAACACTCATCGTGAGAATAACACACCTAGCATGGAAAATAATGGCTACCCCCTGCCGCTTCATGAGCGGTACGGGCACACAAAACGGGAAAATTATTTTGAAAATTAGAGTTGGCACACGCAAATTTACTTGGAACGGCATTGAAATACCACATATAGGTAGATATAGTGGACTCATTTGGCACAACTTGGGTTTAAGGATTTTGGATGCACAAGCAGTATTTCCGCTTAGTACAAATGAAGGCTAGCAAATAGATTGAGAAGCAACCAACCAAAAAACGAAAACGGTCATAAACATGCATTGAACATAACTAACACCGAATAATGCACCATAAGTAGGATATAATTTCGTTGCATAACTATTAACTTAATGTGCATGCATAGGGAATCACAAACCTTAACACTAATATTCTTACTAAATCACAATTACTCACTAACATGACTCACATATTATCATTTCCATATCGCAAAACTATTGCAAGGAATCACACTCATCATATCCAATGATCTATATGAAAGTTTTTATTATATCCCTCTTGAATATTCATCACTTTGGGACCAAATTCATATCTTGTGCAAATTACCGTTACTATCATCAACTCTCAAAAGATTTAAGTGAAGCATGAGAGTGCAAATATTTCTTCAAAATTTTAATCTTATCAATTCTCAAAATAATATATGTGAAGCATGAGAATTCATTTCTTCAAAATTTTAATCAACTCTCAAAATAATATAAGTGAAGCATGAGAGTTTATTTCTTCAAAATATAGCCACCGCCATGCTCAAAAAGATTTAAGTGAAGCACTAGAGCAACTGCCTAGCTCAAAAAATTTAAGTGAAGCACATAGAGTATTCTAACAAATGATGATAAACGTGTGGCTCTCTCAAGATAGGTGTGTTCAGCAAAGATAATTGTGACAAAGTAAAAAGCAAACAAAGCAAAGACTCATATAATACAAGACGCTCCAAGCAAAACTCATATCATGTGAAGAATAAAAATATAGCTCCAAGTAAAATTACCGATGGTTGGTAGAAGAAAGAGGGGATGCCTTCCGAGGCATCCCCAAGCTTAGACGCTTGAGTCTTCCTTGAATATTACCTTGGGGTGCCTCGGGCATCCCCAAGCTTAGGCTTTTGCTACTCCTTATTCCTTCATCCATCGTGATCTCACCCAAAACTTGAAAACTTCAATCACACAAAACTCAACAAAACCTTCGTGAGATCCGTTAGTATAACAAAATAAATCACCACTCTAAGTACTATTGCAAACCCATTCATATTTTATTTTTGCATTATACCTACTATACTCTAACTTCACCATGGCTTATACCCCCCCCCCCCCCAATACGATCCATAGATTCATCAAAACAAGCAAGTAGTGCATCAAAAACAGAATCTGTCAAAAAAAAGAACAGTCTGTAGCAATCTATTTAAAATCCATACTTCTGTAACTCCAAAAATTCTTAAAACTTAGGACAACGTGGAAAATTCATATACCAATACTGTGTAAAAATTTCAGATTTTTCTGACGCTCCAGTACAGAAACAAAATTCGGGCACTGGACGCAAAACTTTCTGTTTTCCAAACAGCTTCAATTATACTATCTTCCAAATCATCCCAAAGGCTTTACTTGGCACAAACACTAATTAAAAACACAAAAACACATTCATACCAGTAGCATAAATGTGAAAACACACAATAACAGAAAATTTTATTTTATTCATTGGGTTGCCTCCCAACAAGCGCTATTGTTTTATGCCCCTAGCTAGGCATAATGCATAATTTCAAGTATTGTCATCTTTCAAGTTGATTCCATAAGTGGCCCTCATAATTGATTCATATGGTTCTTTAATTTTCTTCCTAGGGAAATGTTCCATACCCTTTTTTAGTGGAAACTGAAATTTTATATTCCCTTCTTTCATATCAATAACGGCACCTATAGTTCGTAAGAACGGTCTACCAAGTATTATGGGGCAAGAAGGATTACATTCAATATCAAGAACAATAAAATCAATGGGCACATAATTTCTATTTGCTAGAATAAGAACATCATTAATTCTACCCATAGGTTTTTTAATAGTAGAATCCGCAAGATGCAAATTAAGAGAACATTCATCTATATTGGTAAAACCTTGCACATCACATAGAGATTTTGGAATTGTGGAAACGCTAGCACCCAAATCACATAAAGCATTGCACTCATAATTTTTAATTTTAACTTTAATGGTGGGTTCCCATTCATCATATAATTTTCTAGGAATTGAAATCTCTAGTTCTAGCTTTTCTTCTAACGCTTTCATCATTGCTTCTACGATGTGTTTAGTGAAATCCTTGTTTTGCTCATAAGCGTTGGGTGAATTTAACATGGATTGTAACAAAGAAATGCACTCAATCAAAGAAAAATTATCATAATTAAAATCTTTGTAATCCAAGAGAGTGGGCACATCGCTATTTAAAGTTTTTACCTCTCCAAACCCACTTTTAGTAAATTTTTCATTAAGATTTTCACCCTCCGAATTATGGGGACGCTCTTTAGCTAAAGTTGACTCTTCTTCAGTCCCCTTTTCATCAAGTTTTATATTGCTAAACAAAGAATTAATAGATGAAACACCAATCATTTTAATATCCTCATCATTATTATGTTCTGATGATTCCGGCTTAGCTGCCATTTGATTTACTAGCGTAGCTTGCGCATTAGAAATTTTTCCTAGCAAATTTTCAGTAAGAGCAAATTGAGATTGTAGACTAGCAACTTCTTTACTAACATCATCGAGTTGTTTTGCAATAGCATCCAATAAAATAGAGTGTTCTTTGAGTTCCTCGGTAAAAAATTTGTTGTGCGCAAACCGCGTAGTCATGTAATCTTTAGTATTTTTCTCAATTTCATACAAAATTTTATAATAAGAAGTATCATGATAATTCTCTCGGGGCATCATGATTAAGCAAACAAGGTAACAAGCAAGCAAACAAGAAAAGGGCAAACGAAAAATATTTTTGTATTTTTGTAAAAACATTTTAGAAGTGGGGGAGATGAAAACGAGAGGCAAATGGCAAATAAAGTAAATGCAAGGAGATGGGAGTTTGTGCAAAGGTACTTGATAGATGTTGATGATGTCTCCCCGGCAACGGCGCCAGAAATTCTTCCTACTACTTGTAGCTTGCGTTGGTATTTTCCCCGAAGAGGAAGGGATGATGCAGCACAGTAGAGATAAGTATTTCCCTCAGTTATGAAACCAAGGTTATCGAACCAGTAGGAGAATCACGCAACACCTCGTTAGCAGCACCTGCACACAAACAACAAATCCTTGCACCCAACGCAAACAAGAGGTTGTCAAGCTCTCGGCGGTAAATTGCAAGATTAAATTGTATGTGATAGATAGATAGATTGAAACAAAAATACAAAATAAAATAAATAAAAGAAAATGGCAGCAATATTTTTAGGGTTTTAGTAATATGATTTAGATAGACCTGGGGGGCATAGTTTTCACTAGAGGCTTGTCTCGAGAAAATAGCATACGGTGGGTAGACAAATTACTGTTTGTCGGTGTATAAAACATGGGTATTTTATACCCTGACTTATGCACAGACGGTGGAAACCTCCTTGCCGGCCAAAGCTTTGCCAGGAACCGCCAAGATCAAGATTCGGAGTCCAGCCATAGAAGCTACCAGAAAGAAGCTCAAAACACAACACTCGACTAGTACCAAAGATGAAGACATTCCTTGCCGGCAAGGCTGAACCGGCAAGGTGAAGACCCGACAAGCTCCGTGCTGGCAAGCTTAAGCCAGCCCTCCAGTGCTCCACCTTGCTGCACAGGTGTTCGCTGATGTGTGAGGTGTCGACTGCGCAGGTTGGTTGGTGAGGCTTGTCGGGCACATGTCAGCACGCTGGGACAAGATTTGCCCCTAAACGACACCCGTCCAAGAGGCGTGTCAGGATAATACGAGGTAGCTGGGCAAGCGGTGCAGAAACCTTGCCGGGACTACCCCTCCACATGACACCTAGCGTCGCATTTAATGCCTTTGTCCTAAATTGGCAGAGTTAGGTACGATAGCACTGTTTGCTATCTAATCGCTATGTAATTACTGTTTTGCCACTGTGGTAACCCCTTGAACTATAAAAGGAGGGCCAAGGCAACAGTTTAGAGGATTCGGACCCCTTTTCAAACACAAGCACGTCTCGCGTAGCTGCTCTCCCCGCGCCTTGCCGGGACAGGCGCTCCTTGTACTATGCTTCTGCACCATCAATACACCAA
Organism: Elymus sibiricus; assembly: GCA_039707655.1. NCBI lineage: Eukaryota > Viridiplantae > Streptophyta > Magnoliopsida > Poales > Poaceae > Elymus > Elymus sibiricus. Next base: position 325,395,466 of record CM077670.1, read on the forward strand.
AGGCAGGAGTAGGGTTTTACGCTTCTCACCGGCCCGAACCTGGGTAAATCCCTCGTGCTCCCCATTGTCCATGCTCTTTGTGCACGTCGACCTCCCCCGCCGAACCACAAGGGGCTGCATGGCCCCATAGATGGTCGTACCCCGACATCTTTGGCGCGCCAGTTAGGGGATGCGTCGCTTGCGCGAACCTTGACCAGTGGGTTGCACGTCTTCTTGATCTTCTTCATCGACTTCATCCTCGTCCTTCTCGTCGTCGATGGCGCCCAAGAAGAAGGGCATAACGATGATGGCCGCCCCGCACGCATCCGCGGGTGGCGCAGGCGGCGCGGCCAATGCGGGCGGCGCGGATACCGCGGTGGGCACGACCAGCGCAGGCGGCGCGGTCGCCATGCCCACCACGGTCGACGCAGGGGACGAGCACGCCGGAGGCAGTCGACCTCCTCGGTCCTCTGATGAACGAAGCCGCGACGGCGCGGGCAGAGCGGATGGACAACCTCCTCCTCCTCCTCGCCGCGCAGGCGAACGCAGCCACCGGAGCAGCAATGCCCGGGGTGGCGCGAGCCGAGATCCCGTTGCGGCGGCGTCCAAGGATGCTGCTTCAGGACAGACGCCGAGCCCCTCGCACAATGGGCAAGGTGCAGCTCCGAGCGGCGCCAACGACTTCGGGCAGCAGCGACCTCACGACAAGACTCCTGTGGATCAAGTCCCAGATCCTCAGGCACCGCCTCCGCCACGGCGACCTGCTGCTGATCATGTGCCACGGCAGCAAGATCGCCATGGCGCTCTTGCTGGCTCTGCCAGGAGTGGAGCGACGTTGCGCTCTTCGCTCCCGGCCATGCCAGCCACGGCAGCGAAAGCAATGGCGCGAGCTCAGATGCTGCTGAACTTCCCTCCAGCGGCAGAGAAGATGGATGAGTGGAGAGCCACCATCCAAAGCTTGATTGGATTTGCCGAAGCCAGTAAATCGCAGCAAGCGGAGCCCTCACGGTGTCCGCAAGCAGCACCGACATCTCCAGTCGGTGGCCGCGTTGACGGTACTACGCTAACGGTGCAATCGCCACCGCGACAACCGCCTCAATAGCAGCAACGCCAACAGCCGCGACAAGCCTAGCAATCTCTTGGACCCGACGAGATGTCGATAGCCTCTTCAGATCCACGGGCGCGGCAAGATCAGCGGCAAGTGCTGCGAGACAGGCGGGCAGAAGACGCCCGCACCACCATCGAACGGCGCCGAGAGGCGTGTCGTCAATCCGACGCGCGCAACAGCCCCGTCGTTGATGAGCCTGCGCCAGGGGTTGACGGATATCTACCTTACGAGGTTGGGTGTCCTTCCTTCACCCGCAAGCTGCGGCAAGTCCGATGGCCGTCCGTTCGAGCCTTCAAGCCAGAAGTGCCGGAAAAATATGACGGCAAGCTGAACCCGGCAGAGTTTCTAGGCATCTACACTATTGCCGTGCAAGCTGTCAGAGGGAGAGACGAGAAGATCCTCGCCAACTACTTCCCGTTGGTACTAAAACCCAACGTGAGGTCTTGGCTGATGAACTTGCCGGAGAACTCCATCTCTTCGTGGTCAGATTTCTGCAACGAATTCGTCGGTGCCTTTACCGGAGGCCACAAGGCCCCTGGACAGCCCAGCGACCTGCAAGTGATCCCGCAAAGAGATGGCAAAACTTTACGCAAGTACATCCAGAGATTCAGCCGCGTACACCGCAACATTCCAGATGTGCACCCCGCAGCCATCATTGCCGCCTTTCACACGAATGTGCGCAATCAAAGGATGCGGGAGAAGATGAACGTCAAGTTGCCCAAGACCGTCAACGAGCTCTATACGTTGGCAGATAAGTGTGCACGGGCGGAGGAAGGAAGAAGACTCCCCGGGGAGGACACTGGCGCCGAAGTAGATTCTGAGGATGATGATACCGCCACCCTGGGGAAGTAGGGCCGGAAGCGTAATAGGAAGCGCAAAGGCAAAACTTTTATGGCTGTCGAAGGCTCCGGCAAGTCCGAGTCCGCCAAGAAAGCCAAGACTGAGAATTCCGGCAAGGAGGCTGCTGTATGCACCACTTGCCAGGAGGCGGCGGCAAACGAGAAGGCCGGCAAGTCAGATGGACCATACAGTAAAATTCACCGCACCAAAGGCCATGATCTACAAGAGTGCCGGCAAGTCGAACACCTTGTTGAGAAGCAGAAGGCTGAATACGAGAAGTGTGACAAGGAAAAAGGCCAAGATGGTTCCGGTGGATCCAACAAAAAGGGCCATGGTGGTCGAGGAGGCCACCGCGGCAAGGCCAAGTAGCAGAAAGAAAAGCCTGCTAGGGGCCGTGAGAAGAAAGAGGGAGATGATGGAAGTGAAGATGAAGAGGACGATGATGAGACCAGCGAACAAGAATTCCAAAAGGCAACTGAGGCCATGTGCGTTGACGGGGGCGCATCTTTGCACTCCTCTCACCGCCAGCTTAAACAGTGGGCTCGTGAGGTTAACGCGACGGAACCAGCAATGGGCTCTCAAAAACCACTCAAATGGTCACACACGCCTATCATCTTTGATGCCGAGGACCACCCTGATCGCATAACTGCGGTCGGGTGTTTGCCGTTGTTGGTTTCCCCAACAATTCGCAACCTCCAAGTAACGAAGATGTTAGTTGACGGTGGGGCCGGTCTGAATCTAATCTCTCCAGAGGTAATCAAGAGGCTACAGATTCCCGACGAGGAGGTCGAAAAGACAGGCACCTTTCAAGGAGTGATCCCGGGAAGAAGCCAGCCCAAGGGAAAGATCACGTTGCCGGTAACGTTTGGCGGGGAACTGAACTACAGGACGGAAAAGATTCTCTTCGACGTCGTCAAGATCCCCTTGCCGTACAATGGAATTCTTGGCCGCCCGGCCTTGGCAAAATTCATGGCAACATCCCACTATGCTTACAACACGTTGAAGATGCCAGGGCTGATGGGTGTCATTTCTGTCAACTCCGCAAAGAAAGATGCGGTCATCTGCGTCGACAAGATGTACAGAGATGTGGTTGCAGCAGAAGCCGCCAAGACACCAGCTTCTGAAAAGAAAAAAGAAAGCAAGAAATCCGGCAAAGCCTCTAGCAAGGATTCCGGGAAGCGCACCTCTTTGGAGTGCTGCGCACCTGTTGAAGACTTGCCGGAGTGCTCCGCCGGTAAGAAATCCAAAGCCACTGCACCGGCAACCAAGAAGGTGCCGGCGAAGGAGGATGGAACAGACGGTACTTTCACCATCAGCGCCACCCTTGACAGCAAATAGGAAAGCACGCTCGTTGCCTTCCTGCGGGCGAATGTCGATGTGTTCGCAAGGCGACCATCCGACATCCCCGGTGTTCCCAGGGAGGTAATTGAGCACCACCTTGCCGTTTGTCCCCACGCTCGGCCCATCAAACAAAAAGTCCGGAAGCAAGCTTTGGAGCGGCAACAATTCATTGCCGAAGAAATCAAGAAACTCGAAGCGGCAGGCCTGGTCAGAGGAGTGCTACATCCCACTTGGTTGGCAAATCCAGTGGTGGTGCGCAAAGCAAACGGGAAGTGGAGACTTTCTATTGATTACATAGATATCAACAAAGCATGCCCGAAGGACCCTTTCCCCTTGCCGCACATCGATCAAATTGTAGACTCTACTTCTGGCTGTGATTTGCTCTCCTTCCTTGATGCTAATTCTGGATACCATCAGATATTCATGGCCAAGGAGGATGAAGAGAAGAGTGCATTCATTACTCCATGTGGCACGTACTGCTTCGTACGTATGCCCTTCGGATTAAAGAGTGCCGGTTCAACATTTGCAAGAGCGGTCCAAATCGGTTTTGAGCCCCAGCTGCACAGGAATGTAGAAGTATACATGGATGACATAGTGGTCAAAACCAAGGACGAGTCTACCCTTATTCAAGACTTGGAAGAGACATTTGCGAACTTGCACAAAATCAACTTGAAGCTTAATCCCGAGAAGTGTGTGTTTGGTGTCCCATCCGGCAAACTTCTCGGATTCTTTGTATCTCAACGAGGAATTGAAGCAAATCCCGACAAGATCAAGGCGATTGAGCAGATTCAAGCACCAAAAAGCGTCAAAGATGTGCGGCGCCTTGCCGGCTGTGTTGCTGCCTTAAGTAGATTCATTTCAAGGTCTGCTGAGCGCGCCTTGCTGTTTTTCAAGATTTTGAAAAAGGCAGGGCCAATGAAATGGACTCCGGAGGCGGAGGCCGCGCTGCAGGACTTGAAAAGATACCTCTCCTCCGCGCCAACACTGGTTGCGCCAAGACCACAAGAGCCGTTGCTGCTATACATAGCGGCAACGAATCAAGTGGCTAGTGCCGCACTAGTGGCACAGAGGGAACTCGATGACGAGGAAACAACCACGGCAAACCCGTCCAGTGACAAATCAGAGTCTTCTCCGGCAAGATCCGGTGCCGATAATTCAGAAACAGGGCAAGCAAATGAAGTTGATCAACAAGCAGTGCCGAAGAAGAAAGTGGTGCAGCGACCAGTGTATTTTGTTAGTTCCCTTCTACAGGGGGCTAGATCGAGATACTCTGGGGTGCAAAAGTTGCTTTTTGGTCTCCTTATGGCCTCGAGAAAACTGCGCCACTACTTCCAAGCACATGAGATTACCATCGTCACTCGCTTTCCGTTGCAACGCATCTTGAGAAATACAGAGGCAACCGATAGGATAGTGGAGTGGGCATTGGAATTGTCAAGCTTTGCACTCAAGTTTGAGAGCACTTCAACCATTCAGAGCAGGGCTTTGGTGGAGTTCATCGCCGAATGGACGCCAACGCAAGACGAAGAAATTCAAGGGATAGCTCTCCCCGGCAAAGAGACAGCAAAGGAATGGGTCATGTACTTTGATGGTGCCTTCTCGCTGCAGGGCGCCGGTGCCGGAGTGCTGCTTATCGCACCCACCAGAGAGCACCTCAAGTATGTGGTCCAAATGCACTTTCCCAGGGAGCAAGCTACAAACAACACTGCTGAGTACGAAGGACTTCTTGCCGGTCTTAGGATCGCAGTAGACCTTGGGATCAAAAAATTGATCATCCGCGGTGACTCGCAGCTTGTTGTAAAGCAAGTGAACAAAGATTATCAGAGCCCGTTAATGGCGGCGTATGTGGAAGAAGTGAGGAAATTGGAAGAACACTTTGACGGGTTGCAAACCGAGCACGTCCCTCATGTGGAAAACAGTGTCGCTGATAGCCTATCAAAGTGTGCCGCTCAAAGGCTTCCCGTGGAACCGGGAACTTTTGTGCTCCATTTGAATCAACCAACAGTCGCCCCATCAACGTAGGCCAACAAGAGAAGAAAGTTAAGTACCGGCAAGTACTTTCCGACAGAGCTCCCAGAAGTCGCCGACAAGGACGTTGCCGGAAACAACAATACGGTTGCTGGTGAGCAGCCGCTTAGCGCAGAACCACAAGTTCTTGCCGCAGAAGCAAGCGCTCCCGTAGCCGAGGAGATGCCTTTAGTCCTTGTCGTCGAGCCGCAGGCTCCGACATGGGCACAGCAGATAGTCCGTTTCCTTCAAACAGGAGGGCTTCCCGATGAGCAAGAAGAAGCAGAGAAAGTAGTCCGTCAGTCAAGTATGTATCAGTTTGTGGATAGCATCCTATACAGAAAACGACCAAACGGTGTGAAATTGAAGTGCATTTGCCGGGAAGATGGACTAAGGCTGTTGGCGGAGATACACGGAGGCATATGTGGCTCTCACATAGGATCAAGGCTCTTGTCGGCAAAGCTTTCCGACAAGGCTTCGATTGGCCCACTGCCCTCCAGGATGCGACTGAGCTAGTAACCAAGTGTGAAGCATGGCAGTTCCATTCAAACAGCATACATCAACCAGCTCAAGCCCTCCAAACAATCCCTCTCTCCTGGCCCTTTTCGGTCTGGGGGCTCGATATCTTGGGCCCCTTTCCCCGTGCTGCTGGGGGCTTTGAGTTCTTGTACGTCGCCATCGACAAGTTCACAAAGTGGCCTGAAGTGGAGCCAGTGAGGAAGGTGACAGCGCAAGCAGCCGTCAAGTTCTTCAAAGGATTAGTTTGCCGTTTCGGGGTTCCTAACAGGATCATCACCGACAACGGCACACAATTCACGAGCCGCACCTTCATGCAGTATATCCAAGACCTCGACAGCAAAATCTGTTTTGCATCTGTTGCTCACCCGAGAAGCAACGGCCAGGGGGAAAGGATGAACGCTGAAGTGCTGCGTGGCCTCAAGACAAGGACCTTTGACAGGCTGCGCAAGTGTGGGAGGCACTGGATTGATGAGTTGCCGGCGGTTCTTTGGTCACTCAGAACGACACCAAACCGAGCTACCGGCCAAACACCCTTCTCCCTAATCTATGGTGCAGAAGCGGTGCTCCCCACGGAACTCATATACGGGTCACCACGACTGCTCGCTTATGATGAAGCTGAGCAAGAGCGGCTGCAGCAAGACGACGCGTTGCTCCTTGAGGAAGATCGTCTTCAGGCGGCTGTGCGAGCTGCACGCTACCAGCAAGCCATGCGCCGCTACCATAACCGCAAAGTGCACGCCCGAAGCCTTGAGGAAGGCGACCTTGTTCTTCGGCGTGTTCAGTCCGCCAAGGGATCAAACAAGTTGACACCAAAGTGGGAAGGCCCTTACCGGGTAGTACGAGTCACCAGGCCTGGCGCAGTCCGTCTGGAGACCAAAGATGGCACCTCGGTGCAGAACTCATGGAATATTGAGCATCTTTGCAAGTTCTGCCCGTGAGGCGCAGTTGCCGGGTCATGTCCCGGCAACACCCTTTGTACAGGCCTTGTCGATCAGACATGTAACCCTTTGTACAAAGTCAGGCGCAGATCCTGTGCATAATAAAGCTAAGTGTTTCGCAACTCCTCGTACATGTTCATTTATGTGTCGATGCATGTGATGTTGTGATTTATGCTTTAGTTTGTATGAAATGACTGATGAGCCGTCAAGGTTCCTAAACCGCTCTTTCCTCTTCTTTCTTTTTCTTAAAAGGATGAGGAGGTTCCCTCGCATGCAAGCTTCCCGGAGGGAGTGGAGATGGGGTACCATTCTTAATGACGTTCAAGTGGTCATTTTTTACAACGAGAGAAACGGCACAAGGAAAAGCTAAGTTTAAAAAACTTTTAAAAAAATCCCTGTTACATTCGCGTCCCCCCTTGGACGGTTCTGAGCTTTGTATGAGAAACCTGCACGCGAGAGGAACCTTGTTGCGATCAGTCCGCGCCCCAGGTTGCCTCGAGTCCGCTCGGCAAACTTGGCGGCTGCGTTCTGGCCCGGCAAGTCACCTTGCCGGCAGCGGCACTTCCAGCAGGCTGCTAAGGACCCGTTCCTCGAAGCGGTCGCGGCAAGTGTGTGCACTGGCAATCTTCCGATAAGCGTAGGGAACACAAATCATACAAAGGCGGAATAAGACAAGGGAAACAACATGCGTTCATTTAAACCCGGCAAAGACCAGATGTTCATTAAGAAAGTACTTGATTACACTCTATTGGCCCTTTGCCAAGGTTTATCTCAAGTGCAAAGAGGGAAAAAGGGGCGCCTAGGCGGGGTCCGGCTTGTTCCCGGAAGGCCAGATGATGGTGCTGCCGGCGATCAGCCAGACTCTTCGTCGTCGCCTTCGACCTTCACGCATGAAGGGCCGTCATCATCGCCGTCATCATCATCACCCTCAGCATCGCTGGAGGAAGCGGTGTCGCTGTCGCTCGAGCTCTCCGCACAGCACTCCAGACGAGCGCCTGAAGCCCCGAAGAACTTCACGACAAGCGTGTCTGGTCCATCCAAGTTGAAGTGAAGGAGGTGCCCTTGCCCTAAGCAGCGGGCACGGGCAAAGGATTTCCACCCACGCGTAAGGTACACGATGCCATTGTTGGAGGTTTTGACGGTTACCCACACCGAGCCGTTGCAGCAACCGTCCACGCGCAGCCATAAGCTGTGCAGGTGGCGGCCTTCCATCTCCCTGGCAAAAGGGCGAGGAAGTCGCAGCCAGCTCTGCGGCTGGTCGCACAGATCCAAGACAAACTCTTCTACCGTGTCCACCGTGTGGCCTTCTGCTGGCGGAGGAGGGACCGAAGACGGAACAGCGAGCGTTCTACCGCGGCCGCCCCGGCCGTGGACACCACGTCGCCCACGACCGCGGGCCGCGGCCCTCCCTCGAGCACTGGAGCCAGCTTCCGCAGCCGCAGCCAAAGCTTGAGCATGAAGCCGGGAAGAAGCCCTCGCCGCGGCGGCAGGGGCACGGCTGCGGCCTCCCCCTCTCACCATGACATCGTCAAGCGCGGGAAGAGAAGAAGATATGAGCAAAAGGCAACAGTTGCTGGAAGTTGAGACGGGAGGAGATGGGTGAGCTTAGCATCCCGCGCGCCCCCTTCTTATAGGGGGAGTGCGGAGAGCTGGCCCTTCACCATCTTCGAGCGACTGCCCACGATCGCCAATCCCACGTCCCGCGCTTCTAACGGCGCATTACTCCAGCAACCGCCCACGATCGCCAATTCCGCGGCCTGCGCCCCCCCTGGCCCGGCGTATCACTCCAACGGCCGCCCTTCTCCACCAATCCGCTGCCCTGCATGCATGCAGACGCGCGTGATGGAGGGGCGCAGAAAAAGGAGGGGTAAAGACAGACGGGGCAGTTACCCCTCGCCATGCGGAGCTGAGCACCCGTTCGGTTTGGACCAGCAGCATCCCACGTATGAACATACCCTTGGCCTGAGTATGCCTGCGGGCCGGCCACCCGACGACGAGGTTTGCCGGGAAGTGGCTGAGAGCACGCTCAAGGCCGGATTAATAAGGAAGCAAAGAAGATCTCAAAAGAGGATAGTCATCATGACCGAAAATTATAGCGGCAGTTCCCCGCTGCGTGTCTGTGCATTGTTTGGGCCTAGCCCAACGACGTTTCGGACGCGCGTACGGCCCATGCCCGGGGGCTCCTGTCGGTGTATAAAACATGGGTATTTTATACCCTGACTTATGCACAGACGGTGGCAACCTCCTTGCCGGCCAAAGCTTTGCCGGGAACCGCCAAGATCAAGATTCGGAGTCCAGCCACAAAAGCTACCAGAAAGAAGCTCAAAACACAACGCTCAACTAGTACCAAAGATGAAGACATTCCTTGCCGGCAAGGCTGAACCGGCAAAGTGAAGACCTGGCAAGTTCCGTGCCGGCAAGCTTAAGCCAGCCCTCCAGCGCTCCACCTCGCTGCATAGGTGTTCACTGATGTGTGAGGTGTCGACCGCGCAGGTTGGTTGGTGAGGCTTGTCGGGCACGTGTCAGCACGCTGGGACAAGATTTGCCCCTAAACGACACCCATCCAAGAGGCGTGTCAGGATAATACGAGGTAGCTGGGCAAGCGGTGCAGAAACCTTGCCGGGACTACCCCTCCACATGACACCTAGCGTCGCATTTAATGCCTTTGACCTAAATTGGCAGAGTTAGGTACGTTAGCACTGTTTGCTATCTAATCGCTATGTAATTACCGTTTTGCCACTGTGGTAACCCCTTGAACTATAAAAGGAGGGCCAAGGCAATAGTTTAGAGGATTCAGACCCCTTTTCAAACACAAGCACGTCTCGCGTAGCTGCTCTCCCAGCGCCTTGCCGGGACAGGCGCTCCTTGTACTGTGCTTCTGCACCATCAATACACCAAAGGCAGGAGTAGGGTTTTACGCTTCTCAGCGGCCTGAACCTGGGTAAATCCCTCGCACTCCCCATTGTCCATGCTCTTTGTGCACGTCGAACTCCCCCGCCGAACCACAAGGCGCTGCATGGCCCCATAGATGGTCGTACCCCGACACTGTTGGGCAATTGATAGAAAAGCAAATAATCATGACAATATCCAAGGCAATGATCATGTATATAGGCATCACATCCAATACAAGTAGACCGACTCCTGCCTGCATCTACTACTATTACTCCACACATCGACCGCTATCCAACATGCATCTAGTGTATTAAGTCCATAAAGAATAGAGTAACGCCTTAAGTACGATGACATGATGTAGACAAGATAAACTCACGTATGAATAAGCCCCATCTTTTTACCCTTAATAGCAACGATACATACGCGCCTTGTCCCTTTCTGTCACTGGGATTGAGCAACGCAAGATCAAACCCATTACAAAGCACCTCTTCCCATGGCAAGATAAATCAACTCAGTTGGCCAAACCAAATCAATAGATCGGAGAAAAAATACGAGGCTATAATAATCATGCATAAAAGAGTGCAGCAAAGACTCAAATAATTTCATGGATAATCTGATCATAAACTCACAATTCATCGGATCCCAACAAACACACCGCAAAAAGTGATTACATCGGATAGAACTCCAAGAACATCGAGGAGAACATTGTATTGAAGATCAAAAAGAGAGAAGAAGCCATCTAGCTACTAACTATGGACCCGAAGGTCTGTGGTAAACTACTCACGCATCATCGGAAGGGCAGCAAGGTTGATGTAGAGCCCCTCCGTGATCAATTCCCCCTCCGGCGGAGTGCCGGAGAAGGCCTCTAGATGGGATCTCTCGAGAACAGAAACTTGTGGCGGTGGAAAAAGTATTTCGTGGACTCTCATGAGGGTTTCTGATTTTTTTTTTCTGAATTTATAGTGCTGGAATTAGGTCAAACGGAGCAAAGGGGGGCCCACGAGGCACCAAGGCACGTCTGCGCCCCCCAGGCGCGCCCTGGTGGCTCGTGGCCACCTCATGGGTCTTCTGGCCCTCTCCTGAAGCTTCTAGTGTTTATCTTGGCCAATAAAAAATCTCCAAAAAGTTTCGTGGCATTTGGACTTCGTTTGGTATTGATTTTCTATAAAACAAAAACAGGGCAGAAAACAGCAACTGGCATTGGGCACTAAGTTAATAGGTTTGTCTCCAAAAATGATATATAATTGCTGTAAATGATTATAAAAACATCCAAGATTGATAATATAACAACATTGAACAATAAAAAATTATAGATACATTGGAGACGTATCCATGATCATTGCCATGAATCCATCATAATTATTTGCTTTTCTATCAATTGCCCAACAGTAATTTGTTTACCCACCGTATGCTATGTGTTCGAGAGAGAAGCCTCTAGTGAAAACTATGGCCCCCGGGACTACTTTATCATATATAAATAACATAAAAATACCTTGCTGTAATTTATTTACTTTTATTTTAATTAGTATTTTAGTTTATCTATTTATCTTTATAAGATTTAATCCTTGCAAATAACCGCTAAGAGGATTGACAAGCCTCTTATTTGCGTTGGGTGCAAGTGTTTGCTCTTGTGTGTGCAGGTGCGGTTAACGGAATTTTGCTTGGTTCTCCTACTGGATTGATAACCTTGGTTCTTAACTGAGGGAAATACTTATCTCTACTGTACTGCATCATCCTCTCCTCTTCGGGGAAATACCAACGCAGACTACAAGTAGTAGGAAGAATTTCTCGCGCCGTTGCCGGGGAGACATCATCAAAATTACCAAGTACCTTCGCACAAACTATCATCCACTTGCATTTATTTTATTTGCCTTTTATTTTCATTTGCCTCTTGTTTTCATCTCCCCCACTTCTCATAAAAATAAAAAATACAAAAATATTTTGTGTGCTATCTTTGTTTGTGTTTCCATGTGCCTCCTATTTGCTTGCATCTTCGCTTGCTAAAAATCTATTGATATGGATCCTCACCCACTTGCTAATCTTTTCAAAAGATCCAATTATGATGAACCAATTGCTAGTGAGTTGAGTGCACTTGATTATCTCTATGAAGTTTTGCTTGAAAATCATGAATCTGAAAATTGTGATGAAGTGTTAAAAGAAGAAGTTTATAAAGTGATTCATGATAGCTCCTTGAATGAAAAGCATGATTGCAATGATGTTATTATAAATTCTATTAATGTCAATTGTTCTAATACTATGCAAAGCTACAAGCTTGGGGATGATAATTTTGTCATGTCCACTACTTATTGCAATGATCATGATTGGGGTGATAATGCTTCTTATGATCTTGAAAATTTATTTAAGCCTCATGATGAATATGTTATTGATAATAATGTTTACAATATTATTAAAAGTGGGTTTGGAAGAGTGTCAACTTTAGGTAATAATGATCCCACTACCTTGGAGAATTATCAATCTTATGAATTTTATGATAAAAGTGGGTTTGGAGAGGTCATGACTTTAGTTGATGTTAATCCCACTATTTTGGAAGATTATAAAACTTTTATGCATGTGGATCATGAAGAGAATATTTTATATGATAGCTATATTGTTGAATTTGATTATGATCCTACATGTAATTATTATGAGAGAGGAAAATATGATTATAGAAATCTTCATGTCACTAAATTGCCTCTCATTGTGTTGAATTTATTAATGCTTCATTCTTCTTATTTGCATATGCTAGATATTGCTTGTCTTGATAATTTGTTTTCCTATAAAATGCCTATGCATAGGAAGTATGTTAGACTTAAATGTGTTTTTCACATGTTTTATGATGATCTCTTTGTGCTTCAATTCTTGTCTTTGACGTGAGCATCATTGAAATCTCAAGCCTATCTTAATGGCTATAAAGAAAGAGCTTGTTGGGAGACAACCCAATATGTATCTTAAATTTTTACTTTTATTTTCTGTTATTGTGTGTTTACACAATTATAGCCTCTGTTATGATTGTGTTTTTATGTTTTAGTTAGTGTTTGTGCCAAGTAATGCCTTTGGGATGATGTTGATGATAGTATAATTGATGCTGTTTGGAAAACAGAAAGTTTTGCGACCAGTCTAGAATTTAATTCTGCACTCGAGCGTCAGAAAAATATGAAATTTTTACACAGTATTGGTATATGAATTGTTTACGTTGTCCTAATTTTTAAGAATTTTTGGAGTTCCAGAAGTATGGCCTTTAAATATATCTTTACAGACTGTTTTGTTTTAGACAGATTCTATTTTTGTTGCATAGTTTGCTTATTTTGATGAATCTATGGATCGTATCGGGGGGTATGAGTCGTGGAGAAGTTGGAGTACAGTAGCATTATGCCAATATTAAATATGAATCAATTTACAACAGTACCTAAAGTTTAATAATTATTTGTTATACTAACGGATCTCATGAGGTTTCTGTTGAGTTTTGTATGCTGAAGTTTTCAAGTTTTGGGTGAGACTACGATGGATAAAGGAATAAGGAGTGGCAAGAGCCTAAGCTTGGGGATACCCAAGGCACCCCAGGGTAATATTCAAGGAATACTCAAGCGTCTAAGCTTGGGGATGCCCCGTAAGGCATCCCGTCTTTCGTCTACAATCTATCGGTAACTCACTTGGAGCTATATTTGTATTCATCACATGATATGTGTTTTACTTGGAGCATCTTGTGATATAGTTTGTTTTCTTTAGTTTGCTTTTTAGTTTGTCACAATCATATTTACTGAACACACCTTTTTGAGAGGGACACATATTATTCGTGATTTGTTAGAATACTCTATGTGCTTCACTTATATCTTTTGAGCTAGGTAGTTGCTCTAGTGCTTCACTTATATCTTTTAGAGCACGACGATGATTATATTTTAAAGAAATAGTTGTACTCTCATGCTTCACTTATATCTTTTTGAGAGTCTAATGAATAGCAATGGTAATGTGCACGGGTTAAGAATTTAGTCCTGATATGATAGGTATTCAAGAGGGATATAATAAAAACTTTCATGTAGATCACTGAATATGATAAGTTTGATTCCCTGCAATAGTTTTGCGATATTAAGATGGTAATATGTGGGAGGTATTAGTAGATAATTGTGGTTTAGTAAGAATATTGTTGTTAAGGTTTGTGATTCCCGAAGCATGCACGTATGATCTGTCGTTATGCTAAGAAGTTGGAGCATGATTTATTATTGATTGTCTTCCTTTGTGTGGCGGTCAGGGGCGCGTGATGTTTAACTCCTACCAACCTCCCCCCTATGGGCATGCGTAGTAGTACTTTGCTTCGAGGGCTAATAAACTTTCGCAATAAGTATGTGAGTTCTTTATGACTAATGTGAGTCCATGGATTATACGCACTCTCACCCTTCCGCAATTTGCTAGCCTCTTCGATACCGTGCATTGCCCTTTCTCACATCGAGAGTTGGTGCAAACTTTGCCGGTGCATCCAAACCCCGTGATATGATACGCTCTATCACACATAAACCTTTTTATATCTTCCTCAAAACAGCCACCATACCTACCTATCATGGCATTTCCATAGCCATTCAAAGATATATTGCCATGCAACTTCCACCGTTCCGTTTTTATGACACACATCGTCATTGTCATATTGCTTTGCATGATCATATAGCTGACATAGTATTTACGGCTCAGCCACCGTTCATCATTTTTATACATGTTACGCTAGCATCATTGCACATCCTGGTACACTGCCAGAGGCATTCATATAGAGTCATATTTTTGTTCTAGTATCGAGTTCTAATATTGAGTTGTAAGTAAATAAAAGTGTGATGATCATCATTATTAAAGCATTGTCCCAGTGAGGAAAGGATGATGGAGACCATGATTCCCCCACAAGTCGGGATGAGACTCCGGACGAAAAAAAGAGAGGCCAGAAAGAGCCATGAAAAAAAAGAGAAAAAAAAGAAAAAAAATAAATGAGAGAAAAAGAGAGAAGGGGCAATGTTACTATCCTTTTTCCACACTTGTGCTTCAGAGGAGCACCATGTTTTCCATATAGAGAGTCTCCTATTTTGTCACTTTCATTGATGGAAATATGCCCTAGAGGCAATAATAAAGTTGTTATTATTTTATATTTCCTTGTTCATGATAAAGGTTTATTATTCATGCTAGAATTGTATTGACCGGAAACTTAAATACATGTGCGAATACATAAACAAATACCGTGTCCCTAGTGAGCCTCTACTAGACTAGCTCGTTGATTAAAGATGGTTAAGGTTTCCTAACCATAGACATGAGTTGTCATTTGATAACGGGATCACATCATTAGGAGAATGATGTGATGGACAAGACCCATCTGTTAGCTTAGCATATGATCGTTTTGTTTATTGCTACTGCTTTCTTGAATGTCAAATACATGTTCCTCCGACCATGAGATCATGCAACTCCCGGATACCGGAGGAATACCTTGTGTGCTATCAAATGTCACAACATAACTGGGTGATCATAAAGATGCTCTACAGGTATCTCCGAAGGTGTCTGTTGAGTTGGCATGGATCGAGACTGGGATTTGTCACTCCATGTTTCGGAGAGGTATCTTTGGGCCCTCTCGGTAATGCACATCATAAGAAGCTTGCAAGCAAAGTGACTAAGGAGTTAGTTACGGGATGATGTATTACGGAATGAGTAAAGAGACTTGCCGGTAACGAGATTGAACTAGGTATGGAGATACCGACGATCAAATCTCGGGCAAGTAACATACCGACGGACAAAGGGGATTACGTATGTTGTCATTGCGGTTCGACCGATAAGATCTTCGTGGAATATGTAGGAACCAATATGAGCATCCAGGTTCCGCTATTGGTTATTGACCGGAGAGGTGTCTCAGTCATGTCTACATCATTCCCGAACCCGTAGGGTCCGCACGCTTAACGTTCGTTGACGATATAGTGTTATATGAGTTATGTGAATTTGTAACCGAATATTGTTCGGAGTCCCGGATGAGATCCCGGACGTCACGAGGAGTCTCGGAATGGTCGAGAGGTAAAGATTTATATATGGGAAGTCATATTTTGGGTTCCGGAAAAAGGTGCAGTTTTTTCGGTATTGTACCGGGAAGCTTCCAGAAGGTTCCAGAGGATTCCGGAGGGGTCCGGAAGTCCACAAGTGGGTCCACCACGTCCCAAAATATGGGCTAAGGGGAGGCGCCCTGGCCTTATTGGGCCAGGCGCACCAAGTCATCAAAAGCCCACGCAGCTAGGGAAGGAAAAAGGGAGAGTCCTAGTAGGAATAGGATTGGACTTTGGAGTCCAAGTCCACGTGTGTACTATTCACGTGGTACTGTTCATGTGGTACTGTTCACGTGGCACTATTCCTTCTACTCCAAGCCCCTACACATATATAAATAGAGGAGAGGGGGCGCCCCAAACAAGACACAACATTGTCTTAGCCGTGTGCGGCGCCCCCCTCCACAGTTCCGTCCCTCGGTCATATTTTCGCAGTGCTTGGGCGAAGCCCTGCGGAGATAGCATCACCATCACCGTCACCACGCCGTCGTGCTGCTAGAACTCATCCACTACCTCGCCGTCTTTCTGGATCAAGAAGTCGAGGACGTCACCGAGCTGAACGTTTGCTGAACGCGGAGGTGCCGTACGTTCGGTACTCGGTCGGTTGGATCGTGAAGTTGTTCGACGACATCAACCGCGTTGTTCTAACGCTTCCGCTTACGGTCTACGAGGGTATGTAGACACACTCTCCCTCTCGTAGCTATGCATCTCCATGGATAGATCTTGCGTGTGCGTAATTTTTTTTTGTTTTCCATGCAACGTTCCCCAACATTCATATACTAGTGGGAATTCTTCATTATAGAACTTGGCTTGTATATTCCGATGATGGGCTTCCTCAAATGCCCGAGGTATTCATGAGCAGGCAAGTTGGATGCACACCCACTTAGTTTTCATGTTGAGCTTTCATACACTTATAGCTCTTAGTGCATCTATTGCATGGCAATCCCTACTCATCGCATTGACATCAATTGATGGGCATCTCCATAGCCCGTTGATTAACCTCGTTGATGTGAGACTATCTTCTTATTTTTGACTTCCCCTTATTGATCTCTACCACCACACTCTATTCCACCCATAGTGCTATATCCATGGCTTGCACTCATGTATTGCGTGGGGGTTGAAAAAGCTGAAGCGCGTTTGTTGGGGATATTTCCCGCCGTATAGACCCGGCAGGATGATGACCCGGCCATGAGTTGAGGGGCTCCGCGGGTTATCTCACTACAGGGCTAAGAAGATGCTCGGTGGGCCGGCTTGGCGAAGGCCCGGTAAGAAAGGCCAGCTCAAGTAATGGGCCGGCTCAAGAAGAAGATGGGTCAGGATGATGAGCCGGACTCTCATGTAAACCTAGGGTTCCGCCTGTATATATAAATGGGAGCACCTAGGCAAAAAAGACTAAGTTGCAATCCTTCGAAAGCTAGGTTAGCGAATCCGCATCCTTGTAATCGAGATCTACAGCAATATAATCAAGCAGGACATAGGCTTTTACCTCCACTGTGAGGGGCCGAACATGGGTAACTCTGTGTCTTCTCGTTCCTGATCAACCCTGTTAAGCTTGCACACTTGTGCGATGGCCTCATCTCCAAGTCCTTTCACAAGGGCATCTGCCGTGTCAAAACCACGACAGTTGGCGCCCACCGTGGGGCCTATGCACGGTGGAGTTGAGTTCTTAGCGGGATCTCTCACAGGGTTCTGGAAGTACGTGGTTGGCTTGATGACGAAGAGCCGCCACAGGAAGTTCTCCATCAACGATTCGTACTAGGGCCCTGATGCCGACTCAGTCGAGTACGGGTACCGGGTCCCCTTCGGCAAGATCCACACCTTCATCGGCGTGGTCGCCTAGTCGGCCGCCGGGTTGGAGAACATCGCCGGTGTCGAGTCAGCGCACCGCGCTGGTCCAGGCCAGGCAAGACCCGGCCCGCCTCAAGCCGGCCGGAACCATGTCTTCGTAGGGTTCACCCAAGGGGTGGTCCTGTCGGAGAACTCCCAGTATGGAGATGATACGCTCGTCCAATCTGACGGCAAATCCTCGACGGGAGAAACCGAGTCGATCCGTCCTCTGCATGATGGAAGGCTCGAACACACTGACGACGTCTTTCCAGAAGTCCCTGAGCTGCCTTGTTTTGCGGCGGTAGACATGGCGGGTAGGCAAGACCCAGTGCGTGATCCGGCTGACCCAGCGGCTGGACGGAACCTCACCCTTTCCGGCTCAGGAGGAGCCGGCACATCGGCCGCCGGCTCTCAGAGAACTGGGGTGCAGGCGCTCGCGGACTTGATGAATACACTGACAGCCCTGCTGGCCGAGCCGGTTACTGTGGAGAACGCAGCAGCACGCAACGCGGAGATTACGAAGTGTCGTGAGCAGATGGCCAAGATCCAAGAGGACATCAATGCGGAGAACACACGCATGGCACAGGCGCAGGCCCGGCTTGCCGAGGAGAGGCAGTGCTTGGATGAAGAGGCGCATTACCTAAGCCGCCGGCAGGCCGAGTCAGATCTTGTCCACCGGAGGCGTCATCAGAGCCGGCTTCTGGTCGATCTTGAGCCGACTCAGCTGTTCACCACACCGCCGGCTCCAGCGAGCCCGGGGGCTGGAGTTGTTCCCCCGGGAGGACCGCCTCCGCAGCAGCCGGTTCAACAGAGGGAGCCGGCCCAGCATCGTATGCCAGATCAGCAACAACAGCCGCCGTCTCACCGGTTCCAGACCCCAATTGGGCTCTATTCCAACCCGGTCGATAACCTGCTGGCAGCAACCCACAACTTGGCGGCCATTCCAATCGAGGGGGACGGTCCGATTCAGGCGGACGCCAGGAACGCTATTGCGATGCTCAAGACAGCGGTAGTACAACAGGCCAATTATTCTCATAGCCAGCATTGGCTACACTCGACCCCTTACCAGAGCCGCACCAGGAGCCAACATCCAGAGTCGCCGGCGGTTTCCAGCAGCACGCACCGCAGAAGAGCCGCCCAACTGCTGGCGGATCAACACCAACCCAGAGTCCCGAGTGCGCAGGACATTGTGGACACCGCTCGGGCTCTACGAGCATTGGAGGAAAACGCACGTGCAGCATATAACCCGCCGCCGAACGTCAACCCACCGGAAGCGCACGACCCGCCCGCTGCAACCCAGACCGTTGGCCGGCTTGGGGGCTTACCAGGCCGCATGATCGGAACTCCTTGTTTAGTACCAGTGCTGTGAGAAGCGCGCATACCCCCAGATTTCAAATGTCCTCGCAAGGTTCCCAATTACACAGCGAATCTGGAGCCCACCGAGTGGATCGAGAGTTACGAGCTGGCAATGGACTTATTGGGCGCAAGTGAGGCAGTGTGTGTGCGTTATCTGCCTCTCATGTTGGAAGTCCCCGCTCGCACTTGGTTGAAAAACCTACCAGTTAATTCTATCAATACTTGGTAGGAACTGAAGGAGCGCTTCATCAAGAACTTTCAGGGAACCTGTAAAAGGCCAACCACAATTGTTGATCTTGAGCGGTGCGTTCAGCGGGAGGATGAGTCGGCACACCATTGGGCTCGCCGGGTTGCGGAGGTTATACACAGTTCTGATAGCATCTCAATGGCACAGGCGATGCTTGTTCTGGAACGAGCATGCAAATTTCAGCCACTGGTCCAGAAACTAGGGCGACTTAAGAGAAAGGCCCGGGATATGGGCGATCTCATGGATGTCTTAACCAGGTATGCGGAGTCTGACAATACTAAAGATCCGCCGTCTGATGAGGAGAAAGCCGGCAAGGACAAGAAGGGCAGTGGCAAGGTTCACCAGTAGAATAATAGTAATGGACATGGCAACAATGGCGGTAAACATAAAAGCTACGACGGTGGCTCCGATCTGGTGACGAACACAAATACAGGGAACAAAAGTCAGCGTCAGAACAATGGTTCGAGGAGGCAGTCCTCTGGTAATCGCCCGCTCAGCTACGAGGAAGCTCTCAAGGGTCCATGTCTGAAACATAGTTACAATGGTAAGTCGTCCAGCCACTCCTAGGAAAATTGCTACATCATGCAGGAATTTTCCAAACGGGTCTTCCAGAATCGGGGGCGGCAATGGCGAACAACCCAGCAACCAGGGACCCGGCTTCTCGGGAGCCGGCTTGCAAGGGCCTTTCGCAGGTCCTGGTTTTCATAGAAACAGTAGCCCGAGCAGCGGGTTTTTGGGGGCTGGTAATACTGGAGGCAGAAATCAGCGAAGCAACCAGGGAAGTCAGCACCAAGCCGGTCCGACAGGGTTCCAAAGCGACCCGAAGCAGTTAAATAGTGGGTAGTATCAGGTTTTCACCACCAGCACCTGCAAACGGGATCGAAAGGTGCAACGACGAGCCGCCCACACGGTTGAGCCGGCAACCCCTTATTATCTCAATTGGCCCGAACAACCGGTTACTTGGAGCAGGGCGGATCATCCAATACTCCTTGACCACCCCGGCCATTTGGCTTTGGTGGTAGCACCGCAGGTTGGCGGTTATACATTGACGAAAGTGCTCATGGACAGAGGCAACAGCATCAATATTCTATACTATGACACGTTCAGGCGGATGAATCTGTCTGACAAGCAGTTGACTCCTGTGGCACCCTGATCCGCATGGAGCAGGGGGCCTTCGCACGTCAGCCCAGGATAACACCTGACGCACGACAGGTCCATGGTACAGCATTCCAAGCACCAAATATATTTCATTTACATGAAATAGAGTATTACACCGCGGATGAATACAAGGGTTTGCATAGCTCTAAGGCTATCTAAATGGCGGCAAAAGTCTTGGTAAAGTGGCACGACGTCTCTGGCTGGACTCCACAACTCACAGGACTGGCATGGTTACGGTCTAGCATGACAAGTCTTCTCCTACAATCTGGCCACGTGCAAGGCCAGGTGAGTACTTTGAATGTACTCGCATGTAACACCCCGATTTTTGGCCCTTTCTTTTTCTTTTGGTTTTCTTTGATTTTTTATTTGGAATTTCTTTTTTCGTGGCTATGTGGTCTTGAAACCTGGGAAGATCTTCTCTCCTGCCACTTCTTGGAGGCTTGTCATTCTCAAATCTATCCCAAGGCCTTGTCATTTCCATCTTATCCCAACCCCAATATTTATTTATTGGGAATATTCCTTTTTCTATTAAAGGAATAACCCTTTTTGCCCTAGGTTGTGAAGCAACCTATATTTCTGCCATTCCAAAAATTCCCACAAAATTCTCATAAATCCTTTGGATCATATCTCCCACAAATATGTCAAAATCCATCCTTGCCTAGTTCAAAAATAATTCAGGAATATTCATTTCCTATTATGTCCAGAATGGCACTTTTGTGAAGGAAGTGCTACTTATCTTTTCTTGCGGGCCTTACAAAATGTTGGGAACTCTCTCATATCCAAATTATTTCCTCATGCCAAAATTTAGCTTCATTGGCCTAGTAAATCTTCCTCAGCAAATTTCCAAAGTTTCTGTCCAGAGAGAAGCTTTCTGAAGGAAGTACTAGCTAGGCTTATCCAAATTAGTTGAAACTTTCGGAGATCATTTATATGATCAAATAATTGCTCTCCACCAAAATTCATCTCCATCCAATCATCTATGTGAGCACACCTTCAAATCTTGGTTTCTGGTCAGAATTTCAGTTTGTGAAGCAACTATATTTTATATTGCTTCAAAAATTCTGAAATTAATCCAGGACCTAAATATCCCTCTATCCTTTGAGCATGCCAAAATGCACATCATTTTGCCAAGCCATTTTCTCTACAAAATTCCCCCAAGTTTCTGTCCAGTGTGGAGCATTGTGAAGGAAGTACCATTTTTATTCATCCAATAGGTATGAAATTTTTATGGTGCCTTCATATGCCCAAATAACCACCCTCTACCAATTTTCAGCCCAATCCAATACTCCATGTGAGTGCTACTTCATGATCTTCTTTCTGGACCAGAATATGTGGTTGTGAAGCAACTATATTAAATACTGGTCCAAATCATTTCATTTTTCACAGGATCATAGTCCTTCCTACCCTAATTCCCTAAGACATCCTGGTTAGCTCTTATCCCCTCTAATTTGATCACAACATCATGCCTAAGTTGGCAACAGCAAACTTTCTCTGATCACTCCCATCAGACCACGGTGTGTTTCTTCGATCTATCACTTCAGAGAGGACCCACTTAGGAAGGACTACACGATAGACATGTTGTTCATGACCAGTATGCACCGCGTGCGCCTGTGCATGTGGTGACCACGCGGTCTGGCACACCGAAAGTGCGCTCTCGACGTCGGGGCCCTCTGCCGCCGCCCAAACGCCGAGCTCCCGCCACCGCACCTTGTCCTCTGCGTCGCACCCACTCTCTTGCGTCCATGCCACCTCTCTGGACCCCTCCCCCTCTCCTCTTTCCTCTCCGGCGAGCACGCCGTCCCGGGATGCCCGCGGCCATCGTCGCCTTGCCGTTGTCTTCTTCCTCCCCGTAGCATCTCCGCGTCGTATGCACCTCCCCTGGACCTCTCTCCCCCTCCGCGCGTGCGCTCGTGCACGCGGTCGTGCCAGAAGCATCAACCGCAAGCTCCCGTCGTCGTCCGGCGAGAGCATCCCCACCTCGGCTATTTAAAGCCGTTCCCGAGCCCGCTCGACCTCACCAAGCTCTTCACCACCCTCCCTCAGCCCTCCCCAACCTCTTCCCCGAGCTCGAGACGCCCTCCTCGCCTCAGTCGACCGCCATGGCCGCCGCCCTCCCGCGCTCAAATTCACGCAATGTGGAGCTTCCCTCGCCTTCCTACCACCGCCAGTCGCACCACTGGACCCGGCGAACACCTCCATAGCCTCGGCCCCTCTTTCCCACCACCATACTGAGCTCCCCATCTCTGGCCGAAGACGCCGTCCGCCGCGGCCCACTGCCCGCCCGACTCAGCGCTCCTAGGTGGCCGTGTTTTGCCTGGGTGGATGCGGTATTCTACCCCGAGTCCGCCGGTGGCCGGAGCCTCGCCGGAGGTGGCCCGTGCCGCCGGCCATCGTCGCCGGAGCGCTCGGCCTCGCCTGGCCTCTGTCCCGATCGAGAGGAGGAAGAAGGAGGTTGGAGGAGAGAGAAAGATGCGGTGGGACCCGCCTGTCATCGACCCAGTGGGCGGGCCCGCCAACTTAAGTGGACGCGCACTCCGGCGGTTACGTCTTCGGTGCGCGAAAGCGTACTCTCCTGCTGCTGCGGATGAAAATACGCTTTCACTTTGCTGAAAGCGTATTCCGTAAAAGACGCTTTCTGTTTAACCCCAGCCGGCCGAAACCTTTATATTGCGAACGTTCATTGGTTATGAGCAGAAATGAATAAGTTTTTATTTGATTTCTGCCTAACGAACGAACGTCCGTATCTCGGCAACCATAACTCCGATTCAGGTGATTCCAAAGCCCACGATCTCAGTTCGTCGAGCCCGTTCCAATGCTATCATTTTCATGAGGTTGTCACACTATGAAAATGACCATTTTGCCCTTGCCCTTCAAACAGCTCCGCCGAGAGGGAAACTTTTCTGGTGATTCTTTCCGCGAGTTCATCGCACCTCTCCCCGATGGTTCCTCCATCCCCAGGCAAGCCACAACAGCCACTTGCATGATGGCATTGCAGTAGCCATGGTTTTCCACTTGAATATTTAATGATTGTTTGCTCATTTAATTATTTTGTGAATAATATATGCTTGTGAATCCATGCTCGTTCTTATGCCTTGTTCATTTGCATCTAGTAAGTTAAATGATTATTTGCTAGTATTATTATTATCATGTTAGTTCTCAGATTTATCTTCCGATGCTAGTGATAACAATATGCTCATTTGAATAGTAGGGTTTGTTATGAAAATACTTGTTATATTCATGATCGTCATTATGCCATGCTCATTTGTATTCCGTAGACTTCATGGTTTATCATTGTTGATGTCATGATGTTATATGGTTATGTTGCCCATCCATGGTTACACTGATATCATGCTCATATGCATTGTTATTTCGTTACGCTATTATGACTCAGCTCATCACCTTTCAAGTTGAACCTGACATTAATTGAACTTGAACAAATTTGTTGGCTGAGTCATGGTGCCACCGAATCGAGCTAACCAGTGCAGCCACACTTGCCTTATGGGGGCCCCTGATTCGGTCTATTGTCATGCCTCTCGCCGGTGCCTCCAACTAGGGAAGGTTATGTGTGCGCGCTACCCTGATCAGGTAGGCGGCCATAAGCCTTGTGCCCGAGTTGTGTTGTACCCGGGTGTCCCCGTTTGGGACGAGTTTCTTTTGGCCACGACGGTGGCGGCCACAAAGGTGGCGGATGTCACGAGTTGACATCGGGGCGACCCAGGACATAGCTCAAAGGGGGGTTTGTCGGAGTGGCCGGGAGAGTGTCATGCAATAGATTGGTTTTGTCAGAACGTCGTTGGTCCACCCGAATGGGAGCATGAGGCCATGAGTTCCGTGGTGTGGGTACAGTGTACTAACCTCTGCAGAGTGTATAATTTATCGATAGCCGCGTCCTCGATCATGGACATAGTTCGTAGTAGGTCACACTATGGGTCAACAGAAATAATAACCTGACTAATAAACAACCCCAGTTCGATAAGAAAAGAAGTTGGTTGATCTTTATGTGATCATGAGAGGATCACGCTGGTATCGTGGATACCGATGTTGGTTAACTATGAGGTGATCTCGTGGTGATCACGATGGTAAGTAAGTTGATATTCATGGTGGTTACGAGTTAACCTCCGAGCAGAGTAAGTTGGTCCATGAGACCTTAAATGTAGACCCTCGTGCATGCTAGTGCTAGTATCATCCTGTTCCTATCATGAATTATATGTACATGCCATGCTCATGTTGTTGCCATGCTCATGTTGTTGCCACACTCATGTTGTTCTAGTAGTATCGTGTTCATCTTTGATGATTAACCTGTAAATGCCGTGCTGTTGTATGTCTTGATTACTTTGGTTGCTGTGAGCTTGCGAGTACATTCAAAGTACTCACCTGGCGTGTCATGCCAGATTGCATGTCATGCCGTGATTGATTGCTTGTCGAGGATCCCGAGGTTGCGCTCTAGGATGCGTCCCAGCCAGAGTCCCTGCGGAGTGGAGTCCATCACCGTTGTCGCTGTTCCGCTGCTAGAATTTATTCCGCTTTGAGATGTTTCACTGCTAGCATAGAACTACCTTAGCAGGCGAAGTGTCGCCGTGCCCCTGTAACCTTTGTAATATCAGACCCTTGTACCCGTGTGATTTGCAATAAGGAGCTGATTTGTTCTATGCCAAGCAGTGTCGTATTCCAGAAGACTTGATCTCTGGGCTGGAATATGGGGTGTTCCGGTCTCTCTGAGCTGGGGTGCCACATCGCAAGACAACCAAATACATAGCATCCAAACAAACAGATGACAAAGCTAGCCCTATGCTCATACATGAATTTATCTCATGATGACAACTTAAACATGGCATGGTATGAAAATGAACATGGATCAAACATGGCAACTCATGGCATGGCATGATCTTATCATAAAACATGGATCAACAAGGCTTTAGCATATCATGGCATATCATGGAATAACAAGGCATATCATGGCATGACATAGTTTTATCTACAAGACATGCATGGTATTATGCTGGAAAGTAAATTACCATTACCTCCTGTGGAGAGTTAAAGTAATATATTGTTCGTTTACCAGATTCACTGCCCCTGCCCCTCTGGGCTAGCTCATGACTCACCGAGATCTCATCTCATGATCATGTCCGAAACAACTCCGTGACTTCTCGCGACTATCTCATAGTCCAAGTCACCACATTACTTTATAGCACATTCTTTAATAAGTTTATTATATCAGGTTTATCCTTCATGTTGACACAGACCAGATAGTGTGACCTAGTATGAACTGTGTCCATAACCGAGGACGCGGCTATCGATAGATTATACACTCTGCAGAGGTTAGTACACTGTACCCACACCACGGAACTCATGGCCTCGTACTCCCATTCGGGTGGACCAACGACGTTCTGACAAAACCAATCTATTGCATGACACTCTCCCAGCCACTCCGACAAACTCCCCTTTGGGCTTTATCCTAGGTGACCCCGATGCCAACTCATGACATCCGCCACCTATGTGGCCGCCACCGTCATGGCCAAACAAAACTGTCCCAAACGGGGACCTGAGCTCAATACCAAAACCGGGTACACAAGGTTATAGCCGCCCACCGAGCTAGGGTAGCACGCGCTCATAACCTTCCCTGGTTGGAGGTACCGGCGAGAGGCATGACAATAGACTAAATTAGGGCCTCCCCATCCAGGCAAGTGTGGCTGCACTGGTGAGCTCGATTCGGTGGCACTATGACACGATCCAGCCGATGGAGGTGGTTGTTGTTATTAATACATGTTCTTGTCATCTCCATCATTTTACCATATCATCAAGATTATAAGCAAGAATAGCATGAATGCATTAATGACCATGTTTACCAAACTTATGAAGTGCATAGCATATATGACATATGAAACATGGCAGTAACATGATACCGATATGATATGATAGGATCACCATAGTACTGACAAACATGGTATGAGATACAGGTATAGTAATAACATGATATTACCAATAAAAACATTATTGCTAACATGGCAAAAGCTAGTATGAAATCTCGTTATAGCATGACATGGCAAGCAATGCATATACCACATTTGCAGACAGAAACATCAGATGAAAATACTACAGCTACACACGCACAGGGTTCAAGCAAAGTCAACATGCAAGTCCGGTGCCCATGATAAGAGGTTGGCTTGCCTCGGGTTGGATGAAGACACCGGGTAGAAGTGCGATGATCCACTGGAAATGAGTCGCCGGAACCGGTGCTCTCAGGAGAGGCCTGGATTCGAGGAAGGGCAAAGATGGTATTTTCAATATGTGACAACATTATGAAAATGGTACCATCGGAACGGGCTCGACGCACTGAGCGCGTGGGCTTTGGAATTACCTCAATCGGAGTTACGGGCGCAAAGATACGGCCGTTCGTTCGTTAGGCATAAAAACAGACAAAACCTGTCCGTTTCTGGCCTTAAGGGGTGAACGTCCGCAAAATACTGGTTTCGGCGGCGGCTGGGCTGAAAGCACATTTCCAGAAGTGCTCTTCCGCACGAAGAAAGCGCATTTTCGGCCGCAACAGCAGCAGAATACATTTTCTTCAAGAGAAAACGTATCGCGCGAAATGCGCCTCCACTTATCCCAGTCAAAAGTGGTCGCCTGGTCAGCGCTGTGAGGCTGGCGCGCGGGTGAAAGCACATTTGCTCCCTTGGTGGTTTTGGTAATTCATAACAACATATATCTCATTGAACTAATATCCATTCAATATTAAGATTTCAGGATGTTCAATGATTGGCATGGCATGGACTAGAGATGTGGACGCCTCAAAATGCTAAGGACAAGGATTGGCAAAATATCAAGACTCTACATTTTTGGTTTAGTGATCCAAGATCACATTGAGTCCATAGGAAAGCCAATACTATTAAAAGGGGATGAGGTGTTGCTTAATGGTCTTTTTGCTCAAGTGCTTAGTGACAGTATTCCTAAACCCTCAACCACTCTCTCTACCCAAATATGTCCTAAACCTAAAGTCCAACTCGGCCCCACCGAAATTTCCAATCCGGCCCCACCGAGTTCATCCAAGACTTAGCCACTGCCAAAACCCTAACAAATCGGATCCACCGAAATGGATCTCGGTCCCACCGAGATGGCCTTGCCAACTCTCTGTAATCGATTGCATTCACTTCGGTCTCACCGAGTTATGCATATCGGTCTCACCGAGATGGCTTGCCAACTCTCTGTTGCCTTATTGCTTCACTTTGGTCCTACCGAGTTGATGCAATCGGTGCCACCGAGATGAGGATTGCCCTAAGCCATTGCACTTTGGTCCATCCGAGTTGTTTGTATCGGTCCCACCGAGATTCCTAAAGTTCATATCTTTTACACAGTTCGGTGCTACCGAGATGATCGTTTCGGTGCCACCGAGTTGGGTCAAAAGTGTGTAACGATTGGATTTTGTGTGGAGGCTATATATACCACTCCACCCCATCCTTCTCAGTAAGGAGAGCCATCAGAACGTGCCTACACTTCCACGATTCATTTTCTGAGAGAGAACCACCTACTCATGTGTTGAGATCAAGATATTCCATTCCTACCATTTGAACCATGATCTCTAGCCTTTCCCAAGTTGCTTTCCACTCAAATTCCTCTTCCACCATAGCCAAATCTGTGAGGAGTGTTTGAGTGCTGGGAAGACTATCATTTGAAGCACAAGAGCAAGGAGGTCATCAACAACACGCCGTCTTTTACCTTTTGGAGAGTGGTGTCTCCTAGATTGGTTAGGTGTCACTTGGGAGCCTCCAACCAGATGTGGAGTTGAACCAAGAAGTTTGTAAGGGCAAGGAGATCGCCTACTTCGTGAAGATCTACCCCGAGTGAGGCTAGTCCTTCGTGGACGTAAGCCATGGTGGAATAGACAAGGTTGCTTCTTCGTGGACCCTTCGTGGGTGGAGCCCTCCGTGGACTCGCGCAGCCGTTACCCTTCGTGGGTTGAAGTCTCCATCAACGTGGACGTACGATAGCACCACCTATCGGAATCACACCAAAAACCACCGTGTCTTCATTGCGTTTGAAATCTCCAATCCCTCCTTTACATACATATGCAATTGCTTACATTCCGCTGCTATACTCTTAGAATTGCATGTGTAGGGTGATGCTTGACATGTACTATTGCTAAAATCTGCCTACAACTAAAATTTGGGAAAAAGTTAGGTTTTATTTGGTCAAGTAGTCTAATCACCCCCCCCCCTCTAGACATACTTTCGAACCTACAAGTGGTATCAGAGCTTTGGTCTCCGTAAGCCTTGATTTCCATAGCTTTGGTGATCATAGCCTTGGTTTCACAACCTAGGAGAGTATGGCGTCTAGTGAGGGTAACTATCACCGTAGAGGTCCATATTTTGATGGTACGAACTTTGCTAGTTGGAAACATAAGATGAAAATGCATATTCTTGGTCATAACCTTGCCGTTTGGGCTGTTGTTCGTGTTGGCTTGCAAGGTGACTTCTTTGAGGATGGCAAGGAACCGGATCGTGAAGCAAACCCGGAAGAATTGAAGATGTTGCAATACAATGCTCAAGCTTGTGACGTTCTATTCAACGGTCTATGTCCCGAGGAAATTGTACGCAAGCAAGGAAGGCACCGGAAGAACCAAGGTGTTGGTTTTGAACGAAAGTTCAATGCCGATGGAGTTGAGTGGGAAGAAGGTCAATACCCCAAGACGAAGTTTGTTCCTCAACAAGAGAAGTATGATCCTAGTTCCTTCAAGGGAACACAAGCTCAAGAAGACCTTCCACCACAAGACCACAAGCTAAAAGGCAAGGACAAGCTTCAAGAAGAGATTGATTCATTTGAAGAAGCTCCTCAAGCCATGGTCAAGTGGGTTCCCAAGACTTCATCAAGTTCTACTTCATCAAGTGCTACTACAACTCCAAGGATTCCCATCAAGTAAGTTGATGTGGATCCAAAATAAGAAGAACTAGAGAGTTCTTGAGGGTGACTCCGCCAACAAACTTCACTCATATTCTTTATGGCAAGGACTTGTGCAACCAACTTCCACATTTTGCACTAGTTCATGGAGTCACAATCCCTCTTGTTGATAAGGCAAGGGACAAGGTAATCAATGCATTCATGGACATCATCATATGTGTATTTCACTCTATGTCTATGGATATCCTTGTATGTTCCTTGTGTGGGACTAACCCATGTAGGTATTGAAAGCACAAAACTCCAAAGGATTGCTCCCAACTTTTGATGGTCTACATCAACATTGAGCATCCACATCTTCAACATCTACATGAAGTCATCATCGACAAAACCCAAGGTTAGTTCAACCCTCTTAGGAGGGATATCGCATCTAGGGGGAGCTTTGCTCTAAAAATTGAGCTAAAGCAACTCTAATGGTGTGAACACATTAATGCTTTATGTAAAAGTGGTAACCCCACTTGTGCTTAAATGATGAGTATGACCTATGATCAAATGTTCTCATTTGGCTCCTAAGTCAATATACTCATATATAGATGACCTAGTCATCGCCATTGCTTGATAGATGCTAGAATTGGTTGTGCATGTTTGACACATATTTCTTTTGCTATCTTATTGTGTGAGCATGTTGATTTGCATGTTTTCATCATTCGAGGACATCCATTTGTTGTTTTGATTGTCTTGGTTTTTCTGGCCAAGTGGATGTACAAGTATGCCTAAGAACCTTCTCTAGCTATCTATGCTTTCTTGTCTCAAATTCTATTCTTGTTGCATCACAAAAATTGAACAAGTCATTTTCGGACCCTCTGGGTGAGGAGCACTCGGAGCCACCGATCTGAAAGGGCTGAACCTCCAAAACCTTCTAATTGATTTCGGTCAGACCAACCTACTCAAACTCGGTCGAACCAAAAGCATTTAGACTGATCTAGGCTTTCATCTCGATGCTACCGATTAGACCAACTTGGTTGGACCGAGTTACTATAACTGCAAGCAGTTGCACGTCTCGGTGCTACCGATTTGTTCCACTCGGTGCCACCGACAGCGAATGGGTATATATTCCAGGCGAACCGTGCGGTTGAAAATTTCTTCAAACGTCACGCGCCCACGCCCCATTGCTGCCGCCCCTTTGGTCTTCGGATCGTCGCCGTCGTCTCCAGCGTGCCCTCGCCACAGGATTCCATCGCCGTCAACGGTAATCTCCACCGCCGTTGCCGCCGTAGAGAAACTCCACTGAGTTAGGGTGAGTTTCGATCCCTTTCGTGCTTCCCTTTTCTGATTCAATGCACGATTGGATTACCTGTAATCTTGCCACGAATGCAATCCTCTTTCCACCAGATTAGTTCGTTTGAACGAGATTCGACCAAAAAATTTAGGGTTAGGTTTCCGCCGAACGCATCTCGGACCGACCGAATAGGAATTTTCGGTCCCACCGATTTGGCCCGGGCCATAGCACTAGTACATCTCGGTGCCACCGAGTTGTGCGAATCGGTAAGACCGAAAGTAACATCTCAGTGAAACCCTAGCATCTCGGAGCCACCGAAACCCAATTCGGTCTGACCGAAATGGCATGCCATGTCTCTGTAGTGTGCTTCGGCATCACCGAGATTACCAACTAGGTCCATCCGAACTGCATTCTGCGAAAACCTAGAACTAAAGTTTGAACTCATTTTTATGAAAAACTATCTGCTTTTTGTGATGACGCATCTACTCTACCCATACCCATCTATTCACAGGGTCAGCTCAGCAAGATGTCTAGTGGCAGTGATAGTCAGAACAGGTCAGAGCAGCAGGCAGAAATGAGTGAAGGGTCAAGCCCAGCTGAAAGTTTCTATGAGGGAGAGAGGAGCTCTCCAGATCTTCCCAAAGCTGCAACCAGAACAAGGAAGAAGAAAACCTCTGACAGTGAGGATGAGGATTTTGTTGCCAGTGAGACAGCAACCAAGAAGAAGAGAGCAGTGCTAGCTAAAGAGTACAGCTCCAAGCCTACTTCTACCAAAGAGAGGACTGCTGTGAGGAAAGTGCCTCAGCAGACTATGCAAAAAGCCTAGTAACACAGAGGTAACTGAAGGAGCTAAGAAGAAAAGAGTAAGGAAATCATTTGCCCGTGTGATTGGCAGACCCTCCATGATGATTGATGAGGAGGAAGAAGAGGAGGAGGATGAGCCAGCTGCTGCACCCCCTGCAAAAGCACAGAAGCTCATGTCTGATGCAATCAAGACTGCTGCACCTCCCAAGTCAAAGCCTAAGGCACCAGCACCAAAGAGATCTACCAGGAACATATTAGCCACAGAGAAGAACAAGGCCCCAGTGCCTGAGTCCAATGTTGATGAAGAGCCTCTAGTGCTCAGAAAGTTGAAGCCAAAGATACCAGACCATGACAACGCACACCCAGTAGCTGAGAACATGATGTTGAGAAAGGACAAAGGACTGCGTCAATGGAGATTGTCAGATCCTTATGCTATCAGAAGAAGGACGGCTTGTGATTATCGTTTTCACACCCGTGAACAACAGGACTTTTATGAGACAGTATTGCTTGACAAGAAGCCCATAGTCAGTGACATGAAGTGGGTGGATTGGGAATACATTGATGAGAACGAGGATTATTTCCCCCACGCCCATGAAAGCTTCAGAATTGCAGGAGTTGACGAATTTTTTGGAAAGAAGTTGACCAAGTGGAATGACGAGATGATCATGCAATTTTACTCTACTGCACACTTCTATCCAGATGGCCGCATTGTGTGGATGACTGAGGGTATAAGATACCAGTCAACCATCTCAGAGTGGGCAAATCTTCTTGGTGCACCCAAGGAAGAGGATGATGATATTGACATATATGCCAAGCTCAAGATGGATCACAACTCTATGGCCAACATGTACACTGCAATTCCTCAGAAGGACCTTGAAACACATAAGCTTGGATCAGTGAAGCATTTGCTACCAGGTCTGGCCACCTCAAACACAATCTTGCGGTACACCTTGTTACCCAAGTTAGGCGATGATAAGATGATTCGTGGCCACTCCATCAACTTGCTGCACTTATTTGATACTCCTCAGAAATTCAAGGTGATGAGCCTGATAGTTGAGACTATCAAGAGGACAGCAGCAGATCAGAAGAGATCGTGTGGTTATGCTCCACATATTCAGTTGTTGATCAATTCCAAGGTTGGAACCAGCACGTATCTTCTTGATCGAGAACATTTGCCACTCCATCCAGAGTTTGAGGACAACGTCATAGTGATGGATTCTTCGCATCCCACTTCTGCACAAGCTCAAGAGGAAATCCGCAAAGCCCAAGAAGCTAAAGCAGCTCAGGAAGCAGCAGCTCCCAATGCTCCAATTGCAAATCTCAAGACACCAAAGGATCAAATGCAATATCTGCTTGAGGCCACTCTGAGGATTGAGCGAAGTCTTGCCAACCTCACCCAGACCTAGGCTAGTTTTGAGCGGATCATTGAGACCAAATTTCATGATTTGGATGTCAAGGTGACTGAGATTCAGACCACAGTGGAACAGCTGCAAGGAGATGTAGATGCTGTCAAGCAAGCCAGATCAGATGACAGTGAAGATGAGAGACCGACTACAGAGCAGTTTCAGCAGGTGCCTAGGGCTGCCAGGTCAGCTGCAGTGCCAGTAGTGGATCCACGGACCACAGTATCTGCACCAGCCGCCACAGCCACAGTACCACAACAGGTCTCCACTCCTCCAGTCCAGCAGTCATCAGCAGAAGCATTCGCGGACGCTCTTATCTCAACGCCGTCTACGCACACCGGAGCCGCCAGCAGAAGATCGCCTTCAGGAGCTTCGGAGGACCGTGCCTAGAGAGCCGACTAGTGTTATACGATTCGAACTTTTTGGTACTTGTTGCCAAAGGGGGAGAATTTGTATAGATCATAGGCTTCGAGAGAGAGTGTCTCGTTGGTTTTTCTCTCGAGTTCTTTTGCTACTTGTTTGCTTGTTCGTTGATACTTTGTTATGTGTGTGCTTGCTACAGTGTCTGTGAGATATTCTGTTTACGCTTATCATGATGTTTGATCATACTATGCCTATTGTGATGATCCATGTTTATCTCTGTCATTATTTGTATGATCATTCATTTATGTATCATTCCTTATGTTGGTGATGCGTGCTTACCTTTCCAATCATATCATTTTGCGCGCTCCATCAAGATGTATGTGACATGGAAGAGTAACCCATGAGCCTAATCGATTGTGCATTTGCATTCAAACGCAAATTTTTAATAATGCACAAATTTAGGGGGAGCTCTTGCTTATCACATACTTCTCAAAGCGACGATGTATTTCATTCACTTAATCATCTGTAGAAGCTTTGATCTATATGTTGTCATCAATTACCAAAAAGGGGGAGATTGAAAGCACATTTGCTCCCTTGGTGATCTTGGTAATTCATAACAACATATATCTCATTGAACTAATGTCCATTCAAGATTAAGATTTCAGGATGTTCAATGATTGGCATGGCATGGACTAGAGATGTGGACCCCTCAAAATGCTAAGGACAAGGATTGGCAAAAGATCAAGACTCTACATTTTTGGTTTAGTGATCCAAGATCACATTGAGTCCATAGGAAAGCCAATACTATTAAAAGGGGATGAGGTGTTGCTTAATGGTCTTTTTGCTCAAGTGCTTAGTGACAGTATTCCTAAACCCTCAACCACTCTCTCTACCCAAATATGTCCTAAACCTAAAGTCCAACTCGGCCCCACCGAAATTTCCAATCCGGCCCCACCGAGTTCATCCAAGACTTAGCCACTGCCAAAACCCTAACAAATCGGATCCACCGAAATGGATCTCGGTCCCACCGAGATGGCCTTGCCAACTCTCTATAATCGGTTGCATTCACTTCGGTCTCACCGAGTTATGCATATCGGTCTCACCGAGATGGCTTGCCAACTCTCTGTTGCCTTATTGCTTCACTTCGGTCCTACCGAGTTGATGCAATCGGTGCCACCGAGATGAGGATTGCCCTAAGCCATTGCACTTCGGTCCATCCGAGTTGTTCATATTGGTCCCACCGAGATTCCTAAAGTTCATATCTTTTACACAGTTCGGTGCTACCGAGATGATCGTTTCGGTGCCACCGAGTTGGGTCAAAAGTGTGTAACGGTTGGATTTTGTGTGGAGGCTATATATACCCCTCCACCCCATCCTTCTCAGTAAGGAGAGCCATCAGAACGTGCCTACACTTCCACCATTCATTTTCTGAGAGAGAACCACCTACTCATGTGTTGAAATCAAGATATTCCATTCCTACCATTTGAACCTTGATCTCTAGCCTTTCCCAAGTTGCTTTCCACTCAAATTCCTCTTCCACCATAGCCAAATCTGTGAGGAGTGTTTGAGTGCTGGGAAGACTATCATTTGAAGCACAAGAGCAAGGAGGTCATCAACAACACACCGTGTTTTACCTTTTGGAGAGTGGTGTCTCCTAGATTGGTTAGGTGTCACTTGGGAGCCTCCAACCAGATGTGGAGTTGAACCCAAGAAGTTTGTAAGGGCAAGGAGATCGCCTACTTGATGAAGATCTACCCCGAGTGAGGCTAGTCCTTCGTGGACGTAAGCCATGGTGGAATAGACGAGGTTGCTTCTTCATGGACCCTTCGTGGGTGGAGCCCTCCGTGGACTCGCGCAGCCGTTACCCTTCGTGGGTTGAAGTCTCCATCAACGTGGACGTACGATAGCACCACCTATCGGAACCACGCCAAAAACCACCGTGTCTTCATTGCGTTTGAAATCTCCAATCCCTCCTTTACATACATATGCAATTGCTTACATTCCGCTGCTATACTCTTAGAATTGCATGTGTAGGGTGATGCTTGACATGTACTATTGCTAAAATCTGCCTACAACTAAAATTTGGGAAAAGGTTAGGTTTTATTTGGTCAAGTAGTCTAATCACCCCCCCTCTAGACATACTTTCGATCCTACAGCGGGACCCATCGCATCTCGTTCTCGGTTGTCCTCTTCCTCGCGCTGTGGAACAGAGGAGGTTCGGCCGGCGACGCTGCCGTCGCCTCACGGCTCACCAGGGCCGGCCCGCGAGCGCGGGAGCTCCGCCGCTCCTCGCCACGCCCGTGGGTGGCTGCAGGGTCGGCTGGGACTGCCTACCGCGCCGTCGCCATTGGGAAGGCCACTGCGGCAGAAGCGATGCAGGGGAGCCGCGCTGGGGAGGCATCCTCGGCTAGGAGGAGGAGGGCGGCGGCACTGCAGGCTCCTGGGCCGGTCGAAGATGCAGAGGGAACGGGAGGGGAAGAACCAGGCGCCGGAAATGGCCGAAGGGATCGGCGGTGACCTCTCGACCATGGAGGGGAACGAGGAGCTCCTAGAGCTCGGGGAGAGCTGAGGATTGCCAGGGAGACTTGGGCACGCGCTAAAAAGCTTCAGAGAAGACTCGGGAAGGGAGGGAGCAGGCCACGCGGTGCGGCAACGTGTCGGCACTCCAGCGACGGACGCGGTGCCGTCACTCGCGGCCACGAGCTACGGGACGAGGAGCACAGGGGCACAGGCAACGCGGGCGAGTGCGTGGCGCGCTGTGGCTCACTGGGCGACCGCGTGGACCTCCCATTGGGGTCCAGAAGCACAGGGCACGCGGTGCACAGGCAACGCACATGCTCTCCGCGTGGTCACCGCGTGCCCACAGTGTTCCCACATGCACTGGACGGCCCAAGCGTGTCTGGAGAGTAGATCACTCCCCCAGTAGCTGATAAATGCAAAGAAACGATTCCCATGGCCCACGATGTGACCACAGGATGCACAAAGCCTAAACAGCAGCAAGATTAGAGTGTATGCTGGGGTTAAATTAAGGGGTTAAGAGGCCAACCAGTTTGTCACAGGGACTCAGGGTAGGAAGGACTACAACCCTGTGAAATTTGGAAATATTTGGACCAAGATTTAACATAGTTGCTTTACAACTGCAAAATTTGGTCCAGAAACTCGATCATGAAGTGGCACTCACATAGAGTGTTGGATTGGGCTGAAACTTGGTGGAGGATGATTATTTGGGCATATTAAGGCACTGTAAATTTTCCATACCATTTGGATACATAAAAATGGTACTTCCTTCACAATGCTCCCCACTGGACAGAAACTTTGGGAAATTGCTAAGAAAAAATGTCTAGGCAAATAGAGCTGAATTTTGGTATGTGGCAATAATTTGGATGTGAAAGAGTGCTCAAATTTTTTTAGGGCAATCCAGAAAATATAAATAGCACTTCCTTCACACAGGTGAAATCTGAACAGAAACTTGAGAAAATCAAAGAAAAAATATTGGATAGATGAATTGAGCTAATTTTTGGTTTCCAGTAGTAATATATCAATATTAACTACCCTGCAAAATTTCAGCTCAATTGGATCAAGGAATCAAGCACTTCCTTCACAAAGTTTTAGACAAGGCAGAAACTTGCATTGGATCATGTGCTCAAATTTTGAACTGGGGAACATGGGGTTTTGATGAAAATGGTGAAGATATATCCAGGAGAAGCTCCACAAATTATTTGGGAATTGTCCTGGCTACCAAAAGGGTAGTTCCTTTGGAAAGTGGCAGAGAGGCAATATTGGCCTTGTCAAAGAAAAAGGGAATTTTCCTTATTTAAATTTGGCCAATATTTTTACCAGAGCTTGGGATAGTCACAAAGATCATCTTCACAAATTTTCATGAAATTTATATGTCTAACTATCCTTCTGGATTTAATTCCTCAGAAAGGCAGGAAAAGAAATTAATCCTAGATGAAAAATATTGCATATGACTTGGCAATATTTTTGCACATCCAGGGTTTATAATAGTAGGAAGATCTCTGGGAATTTTTTGGAGGATCAACAGAGTAAAGGAAATTATGGCTCCTGTGTAATCACAAAGGCAGGGTTTAAAATTCCCAATATTGGAATTAGGGTTCTGATGAGGTTTTGGGATGATGCAGTTAGGTCTTGGCCAGCATCAAAGACATGGACAAGGTTCTGAAAGGTTGAAAATTGCCTGGATTTACCTGATCATCCAGCAAACTCCGGAAAAAGATTTTGAAAAAAGAAAGGTCGGAAGGAATAACAGCACAAAAATTGATAACCCAATTTTTGGGGTGTTACAACTCCATCCTCTACAGTTTTTCATGGCATCGTTCCTGGCAAGTCACCTTGTCCCATGGGTAGGGTATCCCTGGAGGTGGCCTTCGGCTCAGAGGATAACTGGTGTTCTGAGTTCCTGTCCTTTGAAGTAGTCAAGTTGAAAAGCCCGTACCATGCTCTATTCGGTAGGCCGGCTTACGCACGATTCATGGCACGGCCATGTTACGTTTATCTGAAATTAAAGATACCAGGGCCAAGGGGAACCATCACAGTTGAAGGCAACCAGAAGATTGCACTCGAGTGCGAGGAAGGAGATGCAGCATATGCCGAGACAGCTTGCGCCGCAGAAGAATTGCGGTATTATAAGGACAATGTTGACCCGTCTGACAGGACCTCCCTGAAGAAACACACGACGGAGTCAGACCCTCTGCTCAATTTTAAATCAGCCAGGGACACCAAGCAAGTTGAGTTCACCCCGTGTAATTCTTTTGAGCAGTTCACTATAGGGGCCAATATGGATCCCAAATAGGAAAGCACGCTCATCGAGTTCATCCATGAGAACCAGGACATCTTTGCATGGAAACCTTCTGACATGCCGGGTGTACCGAGAGAACTCGTTGAGCACTCCCTCAATGTGGATCCTAAGTTTAAACCGGTTCGCCAGTATCTCCGTCGCTTTAATGAGGAAAGGCAGAAAGCTATTAGTGAAGAAGTGGCCCGGCTCCTAGTTGCCGGGTTCATCATTGACGTCTTCCATCCTGAATGGCTGGCTAACCCAGTACTTGTTCTGAAGAAAAATGGAACTTGGCGGATGTGTGTCGATTACACAGATCT
The DNA here is from genome assembly GCA_039707655.1 of Elymus sibiricus. Lineage (NCBI taxonomy): Eukaryota > Viridiplantae > Streptophyta > Magnoliopsida > Poales > Poaceae > Elymus > Elymus sibiricus. Next base: position 325,433,584 of record CM077670.1, read on the forward strand.
AAATAAGGCTTGTCCTAGTGACCCCTTTGCCTTGCCCCGTATTGACCAGATCATCGATGCTATGGCGGGTTGTGAGTGTTTATGCTTCCTGGATGCTTACTCTGGTTATCATCAGATCAAAATGAAGCTGGAAGACCAAGAAAAGACGGCTTTCATCACACCCTTTGGGGCTTTCTGTTATACAATTATGTCGTTTGGTCTGAAGTGTGCACAGGCGACTTACCAACGTTGTGTCCATAGCTGTTTTCACAAACAGATCGGGCGGAACGTGCATGCTTATGTTGATGATATTGTGGTTAAGGATGGCAATTTTACCCATGGGTATGGGTACCCGCGGATACCGTACCCGCATGGGCAGGGTATGGGCATAATTTTATACCCACGGGTAGTACCCATACCCTACCCGTTAAGTCATGGGTAGGGCACGGGTATAGCCTTTTACCCATGGATATACCCATACCCTACCCATTTATACTGACATGTGAACCTTTGTAACACCCCGATTTTTGGCCCTTTCTTTTTCTTTTGGATTTCTTCGAATTTTTATTTGGAGTTCTTTTTCCGTGGCTATGTGGTCTTGAAACCTGGGAAGATCTTCTCTCCTGCCACTTCCAAGTTGCTTGTCATTCTCAAATCCATCTCAAGACCATGTCATTTCCATCTTAGCCCAACCCTAATATTTATTTCTTGGGAATATTCCTTTTTCTATTAAAGGAATAACCGTGTTTGCTCTAGGTTGTGAAGCAACCTATATTTCTGTCTTTCCAAAAATTCCCACAAAATTCTCATAAATTCTTTGGATCATATCTTCCACCAATATGTCAAAACCCATCCTTGCCTAGTTCAAAAATAATTCAGGAATATTCACTTCCTATTCTGTCCAGTATGGCACTTTGTGAAGGAAGTGCTATTTATATTTTCTTGATTGCCCTCAAATTTGTTAGAATACGGCGGTGGTTATAGATTGATGAACACACCTTTTTGAGAGGGACACACATTCTTCGTGATTTGTTAGAATACTCTATGTGCTTCACTTATATATTTTGAGCTAGCTAGTTGCTCTAGTGCTTCACTTATATCTTTTAGAGCACGACGGTGGTTATATTTTAAAGAAATAGTTGCACTCTCGTGCTTCACTTAAATCTTGTTGAGAGTCTAATGAATAGCAATGGTAATGTGCACGGGTTATGAATTTGGTCCTGATATGATAGGTATTCAAGAGGGATATAATAAAAACTTTCATGTAGATCACTGAATATGATAAGTTTGATTCCTTGCAATAGTTTTGCGATATTAAGATGGTAATATGTGGGAGGTATTAGTAGATAATTGTGGTTTAGTAAGAATATTGGTGTTAAGGTTTGTGATTCCCGAAGCATGCACGTATGATCTGTCATTATGCTAAGAAGTTGGAGCATGATTTATTATTGATTGTCTTCCTTTGTGTGGCGGTCGGGGGCGTGCGATGTTTAACTCGTACTAACCTCCCCCCTATGGGCATGCATAGTAGTACATTGCTTCGAGGGCTAATTAACTTTCGCAATAAGTATGTGAGTTCTTTATGACTAATGTGAGTCCATGGATTATACGCACTCTCACCCTTCCGCAATTTGCTAGCCTCTTCGGTATCGTGCATTGCCCTTTCTCACATCGAGAGTTGGTGCAAACTTTGCCGGTGCATCGAAACCCCGTGATATGATATGCTCTATCACACATAAGCCTTTTTATATCTTCCTCAAAACAGCCACCATACCTACCTATCATGGCATTTCCATTGCCATTCAGAGATATATTGCCATGCAACTTCCACCGTTCCATTTTTATGACACACATCGTCATTGTCATATTGCTTTGCATGATCATATAGCTGACATAGTATTTGTGGCTCAGCCACCGTTCATCATTTTTATACATGTTACGCTAGCATCATTGCACATCATGGTACACTGCCAGAGGCATTCATATAGAGTCATATTTTTGTTCTAGTATCGAGTTGTAATATTGAGTTGTAAGTAAATAAAAGTGTGATGATCATCATTATTAGAGCATTGTCCCAGTGAGGAAAGGATGATGGAGACCATGATTCCCCCACAAGTCGGGATGAGACTCCGGACGAAAAAAAAGATGCCAGAAAGAGCCATGAAAAAAAAGAGAAAAAAAAAGAAAAAAATAAATGAGAGAAAAAGAGAGAAGGGGCAATGTTACTATCCTTTTTCCACACTTGTGCTTCAGAGTAGCACCATGTTTTCCATATAGAGAGTCTCCTATTTTGTCACTTTCATATACTAGTGGGAATTCTTCATTATAGAACTTGGCTTGTATATTCCGATGATGGGCTTCCTCAAATGCCCGAGGTCTTCATGAGCAAGCAAGTTGGATGCACACTGATATGTCTCCAACGTATATATAATTTATGAAGTATTCATGCCATGTTTATTATAGTTTTGTATGATTTTGGTGCACTTTTAGATGGCTTTTATATGATTTTCATGGACTAACATATTGACCTAGTGCCCAGTGGCAGTTGTTGTTTTCTGCTTGTTTTTGGTTTTCCAGAAAATCTATATCAAATGAAGTCCAAATGCAGCGAAACTTTTTGACGATTTTTTCTGGAACATAAGAGACACTAGAAGCTTCGGGAGGAGGCCAGAAGACCCACAGGGGCTCCATGAGCCACCAGGGCGCCACCCCCCCCAGGCGCGCCCTGGTGCCTCATGGGCCCCTTGTGGCCCTTCATCGCGTGATTCCAATGCCAAAAAATCATATATATTCAGAAACCCCCGAAAGTTAACCTAGATGAGTTTTTACGCCGCCGCAAGCCTCTATACCTCCACAATCTCATCTACAACCCTTTTTTGGCACCCTGCCGGAGGGGGGAATCATCACCGGAGGACATCTTCATCATCCCGGCGGTCTCCATGACGAGGAGGGAGTAGTTCACCCTCGGGGTTGAGGGTTTGTACCAGTAGCTATGTGTTTGATCTCTCTCTCTCTCTCTCTCTCTCGTGTTCTTGAGTTGGCACGATCTTGATGTATCGCGAGCTTTGTTAATATAGTTGGATCATATGGTGTTTCTTCCCTCTCTATCCTTGTTGTGATGAATCGAATCTTTTGTTCTCCGCTAATAGGAACTTGGGAGTGATTCTTTATCGCACGTTGAGGGATGGTTATATGATCCAATTATGTTAGCATTGTTGAGAGATTGCACTAGTGAAAGTATGAACCCTAAGCCTTGTTTTTAAGCATTGCAATACCGTTTGTGCTCACTTTTGTTACTTGCTACCTTGCTGTTTTTATATTTTCAGATTACAAAAACCAATATCTACTATCCATACTACACTTTTATCACCATCTCTTCGCCGAACTAGTGCACCTATACAATTTACCATTGTATTGGGTGTGTTGGGGACACAAGAAATTTCTTGTATTTGGTTGTAGGTTTGTTTGAGAGATACCATCTTCAACCTACGCCTCCCACGGATTGACAAACCTTAGGTCATCCACTTGAGGGAAAATTGCTACTATCCTACAAAACTCTGCGCTTGGAGGCCCAACACGAGTCTACAAGAATAAGTTGTGTAGTAGACATCAAGCTCTTTTCTGGTGCCGTTGCCGGGGAGGTGAGTGCTTGAAGGTATATCTTTAGATCTTGCAATCGAATCTTTTAGTTTCTTGTTTTATCACTCGTTTGGTTTATAAAAGAAAACTACAAAAAAATGGAATTGAGGTTGCCTCATATTATTCGTCTTTATCATGTCTTTCTTGAAAATGATGGAGCAGAAAATTGTGCTCAATTGATAGAAGAAGAATTCAATAAAATGTTTGGCATAAAATCTTTGAATGATGAGCATTATTGCAATGTTGTTAGTATGAATTCTATGAGTATCCATGATGCTAATGATATGCAAAGCCACAAGCTTGGGGATGCTATGTTTGATGAAGATGATATTTTTAGTCCCCCAAGTTTTGATGAGAAAATTTATTATGATGATTGCATGCCTCCTATCTATGATGATTATTGTGATGACATGTATGCTATGACGAATAATGATAAATATGAAACTTGTCATCATGATTTTAATTTTCAATTGGATTATGCCAATCAAGTATCTCATGATAGTTATTTTGTTGAATTTGCTCCCACTATTATTAATGAGAAGGAATTTGCTTATGTGGAGAGTAATAAAATTTCTATGCTTGTGGATCATGAAAAGAATGCTTTATGTGATAGTTATATTGTTGAATTCATTCATGATGCTACTGAAAATTATTATGAGAGAGGAACATATGCTTGTAGGTATTGCAATAATATAAAGTTTCCTTTCTATGTGTTGAAAGTTTTGAAGTTATGCTTGTTTTGCCTTCCTATGCTAGTTGATTCTTGCTCCCATAAATTGTTTGCTCACAAAATCCCTATGCATAGGAAGTGGGTTAGGCTTAAATGTGGTAGTCATATGATTCATGATGCTCTCTTTGTGTTTCAATTCTTTACTTCTATGTGAGCATCATTGAAATCATCATGCCTAGCTAAAAGGCATTAAAGAAAAGTGCTTGTTGGGAGACAACCCAACATTTACCCCTACTGTTTTTGTGTGTTCACATGATTAAGCTACTGTAGTAATCATGTTTTATATGTTTTCTTTCAATAATGTGCCAAGTAAAGCCTTTGGGATAGTGTGGATGCTTGTTGATTTGATTCTGTGCAAAAATAGAAACTTTTGCGTCCAGTGCTGGAATTTCTATTCTATACTGAAACGTGAGAAAATTCTATAATTTTTACACATTATTGGGTTACAAATTTTTTACGTTTTCCTCATTTTTAAGAATTTTTGGAGGTACAGAAGTATGGTTTTTAAATCGCCTACTATACGTTGTTCTGTTTTTGACAGATTCTGTTTTCGGTGCATAGTTTGCTTGTTTTAGTGTTTCCATAGCTTATATTATGAGATATAAATTGTGGAAATGATAGAATACAGTAGGAATTATGTGATAACAATCATGAATCTTGTCTTGACAGTAGCTAAGTAGATGATTTATTTTTATCATACTAACCTATCTCACAAGTTCCGTTAAGTTTTGTGTGTTTGAAGTTTTCAAGTTTTGGGTGAGATATCGATATGAGGAGAATAAGGAGTGGAAATACCCTAATCTTGGGGATGACCAAGGCACCCCAAGGTAATATTCAAGGAAGACCCAAGCAACTAAGCTTGGGGATGCCCCGGAAGGCATCCCCTCTTTCGTCTTCAACACTATCGGTAACCTCACTTGGAGCTATATTTTTATTCGTCACATAATATGAGTTTTGCTTGGAGCATCATTTTATTTTTTTGATATTTTCTTGGTGTTATAAATAATCATTTTTTGTATATTTTAGTTCAATAAAATGCCAATTATAGCCTTTACCATGCTCAGTTTGCAAGTTCATGTGTTGCTGTTTGAAAACAGAAAGTTTTCTGTTATGTCCAGAATATTCCTAAATAGTAAGTACATGATAAAAATCTGTAATTTTTACATAGTAATCATGCATGAGTTCTCTGTCACGTGGTAATTTTTCAGAATTTTTGGAGTTAGGGAAGTATGGATTCTTATTCACCCTTTACAGACTGTTCTGTTTTGGCAGATTGCTGTTATAGTTGCATTGTTTGCATATGTTTGCGTGTTTAATGTTTCTATTTGAGGATAGGAGTATTAAATATGAAGAGGCATTTAGTATGTAATATTTAATTATAATTTTTGTGATTTTCTACAGTAGAGAATGTTAAGGTTTTGAGTTGATTTATACTAACTTATCTCACGAGTTGATGTTGAGTTTTGTGTGGATGAAGTTTTTAAGATTTAGGGAAACCATGATATGAGAGGAATTAAGGAGACACAAAAGCTCAATCTTGGGGATGCCCAAGGCATCCCAATATAATATTTCAAGAAGTCTCAAACATCTAAGCTTGGGGATGCCTCGGTAGGCATCCCACCTTTCTTCATCAACAAATATCGGTTAGTCTTGGTTGAGCCTAAGTTTTTGCTTCTTCACATGATGTGTGATATTCTTGGAATGTCATTTTATTTTGTTTTCTTTGCTGTTTGAATAAAATACTTAATATCTGAAATTTTTAAATGAGAGAGAGTTCTAACACAACTACTTAATTACTTAACTACTCATTTGATCTTCACTTATATCTTTTTGGAGTAGTTTGTCATTTACTCTTGTGCTTCACTTATATCCTATGAGTAAATTGTTGAAATGAATTGAATATCATAAAGTTGAAATTTATATGCTTCATATGTTTGTCCCATGGGGAGTAGTGACTTCACATACAAGAAGTATAAGTGGTAAAATTTATTGAAAGTTAACAAACATAGCATTGGTCACTTGAACAATTCATGAAAGAATTTTGAAGGAAGAGAAATTTCACATATAAATATACTATCTTGGACATCTTCTATGATTGTGAGCCCCCATTAATTATTTTCAAGCTTGATCAAGTAGTTGACGTTGTAAAAGGAAGACAACGTAATGAGTTATGTTTGTTTATATTCACATAGAAGTTATATTGTCATGGATCCTCTAACATGTGGTGCTTCCTTAGGATCTTTTGCTAGCCAAAAATTCGTACTAAGTAGAGATACTACTTGTGCATCCAAAAAACCCTTAAACCCAGTTTCTTGCCATGAGTGTCCACCATACCTACCTATGGATTGAATAAGATCCTTCAAGTAAGTTGTCATCGGTGCAAAAAGCAATAAAAATTGCTCCTAAAATATGTATGATCTTTTATTCTAAGGGAAAATAAGTGTTGTACGAACTTGTGATGGTAAAGAAATAAAAGCGACGGACTGCATAATAAAGGTTGCTATCACAAGGGGCAATATAACGTGACATTCCTTTGCATTAAGGGCTTGTGCATCCAATAACAAAAAGCGCATGACAACCTCTGCTTCCCTCTGCGAAGGGCCTATATTTTACTTTTCTATATTTACTTTTCTGTATTTACTATTATGCAAGAGTCATTAATGTTCATCCCTATTCCGCTCTATTTATTCTTTAGTTGGCAAACATTATGTGGTAGGGAAAGATCCAGGCACATATATCCAGTTGAATATAGGTGATCATGAGTTATTATTGTTGACATTATCCCTGAGATAAATAAGTTGGGAGGCGAAACATTAATCCCCTATCTTCCTATGTGTTTGATTGAAACGGTTTGTTCTAAAAATATGCTTTGAGTGTCAGCAATCATGGAAGACTAAATGATGGTTGAGTATGTGGAATTTGCTAGATCAAAGCTCTTACATAGACCCTTCCTGAAAATAAGATGAATTGCAATTATTTGATGACTGAGAACATAGTTTGTTAGTTTTCAAGAAAGTTTATGGCCTATAATTTAAACATGTGAATAGCTTGCTACTTGATCATGAGAAGTTTTATGAGATGAGCTACTGTTTATGGTATATAATGATGCTAGAAAAAGTGATTGAAATTATCATTGATCAAACTTATGCACTATGCAAGCATTCACACTTCATAAATTATTTCTTTTATCATTTACCTACTCGAGGACGAGCAGGAATTAAGCTTGGGGATGCTGATATGTCTCCAACGTATCTATAATTTATGAAGTATTCATGACATGTTTATTATAGTTTTGTACGATTTTGGTGCACTTTTATATGGCTTTTATATGATTTTCATGGACTAACATATTGGCCTAGTGCCCAGTGCCAGTTGCTGTTTTCTGCTTGTTTTTGGTTTTCCAGAAAATCTATAACAAATGAAGTCCAAATGCAGCGAAACTTTTTGACGATTTTTTCTGGAACATAAGAGACACTAGAAGCTTCGGGAGGAGGCCAAAAGACCCAAAGGGGCTCCACGAGCCACCAGGGCGCGCCACAACCCCAGGCGCGCCCTGGTGCCTCGTGGGCCCCCTGTGGCCCTTCTTCGCGTGATTCCAACGCCAAAAAATCATATATATTCACAAACCCCTGAAAGTTAACCTAGATGAGTTTTTACGCCGCCGCAAGCCTCTGTACCTCCACGATCTCATCTACAACCCTTTTCCGGCACCCTGCTGGAGGGGGGAATCATCACCGGAGGCCATCTTCCCGGCGGTCTCCATGACGAGGAGGGAGTAGTTCACCCTCGGGGCTGAGGGTTTGTACCAGTAGCTATGTGTTTGATCTCTCTCTCTCGTGTTCTTGATTTGGCACGATCTTGATGTATCGCGAGCTTTGTTAATATAGTTGGATCATATGGTGTTTCTTCCCTCTCTATCCTTGTTGTGATGAATCGAATCTTTTCCCTTTGAGGTTTCGTTATTGTTGGATTGAATATTTCAGATTTGAGAACACTTGATGTATTTCTTGCATATGAATACCCGTGGTGACAATGGGGTATTATATTGATTCACTTGATATATGTTTTGGCACTCAACTCGCGGATTCCCGAGGTGACATTGGGGTAATCTATGCATAGGGGTTGATGCACGTTTTCATTATCTTTTCTCCGATAGAAACTTTGGGGTGCTCCTTGGAGTTCTTTGTGTGGATTGAATATTATGATTATGAAGTTGTTTGATGCATATCGTATAATCAACTCACGGATACTTGTGGTGACATTAGAGTATCTAGGTGACATTAGAGTTGGTTGATGTGTATCATATGGTGTTATTTTAGTACGAACTCTAGGGCTGTTTGTGACACTTATAGGAATAGCTCAATAGATCGATCGGAAAGGATAACTTTGAGGTGGTTTCGTACCCTACAAACAATTTCTATCTTATGTTCTCCGCTAATAGGAACTTGGGAGTGATTCTTTATCGCACGTTGAGGGATGGTTATATGATCCAATTATATTAGCATTGTTGAGAGATTGCACTAGTGAAAGTATGAACCCTAGGCCTTATTTTCAAGCATTGCAATACCGTTTGTGCTCACTTTTGTTACTTGCTACCTTACTGTTTTTATATTTTCAGATTACAAAAACATATATCTACTATCCATACTACACTTTTATCACCATCTCTTCGCCGAACTAGTGCACCTATACAATTTACCATTGTATTGGGTGTGTTGGGGACACAAGAGATTTCTTGTATTTGGTTGCAGGCTTGTTTGAGAGATACCATCTTCAACCTACGCCTCCCACGGATTGATAAACCTTAGGTCATCAACTTGAGGGAAAATTGCTACTGTCCTACAAAACTCTGCGCTTGGAGGCCCAACACGAGCCTACAAGAATAAGTTGTGTAGTAGACATCAGTGGGTTCTCTGGCTACCCATCTCACGGTTCATTAGGTATGTCACCGCTAGTCTATTATTTCCACCATTTCGGTAGTGGTAGCGATAGTGTCCAATAATTCTCTGCCTTTTTCCCTGGCCCATTGATGCATGCGCCACTAGATCCAACGCCAAGATCGAGTGAACTGGTTGGTCTTCATTGCCCACAGATTTTCCCTTATGGTGGTGGTGGTGGCAACATTAAATGAGGTCTAGTCCGCCTTTTTGCCTGAAAGGGGGGAAACAAATAACTCTTCCCACTATCTTCTTATTTTTGACTTCACACCCACTTAGTTTTCATGTTGAGCTTTCATACACTTATAGCTCTTAGTGCATTTGTTGCATGGCAATCCCTACTCCTCGCATTGACATCACTTGATGGGCATCTCCATAGCCCGTTGATTAGCCTCATTGATGTGAGACTATCTTCTTATTTTTGACGTCCCCTTATTGATCTCTACCACCACACTCAATTCCACCCATAGTGCTATATCCATGGCTTGCGCTCATGTATTGCGTGGGGGTTGAAAAAGCTGAAGCGCGTTTCTTGGGGATATTTCCCGGCGTATAGACCCGGCAGGATGATGACCCGGCCATGAGTTGAGGGGCTCAGCGGGTTATCTCACTGCAGGGCTAAGAAGATGCTCGGTGAGCCGGCTTGGCGAAGGCCCGGTAAGAAAGGCCGGCTCAAGTAATGGGCCGGCTCAAGAAGAAGATGAACGGCTTAAATGTCGTCTTGGAGAACAAGTAGGAAAGAGTAGGAGATGGGTCAGGATGATGAACCGGACTCTCATGTAAACCTAGGGTTCCGCCTATATATATAAAGGGGAGCACCTAGGCAAAAAAGACTAAGTTGCAATCCTTCGAAAGCTAGGTTAGCGAATCCGCATCCTTGTAATCGAGATCTACAACAATATAATGAAGCAGGACGTAGGCTTTTGCCTCCACTGTGAGGGGCCGAACCTGGGTAACTCCGTGTCTTCTCGTTCCCGATCAACCCCGTTAAACTTCCACACTTGTGCGATGGTCTCATCTCCAAGTCCTTTCACAAGGGCATCTGCCGTGTCAAAACCACGACAGTTGGCGCCCACCGTGGGGCCTACGCACGGTGGAGTTGAGTTCTTAGCGGGATCTCTCCCAGGGTTCGGGAAGTACGCGGTTGGCTTGATGAGGAAGAGCCATAGCGGGAAGTTCTACATCGACGATTCGTACTGGGGCCCTGACGCTGACTCAGTCGAGTACGGGTACCGGGTCCCCTTCAGCAAGATCCACACCTTCATCAGCGTGGTCGGTGAGTCGGCCACCGGGTGGAGAACATCGCCGGTGTCGAGTCGGCGCACCGCGCTGGTCCAGGCCAGGCAAGACCCGGCCCGCCTCAAGCCAGCCGGAACCATGTCTCCGTAGGGTTCACCCAAGGGGTGGCCTTGTCGGAGAACTCCCTGTCTGGAGATGTGCTACTTGTAGCTTGCGTTGGTATTTTCCCCGAAGAGGAAGGGATGATGCAGCACAGTAGAGATAAGTATTTCCCTCAGTTATGAAACCAAGGTTATCGAACCAGTAGGAGAATCACGCAACACCTCGTTAGCAGCACCTGCACACAAACAACAAATCCTTGCACCCAACGCAAACGAGGGGTTGTCAATCCCTCGGCGGTCAATTGCAAGATTAAATTGTATGTGATAGATCGATAGATTGAAACAAAAATACAAAATAAAATAAATAAAAGAAAACGGCAGCAATATTTTTAAGGTTTTAGTAATATGATTTAGATACACCCGGGGGCCATAGTTTTCACTAGAGGCTTCTCTCGAGAAAATAGCATACGGTGGGTAGACAAATTACTGTTGGGCAATTGATAGAAAAGCAAATAATCATGACGATATCCAAGGCAATGATCATGTATATAGGCATCACGTATGAGACAAGTAGACCGACTCCTGCCTGCATCTACTACTATTACTCCACACATCGACCGCTATCCAGCATGCATCTAGTGTATTAAGTCCATAAAGAACGGAGTAACGCCTTAAGAACGATGACATGATGTAGACAAGATAAACTCACGTATGAATAAACCCCATATTTTTACCGTTAATAGCAACGATACATACGTGTCATGTCCCTTTCTGTCACTGGGATTGAGCACCGCAAGATCGAACCCATTACAAAGCACCTCTTCCCATGGAGAGATAAATCAATCTAGTTGGCCAAACCAAATCAATAGATCGGAGAAGAAATACGAAGCTATAATAATCATGCATAAAAGAGTGCAGCAAAGACTCAAATATATTCATGGATAATCTGATCATAAACTCACAATTCATCGGATCCCAACAAACACACCGCAAAAAGTGATTACATCGGATAGAACTCCAAGAACATCGAGGAGAACATTGTATTGAAGATCAAAAAGAGAGAAGAAGCCATCTAGCTTCTGCCTATGGACCCGAAGGTCTGTGGTAAACTACTCACGCATCATCGGAAGGGTAGCAAGGTTGATGTAGAGCCCCTCCATGATCGATTCCCCCTCCGGCGGAGTACCGGAGAAGGCCTCCAGATGGGATCTCTCGAGAACAGAAACTTGTGGCGGCGGAAAAAGTATTTCGTGGACTCCCCTTTGGGTTTCTGATTTTTCCTGAATTTATAGTGGTGGAATTAGGTCAAACGGAGCTGAGGTGGGCCCACGAGGCACCAGGGCACGCCTGCCCCCCCAGGCACGCCCTGGTGGCTCGTGGCCACCTCCTCTGGCGTCTGGTCTTCTCCTGAAGCGTCTAGTGTTTATCTTGTCCAGAAAAAAAATCTCCAAAACGTTACGTGGCATTTGGACTTCGTTTGGTATTGATTTTCTGTAAAACAAAAACAGGGCAGAAAACAACAACTGGCACTGGGCACTAAGTTAATAGGTTAGTCTCCAAAAATGATATATAATTGTTGTAAATGTATACAAAAACATCCAAGATTGATAATATAACAGCATGGAACAATTAAAAATTATAGATACGTTGGAGACGTATCAGCGTCCCCAAGCTTAATTCCTGCTCGTCCTCTAGTAGGTAAATGATTAAAACAGAATTTTTGATGTGGAATGCTGCCTATCATATTCATCATATATTCTTTTCTTTTATAGCATGGACATTGGACTTGAATGATTCAAAGCAATAGTCTATAATTTGACATGAAGATATAAATACTCAAGCATGCTAACAAGCAACCATGTCTTTCAAAATATCAACGCTAAAGAAAGTTATCCCTAGCCCATTATGCTCAATCATTGATCCATTCATGAAACACACTCAAATATTAGCTACATCCAATGCACAAGTATGACAACAGTGCTCTCTAGTTGGTGCTTTTGTAAGAGAAGATGGAGACTCAAATAAAAATAAAAATTGCATAAAAGTAAATAGATAGGCCCTTCGCAGAGGGAAGCAGAGATTTGTTAAATGTGCCAGAGCTCAAGGCTGAAATTAAAGAGATAAAAATATTGTGAGAGGCATGCTTTTCCTGTCAACGAAGATGACCGAGAATTCCCAAACAGAAAGTAAAGTTTATTTCCTTTCCACCATTCTTTCACAATCCATGGCTAGCCGTATCGACGGGTGCCCTTCATACCAACACTTTCCAAGGAATTTTGTTGTTATTAATTTTTGATTTCATTGTGGGACTGGGCATCCCTATTACCAGCCACTCTCCCGTGAAATGACAAGTGAATAAACACTCATCGTGAGAATAACACACCTAGCATGGAAAATAATGGCCAGCCCCTGCCGCTTCATGAGCGATACGGGCACACAAAACGGAAAAATTATTTTGAAAATTAGAGTTGGCACACGCAAATTTACTTGGAACGGCATTGAAATACCGCATATAGGTAAGTATAGTGGACTCATTTGGCACAACTTCGGTTTAAGGAGTTTGGATGCACAAGCAGTATTTCCGCTTAGTACAAATGAAGGCTAGCAAATAGATTGAGAAGCAACCAACCAAAAAACAAAAACGGTCATAAACATGCATTGAACATAAATAACACCGAATAATGCACCATAAGTAGGATATAATTTCTTTGCATAACTATTGACCTAATGTGCATGCATAGGGAATCACAAACCTTAACACTAATATTCTTACTAAATCACAATTACTCACTAACATGACTCACATATTATCATTTCCATATCGCAAAACTATTGCAATGAATCACACTAATCATATCCAATGATCTATATGAAAGTTTTTATTATATCCCTCTTGAATATTCATCACTTTGGGACCAAATTCATATCTTGTGCAAATTACCATTACTATTATCAACTCTCAAAAAGATTTAAGTGAAGCATGAGAGTGCAAATATTTCTTCAAAATTTCAATCAACTCTCAAAATAATATAAGTGAAGCACGAGAGTTTATTTCTTCAAAATATAGCCACCACCATGATAAAAAAGATTTAAGTGAAGCAATAGAGCAACTGCCTAGCTCAAAAAATTTAAGTGAAGCACATAGAGTATTCTAACAAATGATGATAAACGTGTGGCTCTCTCAAGATAGGTGTGTTCAGCAAAGATGATTGTGACAAACTAAAAAGCAAACAAAGCAAAGACTCATATAATACAAGACGCTCCAAGCAAAACACATATCATGTGACGAATAAAAATATAGCTCCAAGTAAAATTACCGATAGTTGGTAGAAGAAAGAGGGGATGCCTTCTGGGGCATCCCCAAGCTTAGACGCTTGAGTCTTCCTAGAATATTACCTTGGGGTGCCTCAGGCATCCCCAAGCTTAGGCTTTTGCTACTCCTTATTTCTTCATCCATCGTGATCTCACCCAAAACTTGAAAACTTCAATCACACAAAACTCAACAAAACCTTCGTGAGATCCGTTAGTATAACAAAATAAATCACTACTTTAATTACTGTTGCAAACCCATTCATATTTTATTTTTGCATTATACCTACTGTACTCTAACTTCACCATGGCTTATACCCCCCGATACAATCCATAGATTCATCAAAACAAGCAAGTAGTGCATCAAAAACAGAATCTGTCAAAAACAGAACAGTCTGTAGAAATCTATTTAAAATCCGTACTTCTGTAACTCCAAAAATTGTGAAAAATTAGGACAACGTGGTAAATTCATATACCAATACTGTGCAAAAATTTCAAATTTTTCTGACGCTCCAGTACAGAAACAAAATTCGGGCACTGGACGCAAAACATTCTGTTTTCCAAACAGCATCAATTATACTATCTTCCAAATCATCCTAAAGGTATTACTTGGCACAAACACTAATTAAAAACACAAAAACACAATCATACCAGTAGCATAATTGTGAAAATACACCAGAACATAAATAAATAATAAAAATTTATTTTATTCATTGGGTTGCCTCCCAAGAAGCTCTTTCTTTATAGCCATTAAGATAGGCATTGAGATTTCAATGATGCTCACATGAAAGATAAGAATTGAAGCACAAACAGAGCACCATAATACATGTGACAAACACATTTAAGTCTAACATACTTCCTATGCATAAGCATTTTATATGCAAACAAGTTATCAAGACAAGCAACACCTAGCATATGCAAATAGGAAGAATGAAGCATGAAAAATTTCAACATAACGAGAGGTAATTTAGTAACATGAAGATTTCTACAACCACATTTTCCTCTCTCATAATAATTACATATAGGATCATAATCAAATTCAACAATATAGCTATCATATAAAATCTTCTCTCCATGATCCACATGCATAAAATTCTTATAATTTTCCAAAATAGTGGGATTATTATTACCTAAAGTTTACGCTCTTCCAAACCCACTTTTAATAGTATTGCAAATTTTATTATCAATTACATATTCATCATGAGGCTTAAATAAATTTTCAAGATCATAAGAAGCATTATCACCCCAGTCATGATCATTGCACTAAGTAGTGGACATGACAAAATTATCATCCCCAAGCTTGTAGTTTTGCATATTATTAACACAATTGACATTAATAGAATTTATAACAACATCATTGCAATCATGCTTTTCATTCAAGGAGCTATCATGAATCACTTTATAAATTTCTTCTTTCAACACTTCATCAAAATTTTCAGATTCATGATTTTCAAGCAAAACTTCATAGAGATAATCAAGTGCACTCAAATCACTAGCAATTGGTTCATTATAATTGGATCTTTTAAAGAGATTAGCAAGTGGATGAGGATCCATATCAATAGATTTTTAGCAAGCGAAGATGCAAGCAAATAGAAGGCACATGGCAACACAAGCAAAGAAAGCAAACAAGCAAACAAAAATATTTTTGTGTTTTTGTAAAAACTTTTTAGAAGTGGGGGAGATAAAAATGAGAGGCAAAAGGAAAATAAAATAAATGCAAGGAGATGAGAGTTTATGTGAAGGTACTTGATAGATGTTGATGATGTCTCCCCGGCAACGGCGCCAGAAATTCTTCCTGCTACTTGTAGCTTGCGTTGGTATTTTCACCGAAGAGGAAGGGATGATGCAGCACAGTAGAGATAAGTATTTCCCTCGGTTATGAAACCAAGGTTATCGAACCAGTAGGAGAATCACGCAACACCTCGTTAGCAGCACCTACACACAAACAACAAATCCTTGCACCCAACGCAAATGAGGGGTTGTCAATCCCTCGGCGGTCAATTGCAAGATTAAATTGTATGTGATAGATAGATAGATTGAAACAAAAATATAAAATAAAATAAATAAAAGAAAATGACAGCAATGTTTTTAGGGTTTTAGTAATATGATTTAGATAGACCCAGGGGCCATAGTTTTCCCTAGAGGCTTCTCTCGAGAAAATAGCATACGGTGGGTAGACAAATTACTGTTGGGCAATTGATAGAAAAGCAAATAACCATGACGATATCCAAGGAAATGATCATGTATATAGGCATCACGCCCGAGACAAGTAGACCGACTCCTGCCTGCATCTACTACTATTACTCCACACATCGACCGCTATCCAGCATGCATCTAGTGTATTAAGTCCATAAAGAACGGAGTAACGCCTTAGGAACGATGACAAGATGTAGACAAGATAAACTCACGTATGAATAAACCTCATCTTTTTACCCTTAATAGCAATGATACATACGTGTCATGTCCCTTTCTGTCACTGGGATTGAGCACCGCAAGATCGAACCCATTACAAAGCACCTCTTCCCATGGCAAGATAAATCAATCTAGTTGGCCAAACCAAATCAATAGATCGGAGAAGAAATACGAAGCTATAATAATCATGCATAAAAGAGTGCAGCAAAGACTCAAATATATTCATGGATAATCTGAACATAAACTCACAATTCATCGGATCCCAACAAACACACCACAAAAAGTGATTACATCGGATAGAACTCCAAGAACATCGAGGAGAACATTGTATTGAAGATCAAAAAGAGAGAAGAAGCCATCTAGCTACTGCCTATGGACCCGAAGATCTGTGGTAAACTACTCATGCATCATCAGAACGGCGGCAAGGTTGATGTAGAGCCCCTCCGTGATCGATTCCCCCTTCGGCGGAGTACCGGAGATGCCCTCCAGATGGGATCTCTCGAGAACAGAAACTTGCGGCGGCGGAAAAGTATTTCGTGGACTCCCCTGAGGGTTTCTGATTTTTCCTGAATTTATAGTGGTCGAATTAGGTCAAACGGAGCTGAGGTGGGCCCACGAGGCACCAGGGCGCGCCTGCCCCCCCAGGCGCGCCCTGGTGGCTCGTGGCCACCTCCTCTGGCGTCTAGTCTTCTCCCGAAGCTTCTAGTATTTATCTTGTCCAGAAAAAAATCTCCAAAAAGTTTCGTGGCATTTGGACTTCGTTTGGTATTGATTTTCTGTAAAACAAAAACAAGGCAGAAAACAGCAACTGGCACTGGGCACTAAGTTAATAGGTTAGCATCCAAAAATGATATATAATTGCTGTAAATGTATATAAAAACATCCAAGATTGATAATATAACAGCATGGAACAATAAAAAATTATAGATACGTTGGAGACATATCAAGATGATACGCTCGTCCAATCTGACGGCGAATCCTCGACGGGAGAAACCGAGTCGATCCGTCCTCTGCATGATGGAAGGCTCGGACACACTGACGACGTCTTTCCAGAAATCCCTGAGCTGCCTCATTTTGCGGCGGTATACATGGCGGGTAGGCAAGACCCAGTGCGTGATCCGACTGACCCAGCGGCTGGACAGAACCTTATCCTTGCCGGCTCAGGAGGAGCCGATGCGTCGGCCGCCGGCTCTCAGAGAACCGGGGTGCAGGCGCTCGCGGACTTGATGAATACACTGAAAGCCCTGCTGGCCGAGCCGGTTACTGTGGAGAACGCAACAGCACGCAACGCGGAGATCACGAAGTGTAGTGAGCAGATGGCCAAGATCCAAGAGGACATCAACGCGGAGAACACACGCATGGCACAGGCGTAGGCCCGGCTTGCCGAGGAGAGGCAACGCTTGGATGAAGAGGTGCATTACCTAAGCCGCCGGTAGGCCGAGTCAGACCTTGTCCACCGGAGGCGTCATCACAGCCGGCTTATGGTCGATCTTGAGCCGACTCAGCAGTTCACCACACCGCCAGCTCCGGCGAGCCCGGGGGCTGGAGTTGTTCCCCCGGGAGGACCGCCTCTACAGCATCCGGTTCAGCAGAGGGAGCTGGCCTTGCATCGTACGTCGGATCAGCAACAGCAGCCGTCGTCTCACCGGTTCCAGACCCCAATTGGACACTATTCCAACCAGGTCGATAACCTGCTGGCAGCAACCCACAACCTGGCGGCCATTCCGATCGAGGGGGACGGTCCGATTCAGGCAGAGGCCAGGAACGCTATTGTGATGCTCAAGACGGCGGTAGTACAGCAGGCCAATTATTCTCATAGCCAGCATCGGCTTCACTCGACCCCTCACCAGAGCCACACCAGGAGCCAACATCCAGAGGTGCCGGCGGTTTCCAGCAGCACGCACCGCAGAAGAGCCGCCCAACCGCTGGCGGATCAACACCAACACAGAGTTCCGACTGCGCAGGACATTGTGGACACCGCTCGGGCTCTACGAGCATTGGAGGAAAACGCACGTGCAGCATATAACCCACTGCCAAACGTCAACCCGCATGAAGCGCACGACCCACCCGCTGCAACCCAGACCGTTGGCCGGCTTGGGGGCTTACCAGGCCGCATGATCGGAACTCCTTGTTTAGTACCAGTGCTGCGAGAAGCGCGCATACCCCCAGATTTCAAAGGTCCTCGCAAGGTTCCCAATTACACATCAAATCTGGAGCCCACCGAGTGGATCGAGAGTTACGAGCTGGCAATGGACTTATTGGGCGCAAGTGAGGCAGTGTGTGTGCGTTATCTGCCTCTCATGTTGGAAGTCCCCGCTCGCACTTGGTTGAAAAACCTACCAGTTAATTCTATCAATACTTGGTAGGAACTGAAGGAGCGCTTCATCAAGAACTTTCAGGGAACCTGTAAAAGGCCAACCACAATTGTTGATCTTGAGCGGTGCGTTCAGCGGGAGGATGAGTCGGCACACCATTGGGCTCGCCGGGTTGCGGAGGTTATACACAGTTCTGATAGTATCTCAATGGCACAGGCGGTGCTTGTTCTGGAACGAGCATGCAAATTTCAGCCACTGGTCTAGAAACTAGGGCGACTTAAGAGAAAGGCCCGGGATATGGGCGATCTCATGGATGTCTTAACCAGGTATGCGGAGTCTGACAATACAAAAGATCCGCCGTCTGATGAGGAGAAAGCCGGCAAGGACAAGAAGGGCAGTGGCAAGGGTCACCAGCAGAATAATAGTAATGGACAGGGCTACAATGGCAGTAAACGCAAAAGCTACGACGATGGCTCCGATCTGGTGGCGAACACAAATACAGGGAACAAAAGTCAGCGTCAGAACGATGGTTCTAGGAGGCAGTCCTCTGGTAACCGCCCGCTCAGCTACGAGGAAGCTCTCAAGGGTCCATGTCTGAAACATAGTTACAATGGTAAGTCGTCCAGCCACTCCTGGGAAAATTGCTACATCATGCAGGAATTTTCCAAACGGGTCTTCTAGAATCATCATAACGGGGGCGGCAATGGCGAACAACCCGGCAACCAGGGACCCGACTTCTCGGGAGCCGGCTTGCAAGGGCCTTTTGCAGGTCCTGGTTTTCACGGAAACAGTAGCCCAAGCAGCGGGTTTCCGGGGGCTGGTAATACTGGAGGCAGCAATCAGCGGAGCAACCAGGGAAGTCAGCACCAAGCCGGTCCGACAGGGTTCCAAAGCAACCCGAAGTAGTTAAATAGTGGGCAGTATCATGTTTTCACCACCAGCACCTGCAAACGGGATCGAAAGGTGCAACGACAAGCCGCCCACATGGTTGAGCCGGCAACCCCTTATTATCTCAATTGGTCCGAACAGCCGGTTACTTGGAGCAGGGTGGATCATCCAATACTCCTTGACCACAACGGCCATTTGGCTTTGGTGGTAGGACCGCAGGTTGGCTGTTATACATTGACGAAAGTGCTCATGGACGGAGGCAGCAGCATCAATATTCTGTACTATGACATGTTCAGGCGGATGAATCTGTCTGACAAGTAGTTGACTCCATCCTCTACGGTTTTTCATGGCATCGTTCCTGGCAAGTCAACTTGTCCCATGGGAAGGGTATCCCTGGAGGTGGCCTTCGGCTCAGAGGATAACTGGCATTCTGAGTTCCTGTCCTTTGAAGTAGTCAAGTTGAAAATCGTGTACCATGCTCTATTCGGTAGGCCGGCTTACGCACGATTCATGGCACGACCATGTTACGTTTATCTAAAATTAAAGATACCAGGGCCAAGGGGAACCATCACAGTTGAAGGCAACCGGAAGATTGCACTCGAGTGCGAGGAAGGAGATGTAGCATATGACGAGACAGCTTGCACCGCAGAAGAATTGCGGTATTATAAGGACAATGTTGACCCGTCTGACAGGACCTCCCTGAAGAAACCCACGATGGAGTTAGACCCTCTACTCAAGTTTAAATCAGCCAGGGACACCAAGCAAGTTGAGTTCACCCCGGGCAATTCTTCTGAGCAGTTCACTATAGGGGCCAATATGGATCCCAAATAGGAAAGTGCGCTCATCGAGTTCATCCATGAGAACCAGGACATCTTTGCATGGAAACCCTCTGACATGCCGGGTGTACCGAGAGAACTCGCTAAGCACTCGCTCAATGTGGATCCTAAGTTTAAACCGGTTCGCCAGTATCTCCGTCGCTTTAATGAGGAAAGGCGGAAAGCTATTATGAAGAAGTGGCCCGGCTCCTAGCTGCCAGGTTCATCGTTGAAGTCTTCCATCCTGAATGACTGGCTAACCCAGTACTTGTTCTAAAGAAAATCGGGACTTGGCGCATGTGTGTTGATTACACAGATCTAAATAAGGTTTGTCCTAGTGACCCCTTTGCCTTGCCCCGTATTGACCAGATCATCGATGCTACGGCGGGTTGTGAGTGTTTATGCTTCCTGGATGCTTACTCTGGTTATCATCAGATCGAAATGAAGCTGGAAGACCAGGAAAAGACGGCTTTCAACACACCCTTTGGGGGTTTCTGTTATACAACCATGACGTTTGGTCTGAAATGTGCACAGGCGACTTACCAGCGTTGTGTCCAAAGCTGTTTTCACAAACAGATCGGGCGGAACGTGCATGCTTATGTTGATGATATTGTGGTTAAGGATGGCAATTTTACCCATGGGTACGGGTACCCGCGGATACCGTACCCGCATGGGCAAGGTATGGGCACAATTTTATACCCACGGGTAGTACCCATACCCTACCCGTTAAGTCATGGGTAGGGCATGGGTATAGCCTTTTACCCATGGATATACCCATACCCTACCCATTTATATTGACATATGAACCTTTGTAACACCCCGATTTTTGGCCCTTTCTTTTTCTTTTGGATTTCTTCGAATTTTTATTTGGAGTTCTTTTTCCGTGGCTATGTGGTCTTGAAACCTGGGAAGATCTTCTCTCCTGCCACTTCCAAGTGGCTTGTCATTCTCAAATCCATCTCAAGACCATGTCATTTCCATCTTAGCCCAACCCTAATATTTATTTCTTTGGAATATTCCTTTTTCTATTAAAGGAATAACCCTGTTAGCTCTAGGTTGTGAAGCAACCTATATTTCTGTCTTTCCAAAAATTCCCAAAAAATTCTCATAAATTCTTTGGATTATATCTTCCACCAATATGTCAATACCCATCCTTGCCTAGTTCAAAAATAATTCAGGAATATTCATTTCCTATTCTGTCCAGTATGGCACTTTGTGAAGGAAGTGCTATTTATATTTTCTTGATTGCCCTCAAACTTTTTGGGCACTCTCTCATATCCAAATAATTGCCACATGCCAAAATTCATCTCCATTTGCCCAGTAAATCTTCCTTAGCAAATTTCCAAAGTTTCTGACCAGAGAGAAGCTTTGGGAAGGAGGTACTAGCTAGCCTTATCCAAATGAGTTGAAATTTTGGCAGATCATTCATATGATCAAATCATTACTCTACACCAAATTTCATCTCCATCCAACAATCTATGTGAGCACACCTTCAAATCTTGGTCTCTGGTCACAATTTCAGTTTGTGAAGCAACTATATTTTATATTGCTTAAAAAATTCTTAAATTAATACAGGACCTAAATATCACTATATAAATGGAGCATGCCAAAATTCACATCATTTTGCCCAGTAATTTTCTCCACAAAATTCCCCCAAGTTTCTGTCCACTAGAAAGCATTGTGAAGGAAGTACCATTTTTACTCATCCAAATGGTATGAAATTTTTATAGTGCCTTCATATGCTCAAATCATCATACTCCACCAATTTTCAGCCCAATCCATTCAACTAGGTGAGTGATACTTCATGATCTAGTTTCTGGACCAGTTTTTGTAGTTGTAAAGCAACTATGATAAATCCTGGTCCAAATCTTTTCAAAATCCACAAGATCATAGTCCTTCCTACCCTAAACCTCTGTGATATCCTGGTTAGCCCTTACCCCATCCCATTTGAGTATAGTTTCATGCCTAAGTTTGCAACAGCAAACTGTAGTTGATCATTCCCATCAGTACACAGTTGTTTTCTTCGATCCATCACCTCAGGGAGGTCCCGCTTTGGAAGGACTACACTCTAGACACGGCTTGGGCGGCCCTAAAGTCCCGCGTGCGCCAGTGCACGTGGTGACCACGTGGCCTGGCGTGCCAAAAGCGCGCTCTGGAAGCCGGGGCCTCTCTGCCACCGCCCAAACGCCGTGGCCTCGCCACCGCACCATGTCCACCACGTAGCCCTCCCTCTCCTGCGTCCACGCATCCCCTCTGGCCCCCTCTCCCCCTCCTCTTTCCTCTCCGGTGAGCCATGCCGCACCGTGTGCCCGTGGCCATCGTCGCCTTGCCCCTGTCCTCTCCCACCCCCCCATGGCATCTCCGCACCGCGTGAACCTCCCCTAGCCTCTCTCCCACTCCGCGCGTGCGCACGCGTACGTGGATGCGTTAGAGCGGCGCCCACCCGCCCTTGGCAGCACCCAAGCATGGGCATCTCGCCGCAGCTATATAAGCCACTCCCGAGCTTGCCCGAGCTCTCCAGCCTCCTCTCCGCTTTCCTAGCAGCCTCCCCAACCACTCAACCGAGCTCCGGAGCCCCTCCTCGCTCCGCATTGCCACCATGGCCGCCGCCACTCTCGCCTTAAATTCGAGCAAACCCGAGCTCGACTCCTCCTCCTTTCCTCACCAGCGAGACCCATGGACACGGTGGAGGTCCCCCCGACCTTCACCTCCTCTTTCGGTGCCCCGAACCGCCGTTCCCACCATCGCCTGAAGCCGCCGACCACCACGGCCGAAGCCCCACTTGATCTAGCCCTTCCCAGCAAACGTGAAGCCCCCCGGCGGAGGTGCCTCGGCCTTTCGAGCACTCCGGTGGCCGGAGCTCCGCTAGAGGTGGCCGGAGTCGCCCGGGACGGTCGCCGGAGCGCGCGGCCTCCGTTGTCTCGCGGGTGCGCGCGAGGAAGAAGAAGGCCGGGCCAGGTGGGTCCCACCACCCCTCGACCCCACTCGTCAGCGACCTAGCGGCCGGGCCCGCAAGTTTAAGTGGAAACATTTTTTTTTGAAAGTACGCTTTCAGCCGGAGAAAGCGCATTCTGGTGTGGCTTCGGTTGAAAATGTGTTTTCCCTGCGGGGAGGCGTATTCTCGGAGAAGGCACTTTCTGTTTAAACGCCGCCGGCTGAAACCTCTAATTTGTGGGTGTTCGCCCGTTAGCAGCAGAAAAAGCTCACTTTTTAATTGTTTTTCTTCCTAACGAACGAACGGCCACAACTTTTTAACCGTGACTCCGAATCAGGTGATTCCAAAGCCCACGATCTCAGTTCGTCGAGCCCGTTCTGTTGGCAACATTTTCACCATGTTGTAACATTCTGAAAATGACCATTTTGCCCCTGCCCTTATTCAGCCCCCTCCGAGAGGGAATCATTTCCGGCAAAATTTTCTGCGAGCTCATCGCACCTCTCCCCGGTGAATCCTTCATCCCCAGGCAAGCCACACCAGCCACTTGCATGATGGCATTGCAGTAGCCATGGTTTCCACTTGAATATTTATTTATTGTTTGCTCATTTAATGATATTGTTAATACTTCGGTTGTGCTTGTGAATCCATGCTCATCCTTATGCTATGTTCATGTGCATCTTGTTAAATAATGATTTGTTAGTATTGGTATTCCCATAATCAATTCTTGTAGTCACTCTCGGATGCTAGTGATAATGCTATGCTCATATGAGTTATTATCGTCTGTTATGAAAGTACTTGTGATATTCATGATCATCCCTATGCCATGCTCATTTGCATCAAGTAGACTAAATGATTTATTATTATTATGATGTTAAATGATTATGTTGCCCATCCATGGTTACACTGATGCCATGCTCATATGCATCGTTATTTCATTATGTTATTGTGACTCAGCTCATCATCATTCAAGTTAAACCTGACGTTAATTGAACTTGAAAAAATATGTTGGCTGAGTCATGGTGCCACCGAATCGAGTTCACCAGTGCAACCACACTTGCCTGGATGGGGAGGCCCTAATTTGGTCTATTGTCATGCCTCTCGCCAGAACCTCCAACTAGGGAAGGTTATGCGCGCGCTACCCTGATCGGGTAGGCGGCTATGATCTTGTGTGCCCGAGTTGTATGGATCCAGAGTCCCCGTTTGGGACAGTTTTGTTATTGTGGTCACGACGGTGGCAGCCACAAAGGTGGCGGATGTCACGAGTTGACATCGGGGCCACCCATTACATAGCCCAAAGGGGAGTTTGTCGGAGTGGCCACGAGAGTGTCATGCAATAGATTGGTTTTGTCGGAATGTCGTTGGTCCACCCGAATGGGAGCACGAGGCCATGAGTTCCGTAGTGTGGGTACAGTGTACTAACCTCTGTAGAGTGTATAATCTATCGATAGCCGCGTCCTCAATCATGGACACAGTTCATAGTAGGTCACACTATGGGTCAACAGAAATAATAACCTGGATAATTAACAACCCCGGTTCCATGAGAGAAGAAGTTGGTTGATCTTTATGTGGTCACGGGATGATCACGATGGTATTCTTGATGATGATTGATCATGAGGTGATCACGTGATGATCACGACGGTAAGAAAGATTTATACCTATGGTGGTTACGAGATAACCTCCGAGCAAAGTAAGTGGGTCCATGAGACCTTAAACGTCGACCCCCCTTGCATGCTAGTGCTAGTATCATCATGCTCATGAGTAACATGTACATGCCATGCTCACTCTCATGTTAATTCTAGTAGCATCATGTTCATCAATGGTAATTAACCTGTAAATGCCATGCTGTTGTTTGTCTTGATTGCTCTGGTTGCTGTGAGCTTGCGAGTACATTCAAAGTACTCACTTGGCATGTCATGCCAGATTGCAGGTGATGCCGTGATTGCTTGTTTGTCGAGGATCCCGAGGTTGTGCTCTAGGAAGCGTCCCAGCCAAAGTCCCTGCGGAGTGGAGTCCATCACCGTTGTCGCGGTTCTGCTGCTAGAAGTTATTCTGCTATGAGTTGTTCCGCTGCTAGCATAGAGCTATCTTAGCAGGCGTAGTGTCGCCGTGCCCCTGTAACCTTTGTTATATCGGACCCTTGTACCCGATTATTTGTAATAAAGGGTTGATTTGTTCTATGCCAAGCAGTGCCGTATTCCAGAAGACTTGATCTCTGGGCTGGAATACGAGGTGTTCCGGTCTCTCTGAGCCGGGGTGCCACAACCTTACCCGTGATTCACAAGTGTACCTATGTTAAAGTTTTATTGTGAGCTTGTAAACCTATGTTAAAGTTGTCACCAATTGTCAATTTGAATTGAGATAATTATCATGTACTCATCTATCTGTTATTGAGTTGAGATCAATGTCTTTTTTTCAAATGTGCTATAGATGAATGTAAAATTGCGAATAACTTGTGTACTATTTGATCTACCCGTTGGGTATCCAATGGGTATGGGTACCCGTCGGGTATGGGTACGGGTAAAGTTTCATACCCGTGGGTACGGGTATGGGTAGACTTTTGTACCCATTGACTACATGGGTATGGGTATAGTATTGCTCTACCCGCCCCATACCCTACCCATTGCCATCATTAATTGTGGTTAAGTCTCAGAAGAAAGAAACCCTGTTGGAGGATCTCAAGGAAACATTTGACAATCTCCGTGTCTACCAGATGAAGCTTAACCCGGAGAAGTGTGTTTTTGGTGTCCCTGCAGGAAAGCTTCTGGGATTTCTTGTTTCCGAGCGTGGCATTGAAGCTAACCCGGAAAAGATCAAGGCAATCACGACCCTGGCTAAGCTGGCCAATCTAAATGCCGTGCAGAAGCTGGCTGGGCGGGTTGCGGCGCTGAGCCAGTTCATAAGCCGGCTTGGAGAGAAGGCAATTCCATTCTATCAATTGCTTAGGAAGTCGGATTACTTTGTCTGGAGTGATGCTGCAAATCAGGCTTTTGAGGCCTCAAGAAGCAGTTGTCTGAGCCGCCGGTCCTTGCTGCCCCTCGTGAGAAGGAACCAATGTTGTTATATATTGCTGCCAATAACAAGGCTGTAAGCGTGGCAGTCGTGGTAGAGCGCAAGGAGGACGGCAAGGATTATCCGGTTCAGCACCCTGTGTATTATATCAGTGAAGTGTTAACCGAGTGCAAGTAGCGATATCCACATTGGCAAAAACTGGTCTACGGAGTGTTTATGGCTAGTCGCAAGCTGAAGCATTACTTCCACGAACATCCAATCACTGTGGTCAGCTCAGCGCCTCTTGGGGACATAATCCAGAACCGAGAGGCCACAGGCCGGGTTGCTAATTGGGCCATCGAGCTCGGTCTGCATCATCTCAAATATGTGCCCCGCACAGCAATCGAGTCTCAAGCGTATTTCATTAATGATTGGACAGAGTTATAGGCTCTCGAAGAGAAGCCCGGCACAACATACTAGTCCATACACTTTGACGGCTTAAGGCAGCTCGAAGGCTCGGGGGCTGGAGTTGTGATCACTTCCCCGCGGGGAGATAAGTTCTGTTATGTTTTAAGACTTATGTTCCCCTATACTAACAATGCAGCAGAATATGAGCCTTTGCTTCATGGGCTTCGGATGGCCAAGGAGATGAACCTGAGCCGGGTCAGGTGTTTGGGCGACTCAGATTTGGAGGCCCAATAGGTTTCTGGTACATGGGATTCCAAGGATCCCCTTATGGCGGCTTATCGGCACACGGTCACAAACATTGCTGGACACTTCAAAGGTTATCAAGTTGGTCATATTGATCGCCGGCAGAACGAGGCGGCAGATGCACTCTCTCGCTTGGGCTCTCAGCGCAAGCCGGTGCCACCCAATGTTTTCTTGGACGTTTTGCACAACCCATCTGTCAAGTTACCAACAGAGGAGGACTTGGCTATTCCTGACCCGGAGGCGGCTCTAATAGCTGCTGTCCACGATGTACCTGATTGGACAGTCCCCTACTTAGCTTATCTAAGCCGGGGAGAACTTCCAACAGAGGAAATCCTTGCTCGACAGATCATCAGACGATCCAAGTCTATGACTATCGTCAATGGTGAGTTGCACCGACGAAGCGTCACTGGTGTTTTTCAGCGTTGTGTTTCGCCTGAAGAAGGCCGTGCAATTCTCAATGAGATTCATTCTGGTGACTATGGTCACCATGCCGGCTCAAGATCACTGGTCGCAAAAGCTTTCCGGCATGGCTTTTACTGGCTCACGGCTCACGCCGATGCAGAAGATATTGTGCACAAATACGATGGTTGCCAGAAATATGCTCGCCAGGCTCATGTGCCGGCTCAAGAATTAAGGATGATACCGATAACATGGCCTTTTACAGTCTGGGGGCTTGACATGGTTGGACCCTTCAAACGCTCTAAGAACAAGCATACACACCTATTGGTGGCTGTGGATAAATTTACCAAGTGGGTAGAAGCAGAACCGGTCAGCCCTTGTGACGCTGCTACAGCCGTCAAGTTTCTGAAAAAGCTGATATTTCGTTTTGGCTATCCGCACAGTATCATCACAGATAATGGCACCAATCTTTCCAAGGGAGTCATGAAGCAGTTCTGTCAACAGGAGCATATCCGGCTTGATCTAGCATCGGTTGCGCATCCTCAGTCCAATGGGCAGGCAGAAAGAGCCAATCAGGAATTACTGCGTGGTATCAAACCCTGGCTCATGGTGCCTATGCAACGCATGCCGGGTTGCTGGGAAGAAGAATTACCTGCGGTGCTTTGGAGCATACGAACTACTCCTAACAGGTCAACAGGCTATACGCCGTTTTTCCTTGTATATGGTGTAAAAGCTGTACTTCCAAGCTATATTCGGCATGACTCCCCTCGGGTGGCGGCTTATGTGGAATCTGATAATGAGCAAGCTCGACAAGACGCCCTTGATGCTTTGGAAGAAGAACGCGAACTTGCCGCGTCCAGATCAGTAATTTATCAACAAGACCTATGTCGTTATGACAGCCGTAGAGTTCAAAACCGTACTTTTCAGGAAGGTGACTTAGTGCTCCGTTTGATACAAGATCAGACAGGCATGCATAAGCTTTGACCACCTTGGGAAGGGCTCTTTGTGGTCAGCAAGAATCTCAACAACGGGTCATATTACCTGGTTGATATACGTGAGGCAGATAAGTCACGAACCTCTGAAGAGGAAACAAGCCGGCCCTGGAACATTGCCCAGCTCCGGCCATACTACACCTAACTCATCGACTGGGTCACATCTTTGTACATACCTTCTATCATGTATATACATATTTCTTGATCAATGAAATAAAGACCGACAGCTCTGTATAAGAGAGTTTTGTCGCTTCGCCTCAAAATTGTGTGTGGAGTCTTTATTTGTTGATCCGTGGTTATTTGGGGGCTTACAACTCATTGAGTTTCGCTTACAAAACCCTTTAACCCGGCGAGATGCCACAAGTTGGTTAAACCTGCCTGTTAGCAAGATGCTACTCCCTAAAGGCGACCTGGCATACGCCTGATGAGTCAATCACAAAGGTGACCCTGAATTCATCAGAGTTAAAATGCTCGATTGGTTGCGTGAGAGCCGGCTTTCAGAAAGCGAGGACAAACCAACAGGCCAAAGTGCCAGCTTCATGAAAGCAATTCAGACTTGAGCTTTATAAGCCAGCCTTTCAAGTTGTGTTTTAAACTGGCTTATTACAGTCATGTTCTCTTTTCTGCATTTATTTCATCTCTGCAAGCATGCATACACTTATACATTCATACATAGCACCTACCTTTGTTAAGATTAATCTTTTATCACAAACACTAACATGATATTCATCGCTCAAAGCTGTTGCTATCTGCGATAATTATTGCTTGTGCAGAATCACTCTTGTGGAAAAAATCGGCTCTAGAGGTCGCAAAGAGGATCCACAATGGCAAAATTGCCTGTATAACATACACAGGCCAGGCATCCACAAAGATGTTTGTACAAGCACTATAGTGCACGATGGCACTAGAATCAACAGTTTTGGATACTAAGTTATTACAGGCCGCCCATTAGCTGCGACCACGGCAAAAGTTTCCACAGTTCAAACTACAAAGAAGACGAGCCAGTGTTTTATATCGCCGAGTTAGAACTGGCGCCAGCAGCCGATGGAGCACCATGTGCCGGCTCTTCATGGCCATCATCATCCTCCGCCTCCTCCTGACTTGATTCGCCGGTCGACCACTGGATTGAGCGCAACGCTTCAAATATGGCATCGACTGTTATCACGGAGGAAGGGTCGACGTCAGGAGCGAAAGATGGCTTATGCATGCGGGTTAGGGCGACCGGTTCAGGGTTTGGCGGCTCCATCTATTCGTTCTCCTTCGAATAGCCATCCTGGTACTTGGTCAAATCTGCCTCTTCTGCAATCTCGGTGGCTGCAACCCGGGTTTCCTTTATACAACGTTGGAAGTGTTTCTTGGTAAAAGGTGATTCGTCCACATTGAACTCTGGATACCCGCCCACAATCTGAGCCGGATCCAGTTCTAGCACATATGCCTTGGCACGAGCAAGCACCGTTAGAGCCCCAGCGCGACAAGCCGCCTTTTTCCATTCTTCAAACCACTTGGGCACAACGGACAGTTCCTTCAACATGTCAGCAATCAACTATGGCGGTGTCGTAGTATTTTTTGCGGCCATTACGCACCGGGAGCCGCCTATGTACAGCTGCTCCACAAAGGTATACACCGCCTTCAATTTCACCAATGGTTGCTGCACAAGGGTTTGGTTCTTGCGGCCTTCAAGGATAAGTACACGCGATCAGTAAAGCCGACTTAGCATGGTAAGTCGGTATAATTGACTCATGGTAGTATTTTTACTTACCGAAGATGCCTTGTACATGACTGTGATCTGGCCCTTCAGAGTGGCTAGCTCTCGAGTTACCGACTCCAATTTTGACTCGGCCTCCTCAGCATGTTTTGCTAGGGCGGCTCTTTCGGCCTCAGTTTCTTGCAAGGTGCTCCTCACAAGGAGCAGAGACTTGTTGGCTTCTACAGATGTCTTTTCAGCCTCTTTGCACAGTTTTTTCTCCTTCCTTGCTTCTTTTCGGAAGAAGGAAGCTTGGGCCTCCACTTGATTTAGCATGTCCTGCAAGGCAGCCTCAGTTATAGATTGTCTAAGCATGTCCCGAGCCACCCTTCCGGTCGACCCGGCACATGGGGGCTACGTGTTTCAGCGCTTCTCAACAAGCAAAAAAGCAAGTTCCATGCAGATGCAGGCATTCTACATGGCACTTGGGGGCTAATGTATAATTTGGTGTATCTTACTAGATATAGAGACCCGCCCGTCACAGTATGACGAGCCGGCCTTTGGGGTCACTGATTGAGGTTATGCATGCAAAATAAAGTTTGAAGTCCCGGGTCATCATCTGATAATGACCCGGCCCTTGGGGGCTACATATATATATATATATATATATATATATATATATATATATATATATATATATATATGTTTCATGACAGAAGGCACAAGTTACCTCGTATTTCCGCTTCAATGAAGATATCATTGCAATCTCTGTATCCCGGCTTTTAGATAGCCGGGTCAGCATAGCTTGGTGCAGGGTATTGGCGTCTTGATCTTCAAAGGCAAAGAAGTCAAGAGCCGCCTTCCCCTTGTTCTTCAGGGGCGGCTCAGCCCTGGCAGGAACCTTGGTGAGAGCGGTAGAGGCTTCCGGTGGAGCAGTTTGCTGTTCACTCATCACCACAAACTTCCTCTTGAGTCTGTGCCGCGGGCTGCTGTTCGGGTTGATCTTCAGTTAAATTTTCCTTCTCCTGAACGTCAGGAGAGGAGGCATGAGCCGGGCTCGCAGTCAAATCTTGAGGCGGCGGGCTGTTCTGGAACGCCGGCTTGTCCTGGGTGACCAAGGTGGCCTCCGTTTCTTCCTGAGCGCCCGTTTGAATGACTGGGTCAGATGACCCGGTGGTGGCTTTCTTCTTAATGGCCTTGGCACTATACAAGGAACAAGGAGTTATTCAATTAAGGGATGAAGAGCAAGAAACCGCTATATGACATAAGGATGATTAAATTGCTTACCCAGGGTTAATATTGAAAGTCGGCGCCTGAGTAGCACTTGATTCATCCGAAGAGGGGGACGTCTGATAGGCCGAGTCATTTAAATATAAGGGTTCCTTGAAATGACCAGCTAGAGGAAAAGAGGGAGTTGGACTAAGAAGCACCTCTGTCCGCGCTCTACGGGATGGCGGCTCATTTGGAAGCCCACCACTCAACTCTCCTTCACTACTCCGGGTCTTCCTTTTTGAGGTTCCGGCGTGCTGTGTTTTCTTCAAAAGAAATTGGGGATCCAAGTGAGCATCTTGATGTGAAAAAGGGACTTTACGGATGGTAACCCGGGGTTTTCTTCGGATTTCGTGGACTATAGCCCGGGTTTTCTTTCGAACAGGTATTGGGGAGTCAGAGTCTGAGGAGATCAAAGTTACCTCTGGCTCGATGGTGTGGCTAATTTCAGCTTCTTCCTATGAAGAGTCGGCATCAGCAAGCTGATTAAAAAGGCAGCCAAGGGAGTCAAGTTCTACCTCATTGTCTTCATCGTCGTCTGGGTCCTCTTCGTTGTCATCTCGAGGAGGAGTAGGGTCTTGAACCTCAACCCGCCACCAGTCATCGTTCTCCTATATCATGACGGGTTGATGAAGCGATAACGAGGACAACGCAGTATTGGCAAAGTGCAAGATGACAGAGATGGCTTACCGCAGGAGCCGGCTTGTTGGCACTAAATGGGGTGAGCCCCAAGAGCTTAAAGTCATCCTTTGTTTCGCCAAGTAGCTTCTTGGCAAATTTTAGGTCATCCTTCTCCTTGAGGTTAACCCGGCTGAACCGAAGTGGGTCTTCATGATGGCCGGTGTAGGTGTGCATGAGCCGGGTCCTAGAGCTGAGTGGCTGAATTCTCCACTCGACCCAAGTCTAGGTCAAATCGACACCGGTGAGGCCATGAGCAATCAACACGTTCATTTTTGGATACAGAGGCTCCAGGTTCTCTCTCTCCTCCCTGGAAGCAAGACCCGGGAAGGCTGCATTGATGGCAAGCCGGTTTGCCCGGTAACCCGGCAATGGGTACTGACCTTCGGGGGAGGTGTCCTTGCAGTAAAACTAGGTTCTGTGCCACCCCTTGGGATGGCTGGCCGGCTTGGCATTGGGGAAGACTATGTTTTTTCTTTGTTGGATAGAAATTCCGCCAAGTTCAATACTGGGACCATCCTTATGCTCTGTTTGGTGGTTCAAATAGAAGAATTCCCGAAACAAGCTAAGTGACGGCTCGAGCTGCAGATACACCTGGTAGAAAACTTGAAATTGGCACAAGTTGAAGATAGAATTGGGGGCCAGGTCTTGAGGCCTGATATTGAAGAAGTGCAGCACGTCCCAGAAAAATTTAGAGCCGGGAGGACGGAAGCCCCTTGAAACATGATCAGCAAAAATGACAATCTCGTTCTGGCCGGGTTGGGGGTGGATTTCTTCTTGAGGAGCTCGCCATGAAATTTCTTCCTTAGCCAGCAGCAGCCTGGAATCTACCAGGGTTTGCAGACTAAGTTCAGACATGCTGGACATAGCCCAGTTGACGATCTTGGGCTTAGGAGGCATTGTTTCAGCTGCTATGGAAAAGAGAAGATGTCATAAGCCGGCAAAACGTGAGCTTTTCGATTTAATATAAATGTAACATACAAGCTGGCGATTGAGATATTTGGCCGGGTTTCGAGAGGGGGTGCAAATGAAATCCGGGTCAGGATTACTAACGAAGATAAGCCGGAAGTTACAATGGCACAGATTTTTACAAGTGTTAAGCATGGTTTGGACTACAAGTTCGCAAACAAGATTTAACTGGGTAAGGAGATTCTACGGATCTACAAAATGAAAAAAATAGGGGCTAGGTGTGTTCTTCGCGCTGTAAGATGAAATGCAGTGGGATCTATCTAAGACAGCACAGTGGATCTACCAATGAGGAAAATGTTGTGGAATGACCGTGCGAACTAAAAATGAAAGGGGCCCAACGCATTTTAGATCTACCTCGGCTATGATGAAGAACACGGAAGATCAGCAAGGAAGCCACGGCAATGGCGGGAAGGTACTCACAGATCTGGAGGTCGGACTCGAGGTCTTTAAGGTGCAATGAAGGCGGCCGCGCGACGATGAATGGCTCCGGCAATGAAGAAGAGGCACAGCTGGTGCTGGCTCTGGTGATGACGAGCTCGGGCAGTGCGGCGGCGTTAGAGCAGAGGAGGAAAGGAAGAGCGAGAGGTAAAAGGTAACAGTTGGGGTGAGCTGGCCTATTTATAGGTGCGATAAGAATTGGAACGGCAAGTGCGGAGCCCCAGGCGGCGCAGTAAATTTCGGCCGCGGGCTCCTTGATTTTCGTGCCTGACAAGACAATACAAACCCACTCAAAGATTCGATATGATGTCATCCCAAATTTTGAGGAAGTGGATTATGACATCATGAGGAAAGGTGGTGAATGGATACCAAGTTATGGAGGGTAATGACCCGGCAAAATGGTTGAGCCTCTGAAGTTTGAGTGTGGATGAAGGACGCTGAAGAACCGGCTTGCGAGACAGATTCAGGTCTCCTTCACGGACTTTTCGATTTATTTTATTTGCTTTTTAGGTTGGAGTTTAACATGGATACAATCCAAGTCAAACTGAAGGCTAATGTTGGGGATATTTCTCGGCGTATAGACCCGGCAGGATGATGACCCGGCCATGAGTTGAGGGGCTCAGCGGGTTATCTCACTGCAGGGCTAAGAAGATGCTCGGTGGGCCGGCTTGGCAAAGGCCCGGTGAGAAAGGCTGGCTCAAGTAATGGGCCGGCTCAAGAAGAAGATGAACGGCTTAAACGTCGTCTTGGAGAACAAGTAGGAAAGAGTAGGAGACGGGTCAGGATGACGAGCCAGACTCTCATGTAAACCTAGGGTTCCACCTGTATATATAAAGGGGAGCACCTAGGCAAAAAAGACTAAGTTGCAATCCTTCGAAAGCTAGGTTAGCGAATCCGCATCCTTGTAATCGAGATCTACAGCAATATAATCAAGCAGGACATAGGCTTTTACCTCCACTGTGAGGGGCCGAACCTGGGTAACTCCGTGTCTTCTCGTTCCCGATCAACCCCATTAAGCTTCCACACTTGTGCGATGGCCTCATCTCCAAGTCCTTTCACAAGGGCATCTGCCATGTCAAAACCAGTTGCTATGATACCGCCAAGAAATCAAACAAGTTGACGCCGAAGTGGGAAGGCCCTTATCGGGTAGCACGAGTCACCAGACCTGGCGCAGTCCATCTGGAGACCGAAGATGGCATCCCAGTGCAAAACTCATGGAATGTTGAGCATCTTCGGAAGTTCTACCCATAAGGCGCAGTTGCCGGGCTCCCGGCAACCCCTTTTGTACAAGCTTTGTCGACAAGACTTGTAACCCTTTGTACAAAGCCAGGCGCAGATCCTGTGCATAAGTGAAATAAAAAGGATCCCTCGCGTGCAAGTTTCCTAGGGGGAGTGACAATGGGGATACCATTTAATGACGTTCAAGTGATCATTTTGTACGACAAGAAAGACAGTACAACGAAAAGCTAAGTTGAAAAACTTTGAAACAATTTCCTTGTTACATTCTGCAATTTCCCTTGAACGGTTTTGTGTTTGTATGAAAAACCTGCATGCGAAGGAACCTTGTCGTGATCATTCGCACTCTTACTTTGTTTCGAGTCCGCTCAACAATTTAAGTAGTTGCATTGAAAACGTCAAAGGAAAACTTGTCGGCGGCAATACTACCGGCAGGCTGGAAAGGACCCGTTCCTCAAGCGCTCGCGGCAAGTGCATGCACCGGCAAGCTTCTGGTATGCGTAGGGTATAAAATCAAATCATACAAAGACAAAGAGGAACAAGGGAGATAGCATACGTTCATTCATCAACACAAGTTATATTACATCACAAAAGCAGTGCAGATCTAATATAAGATCGAATGTATCTTTTACATGACAGCACAACGGTGCATATAACGACAAGCTTAATCCCGACGATCGCCCTGGATCCTGGGAACTTGAAGAACTTTGTCGGCAAGAGGAGCAGCAATCTTGTCGGCGGCAGTGACATCAGTGTCCTGCGGCAGCTTCCTAAAGATCCCGGAGAGATCAAGGCTGGGATTGCGATGAGCAAGCTTGAGCAGTACCTTGTAAAGGACGTTGCGCGCAAACTTCCGGGATTCATCGGTGAACAAGGCGGACCTGTCATCATGACATGTCTTCAGTGCATCGATGAGGCCATCGAAGAATTTGGTCAATCTGGCACTGGCGGCCTCGTGTTCGTTGACGGTGAAGCTCCAGCTCTTCATATCCATAACGGCAAGTTGGGAAGTGAGGCGCTCAGCTATATCGACAAGCCTCTTCGTCCAAAGGGAGAGCACCTCACGCAGTTCTACAAACTTGTTCTCGACATCTTCCCGGAGAGTTTCTTCCGCGTCAAGCTTCTCCGTCAAGAGCCTTTCCCGTTCCTTGGCGGATTCAAGATCTGTTTCCAGGCTGGCAAGTTTGGATTTCAAATCCTCAGCTACCTTAGTGGCGGTATTAAGATCTTGATTCTTGGACAAGAGCTGCGTTTGCAGTTCCCCTAGGGTGAGGGCTGCTTTCTGCGCTTCGCCCTTGAGAGTCTCGATCTCTTTACCGCTACCGACGAGTTCCTCCTTCAGCTTGCCCACTTGGATTTCAAAATCTGCTTTGGCAATGGCGGCGGCGAAAGTGGCTCTGGCGAGAGGAAGAAGACGAGGCAGAAGGGGGAAGTGGTGAATGAGCAATGCCTCCTCGTGGTTACCTTTTTATGGGGAAGGCGAGTGGGGGCTGGCTCTTTACTGCGTGACGTGGGCGTGCTTTTGCAGGCGCACTACGCGAAACTCCCGCTACAGTCCACCACTCCTGCAACTGCATTTAATGCACGGCGCGGGCATGTTTGGAGAAAATCATCATTGCAAAGATTGCGGCGGTAACTTCCCGCCGCGTGTCTGTGCATCGTTTGGGCCTAGCCTAACGACGCTTCGGACGCGCATATGGCCCAGGCCCGGGGGCTCCTGTCGGTGTATAAAACATGGGTATTTTATACCCTGACTTATGCACAAACAGTAGCAGCCTTGTTGATGGCCAGGCTTGCCGGAATTTACCAAGATCAAGATTCAAGACCCAGTTGCAGAAGCTACTAGGGAGAAGATCAAGACGAAGCATAAACAAGTACTTGACTAGTACTGAAGATGAAGGCATTCCTCACTGGCAAGATTTGAGCCAACAACATGAAGGCCTGGCAAGCTCCGTGCCGGCAAGCTTTCGCCAGCTCATCAGCGCTCCACCTCACCGAGCAGCTAGTCGCTAATCGGTGAGGTGTCGACCGCGCAGGCGGGTTGGTGAGATTTGTCGAGGCACGTGTCAGCCTGCTGGAAGGAGATTTAACTTTAATGACACCCGTCCAGGAGGCGTGTCAAGATAATATGAGGTAGCTGGGCGAGCGGTGCAGGAACCTTGCCGGGGCTCCTCCTCCACATGACACCTAACGGTGCATTTAATGCTTTTGTCCTAAACCGGTAGAGTTAGGTATGATAGCATTGTTTGCTATCTAATCAACTTGTAATGACTGTTTTGCCACTGTGGTTACCCCTTGAGCTATAAAAGGAGGGCCAGGGCAACCTTTACAAGGATCGATCCTTAGACACTCTATCTCACTTTGCATGCGTAGCTGCTTCCCTCTGCACCTTGCCGGGACGAAGCGCTCCTAGTACTTGAGCTCTCCACATATAATACACCAAAGCAGGAGTAGGGTTTTACACCTCACGGTGGCCCGAACCTGGGTAAAATCCTTTGCGTTCTCTGCTAATTCTGCTCTTTGTGCTTGTGCATTCCCCTAGTCGAACTACAAAGGGGCTAGATGGCCCCACAGATGGTCGTACGCACGACACCTGGAGGGCGCGCTCCCTAGGCTTGTGGGCCCCTTGTTGGCCCTCCTGACCTAATTCCAGTGCTATAAAGTCAAAAATATTCCCAATATACCAGAGACACAGAAGAGAAAACCTTTCCGCCGCCGCAAGCCTCTGTTCTTCCGCGATCCCATCTGGAGGCCTTTCCGGTACTCTGCCGGAGGGGGAATCGATCACGGAGGGCTTCTTCATCAACATTGCTGCCCTTCCAATGATGTGTGAGTAGTTTACCACAGACCTACGGGTCCATAGCTAGTAGCTAGATGGCTTCTTCTCTCTCTTTGATCTTCAATACCATGTTCTCCTCGATGTTCTTGGAGTTCTATCCGATGTAATCTTCTTTTGCGGTGTGTTTATTGGGATCCGATGAATTGTGAGTTTATGATCAGATTATTCATGAGAAATATTTGAGTCTTCTCTGAACTCTTTTATGCATGATTATTATAGCTTTGTATTTCTCTCCGATCTATTGATATGGTTTGGCCTACTAGATTGATTTATCTTGCAATGGGGGAGGTGCTTTGTGATGGGTTCAATCTTGCGGTGCTCAATCCCAGTGACAGAAGGAGACATGACACATATTTGTATTGTTGCCATTAAGGATAAAAAATGGGGCTTAATCATATAGCTTGAGTTTACTTTGTCTACATCATGTCATCTTGCTTAAGGTGTTACTCTGTTTCATACTTAATACCCTAGATGCATGCTGGATAGTGGTTGATGGGTGGAGTAATAGTAGTAGATGCAGGCAGGAGTCAGTCTACTTGTCTCGGACGTGATGCCTATATACATGATCATTGCCATGAATCCGTCATAATTATTTGCTTCTCTATCAATTGCCCAACAGTAATTTGTTTACCCACCGTATGTTATGTGTTCGAGAGAGAAGTCTCTAGTGAAAACTATGGCGCCCAGGTCTACTTTATCATATATAAAAAAGCTAAAAATACCTTGCTGCAATTTATTTACTTTTATTTTAATTAGTATTTTAGTTTATCTATTTATCTTTATAAGATTTAATCCTTGCAAATAACCGCTAAGAGGATTGATAACCCTCTTATTTGGGTTGGGTGCAAGTGTTTGCTCTTGTGTGTGCAGGTGCGCTTAACGGAATTTTGCTTGGTTCTCCTACTGGATTGATAACCTTGGTTCTTAACTGAGGGAAATACTTATCTCTACTGTACTGCATCATCCTCTCCTCTTCAGGGAAATACCCATGCAGATTCTCCTATTGGATTGACGCCTCTCTCTCTAAACATGTGGTCATGATAATTGATTTCGGCTTTCGCTTGAGGACAAGCGAGGTCTAAGCTTGGGGGAGTTGATACATCCAATTTGCATCATGATTTCTGATATGTCCAATTTGCATCATGATTTCCTACTAATAATTATTATGTTTTTGATCATTATTTCACTTTATGGTACAATTCTTGTGCCCTTTCCCTCTTATTTTGCAAGATTCACATGAAGAGGGAGAATGCCGGCAGCTAGAATTCTGGACCTGAAAGGGGTGAAACAAAGATAGCTATTTTGCACAACTCCAAATGACCTAAAAATTTATGGAGAATTATTTTGGATTATATAAAAAATACTGGCGAAGGAATCAACAGGAGGGGACCCACCAGGTAGCCACAAGCCTGGGGAGCGCGCCCTACCCCCTGGGCGCGCCCTAAGCTTGTGGGGGCCCTGGCAGGCCACCGGGCCCCTCCTTCTGTTATACGAAGCCATTTGCCCTAGAAAAAAATCAGAAGAAGACTTTCGGGATGAAGCGCCGCCGTCTCGAGGCGGAACCTGGGTAGGAGCTATTTTGCTCTCTGGCGGAGCGATTCCGCCGGGGATACTTCCCTCCGGGAGGGGGAAATCGAAGCCATTGACATCACCAACGATCCTCTCATCGTGAGAGGACCAATCTTCATAAACATCTTCACCAACACCATCTCATCTCAAACCCTAGTTCATCTCTTGTATTCAATCTTTGCCTCAAAACCTCAGATTGGTACCTATGGGTTACTAGTAGTGTTGATTACATCTTGTAGTTGATGCTAGTTGGTTTATTTGGTGGAAGTTTATAGGTTCAGATCCTTAATGCTATTCAATACCCCTCTGATCTTGAACATGAATATGATTTGTGAGTAGTTACTTTTGTTCTTGAGGACATGGGAGAAGTCTTGTCATAAGTAATCATGTGAATTTGGTATTCGTTCGATATTTTGATGCTATGTATGTTGTGCTTCCTTTAGTGGTGTCGTGTGAACGTCGACTACATGACACTTCACCATCTTTGGGCCTAAGGGAAGGCATTGTGGAGTAGTAATTAGATGATGGGTTGCTAGAGTGACAGAAGCTTTGTCGGGGCCGAATTTCCGGGACACAATATCCCAGCAAATGACCCCACGTGTCGTCACCAGCCCCAGGATTACTGTTCTTGTTGACACGTCCTTGTTACAGATTACCAAGCAATTATAAGAATTGGATACAAGACCATAAAGGCCTAATGATACAACAATGATTTCTAATAGTGGATGGCGAAAGCAGGTAGCGGATCTCCATCTCTGGTGGGGCTCCATTCCCACAGGAACAGCTGACCTGGATAACTCCTATCCCGCGTGGCTGCTATCTCCGATTCCTAGATTACGGGGTGTGCCTTCATAGTGCTCTTCTCCTAAGTGTGATCTGGCCAAGACAATAGCCAGGGACAAGCCAGTGAGTACGTTTGAATGTACTCGCAAACATCCTGAACAAAAGATATACCGAATACAACAGAGAACAAATGATCAGGATGAACTAAATTATATGCATATGCTGACTGATATTAAAGCATGGCATGTTAAATATTAATACGGTGTGGATGGTTAAATATATCATTTAATAATAAACCAAGAAATATAATATGGAACATCGGGCGTTGGACCGCCCGAGGATTCTAAGAAAAATAAAATGGAAGATCGGGCGTTGGACCGCCCGAGAAATTCCAAGAAAAACGCCAAATGGGTGTCTAAATGCGATGCCTCGAGAGGTCTAGAAAAGAAATGCCAAACGGGTGTCTAAATGTGACGCCTCGAGAGGTCTTGAAAAGAAATGCCAAACGGGTGTCTAAATACGACGCCTCGAGAGGTCTTGAAAAGAAATGCCAAACGGGTGTCTATATGCGACACCTCGAGAGGTCTTGAAAGAAATGAGTACTCAGGTGGCATAACCATCACAAGAGATACTCAGAAAAATAGAAATGAGTATCCAGGTGGATTAACCATCCCAAGAGATACCCAAGGTTGCACATAGAAGAAAAAGGTTAGTCCACAATAATATTCATGTTAACAATAATATTCATGCTGGCATCAGTAGTGACAATAATCATCTTGTAAATATGAATCATGCTCAATTTTAATTATTTCCTCCGAAGACCAACACTGAGAACGACACTTGACCAACCCAGACTGTAGTCCTTAACCGCGGACCCGGCTATTCGAATAGGTTTTAAACCCTGCAGAGGGTGTACTCTTAACCCACAAGTAAAGGATTTCTTTAGCCAACACCGAGACGCTGACTAATTCCAATTACGGCCTTTGGGTTGAAAACACACCAAACCAAAACACACCAGATTAACTTTCCTGATGCTAGGAATCACCTAGAGCATCGTTCAAGAAAAACTCTAAGACGGGGAGACCACAGTCTAGAATAGCATGGGATCATAATTTATAACGCACAGATTACAAGGGGTGCCCCCCTCTCAGCCCAGCCGGATACACCCATGCCCCCTGACCAGGTGACATGCCTACCATAGGCCTCTGGTATCTTTCACCATGGCCTCTCTGTACGGTGTGTGCAATGAAAGGGGTTAACAACTTACTGAACCGTACCCTACCTGTGGCAGGGACAAGTGGCAGCACGAAACAAGTATGGGGGTTACCGGTGACAAGACTCGATCTACGGTCGACTCAGGAGGTTTATATTTCCTGCAGTGATTAACACAATAAATTTTCTTGGTAGTACCCAACAGGGTCACCATCTGTCATGTCCCAACATGCCCTCACTCATCAATCTCGTCACAACGAGATTTCAGTCTCATGGTCACTTTTCTCGTGACTGATTCTTTCCTGCAGATTAGTCTGGATCAACCTAGGCATATGGGACATGTGAAAATAACCATACTCACTCATACTTCACGTATATGAGGATAAAATATTAACAAGGGATCATGCATGTATAACTAGCAATATGCAAAAATTTATTTGAATTTCAACATATTCATGATTCAATTATTCTTGCAAACAATTAACAATGTATTCACCATATCAAGTGTTCAAGATGCTTGCCTTAAGCATGCAGAAGGATTGGGTGCACTCCAAAACTTTGAAAATTTCATCTTCCCTCCATTTTCCTATTTTCAAAATATTGAAATTACCACATAAACTTGAAACAGTAAAAAAAGTTGTTTGGAAATTTTTGAAATAAATACTAAAATAAACTAGATGAAAAATAAAGATTCTAGGAAAAAGAATCAATTCATTTGGAGTTATGGTTTAAAAGTTAGAGCTAGTCAAAGTGTAGTCAAAATTCTGTTTTTAAATAAAACTATAAAAAGAAAACGTTCGGCCGAGTTTACGCTTCCCAGTAGTGAAGGCGTATTTTGGTAAATACGTCTCCACTTAAGACGAGCTGGCGTGGCGCTGGGTCACTGACAGTGGGCCCTGCGACCCCACTGTCGGGTTTGACCGGGTTAGCCGGCGCCCTCTCTCTTCTGGCCGAACGGAGGCGCGGCTCCGGTGATCCTCGCCGGCGATTGGGGGCGCCCTCGGCGAGCTGAGCTCACCATCGAGCTCGGGAGGTTTGCGCGGTCCCGCCGGTGTGCGGCACGTCCCCCCGGAAGCACCAGGTCACCGGCGACGAGCTTCCCCGACGGACGGCGGCGTCAGGCGAAAGAGGGACTCCGCCCACAAGCTCCGTTCGGTGAAATTAACGGGTGGAAACGGCGTGCGGTGGTTCTGTGGATACGGTGGTGCAAGAAGATTGGAAAGGGAGGCGTCGGTTGGCTCGGGATCAGCCGAGACAGAACGGTGGCCATTATCACCGGAGAGGGAGAAGAAGGCCACGTCTGGGTCAGTTGGGTGCTCTGCGGGGTTTGCAGGGAAGGAGGGAGTGGCGATGTTGATCGAGGGGGCTCGGGGTGGGTTTATATAGGTGCGGGAAGGTCGGTTCATCGCGGGCTGTTCCCAACCAGTTCGGCGGCGGCCATTGATGGCCTCCCGCGATCGGTGGCGAGGCTGGTGGTGGACGGCGGGGTTTGGTAAGGGCGGTGATGGCCTTCAGTTAAGATGGGCGCGCTGGCTCGCTCGAAATCGAGCCACACACCTCGGGCGGTGCCGTACCCGAGTGGAAGACGACAGCGGCGACCCGGAATGGTGCAGGACGGCGTGGGGCGACGCTAGAGGCCAGGCTCGGGTGTCGGCGCGCTTCTAGATGATCTGGGAGAGGGCCAGGGTGAGCGGGGGGGGGGCGCAGCAGAGGCGCGTCAGGTATCGGGCGCCGTCGACCGCAGTGCGGGCGCTCTGGCCACGCTCTGGACACGCCGACCAGCTGCTCAATGAAATGCCAGGGGCAGCTAGTGGGATTTGCTGCACCTGGGAATTGGCGTGGTGATGATCCATTGCATGAAAGGGGATGGTGGACATGTTGTCTTACCAAAATGATCAAGTGCCCAGTGCAAGTTTATGAGCTTGTAGATTTCTGCCATGCACATGAGGTGCTTGATGAAATGCTAGGGCTAGCTAGGGAACATTTTTGGATGTGATACTTGGCAGGTTGGTGTCTCCTTAGATGGTAGAGATGAGGGTGTGGTTGGTTCTGTAAAAAGAAAAACTTGCTAGTGCAAATTTTGGAGAAATTCAGTTCTGGACAGAAACTACAGGGAATTATTTGGTGAACTAAAAAGAGGTAATTGGAGCTGATCTTCTGGAGTTAAGGGTTTGGTTGGAAGGACTATAAGGTGGAAAATTTTCAGAATTGTTTGATGAAGGAAAATTAGGTTTGCAGTTACAACTTAGGAATGGGACAAAATTGAAAAGAGGAAGTTGTGCTCAGAATTTTCAAATGGACATGATAGGTTTTTGCATAAAAGTGATCTATAGGCATT
Organism: Elymus sibiricus; assembly: GCA_039707655.1. Taxonomy (NCBI): domain Eukaryota; kingdom Viridiplantae; phylum Streptophyta; class Magnoliopsida; order Poales; family Poaceae; genus Elymus; species Elymus sibiricus. The sequence goes on from CM077670.1 coordinate 325,476,988, forward strand.
TCATGACCCCTCATAATTTTTGTGGAATTTTAAAAGAATTATCAAAAATAGTTGTAGTGCAACAAAAGGATTTCAAGTATTGAAAATGCTATCAAAAGGATTATTTTGGGCAAATTTTATTATGAAAATATTTCCTAATGTCATTAAAATATAAATGAAATGATCTAAGAGAACTACCAAAGCCCACAATATTTTACAAAAACTTTATATGGAGGGAAGAATTTTTAGAAAACCAATAACAGAGGAGATTCTGAAACAATAAATGGCCTCATATAATTCAAAATTTTATTTCTGGCCAAATTTTACTTAATAAAAATATGGTTAAATTTTTAGGCTGTTACAAACTCTACCCCCTTAAGAAAATCTCGTCCTCTAGATTTGTTAAGGTGGTCATTAAAATTAAACGCACCTTTTCGAGGAGGTTTTTCTGAGCTAATTATCTAAATAACCTAATTAGGCACAGTTGATGTAGGGCTACTGGTAATTGGTGCAACTACAGTGAGGTACTGGTGTTGTGGTTTTACTGTATGACAAATTTGGAAAAAGTATAATTTCTAATTCCAAAGTTCGCTTGTCGTACTCCAGTGCACAGTGTTCTCTCCGACTGACAGGTGGACCCAGGGCCCACTGTCAGTCTCTTCTTCTTCCTCCGGCTCTCCTTTCTCCCCTCTCTCTCGCGTGCTCTCCCGCACTTTCTCCACCCGTGGCGTTTAGCGCGTAGGGCATCTAGGGCCGTACTGCGGTAGTGCACGGCATGCTTGTCGCCGGTGCAGCGTGCACTCACCTCGCGGGCCAGTACCCTGTCGGCACTGCTCGCGGATTCGCCTCCGAACACCGGCGATCGAGCGACGAGCGGCGCTGGTGGACTTCGCTCACCATGCACCGAGCTCAAGCTATAAAAACGACCACGGTTTTTCTTCTTTCTACCTCACACCTCACCTCACTTCTTCTTCTTCTTCTTCTCCTTCTGGTTGCAGGAGCTCGAGATGAGGCATCAATGGAGGACGTGGTTCCGGAGCTAATCACGATCCTCCTGGTGGGTATGCTGGCGGCGTTGGTTGGCTTCTCGCCGTTGCTATGTGCGATGATCCTCGATGATCGCCGTGATGCCGCTGCTGGAGTGGTGGCTCTCCGAGGCGGCGGTGATCATGGGGACTAGGCATCAGTGTCGGGTACGAGTGAGTGTTAGTGCGTTTTGTAGCAGGCTCCGTAGAAATAAAAACCCATGAGTTTTTCTTCGAAAAAACTGTGGTGTGGTGAGAGTGATCCAGTGAGCGAGGCGGTTAATTAGTTGCTAGGTGTGTGTGTGTGTGTGGTTTCTGCACTTAGTGAGTGTGGTAGTGCGGGTGTGCCCGTGAGCCGGATGCTGTGGCGGCACGCGAATTAAATTTATGCTAGAAAAAAAATTATGGCAAGGCTCTTAAGAAAATTTCACCCTAAGAGCGGAAGAACCAAATGCAGATCACCACAATCGAATATTCATAGACAAACTGCATCATATTAATGCATTCACGACATATGCCCTAAAATACATCGCAAAGATTGCATCATGTAAACAAGCGCTAGATGCAGCAACAACCACACTCATGATTGTCTACGGTTCGAAGGTAAGATCTACGGGGTCTTGCAGAAGGGTTCCGGGTGCTGGAGCACATTCTTCTTCTTCCGGAGGAAGTGGAGGAAGTAGGCGAAGAACATGCCCCTCCTGAGTTGGCAGAGGTGGTCCGCTAATGGCGATCTGGGGATTCAGGACAGCAAGATAATGGAGATAATCCATTAGTTGCTGGGTGAAATGCTCCTGGGCCATCACATACTGAATGAGATTGGCCAGAGCTGGATCTCTTTCTATACGTTCACAGCGGAACGTAGCTTCTGCTCCGAGTGCTGCACGGCTCGGAAAGTAATAATACTCCCTTTCGCTGGCACAGGGTATCACGAATCGAAGACAGGTAACTGCTTCATAAGCAGCAGCCTCAATGGCCATGCCTGAGGTTGGCATGGATCTCCCGATGAAGGCAACATAAGGAGGGCCTTGGTTTAAATCCACTGGTGGGATTTTCACAACTGCCCAATATTTTGAGGAATCATAGGTGATCCTCATCTTGTACAACTCATACTGGGGTGGGTGGATGGAACCAAGAGTATTGCGGGTAAAATCCCACAAAACCTTAACAAAACTACCAGGTCTTGCATCTGGGGTTCTTAGGTAGGCTCCGGAGTGAAACATGGAGTGATGGAGTGATGGATGCGGTGCTCAAGGTCGATGGTTGCTGGTGTAGAGTGGGATACGGCCGCTTATAAGGTACCTGGGTTAGGAAACATGTGGCGGTGCCAGTATGACTTGTGTATCGGTTCCGGCGTGGGGTTGTCTGAGTCAAAATCTCAGACCTCACTCCCCAAAAAGGAATGTGACGTATTACTGTGCGTGTCGGTTAGGGGGTTCGACAGTCACGTCTAGAATTTACTCTGCCACCACACGCCAACAATTTATGCTAGGTCATGCATACTACTAATAAGACAATGACACACTAGTAATTTACAACTTACCATGCCGTACAACTGCTACTACGAAAATACAGGGCAACAGGGCTACTAAGGCTCTACAACGATTCTGGTGGACTCAGTCCACCTCGTTGATATCTAGCCGGGCACGTCCCGCAGATGTTGAGGCTTCTCCGTGTGCTTCAGTGTTGGAGCTGACCGGGGTCGGATGGGGAGCTACAGGGCTGGGGTAGCGGTGATGCCCCTCGCGGGGTGTCGTGGTCACAGTCCCGTTGAAGTAGGTCTCCATGAGACGACGGAGTTCCCCTGGGCAGGCGAAGGCATTTCCCGGGTAGATAATAGGAGCAGACCTTGGGGGCTCAACTGGCCTCCCAAGCAGCACTATCAGGGTGTCGGTGGAGGGTGCAGCTTCACTTCTCACCGGGGTCAGGAGAGCGAGCGTCCTGCGGGTCGCAATCAGATCAAGGGTGACCTGATCGAATAGTGCCTCTTGCGCTCTTAGGTAGCGCACCAGATGCACCAGGGCAGGATCCGTCTCAGGGTCTCCGTCGGCGACTTGGGTTGGGCTACCATAGCCTTCACGACTAGGGTAGTAGTAGAAAGGACGGATGTTAACTCTCGGCGACAAATGCCGGAGATTAACTACAACCTCTCGGGCTGCAAGTTGGATGGCTTGGGGCTCGTCGGAGGTCGTCCTCCCGGTGAACCGGTAGGGGCGTTCTGAGGTGGTGCCCCTCCCGTAGATGTGCACCGTGGCCCAGAAGTGGTGGATGGCATCACTCGTGTGCTCCTGGTATACAACATATTCTGGAGGCACTTCTATGCCAAAAGCTCGACGGGTGAGATTGGCCAGGATGACTACAAAGTCTCCAAGCTCGGCTGCGGTGGTCTCATTCCGAACGATGGGACCAGGCATCTTGGGTGATTGGATATCGAACAGAGAGTGAGGCTGTGATGTGCAGAGTTGGGGCAAGGTTTCCTTTATAGGCTAACTGAGTCTTCCATCGCACGCTTGTGGATGGGACAACTCAGGTGTCGGCCACAGGCACACGGCCTATGGGCAGGGTTGATAGGTTGGGCACCAACTGTCAAAAGATGTTGGCTGGCCATTGTGTAGGCTTATCGGATGAGATGGCCTTGGCTACGGACAGGAAAAGATTTGGGTGCTGTGGAAACCTAGGGATAGTGACCAGGCTAAGATAGGATTAGCCAATGGTCAACCTGGCTCTGATACCAAGGCTGTCGGGGCCGGATTTTCGGGACACAATATCCCAGCAAATGACCCCTTGTGTCGTCACCAGCCCCAGGATTACAGTTACTGGTGGACATGTCCTTGTTACAGATTACCAAGCAATTACAAGAATTGAATACAAGACCATAAAGGCCTAATGATACAACAATGATTTCTAACAGCGGATGGCGGAAGTGGGTAGTGGATCTCCATCTCTGGTGGGGCTCCATTCCCACAGGAACAGCTGACCTGGATAACTCCTATCCCGTGTGGCTGCTATCTCCGATTCCTAGGTTACGGGGTGTGCCTTCATAGTTCTCTTCTCCTAAGCGTGATCTGGCCAAGACAATAGCAAGGGACAAGCCAGTGAGTACGTTTGAATGCACTCGCAAACATCATGAACAAAAGATATACCGAATGCAACAGAGAACATATGATCAGGATGAACTAAATTATATGCATATGCTGACTGATATTAAAGCATGGCATGTTAAATATTAATACGGTGTGGATGGTTAAATATATCATTTTAATAATAAACCAAGAAATATAATATGGAACATCGGGCGTTGGACCGCCCGAGGATTCTAAGAAAAATAAAATGGAACATCGGGCGTTGGATCGCTCGAGGAATTCCAAGAAAAATGCCAAACGGGTGTCTGAACGCGACGCCTCGAGAGGTCTTGAAAAGAAATGCCAAATGGGTGTCTAAATGCCATGCCTCGAGAGGTCTTGAAAAAAATGAGTACTCAGGTGGCATAACCATCCCAAGAGATACTCAGAAAAATAAAATGAGTATCCAGGTGGATTAACCATCCCAAGAGATACCCATGGTTGCACATAGAAGAAAAAGGTTAGTCCACAATAATATTCATGTTAACAATAATATTCATGCTGGCATCAGTAGTTACAATAATCATCCTGCAAAAATGAATCATGCTCAATTTTAATTATTTCCTCCGAAGACCGATACTGAGACCGACACTTGATCAACCCAGACTATAGTCCTTAACCACGGACCCGGCTATTCGAATAGGTTTTAAACTCTGCAGAGGGTGTACTCTTTACCCACAGGTAAAGGATTTTTTTTAGCCAACACCGAGACGCTGACTAATTCCAATTACGGCCTTTGGGTTGAAAACACACCTAACCAGCACACATCAGATTAACTTTCCTAATGCCAGGAATCAACCAGAGCATCATTCAAGAAAAACTCTAAGACGGGGAGACCAACGTCTCGAATAGCATGGGATCACAATTTATAACGCACAGATTACAAGGGGTGCCCCCCTCTCGGCCCAGCCGGATACACCCATGCCCCCTGACCAGGTGACATGCCTACCAGAGGCCTCTGGTATCTTTCATCATGGCCTCTCTGTACGGTGTGTGCAATGAAAGGGGTTAACAACTTACTGAACCGTACCCTACCTGTGGCAGGGACAAGTGGCAGCACGAAACAAGTATGGGGGTTACCGGTGACAAGACTCGATCTACGGTCGACTCAGGAGGTTTATATTTCCTACAGTGATTAGCACAATAAATTTTCTTGGTAGTACCCAACAGGGTCACCATCTGGCATGTCCCAACATGCCCTCACTGATCATTCTCATCACAACGAGATTTCAGTCTCACGGTCATTTTTCTCGTGACTGATTCTTTCCTGCAGATTAGTCCGGATCAACCTAGGCATATGGGACATGTGAAAATAACCATACTCACTCATACTTCATGTATATGAGGATAAAATATTATCAAGGGGTCATGCATGTATAACTAGCAATATGCAAAATTTTATTTGAATTTCAACATATTCATGATTCAATTATTCTTGCAAACAATTAACCATGCATTCACCGTATCAAGTGCTCAAGATGCTTGCCCTAAGTATGCAGAAGGATTGGGTGCACTCCAAAACTTGGAAAATTTCATCTTCCCTCCATTTTCCTATTTTCAAAATATTGAAATTACCACATAAACTTGAAACAGTACAAAAAAGTTGTTTGTAAATTTTTGAAATAAATACTAAAATAAACTAGATGAAAAATAAAGATTGTAGGAAAAAGAATCAATTCATTTGGAGTTATGGTTTAAAAGTTAGAGCTCGTCAAAGTTTAGTCAAAATTCTGTTTTTAAATAAAACTATAAACAGAAAACGTTCGGCCGAGTTTACGCTTCCCAGTAGTGAAGGCGTATTTTGGGAAATACGTCTCCACTTAAGACGAGCTGGCATGGCGCTGGGTCACTGACAGTGGGCCCCGCGGCCCCCCTGTCAGGTTTGACCGGGTCAGCGGGAGCCCTCTCTCTTCTGGCCGAATGGAGGCGCGGCTCCGGCGATCCTCGCCGGCGATTGGGGGCGCCCCTCGGCGAGCTGAGCTCACCATCGAGCTCAGGAGGTTTGCGTGGTCCCGCCGGTGTGCGGCACGTCCCCCGGAAGCACCAGGTCGCTGGCGACGAGCTTCCCCGACGGACGGTGGCATCGGGCGAAAGAGGGACTCCGCCCACAATCTCCGTTCAGTGAAATTAACGGGTGGAAACGGCGTGCGGTGGTTCTGTGGATACGGTAGTGCAAGAAGATTGGAAAGGGAGGCGTCGGTTGGCTCGGGATCAGCCGAGACAGAACGACGGCCATTATCACCGGAGAGGGAGAAGAAGACCACGTCTGGGTCAGTTGGGTGCTCTACGGGGTTTGCAAGAAAGGAGGGAGTGGCGATGATGATCGAGGGGGCTCGGGGTGGGTTTATATAGGTGCGGGAAGGTCGGTTCGTCGCAGGCTGTTCCCAACCAGTTCGGCGGCGACCATTGATGGCCTCCCGCGGTCGGTGGCGAGGCCGGTGGTGGACGGCGGGGTTTGGTAAGGGCGGTGACGGCCTTCAGTTAAGATGGGCGCGCTGGCTGGCTCGAAATCGAGCAACGCGCCTCGGGCAGTGCCGTACCCGAATGGAAGACGACGGCGGTGGCCCGGGACGGTGCAGGACGGCATGGGGCGGCCCTAGAGGCCAGGCTCGGGTGTCGGCGCGCTTCTAGATGATCTGGGTGAGGACCAGGGTGAGCGGGGGGGGCAGCAGAGGCGCGTCAGGTCTCGGGCGCCGTCGGCCGCAGTGCAGGTGCTTTGGTCACGCTGTAGACACGCCGACCAGCTGCTTGATGAAATGCCAGGGGCAGCTAGTGGGATGTGTTGCACCTGGGAATTGGCGTGGTGATGATCCATTGCATGAAAGGGATGGTGGACATGTTGTTTTACCAAAATGATCAAGTGCCCAGTGCAAGTTTATGAGCTTGTAGATTTCTGCCATGCACATGAGGTGCTTAATGAAATGCTAGGGCTAGCTAGGGAACATTTTTGGATGTGATACTTGGCAGGTTGGTGTCTCCTTAGATGGTAGAGATGAGGGTGTGGTTGGTTCTGTAAAAAGAAAAACTTGCTATTGCAAATTTTGGAGAAATCCAGTTCTGGATAGAAACTACAGGGAATTATTTGGTGAACTAAAAAGAGGTAATTGGATCTGATCTTCTGGACTTAAGGGTTTGGTTGGAAGGACTATAAGGTGGAAAAAATTCAGAATTGTTTGATGAAGGAAAATTAGGGTTGCAGTTATAACTTAGGAATGGGGAAGTTGTGCTCAGAATGTTCAAATGGACATGATGGGTTTTTGCATAAAAGTGATCTATAGGCATCTCATGACCCCTCGTAATTTTTGTGGAATTTTAAAATAATTATTAAAAATAGTTGTAGTGCAACAGAAGCATTTCATGTATTGAAAATGTTATCAAAAGGATTATTTTGGGCAAATTTTATTATCAAAATATTTCCTAATGTTATTAAAATATATATGAAATGATCTAAGAGAACTACCAAAGCCCACAATATTTTACAAAAACTTTATATGGAGGGAAGAATTTTTAGAAAACCAATAACAGAGGAGATTCTGAAACAATAAATGGCCTCATATAATTCTAAATTTTATTTCTGGCCAAATTTTACTTAATAAAAATATGGTTAAACTTTTGGGGTGTTACAAGCTTAATTCCTAGTTTATGCGCTATTCCGTAAGGGACTGATTTGGATCCATATGTTTCATGCTATGGTTAGAGTTATCTTAATTCTTCTTTCGTAGTTGCGGATGCTTGCGAGAGGGGGTAATCATAAGTGGGAGGCTTGTTCAAGTAAGAATAGCACCCAAGCACCGGTCCACCCACATATCAAATTATCAAAGTAGCGAACGCGAATCAAATAAACATGATGAAAGTGACTAGATGAAATTCCCATGTGTCCTCGAGAATGCTTTGCTTATTATAAGAGTTCGTTCCGGCTTGTCCTTTGCTATAAAAAGGATTGGGCCACCTTGCTACACTTTATTATACTTGTTACTTGTTACGAATTATCTTGCTATCAAAACTATCTGTTACCGCTACTTTCAGTACTTGCAGAGAATACCTTGCTGAAAACCGCTTGTCATTTCCTTCTGCTCCTTGTTGGGTTCGACACTCTTACTTATCGAAAGGACTACGATTGATCCCCTATACTTGTGGGTCATCAAGACTCTTTTCTGGCGCCGTTACCGGGGAGTGAAGCGCCTTTGGTGAGTGGAATTTGGTAAGGAAACATTTATATTACGTGCTGAAATTTACTGTCACTTGTCACTATGGAAAGTAATCCTTTGAGGGGCTTGTTCGGGGTATCTTCACCTCGACCGGAAGCATTGAGAGTTGCTCCTCAACCTACTGAACCTACTGAAAATATTTATTATGAAATTCCTTCAGGTATGGTAGAGAAACTGCTAGCTAATCCTTATGCAGGAGATGGAACAGTGCATCTTGATATGCACTTGATATATGTGGATGAAATTTGTGGATTGTCTAAGCTTGCCGGTCTATCCAGAGATGGAGTTAAGAAGAAAGTATTCCCTTTATCTTTGGAGGGAAAGGCATTCACATGGTATAGGCTATGTGATGATACTGAAACATGGGACTGGAACCGGTTGAAGCTAGAATTCTACCAGAAATTTTATCCTATGCATTTGGTTCACCGTGATCGGAATTATATATATAATTTTTGGCCTCGTGAAGGAGAAAGTATCGCTCAAGCTTGGGGGAGGCTTAAGTATATGTTGCACACATGCCCCAATCATGAGCTCTCAAGAGAAATAATTCTTCAAAACTTTTATGCTCGACTTTCTCATAAGGATCAATCCATGCTTGATACTTCTTCTGTTGGTTCCTTTATGAAGAGAACTATTGAATTCAGATGGGATCTTCTGGAAATAATTAAACGTAACTCTAAACATTGGGAAATCGACAAAGGTAATGAGTCAGGTATAAATCTTGAGTTTGATTGTGTTAAATCTTTTATGGAAACTGATGTTTTTCATAAGTTTAGTGCTAAATATGGACTTGACTCTGAGATAGTAACTACCTTTTTTGAATCTTTTGCTACTCACGTTGATCTCCCTAAGGAGAAATGGTTTAAATATCATCCACCTATTGAATTTAATGAAGAACTTGTTAGTGTTAAAGAAGAAACAATTGTTTACCATGTTGATCCTGTTGTGACCACTGCTTATATTGAGAAACCTCCTTTCCCTGTTAGGATTAAGGAACATGCTAAAGCTTCAACTGTGGTTAATAAGAGTAATATTAGAGCACCTAGACCTTCTGAACAAATTAAAGTTGAACCTAATATTGCAATGGTTAAAGATCTTTTGGTTGATAATATTGATGGACATGTCATATATTTCTGTGATGAAGCAACTAGAATTGCTAAGCCAGACACTAAAGATAAAAACAAACCTGTAATTGGCAAGCCTGTTATTTCTGTTAAAATTGGAGATCATTGCTATCATGGTTTATGTGATATTTGTGCTAGTGTGAGTGCTATTCCGTTTACTCTCTATCAAGAAGTCATGAATGATATTGCACCTGTTGAGATTGAAGATATTGATGTTACTATTAAGCTTGCAAATAGAGATACTATTTCACCACTTGGTATTGTTAGAGATGTTGAAGTTTTGTGTGGTAAGATCAAATATCCTACTGATTTTCTTGTTCTTGGATCGCCACAAGATGATTTTTGTCCCATTATATTTGGTAGACCTTTCCTGAATACAGTTAATGCCAAGATTGATTGCAATAAAAAAACTGTCAGTGTTAATTTTGGTGAGGTGTCTCACGAGTTTAATTTCTCTAAGTTTCATAGACAACCTCATGATAAAGAATTACCTAATAAGGATGAAATTATTGGTCTTGCTTCTATTGCTGTGCCTCCTACTTATCCTTTAGAACAATATTTGCTAGACCATGAGAATGATATGAATATGAATGAAAGAAATGAAATAGATGAGCTGTTCTTTAAACAAGCACCTATCCTTAAACATAATTTGCCTGTTGAAACCTTGGGAAATCCACCTCCACCCAAGGGTGATCCTGTGTTTGAATTAAAGTAATTACCTGATACACGTAAATATGCTTATCTTGATGAAAAGAAGATATATCAAGTTATTATTAGTGCTAACCTTTCAGAGCTTGAAGAAAAGAGATTACTTAAAACTCTGAAGAAGCACCGAGCTACTATTGGATATACTCTCGATGATCTCAAGGGCATTAGTCCCACTTTATGTCAGCATAAAATTCATATGGAACCAGACGCTAAACCCGTTGTTGATCATCAAAGAAGGCTGAATCCCAGAATGAAGGATGTGGTAAGAACTGAAATATTAAAGCTTCTGGTGGCAGGTATAATTTATCCCATAGCTGATAGTACATGGGTAAGTCTTGTTCATTGTGTTCCTAAGAAAGGAGGTATTACCGTTGTTCCTAATGATAAAAATGAACTTATCCCACAAAGAATTGTAACTGGTTATAGGATGGTAATTGATTTCAGGAAATTAAATAAAGCTACTAGGAAAGATCATTTCCCCTTGCCATTTATTGATCAAATGTTAGAACGATTATCTAAGCATACACACTTTTGCTTCCTAGATGGTTATTCTGGTTTCTCTCAAATACCTGTTTCACCTGAAGATCAAGAGAAAACCACCTTTACTTTTCCTTTTGGAACTTATGCTTATCGTCGTATGCCTTTTGGTTTATGTAATGCACCTGCTACCTTTCAAAGATGTTTGACTTCTATATTCTCTGACTTTTGTGAAAAGATTGTTGAGGTTTTCATGGACGATTTCTCCGTTTACGGAACTTCTTTTGATGATTGCTTGAGCAACCTTGATCGAGTTTTGCAGAGATGTGAAGAAACTAATCTTGTCTTGAATTGGAAGAAGTGCCACTTTATGGTGAGTGAAGGTATAGTTCTTGGGCATAAAATTTCTGAAAGAGGTATTGAAGTTGATAAAGCTAAAGTTGATGCTATTGAGAAAATGCCATGTCCTAAAGATATCAAAGGTATAAGAAGTTTCCTTGGTCATGCTGGTTTCTATAGAAGGTTTATAAAGACTTCTCTAAAATTTCTAGGCCTCTTACTAATCTCTTGCAAAAAGATGTTCCATTTGTTTTTGATGATAATTGTGTAGAAGCCTTTGAAATACTTAAGAAAGCCTTAATTTCTGCACCTATTGTTCAACCACCTGATTGGAACTTACCATTTGAAATTATGTGTGATGCTAGTGATTATGCTATTGGTGCCATTCTAGGACAAAGAGTTGATAAGAAATTAAATGTTATCCATTATGCTAGTAAAACTCTAGACAGTGCTCAAAGAAATTATGCTACTACTAAGAAAGAATTTTTAGCAGTTGTGTTTGCATGTGATAAATTCAGATCTTACATTGTTGATTCCAAAGTTACTATTCATACTGATCATGCTGCTATTAAATATCTTATGAAAAAGAAAGATGCTAAACCTAGACTTATTAGGTGGGTTCTTTTGCTACAAGAATTTGATTTGCATATTGTTGATAGAAAGGGAGCTGATAATCCCGTAGCAGATAATTTGTCTAGAATGGAAAATGTTCTTGATGACCCACTTCCTATTAATGATGATTTCCCTGATGAACAATTAGCTGTGGTAAATGCTTCTTGTAATACTCCTTGGTATGCAGACTATGCTAATTACATTGTTGCTAAATATATACCACCTAGTTTCACGTACCAACAAAAGAAAAAGTTCTTCTTTGATTTAAGACATTACTTTTGGGATGACCTACACTTATATAAAGAAGTAGATGGTATTATTAGACGTTGTGTACCTGAGCATGAACAGGAACAAATCCTACGTAAGTGTCACTCCGAGACATATGGAGGCCACCATGCGGGAGACAGAACTACACACAAGGTATTACAATCTGGTTTTTATTGGCCTAGTCTTTTCAAAGATGCACATAAGTTTGTCCTTTCTTGTGATGAATGTCAAAGAATTGGTAATGTTGGTAGACGTCAGGAAATGCCTATGAATTACTCACTTGTTATTGAACCATTTGATGTTTGGGGTTTTGATTATATGGGACCTTTTCCTAAATCCAATGGGTATACTCATATTTTAGTTGCTGTTGATTACGTTACTAAGTGGGTAGAAGCTATTCCAACTAGTAGTGCTGATCATAAAACTTCCATTAAAATGCTTAAAGAAGTTATATTCCCGAGGTTTGGAGTCCCTAGATATTTAATGACTTGTGACGCCCCCAACTCGACCGTGCGCTAATCATACACGCAAATGCACACGATCAAGCCCAGAGACTCACGGGAAGATATCACAACACAACTCTAGACACAAAAATAAATAATTCAAGCTTTATATTACAAGCCAGGGGCCTCGAGGGCTCGAATACATAAGCTCGAGAACAAGCGTTAGCGGAAGCAACAACAATATTTGAGTACAGACACAAATTTAAACAAGCATGCCTTAAGAAGGTTGAGCACAACATCGACATATGACCGAAAAGGCGGAGGCCTCCTGCCTGGGTGCCTCCTATCTACTCCTGGTCGTCGGTGGTCTCCACGTAGTAGTACTCTCCGTCGGGGTAGTAGTAGTCGTCGACGGGATCAGCTGGCTCCGGGGCTCCGTCATCTGATCGCAGAATCGGGTAGAGGGGAAAAAGAGGTAGCAAAGCAACCGTGAGTACTCATCCAAAGTACTCGCAAGACTTACATCAGAACTATGCTAATCATGCATCGGTATCAAATGAAAGGGCTGCATCTGTGGACTAGACTGCAGAAATGCCAGAATAGAGGGAAGGCCTAGCCTATCGAAGACTAGCATCTTCAGCGTCTTGCAACATTAGAAGAGTGAAGATTAGTAGTATATGATAAAGCAACAAGCATGTAGTAGCAAAGCCTAGAGATCCTTGCTCGACTCCCTACGAGAAAGCGATCCCGGAGCTTACAATTAAATTAACATGTATCCAGTTCAAGTTGTAGTAGATCGGGATACAACACTGAGCGTCCTGTTACCGTGGACACGGCTATTCGAATAGATAACTTCCCTGCAGGGGTGCACTACTGTTACCCAACACGCTAGATTAACTCTGGCCGGGCACACTTTTCCGGGTCATGCCCGGCCTCGGTTGATCGATACGACGTAGTCCTACCTAGGCTCAGCAGAGAGGTCCCCGCCGGTCTACATCCTAAGTGCTCAGGGGTCTTGGGCCCATCGCCCTTTGCACTCCGGGTCATTGTGTGCAGGGTGGATACCAGCGCCACCTCTCTCCTGGATGGCACGATCCGACCCGGCCACAATGCTGAACTGGACGTCTGACAGAGCTCTCGGCTGATACATACGGCACCGAGGGCCCCATTAAACCATTATCCCACGTGGTGGTAGTGAGTATAGGCCAGTGGCCAACTCAGATCAATACCCAAATCCGTTAGTGCATTATTAATTTTAGTGACGGCTATCGGGACAAGTCCGGAGCTACCACCACAACCTGGGTGGTACCGCTAAACAGCCAGCCGCCATAGTAACTCTTGCGGGTGCTCTCCGAGCCCGCCCGACTTTCATATGTATCTCTCGCGGGTACCCCTCGGGGACGACCCGACTTCAACAAGGACTGAGATAAAGGTCAAAGTACCCGTGTGTCCGTAACATCAAGGGAGAATCCGAGGAATCACCGTCGTTGGATTCCCACTCGATGTAACCGTCAAGGTGGACTTGGACGAATCACCCTTGATGGGTTCACACTTGAGGGGTTGCACGACAGAGGCATCATCGGAGGTGGTGAAAGAGGAATCACCCTCGATAACCCACAACCGACTAGCTACGCTACAGAGATATCATCAGGAGTGAGGTAGGAGGTATCACCCTCGGCACTCGATGGTAGCTCTGCAGAGTCGTATATCTGAGGGGGTGTGCGGTGCTGTGTTCGGTCTCTATACATTGATCACACCGATCGAGTCGCCGGTGGTAAGCATGGCAACAAGGACAAGGGTGTGGGGCCATTGATGGATCACTAACCAGCCTATGCTAAGTATTTAGGACAACAGGTAAATTATCATCAGCAGGTTACAAAATCAGGCTATGCATTAGAATAGGAGCAATCAAATACAGTAGCAAATTCTAATGCAAGCACGGGAAAGAAGGAATAGGTGATATAGGAATGATCAAGGGGGTTTGCTTGGCTGGTTGCTCTGCCGAGAAAGAAGGATCGTCGTACTCCTGGTCTACCATAAAATAAAGCGGGAACAGAAATAAATAACTCGGGCAATCAAATGCAACATTATGCATGGCATGGCAAAATGGGGTGATGGTGTGACCTATTGCATTACTAAGCATTTTAAATGAAGCGGGAAAATATTTTGGAATATTTTCCCAGCTCCAGGTATTATTCTCGGTATTGATTTGATTGCCAAAGCTCAATGTTCATTGTGATAACGATGTTTGTCATGCTTGTGGATGATATATTCGGATTCGTTATATTTTTCTGATCAATTTTCATATATAAATTATTCTCATCCGAGTTAGTATGAATTAGTTATGATTTTCCAAAGTTAATTCGATTTTCTGAAATTTCTGAAATTGTTTTAGTACGAGTTTGACCAAGTCAATTTGACTAGTCAAAGGAGAGGTGTGACCCACATGTCATCTGTACATAGACTACTAATTAACTACTAACCTAATTAATTAACCTAGGCTAACACTAGCAGAGCCGGCCCTAACACACACGTACGCACACAACACACACAGCACGCACGGCCATGGCCAGCATCAGCTGGAGCAGCGGCAGCGTAGCTGTAGGAGCAGCAGCAAGCAAGGCAGCAGGAGCAGCAGAGCAGCCGCAACAAGGGGCAGCAGCTAGCGGCGGAAGCAGCAGGGAGGAACAGCAGCAGTAGCAGCGCAGCTGCAGCGAGCAGGAGCAGCAGCAGCAGCGCGGTTGGAGCGGCAGCAACGGCTGGAGCTTGAGCAGTGGTAGTGCAGCCTGAGCAGCAAGCAGTACAGGCAGCAGCAGCGCCAGGAGCAACAGCAGCGCAGGGCACGCACGGGAGCTCGAGCTCCGGCCATGGTGATGCACGGGCGGCTACGGCGATGAACCCGAGAGGGGAATAGGGGGATTTGGAAGAGGAGCTCACCGCGGTTCCAACAGAGGCGACGGGGAGGCCGGAGGTGGACCGGAGGTGAGGAATTTGACGACGGCGGCCGGCGATGTACGCGATGAATAAGAGCTCGATGGCGGCGATGCGGCACTCCCCCGCTTGAGCTGCTGCTTGGAATCGACGAAGATGAGGCGGGCGAAGCTCCTGAACGTCTTCACATGAAGAGGGGAGGCCGGTGGCCGCAGGATCGACGGCGAGCGCGGCGGCGGTGGTTCGACCGTGTACGCGGGAGACGAAAACGGCGCGAGGGGAAGAGGGAATGGAGGCTAGGGTTCAGAGGGAGGGGCGCCGGCGTCTTGTAGGCGGCCAGGGGGGTGCCAGATGGCCGGCACGTGGCCAGGCGCAGCCATGGCGCCGGTGGATGGCCGGCACGCACGTCCCTGCCTCTCCCCTGTGAGAGGTAGGAGAAAGGCCGGGCACAGTGGGCTAGGCCACACTGTTGCCTAGTAGGCCCAGTGACACAGTGCATGATTCTGTCCTTTTCCATTTTAATTTTCTGTTTACTGCTTTGCGGTTAATTGGCCTACCAAATGACTTTTGAAAAATGTGAGCTTTGCCACATAAACACTATGTATTATTTAGCACTGCCACAAAAAGTTTGATCGGCAATTGAATTCATTTGAATTTTGATTAAATGCAAATGGATTAAATAGGCTGTTTTATTCACTGTTTTTGGGTGATAACTTTCAATTCAGCAAACAAGTGATAATGTTTTCCTTAACCATAATTATCTGCAGATTATTTGCTAAAACATGAACTATTTTTCTAGCAAGTTTGTAGCTTTTAAAATTTCACTTGCTATTTGAATTTGGAGTTGAGATGGAATTTGAAATGAGATATGAACTAATGATGATTAAGCACTGCAATTGAAAATGACTTGGCATGATTAACACATGATCACTGTGCTTAATTACAGGGGGTGTTACATGATTGATGGTGGTTCACATTTTATTCATGGTGTTTTCCGTAAATTGCTTGCTAAATATGATGTTAATCATAGAATTGCATCTCCATATCATTCTCAGTCCAGTGGTCAAGTTGAATTAACTAATAGAGAAATAAAATTGATTTTGCAAAAGACCATTATTAGATCTAGAAAGAATTGGTCTAAGAAACTTGATGATGCACTATGGGCTTACAGAACTGCTTATAAAAATCCTATGGGTATGTCTCCGTATAAAATGGTCTATGGAAAAGTATGTCATTTACCTCTTGAGTTAGAACATAAAGCATACTGCACAATTAAAGAACTTAACTATGATTTTAAACTTGCCGGTGAAAAGAGGTTATTTGATATTAGTTCTTTTGATGAATGGAGAACCCAAGCTTATGAAAATGCCAAGTTGTTTAAAGAAAAAGTTAAAAGATGGCATGATAAGAGAATTCAAAAACGGGAATTCAAAGTAGGTGATCATGTTTTATTATACAATTCTCGTTTAAGATTTTTTGCAAGAAGAAGTTTATCGCTCCGGAGCCATCAAAATAAACAACTCCGAAGACAATAATTCGAGAGTTGTTAATGGGCAAAGAATTAAACATTATATCTCAGGTACGCCCATTAATGGTAAAACTAATATTATTCAAACAATGACACCGGAAGAGCACATAGAGGAAACCTTCCGGAACGCTCCAGAATCCTGAAAAGGAGTAGGTATGTGGTACGGTAAGTAAACCAACTCCAAAACTTCCATAAAAGTACTTTCTGTCCGTTTTGGAATATATAAAAAATTAGGAAAATAATAAATAGTCCGAAAAGTGCACGAGGAGGCGACAAGCCTGGGGGCGCGCCCTACCCCCCAGGGCGCGCCTACCAGGCTTGTGGCGCCCTCGTGGACTTTCCCGACTCCGTTTTTCTTCCATATTACTTGTTCTGCACGGTAAAAATTCATTATATATACTCACGGGTGTTTTGACCACAGCATCGCAAGTTTCTCCACTGTTCTTGTTTCGGGCTATTTTTCTGACAGATCTAGATCGCCATGGCTCCCTGAAGACTCCGCACCTAGCACCGGATTGTTCAACCTTCACCCGACAAACGTCCTTTCAGTGAAGTATACTATGAGTGGTCGTCCGGAGAGGAGGATACTGCTATGGAGGAGGAACCAGGAAAGGTCATGGAGGACCGGGTTCAAGGAGAAGAAGATCAACCATGCACAAGAAGGAAACTACAGAAAAGGGAGATATATTGCAAACTCTTCAGCATAACCTTTCTTTATCTGAAATTAATGCATTAAGAGCTGTTGAAGCAATTTGTGCCTAGAATACGTCGCTCACTCATGAAGTTATTATGTTGGAAGAACAAAATTGTGCCCTTCGAAGGACAAATAGTAATCTGGAGTACTTGCTGAAGCTGAAGGGCAAGCCTATCACTTCATCACCACCATCACCCAAGAAGGAGATTTGAGTACATGGGTATGGGCACCACCCTTGGCTTGTGCCAAGCTTGGGGGAGGTGCCCCGGTATCGTATCACCATCACTTTTTATCATCATTATCTATTTTAGTTTGATCCTTAGTTATGCCGTGATTTAGAAGAATAAAGTTTTAGTATGATTTAGTTTCGAGTGCTTGCCTTGTGATCTATCTATCTATGTAATCGTGTGAGAGTTATATAATAAAGAGCAGTTTGAGTTGAGTGTTTTGCTTTTGATGATCCAATCTTAGAAATAAATAAAGAATAAAAAGTAAGATCATATGCTAATCCCATGGGGAGTGATGACTTCACATAAAAGAGGTATAATTGATAAAACTTGTTGGAAGTTGACAAACATAGCATTGGTCATTGTTGCAATTCATGAAAAAGTAATAAAGGAAGAGAGGTCTCACATATAAATACACTATCTTGGACATCTTTTATGATTGTGAGCCCCCATTAAATACTCTATGTCAATTAGTCGACGTTGGACAAGGAAGACAACGTAATGAGTTATGTTTGCTTATATTCACATAGAAGTTATATTGTTTTGGATCCTCTAACATGTGGTGTTTGCCCCCTATCTTTTGCTAGCCAAATTTCTGTACTAAGTAGAGATACTACTTGTGCATCCAAAAACCCTTAAACCCAGTTTCATGCCATGAGAGTCCACTATATCTACCTATGGATTGAATAAGATCCTTCAAGTAAGTTGTCATCGGTGCACAACAATAAAAATTGCTCCTAAACATGTATGAACTTTTATTGTAAGGGAAAATAAGCTTTGTACGATCTTGTGATGGTGGAGCAATAAAAGCGACGGACTGGATAATAAAGGTCGCTATCACAAGGGGCAATATAAAGTGACGTTCCTTTACATTAAGAGCTTGCACATCCAAAAACAAAAAGCGCATGACAACCTATGCTTCCCTCTGCGAAGGGCCTATCTTTTACTTTACTTATTTACTTTCATGCAAGAGTCAATAGTATTCTCCTCTATTCCATTTTTATTTTCTCTCTTGGCAAGCATCATGTGGTGGGGATTGATCCAGGCATATCTATAGCCAGTTGGATGTAGGTGATCATGAGTTATTATTGTTGACAATACCCTTGAGGTAAATTCGTTGGGAGGCGAAATTATAAGCCCCTATCTTTCTATGTGTCTGACCGAAACTTTTGCTCCATAAGTATGCCGTGAGTGTCAGCAATCATAGAAGACTAAATGATAGTTGAGTATGTGAGCTTGCTACACAAAGCTCTTGCATAGACTCTTTCTGATAATATGATGAATTGCAATTGCTTCAGTGACTGAGATCATAGTTTGTTAGTTTTCAATTTGGTTTATGGTTCATCCTTTAACTTGTGGATGAATTGTCACTTTTTCATGAGAAGTTTTTATGATGATATATTGCTGTTATAATAAAGATCATGATGCCCCATGTCCGTATTTTATTTTTATCGACACCTCTCTCCCCAAACATGTGGTCATGATTATCAATTTCGGCTTTCGCTTGAGGACAAGCGAGGTCTAAGCTTGGGGGAGTTGATACGTCCAATTTGCATCATGATTTACTACTAATAATTATTATGTTTTTGATCATTATTTCACTTTATGGTACAATTCTTATGCCTTTTCTCTCTTATTTTGCAAGATTCACATGAAAAGGGAGAATGCCAGCAGCTGCAATTCTGGACCTGAAAGGGGTGAAACAGAGATAGCTATTCTGCACAACTCCAAATGACCTAAAAAATTTATGGAGAATTATTTTGGAATATATAAAAAATACTAGCAAAAGAATCAACCGGAGGGGACCCACCAGGTAGCCACAAGCCTGGGGGAGCGCCCCCAAGCTTGTGGGGCCCCTGGCAGGCATCCGGGCCCCTCCTTCTGCTATATGAAGCCATTTGCCCTAGAAAAAAATCAGAAGAAGACTTTTGGGACGAAGCGCCGCCGTCTCGAGGCGGAACCTGGGCAGGAGCTATTTTGCTCTCCGGCGGAGCGATTCCGCCGGGGATACTTCCCTCCGGGAGGGGGAAATCGAAACCATCGACATCACCAACGATCCTCTCATTGTGGGAGGACCAATCTTCATCACCATCTTCACCAGCACCATCTCATCTCAAACCCTAGTTCATCTCTTGTATTCAATCTTTGCCTCAAAACCTCAGATTGGTACATGTGGGTTGCTAGTAGTGTTGATTACATCTTGTAGTTGATGCTAGTTGGTTTATTTGGTGGAAGATTATATGTTCAGATCCTTAATGCTATTCAATACCCCTCTGATCTTAAACATGAATATGATTTGTGAGCAGTTACTTTTCTTCTTGAGGACATGGGAGAAGTCTTGTCATAAGTAATCATGTGAATTTGGTATTCGTTCGATATTTTGATGCTATGTATGTTGTGCTTCCTTTAGTGGTGTCGTGTGAACGTCGACTACATGACACTTCACCATCTTTGGGCCTAAGGGAAGGCATTGTGGAGTAGTAATTAGATGATGGGTTGCTAGAGTGACAGAAGCTTAAACCCTAGTTTATGCGCTTTTCCGTAAGAGACTGATTTGAATCCATATGTTTCATGCTATGGTTAGAGTTATCTTAATTCTTCTTTCGTAGTTGCGGATGCTTGCGAGAGGGGGTAATCATAAGTGGAAGGCTTGTTCAAGTAAGAACAGCACCCAAGCAACGGTCCACCCACATATCAAATTATCAAAGTAGCGAACGCGAATCAAATAAACATGATGAAAGTGACTAGATGAAATTCCCATGTGTCCTCTAATATGTCTCCAATGTATCTATAATTTTTGATTGTTCCATGCTATTATAGTATCAATCTTGGATGTTTTATATGCCATTATATATCATTTTTTGGGACTAACCTATTAACCCAGTGCCCAGTGCCATTTGCCGTTTTCTGCTTGTTTTTGCCTTTTCAGAAAATTATTATCAAAAAGTGTCCAAACGAGACAAAAACTTTGGATTAATTTTTTCTGGACCACAAGTGACCCACGAAGCTTCGGGAGAAGACCAGCAGAGCCACAAGGAGGTGACAAGCCTGGAGGGCACGCCCAGGAGGTAGGGCGCGCCCCCCAGGCTTGTGGGCCCCTCGTTGCCCCTCCTGACCTAATTCCAGTGCCATAAATTATAAAATATTCCCAATACACCAGAGAGACAGAAGAGAAAACCTTTCCACTGCCGCAAGGCTCTGTTCTTCCACGATCCCATCTGGAGGCCTTTTCCGGTACTCTGCCGGAGGGGGAATCGATCACGGAGGGCTTCTTCATCAACCTTGATGCCCTTCCGATGATGTGTGAGTAGTTTACCACAGACCTATTGGTCCATAGCTAGTAGCTAGATGGCTTCTTCTCTCTCTTTGATCTTCAAAACCATGTTCTCCTCGATGTTCTTGGAGTTCTATCCGATGTAATCTTCTTTTGCAGTGTGTTTGTTGGGATCCGATGAATTGTGAGTTTATGATCAGATTATTCATGAGAAATATTTGAATCTTCTGTAAACTCTTTTATACATGATTATTATAGCCTTGTATTTCTCTCCGATCTATCGATTTGGTTTGGCCTACTAGATTGATTTATCTTGCAATGGGAGAGGTGCTTTGTGATGGGTTCAATCTTACGGTGCTCAATCCCGGTGACAGAAGGGGAGATAACACGTATTTGTATTGTTGCCATTAAGGATAAAAATATGGGGTTTAATCATATTGCTTGAGTTTACTTTGTCTACATCATGTCATCTTGCTTAAGGCGTTACTCTGTTTCATACTTAATACCCTAGATGCATGTTGGATAGCGGTCGATGGGTGGAGTAATAGTAGTAGATGCAGGCAGGAGTCGGTCTACTTGTATCGGACGTGATGCCTATATACATGATCATTGCCATGAATCCGTCATAATTATTTGCTTTTCTATCAATTGCCCAACAGTAATTTGTTTACCCACCGTATGCTATTTGTTCGAGAGAGAAACCTCTAGTGAAAACTATGGCCCCCGGGTCTACTTTATCTTATATAAAAAACCTAAAAATACCTTGCGGCAATTTATTTACTGTTATTCTAATTAGTATTTTAGTTTATCTATTTATCTTTATAAGATTTAATCCTTGCAAATAACCGCTAAGAGGATTGACAACCCTCTTATTTGCGTTGGGTGCAAGTGTTTGCTCTTGTGTGTGTAGGTGCGCTTAACGGAATTTTGCTTGGTTCTCCTACTGGATTGATAACCTTGGTTCTTAACTGAGGTAAATACTTATCTCTATTGTACTGCATCATCCTCTCCTCTTCGGGGAAATACCAACGCAGACTACAAGTAGTAGGAAGAATTTCTGGCGGCGTTGCCGGGGAGACATCATCAAAATTACCAAGTACCTTCACACAATCTATCATCCACTTGCATTTATTTTATTTGCATTTGCCTCTCGTTTTCATCTCCCCCACTTCTCATAAAAATAAAAAATACAAAAATATTTTGTGTGCTATCTTTGTTTGTGTTGCAATGTGCCTCTTATTTGCTTGCATCTTCGCTTGCTAAAAATCTTTTGATATGGATCCTCATCAACTTGCTAATCTTTTCAAAACATCCAATTATGATGAACCAATTGCTAGTGAGTTGAGTGCACTTGATTATCTCTTTGAAGTTTTGCTTGAAAATCATGAATCTGAAAATTGTGATGAAGTGTTAAAAGAAGAAGTTTATAAAGTGATTCATGATAGCTCCTTGAATGAAAAGCAAGATTGCAATGATGTTATTATAAATTCTATTAATGTCAATTGTGCTAATACTATGCAAAGCTACAAGCTTGGGGATGATAATTTTGTCATGTCCACTACTTATTGCAATGATCATGATTGGGGTGATAATGCTTCTTATGATCTCGAAAATTTATTTAAGCCTCATGATGAATATGTTATTGATAATAATGTTTGCAATATTATTAAAAGTGGGTTTGGAAGAGTGTCAACTTTAGGTAATAATGATCCCACTACCTTGGAGAATTATCAATCTTATGAATTTTATGATAAAAGTGGGTTTGGAGAGGTCATGCTTTAGTTGATGTTAATCCCACTATTTTGGAAGATTATAAAACTTTTATGCATGTGGATCATGAAGAGAATATTTTATATGATAGCTATATTATTGAATTTTATTATGATCCTACATGTAATTATTATGAGAGAGGAAATTATGATTATAGAAATCTTCATGTCACTAAATTGCCTCTCTTTGTGTTGAATTTATTAATGCTTCATTCTTCCTATTTGCATATGCTAGATATTGCTTGTCTTGATAATTTGTTTTCCTATAAAATGCCTATGCATAGGAAGTATGTTAGACTTAAATGTATTTTTCACATGTTTTATGATGCTCTCTTTGTGCTTCAATTCTTGTCTTTGACGTGAGCATCATTCAAATCTCAAGCCTATCTTAATGGCTATAAAGAAAGAGCTTGTTGGGAGACAACCCAATATGTATCTTAAATTTTTACTTTTATTTTCAGTTCTTGTGTGTTTACATAATTATAGCCTCTGTTATGATTGTGTTTTTATGTTTTAGTTAGTGTTTGTGCCAAGTAATGCCTTTGGGATGATGTTGATGATAGTATAATTGATGCTGTTTGGAAAACAGAAAGTTTTGCGACCAGTGCTGGAATTTTTATTCTGTACTGGGGCGTCAGAAGAATCTAAATTTTTTACAAAGTATTAGTATATGCATTGTTTACGTTGTCCTAATTTTTCAGAATTTTTGGAGTTACATAAGTATGTCCTTTAAATAGATCTTTACAGACTGTTCTGTTTTAGACATATTCTGTTTTTGTTACATAGTTTGCTTATTTTGATGAATCTATGGATTGTATCGGGGGGTATGAGTCATGGATAAGTTGGAGTACAGTAGCATTATACCAATATTAAATATGAATTAATTCACAACAGTACCTAAAGTTTAAGAATTGTTTGTTATACTAACGAATCTCACGAGGTTTCTGTTGAGTTTTGTGTGCTAAAGTTTTCAAGTTTTGGGTAACTCACTTGGAGCTATATTTTTATTCATCACATGATATGTGTTTTACTTGGAGCGTCTTGTGATATAGTTTGTTTGCTTTTTAGTTTGTCACAATCATATTTGCTGAACACACCTTTTTGAGAGGGACACACATTCTTCGTCATTTGTTAGAATACTCTATGTGCTTCACTTATATCTTTTGAGCTAGGTAGTTGCTCTAGTGCTTCACTTATATCTTTTAGAGCACGGCGGTGGTTATATTTTAAAGAAATAGTTGCACTCTCGTGCTTCACTTATATCTTTTTGAGAGTCTAATGAATAGCAATGGTAATGTGCACGGGTTATGAATTTGGTCCTGATATGATAGGTATTCAAGAGGGATATAATAAAAACTTTCATGTAGATCACTGAATATGATAAGTTTGATTCCTTGCAATAGTTTTGCGATATTAAGATGGTAATATGTGGGAGGTATTAGTAGATAATTGTGGTTTAGTAAGAATATTGGTGTTAAGGTTTGTGATTCCCGAAGCATGCACGTATGATCTGTCGTTATGCTAAGAAGTTGGAGCATGATTTATTATTGATTATCTTCCTTTGTGTGGCGGTCGGGGGCGCGCGATGGTTAACTCCTACCAACCTCCCCCTAGGGGCATGCGTAGTAGTACTTTGCTTCGAGGGCTAATAAACTTTCGCAATAAGTATGTGAGTTCTTTATGACAAATGTGAGTCCATGGATTATACGCACTCTCTCCCTTCCGCAATTTTCTAGCCTCTTTGGTACCGTGCATTGCCCTTTCTCACATCGAGAGTTGGTGCAAACTTCGCCGGTGCATCCAAACCCCGTGATATGATAAGCTCTATCACACATAAGCCTTTTTATATCTTCCTCAAAACAACCACCATACCTACCTATCATGGCATTTCCATAGCCATTCCGAGATATATTGCCATGCAACTTCCATCGTTCCGTTTTTATGACACACATCGTCATTGTCATATTGCTTTGCATGATCATATAGCTGACATAGTATTTGTGTCTCAGCCACCGTTCATCATTTTTATACATGTTACGCTAGCATCATTGCACATCCTGGTACACTGCCAGAGGCATTCATATAGAGTCTGTCGGGCCCTTGGAACCCGGGGTATCCAGGCCCGTCTGCCTATGGCCCAGGGCGCAACGCCTGGCGTGGGCCCAACAGGCCATCATCACCAAGCACCTCACTAGGGCTCCTCATGAGGCCTTGGCCTCCCGAGGCCCCCTCCTCAGGGAGCGGGCGAGCAAGGCTCAGCACCCCCACCAGCGGCCTCGCGAGGTCCTCTCGCGAGGCGACCTCCTGAGGTGGCCTCCCGAGGGCGCACGAGACGAAGGCCGTTCCGTGGAGCCGCGCGGTCTGGGGCCCATCACGTGGGTGACGCACGCGGCGACGAGCGGCGACAGAGGCCGCGCCAGCAGGCGTGGATGAAGATGGTTTCCTCTTTTGTGTTAAGGGACCAGGGCCAGATATCTACTCCCCAAAGCGACCCCAAGGGTTGCCCGATCGGCAAAGGAAGACCAAGACGGCGGGCGCGCAGGGCGGAGGTCATCACCGAGCCCACCGGCGCATCATGGGTCATGCTTTGGCAGGCGAAGACCGCCTTTAGTCAGGATAGCCTGAGCGCTTGTCCCCTTTCAAAACCCGCCAAGTGTGGCAGCCCTTCCCGCCTAAGTTTCAAGGGGGAAGAGGACCGATGCGGGTATAAGGGGGGCAGAGCAGCCATTGTAGAGGCCGGATCGACTCCGGTTCCCATCACCCTCGACCTTGTACTCTCTCTCTCGCACCGGAGCAATACCAACCAAGCAGGAGTAGGGTCTTACACCGCAAGGTGGCCCGAACCTGGGTAAACCGCTGAGTCCATGGTCTGTCCCTCGCTAGCGCGCTCTCACCGTAGCCTCGCCGTCGCTTAGCCGTGGTAGGAGACGAAGTGGTAGAACGAGCTCACCCCAGTGTTCGAACCTTTGGGTCCCCGGAGCCCGACTTCCGACATTTGGCGCGCCAGGTAGGGGTGCGCTACTGTTCTTCCGCTCCGCCCTCTGCTCCACCAACCCCATTGCCGACGCACGTCGCCAGCGCGCCGAGCACAGGGCTAGCCGCATGGCTCAGACGGAGCCAGTGGCCCGCGGCAATCGCCGCCGCCCCGAAGCCGAGGCTGCTGCCGCCACCGACCCCGCTGCCCGCGAGCAGCAGGACTCCTCCCTGCACCCCTCCGTGCAGGCGAACGGCCACACCGCCACTGCCTCCTCCCTCGCCCACCGCGGGCCGCTGAACCCGCAGGCCGCGCTGCTTATGGCGCGCGAGCAGCTCCGTTACCGTCCAGCTGACGCCGGCTATGACGCCTGGCTAGGTCGCATCACCGAGCTCGTCAACGTCGCCGGGGACGCTCCGGCGCCTTCCCACTCGATTCGCCCTCCGCCGTCTCGCGCTGGGGACCTGGCGCACGGCGCTCCCCTGCCGCCTCCTCTGCGTGACGAGCATGGCGGGCCTCAGCGCGGCGCGCGGGCTTGCGAGCCATCCCACAGCGCGTCCTCGCCGGACCGAGACGAGGCCAGTTGCCAGATCATTCGCCGCGCGCCCCCTGACGCGCGTGTGCTCCTCGAGCGGTAGCGCCGGTGCCAGGACCAGGCCGTTCAAGATGTTACGGCGGCTGGGTGTCAAAACCGCGCCGCCCTCGCTGGCGGCGTCCCCTCAAGCGGCGTGGGCTGCCGTGCCTTCACTCGCGAGCTGCGTCACGTGGTCTGGCCCGCGAAGTTCAAGCCTGAGCTGCCTCCGCGCTACGACGGCACCCCCAACCCCATGGAGTTCCTTCAGCACGCGCTGAGCGTCGAGGCGGCGAACGGCGACAACAAGGTCATGGCAAACTGGTTCCCCATGGCCCTCAAGGACGGCCCGCGCTCCTGGCTCATGAACCTCCCCGAGGCATCCATCTCCTCATGGGCCGAGCTCTGCAGCCAGTTTGTCGCCAACTTCAAGGGCACACAGGACCGCTCCCTCACCATCAACGACCTGCGGCGTGTACGGCAGCGCCCGGACGAGACCCTCCGCAAGTACATCCAGCGCTTCAGCCAGGTGCGCAACAAGATCCCACGCGCCTCCGACGCGGCCGTCATCTCTGCATTCTCCACCGGCGTCATGCACGTCAAGATGCGCGAGAAGCTCGCCATCAACGGTGAGCTCGACTCCATGGTAGAGCTGCTCGATCTCGCCGACAAGTGCGCCAAGGCTGAGGAAGGCCGCCTCTTCATCCACAACGTCCCCGACGCGGCGCTCGACGCCGCCAAGGCCAAGAGCAAGGACGTCAAGCGCAAGGGCCCGGCTATGCTCGCGGTGGAGCCCGAGCAGAAGCGCGGTCGTGATCGCGACGAGCCCAGGAAGGACGGTCGGCCGCTCTGCGCCTTCCACAACATGCGCTCCCACAGCACCGAAGACTGCCAGGAGCTCAAGCAGCTCCGCGACGAGCGCCAAAGCCGCCGAGACGACCGCAATGGCCGCTCCGCCGGCCGTGGAGGTGGCCGCGGCAGCAACCATTGGGACAGCCGCAACGGCAGCGGCGACTTCCGCCAGGGTTGGCGTGACCAGCCTCGTGAGGCCGTCTGGCGCGACCAGCCTCATGAGGCAGACCCTCAGGGCAATGCCGCTCTTCCGCCACTGCCGCCGCCACCCCGGAGGAACGACGTCAACCGGCCTGATGAGGGCGCTGGGGGCTACCAGGAGCCTCGCGCGATCGCCTGCATCCTTGGCGGGTCCCAGGCCCCCGCGTCCATCCGCCACTTCAAGCAGCTCTCTCGTGAGGTGTATGCCGCCCTCCCAAGGCCCGAGGCCGCGCAACCCCTCAAGTGGTCGCAGTACGCCATCACCTTCGACTCCAAGAACTACCACACCGAGCTCATCGACTTCGACGTCGCGCACATCGGCCTGCCTTACAACGCCATCTTGGGCTACCCAGCTCTCACCAAGTTCATGGCGGCCTCCCATCACGCCTACAACGTCCTCAAGATGCCCGGCTGCAGCGGCATCATCACCGTCACCTGTGACGAGAAGGACGCGGCCAGCACCCTCGAGCGTGCCTACAAGGCCGCCGCGGTCGCGCAACCGGCCGACGAGGACGCGGCCGAGCCTCTTGAGACCACGCCCGCGAAGAAGAAGCATCTGTTCTCTCGGGACCGCGCCGAGCAAAGAAGGTGTCGGTGGACGGCAGCGGCTCCGGCCCTGCCTTCACCATCGGCACAGGCCTCCCTCCTGCATAGGAAAGCACGCTC
Source organism: Elymus sibiricus (assembly GCA_039707655.1). Classification (NCBI taxonomy): domain Eukaryota; kingdom Viridiplantae; phylum Streptophyta; class Magnoliopsida; order Poales; family Poaceae; genus Elymus; species Elymus sibiricus. Next base: position 325,504,979 of record CM077670.1, read on the forward strand.
GTCACCTTCCTTCGGGCAAACTCGAATGTTTTCGCCTGGAAAGCATCTGACTTGTCCGGTGTGCCGAGGGAGATGATCGAGCACCACTTAGCGGTGTGCCCCAATGCACGCCCCGTCAAGCAGAAAGCACGGTGCCAGGCGCCAGAGAAGCAAGATTTCGTCGTCAAGGAAGTTCAGAAGCTCTAGGAAGCTGGGGTCGTTCGCGAGGTGCGCCATCCCGAATGGCTCGCCAACCCAGTCGTCGTTCCCAAGAAGGGCAGCAAGGAGCGCATGTGCGTTGACTTCACCAGCCTCAACAAGTTCTGCCCTCAAGATCCCTTCCAGCTGCCTCGGATTGGCCAGGGCGTTGGCTCCACCGTCGGCGGCATGCGCATGCCTTTCGGGCTGAGGAACACCGGCGCCTCTTTCCAGAGGCTGGCGCCCTTCATGCCAGAGCCTCGTGAGCCTCCTGCTCCTCGCGAGCCCCCAGGGCCTCGCGAGCCCCCTGGCCCCGGAGGAGCGGACTCCCTGGGCGCGCCTCGCCAAGCGGTCTGGCGCCGCCCCAGCACGGTCCTGCCAGGTGCACTCGATGCGTCGCCCTGCGCGGCCCACACTTCTTCTTGCCGCGCCTCCCGAGCCTCGCTCCCGAAGCCCTTCTGCCAAGGTGATTTTGTTTAAATGCGGCTGAGGGCGCCCCACGGGCTGCACCAACCTCGATCTGATCCATGCCGGACGCGGCAGCCTGGCCCCTATCCTTTTGGTTGTGTAACGAATTTTGCTCATTCTACCTTGATGAGTTATGTTACTTGCTTAATTGCTGTTAAGTTCGATGCTGACCGGAGAGCGCCACACGCTCGCGACCCATCCCCTGGACGATTCCGTGAGTGGAGGCTAGGCACGGTGTCTGTGCTCGGGTCCGTCCCTGCAGTGCCGTCAAATCCAAGCGACTGAGCTCTGGCTCGCGGGCCTGCTCCCGTGCACGCCACCTCACCAAGGTCCTTGGTGCCTTATCTCCTCACGCAATGGCCACATGCGAGTTAGCGAGCACGTGTCGCTCCCCCCATCATGAATTTGTCGACATGCAGCCCCTCAGGAGGTGAGCTGCGCGAGGACCCCGCAGGCGGCCTCTCGCGAGCCGGCCTCGCGAGACGAAGACACTTCGAACGCCGAGCCTCGTGAGCACGCCTCGCGAGCTGTGTGAACTCCGCACGAGCTGTGGCTCACCCGACACCGCTCTCCGCCAAAAGCTAAGTCTAACTACCTCGCGAGATGCCCTTGCCATCACGCAAGCTCTCCCCTCACGATCCCGCTGGGTGCTAGCGTTTTCTCTTCTGCGTGAGCCACTTGCACGCCAAAGGGGTGCTCCCTGAGCATCGCGCCTCAGGAGCCCTCACTAGCTCCCCGTGCCCCTCACCTCAAGGCCTTATCCCGGCATCGCGACCGGACATACCAGCGACGGCCGAGGCCCGCTCGGGGGCTGGGTCCTGACGGCGTAGAGCGCTGAGGCGAACAAAGAAGAGAAAACGGGCCTCACGAGAGGACTTCAGGAGGGAATGCATATATCCCGAATCGCAAAAGCATTAAGCTGAGCATAAAAGATACTGTTTTCATGACCCCGCGGGGCTTCATTGGTTCAATGCAGAAAAAAAGGGGCCTAGGCGAGGCATCGTCTACCCCAAGACTCTAGCGCAGGCGCCGCGCGCGTTCCCAAGAAGGCGCTACGGGTAAGTGCAGCTCCGTCACCGTGCGCGTGGTGCCCCGGCTCCGGAGTCGTCGCCACCCGCGCCTAGTCGGAGTCCTCGTCCTTGCTCTTGATGTGGGGGGAGTCGCCGTCGTTCCCACCCCCGCCGGAGGCGACACCGCTGGATCTGTCGTCCTCGCTGGAGGAGCCGCTGTAGCTGCCGTCCTCGCTCTCCGCGCAGCACTCCAGGTGGCTGCCGGAGAGCCCGAAGATCTTCACGAAGAGTGTGGCGGCCCCATCGTACCTGAATTGGAGGACGTGCCCCCGCTTCAGGCCGCGGGCGAGGGCGAACGGCTTCCACCCCTGCCTCAAGAACATGAAGCCCGAAGGAGTGAGCTCCGTCGCCACCCAGGAGGGGCCGTTGCAGTAGCCGTCGGCCTGTACCCATAAGCCCAAGGGCGTGCGCTCCTCCATCGCCGCCGCGAAGGAGTCCGGAAGCCGGAGCCAGGTGCAGGGGCTGCGGTGCATGTTCACGATGAACTCGTGCGCCGCCTCCGCCGAGTGGCTCCCCGCCTGAGGGGGTAGCGCGGTTGCCCCGCCGCGGCCGCCTCGGCCCCGCGTGCCTCGCCCTCCGCGCCCGCGAGCGGCGCCCCTCCCACAACTGCTGGGCCCGGCGCCGGCAGCCGTTGGGGAGCACCCGCGCCCCCGGGGCGGAACCTGGGATGCGGCAGCGGAAGCACGACCACGCCCTCTTCCCCTCACCATTTACGTGGCGGCTCTAGCAAGACGACAGAGGAAGCAGGAGAAAGGAGAAGATGGGTGGAGGACTTCAGCTCTCCCCTCTCCCTCTTTGTACTCGACGCGGAGCTCCCCTCGTCGCTCCACCTCCTCCGACGTTGGGAATTGAAGCAACAGGGAGGTGAGAAGGAAGGCAATGATGGTCTCGCGTCGCCCGCGGTGGACTTTATGTTAGCGCGGGCGGATACCGAGACGTCGTGGGAGAAGTGGAGGCGTCCCCAGTCACATCATGCGCCACGCATCGTGCCTGGCCGCAGGCGGTTAGGGCCCGTGCCGTTTCGCCCCCTGTAGGCGGGAACGTGCGCGCCGCAGGCCCGGGGGCTACTGTCGGGCCCTTGGAACCCGGGGTATCTAGGCCCGTCTGCCTTTGGCCCAGGGCGCAACGCCTGGCGTGGGCCCAGCAGGCCATCATCACCAAGCACCTCACCAGGGCTACTCATGAGGCCTTGGCCTCCCGAGGCCCCCTCCTCAGGGAGCGGGCGAGCAAGGCTCAGCACCTCCACCAGCGGCCTCGCGAGGTCCTCTCGCGAGGCGACCTCCTGAGGTGGCCTCCCGAGGCCCCCTACCGAGGGCGCACGAGACGAAGGCCGTTCCGCGGAGCCACGCGGTCTGGGGCCCATCACGTGAGTGACGCGCACGGTGACGAGCGGCGACAGAGGCCGCGCTAGCAGGCGCGGATGAAGATGGTTTCCTCTTTTGTGTTAAGGGAGCAGGGCCAGATATCTACTCCCCAAAGCGACCCCAAGGGTTGCCCGATCGGCGAAGGAAGACCAAGACGGCGGGCGCGCAGGGCGGGAGGTCATCACCGAGCCCACCGGTGCATCATGGGTCATGCTTTGGCAGGCGAAGACCGCCTTTAGTCAGGATAGCCTGAGCGCATGTCCCCTTTCAAAACCCGCCAAGTGTGGCAGCCCTTCCCGCCTAAGTTTCAAGGGGGAAGAGGACCGATGCGGGTATAAGGGGGGCAGAGCAGCCATTGTAGAGGCCGGATCGACTCCGGTTCCCATCACCCTCGACCTTGTACTCTCTCTCTCTCTCTCTCGCACCAGAGCAATACCAACCAAGCAGGAGTAGGGTCTTACACCGCAAGGTGGCCCGAACCTGGGTAAACCGCTGAGTCCACGGTCTGTCCCTCGCTAGCGCGCTCTCGCCGTAGCCTCGCCGTCGCTTAGCCGTGGTAGGAGACGAAGTGGTAGAACGAGCTCACCCTAGTGTTCGAACCTTTGGGTCCCCGGAGCCCGACTTCCGACAGAGTCATATTTTTGTTCTAGTATCGAGTTGTAATATTGAGTTGTAAGTAAATAAAAGTGCGATAATCATCATTATTAGAGCATTGTCCCAGTGAGGAAAGGATGACGGAGACCATGATTCCCCCACAAGTCGGGATGAGACTCCGGACGAAAATAAAAAAAAGAAAAAAGAAAAAAAAGAGGCCAAAAAGAGACATGAAAAAAAAGAGAAAAAGAGAGAAGGGGCAATGTTACTATCCTTTTTCCACACTTGTGCTTTAGAGTAGCACTATGTTTTCCATATAGAGAGTCTCCTATTTTGTCACTTTCATATACTAGTGGGAATTTTTCATTATAGAACTTGGCTTGTATATTCCGATGATGGGCTTCCTCAAATGCGCGAGGTCTTCATGAGCAAGCAAGTTGGATGCACACCCACTTAGTTTTCATGTTGAGCTTTCATACACTTATAGCTCTTAGTGCATCCGTTGCATGGCAATCCCTACTCCTCGCATTGACATCAATTGATGGGCATCTCCATAGCCCGTTGATTAGCCTCGTTGATGTGAGACTATCTTCTTATTTTTGACTTCCCCTTATTGATCTCTACCACCACACTCTATTCCTCCCATAGTGCTATATCCATGGCTTGCGCTCATGTATTGCGTGGGGGTTGAAAAAGCTAAAGCGCGTTAAAAAGTATGAACCAATTGCTTGGCTAAAACCGGGGTTATTCATGATAAATATTTTGTGTTAAGAAGATGGAGCATGACAGGATTATATGATTTTGTAGGGATAACGTTCTTTAGCATTTTTATTTTGAAAGACATGATTGTTTATTAGTATGCCTGAGTATTGATGTCTCTATATCAAATTATAGACTATTGCTTTGAATCATTCGGATCTTATTATTCATACCGTAAGAGAGAGATTACATGATGAAACATGATAGGTAGCATTCTACATCAAAAATTCTGTTTTTATCATTTACCTACTCGAGGACGAGCAGGAATTAAGCTTGGGAATGCTTGATACGTCTCCAGCGTATCTATAATTTTTGTTGTTCCATGCTATTATAGTATCAATCTTGGATGTTTTATATGCAATTATATGCCATTATATATCATTTTTTGGGACTAACCTATTAACCCAGTGCCAGTTGCTGTTTTCTGCTTGTTTTTGCCTTTTCAGAAAATCATTATCAAAAAGTGTCCAAATGAGGAAAAAACTTTGGATTAATTTTTTCTGGACCAGAAGAGACCCACGAAGCTTCGGGAGAAGACCAGAAGAGCCACGAGGAGGCGACAAGCCTGGAGGGCGCGCCCAGGGGGTAGGGCGCGCCCCCCCAGGCTTGTGGGCCCCTCGTTGCCCCTCCTGACTTAATTCCAGCGCTATAAATTCTAAAATATTCCCAATATACCAGAGAGACAGAAGAGAAAACCTTTCCGCCGCCGCAAGCCTCTGTTCTTCCGTGATCCCATCTGGAGGCCTTTTCCGGTACTCTGCCGGTGGGGGAATCGATCACGGAGGGCTTCTTCATCAACCTTGCCGCCCTTTCGATGATGTGTGAGTAGTTTACCACAGACCTACAGGACCATAGCTTGTAGCTAGATGGCTTCTTCGCTCTCTTTGATCTTCAATACCATGTTCTCCTCTATGTTCTTGGAGTTCTATCCGATGTAATCTTCTTTTGCGGTGTGTTTGTTGGGATCCGATGAATTGTGAGTTTATGATCAGATTATTCATGAGAAATATTTGAGTCTTCTCTGAACTCTTTTATGCATGATTATTATAGCTTTGTATTTCTCTCCGATCTATCGATTTGGTTTGGCCTACTAGATTGATTTAACTTGCAATGGGAGAGGTGCTTTGTGATGGGTTCAATCTTGCGGTGCTCAATCCCAGTGAAAGAAGGGGACATGACACGTATTTGTATTGTTGCCATTAAGGACAAAAAGATGGGGTTTAATCATATTGCTTGAGTTTACTTTGTCTACATCATGTCATCTTGCTTAAGGCGTTACTCTGTTTCATACTTAATACCCTAGATGCATGCTGGATAGCGGTCGATGGGTGGAGTAATAGTAGTAGATGCTGCCAGGAGTCGGTCTACTTGTCTCGGATGTGATGCCTATATACATGATCATTGCCATGAATTTGTCATAATTATTTGCTTTTCTATCAATTGCCCAACAGTAATTTGTTTACCCACCGTATGCTATGTGTTCGAGAGAGAAGCCTCTAGTGAAAACTATGGCCCCGGGTCTACTTTATCATATATAAAAAACCTAAAAATACCTTGCTGCAATTTATTCACTTTTATTTTAATTAGTATTTTAGTTTATCTATTTATCTCTATAAGATTTAATCCTTGCAAATAACCGCTAAGAGGATTGACAACCCTCTTATTTGCGTTAGGTGCAAGTGTTTGCTCTTGTGTGTGCAGGTGCGCTTAACGGAATTTTGCTTGGTTCTCCTACTGAATTGATAACCTTGGTTCTTAACTGAGGGAAATACTTATCTCTACGGTACTGCATCATCCTCTCCTCTTCGGGGAAATACCAACGTAGACTACAAGTAGCATCCTCGAGAACGCTTTGCTTATTATAAGAATTTGTTCCGGCTTGTCCTTTGCTATAAAAAGGATTGGGCCACCTTGCTGCACTTTATTATACTTGTTACTTGTTACTTGTTATGAATTATCTTGCTATCAAAACTATCTGTTACCGCTACTTTCAGTACTTGCAGAGAATACCTTGCTGAAAACCGCTTGCCATTTCCTTCTGCTCCTCGTTGGGTTCGACACTCTTACTTATCGAAAGGACTACGATTGATCCCCTATACTTGTGGGTCATCAATTTCCTACTATTGTTTATAATGTATTTGGTCATTATTTCACTTTATGATGCAATTCTTATGCCTTTTCTCTCTTAATTTGCAAGATTTATATGAAGAGGGAGAATACCAGTAGCTGGAATTCTGGACCTGAAATAGCTACAGCAGAGATACCTATTCTACAGAGCTCCAAATGGCCTGAAATTTTATGGAGATTTTTTATTGAATATATAAAAAATACTGGAGAAAAGAAATATCAGAGGGGACCCACCAGTTGCCCACAAGGCAACAGGGCGCGGCCCCCCTGGGCGCGCCCTGATGCCTTATGGGGCCCACAACTGGCCTCCGGTCCCCTCCTTCTGCTATATAAGGTCATTTGCCCTAAAAAATTATAGAGAAGACTTTCGGGATGAAGCCCCGCCGTCTCGAGGCGGAACCTGGGCAGGAGCAATTTTGCTCTCCGGTGGAGCGATTCCGCTGGGGATACTTCCCTCCGGGAGGGGGAAATCGAAGCCATCAACATCACCAACGATCCTCTCATCGTGGGAGGGCCAATCTTCATCAACATCTTCACCAGCACCATCTCATCTCAAACCCTAGTTCATCTCTTGTATTCAATCTTTGTCTCAAAACCTCAGATTGGTACCTGTGGGTTGCTAGTAGTGTTGATTACATATTGTAGTTGATGCTAGTTGGTTTATTTGGTGGAAGATTATTTGTTCAGATCCTTAATGCTATTCAATACCCCTCTGATCTTGAACATGAATATGATTTGTGAGTAGTTACTTTTGTTCTTGGGGACATGGGAGAAGTCTTGTCATAAGTAATCATGTGAATTTGGTATTCGTTCGATATTTTGATGATATGTATGTTGTTGCTTCCTTTAGTGGTGTCGTGTGAACGTCGACTACATGACACTTCACCATATTTGGGCCTAAGGGAAGGCATTGTTGAGTAGTAAGTAGATGATGGGTTGCTAGAGTGACAGAAGCTTAAACCCTAGTTTATGCGCTATTCCATAAGGGGCTGATTTGGATCCATATGTTTCATGCTATGGTTAGATTTATCTTAATTCTTTTTTCGTAGTTGCGGATGCTTGCGAGAGGGGGTAATCATAAGTGGGAGGCTTGTTCAAGTAAGAACATCACCCAAGCACCGGTCCACCCACATATCAAATTATCAAAGTAGCGAACGCGAATCAAATAAACATGATGAAAGTGATTAGATAAGAATTCCCATGTGTCCTCGAGAACGCTTTGCTTTATATAAGAGACCATTCCGGCTTGTCCTTTGCTATAAAAAGGATTGGGCCACCTTGCTGCACCTTGTTACTATTGTTACTTGTTACGAATTATCTTGCTATCAAAACTATATATTACCGCTACTTTCAGTACTTGCAGAGAATACCTTACTGAAAACCGCTTGTCATTTCCTTCTGCTCCTCGTTGGGTTTGACACTCTTATTTATCGAAAGGACTACGATTGATCCCCTATACTTATGGGTCATCACCCCGCTGTAATCTCTACTTGAACATGGTGCTCTATGATATATATTATTATCCAATAATGTGTTGCACCTCTATGATGTTTGAGTATATTCCTTTTGTCCTATGGGTTGATTGGTGATCATGATTGGTTTGAGTTGCATGTTTTATTTTGGTGCTGTCCTATGATGCGCTCTGTGTCACGCAAGCGTGTGGGATTACCAATGTAGGGTGTTGCAATATGTTCATTATTTGCTTATAGTGGGTTGCGGGAGCGACAGAAACCTAAACCCGAGTAAGTGAGTTGTTGCATATGGGATTAAAGGGGGCTTTTTACTTAATGCTATGGTTGAGTTTTACCTTAATGAAGCTTTGGTATTTGCGGATGCTTGCTAGATTTCTAATCATAAGTACATGTGATCCTAGAAAGGAAAGTATGTTAGCTTAGGCCTCTACCACACATAAAACTGTAATAATGATTATCGGTCTAGTTATCAATTGCCTAGGGACAAACCTTTTCTCATTGTTCTCCAAAAGCCTTTACATTATTGCTCTTTTATTAAAACAACAACTAACTTTTTATTATCTTGCAACGTTATCTTTTTACACCTACAAATTAGTTTTATTTCTTGTTCTAGGTAAAACGAGCGTTAGTGTGTGTAGAGTTGTATCGGTGGTCGATAGACCTTGAGAGAATATTAATTCTACTTTTAGCTCCTCGTTGGGTTCGACACTCTTATTTATCGAAAAGGCACTGATCCCCTATACTTGTGGGTTATCAAGCACACCGAAAGCATGCTCCACATCCTTCCTAGCACTCTCCTGTGCTTGGGCAAACCTAGCATGCTTCTCTTCTACCGGCTTGGACATTGTCTTCACAAGAGTTGACCCCTGATGATAGATACCATCAACTAGGTAGTATCCCTTGTTGTAGCGGTGGTCATTGACGTCAAAGTTGACCTCTGGGCAGTTGCCTTCTGCAAGCCATGCGAACACCGGAGATGGATGAAGCACGTTGATGTCATTGCGAGAACCTGCCATGCCGAAAAAAGAGTGTCATATCCAGAGATCTTGTGATTTCAGAACTTCAAGTATGACCGTGCAAGCTTTAACATGCCCCCTATACTGCCCCTGCCAAGCAAATGGACAGTTCTTCCACTTCCAGTGCATACAATCCATGCTACCAAGCATTCCCGGGAAGCCTCTGGATTCATTGATCGCCAACAACTGGGTTGTATCTGCAGCATTTGGTTCTCTTAAATACTCTGGGCTAAACACTGCAACCACAACTTTGCAGAACTTGTACAATGATGCAAGGCATGTGGACTCACTCATGCGGACATACTCATCCACGAGATCACTGGGAATTCTGTATGCAAGCATCCGAATAGCGGCAATACATTTCTAATAAGAGGAGAAGCCAACCCTTCCGAGGGCATCATTCTTGCATCTAAAGTAATCATCATACTCCACCACTCCCCCCCCCAAAATACGGTTAAACACATGTCTCGCCATCCAGAAGCGTCGCCAGAAAATCTTGGCATTGAAGAGTGGGGACGTGCACCGGAAATAATCGCTATAGAGTAGGCAATGGCAGCTCTCTCTATTACGATTCAACGCCGGAGCATGGCTCGGGATCGACCCCCTAAACATTGGCTACATCCTAGAAATGTGCTCATTGACAACCATACTAGCAACCATAAAACCCTCATCGTCGGACGATTCATCGTCCGATGAACATATGACATTATTGTAAAAGAACTCATACGAGCTATCGACCATGGTACCTTATGGGCAAAAAGCCGAACACCTTACGGGCGTGGTCGAGCTGCAGCCGGTGAAGGACAGCAGGCCTGTCGACGTCCGCGCCCTCCAGCGGTGACCGTGGAGGCGAGGGCGGTGCCGGCGACCCTTGGCAGGCGTCCCTTCTCGTGCTATGATGACGGCGAGGAGCGGCCATACACGCCGGCCGCGGCGGTGCCTGGGTGGTGTCGTCGTGGCCGATACTGGGTGGCGGCGGTGAGGGCGGCGAGGGCGGGGTGTAGAGTGTGGAGAGAGAGGGGAAAAGAATGGCCGTTGTGCCACCGACGGGCGGGCCAGGGGGAGGACAAGGGAGGGCGTTGCGCTCGTCCGTGTCGTGTGTGCGCCGACGCAAACCCTGCCTAAATTTGGGCCGGAAATGGGTCGCGGCGGAAAAAACGAACACCTATCTATTTACGTCGACGCGTTGTGCCGTGCTTTTCTGTCCGCTCAAATCCAATCAGACGCCGGTCGAAATGGGTCGCTGCGTTGGAGTTGGCCTTTACATATCTCAACACCTCTCTTGGCCAATTCCGGGCAGAGGGATGAGCTGAGCTGCCTCCCTCGGCCCACGGGGTCGATAGGAGATAGCGACGGAAGACCGGCCGGGAACTCCACCGCAGGCGTGCTACCCGTGGAGCGTTTTTTAATGAACACATATGGTGTCACCACGCAAGCATGAACATATCTACCCGCTCACGAACCCCAACCACGATTCCTTCTCCCGTGGCCGCACGTCAGTGACACGAGCGCCCGTCAGACAGCCAGATCCCGCACCGAGAGTTTATCGTGGCGCATCGCTATCGGAATCTGGACCATTTCCACGTCACTGCCAACTACGGGGAGAGCCCAAGCCGAGCCAGCCGCCATTGGCATTGGCACCAGCACCACTCCACTCCACCACCAGACCCGTGCCAATCCCACACTCCAGTCTCCTCATCCATCTAACCACCCCCGAGCTAATCCAGCTCCGTCTCCCTCGCTGTTCGGTTGCAGAGTACCACAGCTCCTACCCCTAGCTAACTGATCCGGGCCATGGCCGCCTCGCTGCTTCGCCGCGCGTCCGCCGGCCGCGGGAGGTGTCCGTCGCCGGCGGAGGCGCTGCGGAGGCTGGTGTCCTCGGAGGCGGCGCCGGAGCAGGCCCTGCCGCGGTCCCCGCCCGAGATGCCGCCGTTCGAGCACCGGCCGAGCCCGTACACCGGGATGGGCGGCGCGGAGATCCTCGAGAAGCGGAAGAAGTTCCTTGGCCCCTCCCTCTTCTACTACTACCAGAAGCCGGTACATACCTCGTATACACATCTTCCGTTGCTTCGTCCTGGTAATTGTGAGTATAGAAAGACGAGATTTGTGCTTGAAACCAATCCTTTTAGCAGGAGGATAAATAAATTTTGATATAGAGGATGATGTATGAACTGCATGTCTGCATCAATCATCATGTAAGATTGGGTTCGATATTTTGCCACTCCCATCATTGTCTCGCTCACACGCGGTCCCGGGACCCACATGTCAGTGAAACATCAAGTGACACTTCTTTAAGGCATCGATATCAAGTGATACCTATTAAAGCGCCAGATAAGTATCAGTGCCAAATTCCCAAAGGCCCCGATCGAAATCAATACTAGTACTGTGTGAAATAGTATACAAGATGTCTGAAGATATGTATGGCAGTATAAAATGAAGTACAGTACCATCTTGATTCCATTGTATCTGTATTCGCAGCTCAACATCGTCGAAGGGAAGATGCAGTACCTGTACGACGAACAAGGCAGGAGATACCTCGATTGCTTCGGAGGCATCGTCACGGTATCATGTGGCCATTGCCACCCTGACATCGTCAACGCCGTGCAGGAGCAGACCAAGCTGCTCCAGCACACCACCACCATATACTTGCATCATGCCATCGTGGAGTTTGCCGAGGCACTTGCCTCCAAGATGCCAGGCAATCTCAAGGTAAAGAAATACTTCCTTCCTTCAGTGGCTCGGTGCTACTAGAAGTTACAAGATGGATGGACTTGATGACGAGAAGGGAGTGTGAGTGTCTCATATTTTGGGATCGTATGCAGGTTGTGTACTTCGTCAATTCCGGGACTGAGGCGAATGAATTGGCAATGTTGATGGCTCGGCTGTACAGCGGGAATCTCGGCATGGTTGCATTGAGAAATGGATATCACGGCGGGAGTGCTGGAACAATAGGTCTCACGGGTTTGCAGACGTGGAAGTACCCGATTCCTCAGGTGTGTGTCCGATTGTTAAGAGATGTAAAATGACACAGATTTTCAGTGCAAGTCTTTTTCCAGTTCAATTGATGTACTTGAAAGGATTGACCTATTGTTAGAATTCACATTTTAGCGATGCTAAAATTAACACTCAAGCACAAAAATATTTCGATATCCCTATTTTCTTTTGTCAGGTGCATGATGGGCTTCATCTTGGTTAGTTAATCCGCTCATGTTGTGTGCAATGTGTTGTCGTAATATAGTGAGCGCCCCTTACTCCTTTCAAAAAAAGAAAATTAAAAAATGAGGGGAGGTAACCTGTAGTGCATTCTTGCGCATTGTTTCAATATGACCATCTGTAGTTGTTTAAATTGTTTCTTACTTATGAGCCAGTTGTTTCTCATTTGCAGGGTGAGATTCATCATGTCATGAATCCGGATCCTTACCGTGGAGCTTTTGGGTCTGATGCTGCAGCTTATGCCAGGGAAGTCGAAGAACATATAAATTTTGGCAGTTCAGGAAGGGTTGGAGGTTTTATCGCAGAAACTTTCCAAGTATGACCAATTTAAAGTTGTACAGTACATTATACTGTAAAAAAACTGATAATATAGTTTCATCCAGCTTTTATTCAGATGTTTTTATTTCTTGTACGGGGGAATCCAGATGAACGTACCCGTATATCAGCTTTCTGATTAATGAACATGATTGCAGGGTGTAGGAGGTACTGTTGAACTAGCTCCTGGATACCTGAAGTCAGTCTATGATACTGTCTGGAAGGCGGGTGGTGTCTGTATAGCTGATGAAGTCCAAAGTGGTTTTGGCCGTACTGGAAGTAACTACTGGGGATTCCAGACGCAGGATGTCATCCCTGACATTGTAACGATGGCAAAGGTTCGTGGTAACAGGAAAAACTCTGCCTCGAAGGTTTCATTATGTTGACAGTATCATTCAATATTAATGTTTTTTTTTCTTTATTTCTAGGGAATCGGTAATGGTCTACCACTGGGTGCAGTTGTAACAACTCCTGAGATTGCTAGCGTGATGGCTCAGAAGATCCAGTTCAACACATTTGGTGGGAACCCTGTCTGTTCTGCTGGTGGATTGGCTGTTCTTAAGGTTCTGGACAAGGAGAAACGCCAGGCGCATTGCGCAGATGTTGGCGCTCACTTGGTGGAACGTCTGAAGTCGCTTCAGCAGAAGCATGAAAGTAAAGTTTCCCATCTTTTGGTCCATTTGAAGTAACCATTTCGGTCAACTATTTGATTTTGGATTCGAGTTAATCTAATCGATAGATGATTATCCATCCTTGGCCTTGCTTCTGCTCAGTCATTGGAGATGTCAGAGGAAGGGGGCTGATGCTTGGGGTGGAGCTCGTCACTGACAGGACGGAGAAGACTCCGGCCAAGGCTGAGACCGCTGTACTGTTTGAGAAACTCAAGGGTAATAGCCCACATTCCCTACCTCCATGATCATGAAATGTTTACTTCTACAGCCCCTCATATGGTTTTTTTGTTCTACCAGATCTTGGCGTTCTAGTCGGCAAAGGCGGTCTGCACGGCAACGTCTTCAGGATAAAACCACCGATGTGCTTCTCCAAGGATGATGCAGGTCAGTAGCTCAACTATCTCCACAAGATCCCCGTTGCTTTCTCCATTGCTCGTAGTCGTAGAGACTAACCGAACTCCGGATCCTGCAGATTTCTTGGTGGACGCCATGGACTACGCCATGTCAGGGTTCTGAGGACCATGAACGTTCTTGTGCCTGCCCCTGAACCGTCACCGGGCGGCGGCACGGAGTGCATGGGGATGCCCTGGTGCTGGTAGTATGGTACGTGCCCATCGCTGGGCTGCGTCACTGCGTGTTTGCACGCAACGCATGTATATGTATGCGTGTTTACACTGCATGCCCCGGTGGCTATATTTTCGTGATGGTGAAACACAACCCCTACCCAGGGATGAATAAATGAAGGGAGGAAAGCATCAGAAATGCGCAATGTGCTGTCTGGCTTATCTGCTGTTTTTTGTAGGGATGTCTGAAATCCAATGGGCAAGGAAAATCTACGCTTCCTTTTCAGAATATGTAGGAAAACAATACACTGATCCATACAAGAATGCACCAAACAGAAATATATACTGTATAAAGGATCGTTAACAGGGTCTTTTTTGGAAAATAATAATACAGCTAGAAAATGGGGCAATTACAACGTGTAGAAACGATCATAAACAAAGGGGAAATTACAACCAAAATTCTGGACCTTAAAATTCTCACCAAAGCCGTAGCTGATATCTTTGTGCCACAATAGCTCTCTCTCCAACGGTAGACCTGTAGAGGACCAAACCTCGTTCAATCACTGCAACAGTAGACCGCGCCGTGAATGACGGAGATTATCAATCATGCCAAGCACTTCGGCGAGGGCATCGCCCTAGATGCCCTCCCTAGGCAGGCAACCACTCTAGCATAGCCAAACCAGAGGGGTGACCTTGCTCGAAAGGAGGGGTCGTTAATGAAGCCCGCCGTCGACATCCATGGAGGCATGGAGCTACGTACGCTCCTTGGTAACACCGAACCAATCGCCACCATGGTGAGATTAGAGCATGAAAACTTCTATTCGAGACGACACCACCACCATTGTTAAAATGATGTTACCAAAACACAAATAACCAAAAAGAACTCCCCCTACACAAACAAGAGATGACGATCCCCTCCCTTTGCCCCATAGCATCGAAGCGGTAGTTGGAGGCAGATGGGAGCGACAGTAGGGTCTAGATAGATCATTAAAAGGATCTTACCTTTATGGCTTAAAAGGGTTTTATGTGCTGTTGTTTAGCTAAACTAACATGTTATATTTACTTTCAAAAATAGTTACATCATCCGCTGAACACAGACCCCAGGAAAACCGAGGGGCTCATATTGGCTTCCGTAGGGCACTGCTCAAACGAAACTTTTGAAAACTACAGCATAAGACGTACAAATCTTCATAAATACACATATTGGTTAAATGGAAATTAAAGGTTTTTGAAAAATAAATGAAAATTAAAGTTCTTTTAGCAGAAGAAGAAAACTACATTGATAAGATTACACTTTTTTTTTTGGGATAATCATCTTCTGAGCCCAGGCTCATCTGCACCCGCGCTGGCGAAAAAAATCAAAACAAATACTAGAAAAATTCAAACAATTCCAATTTTTTTTGTATGGTAGATAATTTGATGCGTGAGGTCCGCTCCAATTTTCAAATCATTTGGACATCTGAGCAGCTCTCAGGTCAGAACAGTGCATGAATAGTGAACTTTTTTATAGACCCCGAATTTGTCTTTTTTGCTGAGAGCTGCTCAGATGTCCAAATGATTTGAAAATTGGAGCGGACCTCACGCATCAAATTTTCTACCATGCAAAAAATATTTGGAATTTTTTGAATTGTTTTGAATTTTTTGTGATTTTTTTTCTGACCAGGCGCAGATGAACCTGGGCACCGAATCGCTGCACTCCTTTTTCTGAGACAATATTGATATTTTTTTTTGAGAATTGAGACAATATTGATAAGATTACACTTGCCCCTGCCAACATTAAATGGGCCCAGAAATGCGGATGGACGCGCCCTAACTTTTTTTTAAGCCGAACTAGACCTAGTTCTGGACCGCAATAGCCCAATCGACCAGTGTGATTCGGTACGGCCCACGGGTCTGACGGATGGACGCGCCCTAACTCGCAGATCGCACTACGCAAGCCGCGCCGCCGCCGCTCCCCACGCTCGTCGGCCACACGCCGTTCAGACTACTCCACTCCGCCCACCCGTCCGCCCTACCCCTCGCGGCGAATCCGTCGCCTCCCTCGCGGCGCGGTGGTCACGCCTCTGCGCTCCCCCTCCCCAGGGTTGCGCGCCGGCGGCGAGCCCAGCAATAGGGCAAAGCGCGACTGAATCGGCGGCCAATCGGACGCGCCGGGCGGGGGCGGCACCGCGGCAGGCTGCCAGCGAATAGGCCGGTTGCCGCTCCATTCGTCTTCGGCTGATGGCTGTCGACGCCATGTTCCCTGTCCTGCGCTTCTCCGACTACTTCACTCGGCCGTCGGTCGAGGAGCTGGTCGAGAGGGAGGCGGCTGACCCGGGCTACTGCAGCAGGGTTCCAGATTTCGTCGTCGGCAGGGTGAGGTATGGGCAGGTTAAGTTCTCTGGCAGCACCGATGTGAGGGGGCTGGACCTGAACGAAATCGTCAAGTTTGGCCGCCATTCTGTGGTGGTTTACCGGGACGAGGCTGGCAAACCGGCCGTAGGGCATGGCCTCAATAAAGCTGCAGAGGTGACGCTGAAGCTGGATTTGAGTACACTTCCGAAACCCGGCCTCCTAGTTGAGTTGTTAAGGTGCCGCGCGGAGAAGCAGGGTGCTAGGTTTCTCTCGTTCAATCCTGTGAATGGTAACTGGAAGTTCGCGGTTGATCACTTCAGTAGGTTTGGGCTCGTGGACGAGGAGGAAGATGATGTTGCCATGGATGAGCCGGTTGTTCGACAACTGGTTGCTGAAGCAAGAGACCCACCTTCAAATGGGCATGAACTGGAGCTTTCGCATTCGTTGCCTGCTCATCTTGGGCTTGACCCTGCAAAGATGCAGGAAATGAGGATGACATTGTTTCCCAATGATGAAGAAGACGAAGACATGGAGGATGGCTTTCCATCTGATCACAGATACCTCAGCAGAGAAAGGATGAATGTGGATTCACCCAACACAAGTGGTAAAGGTCCGAGGATGAGGTCTCCGTCTCCTTTGCATGGTTCTTCTCAGAAATTCGGAAGGAGATCTGGTGTGCTTGCAAGGAAAGAACCACATGCACTGCTGGAATACAATGTAAATTCTACAGAGCTTGGTCCATCTTCTCATGGTATTCTCATGTCTGGAAAAAACAAGGGATTTCCGGTGAGAATGACCAAGGTAGAAGGCTTCAAACTACCAGCTGAGCAAGCAACTCCTGTTGCCGGAAAAGTATATTCTAACTGCGTAGTGGATGCTGCTTTATTTATGGGTAGATCATTTCGAGTTGGTTGGGGACCAAATGGCATCCTTCTCCATTCTGGTAGTCCTGTCAATACTCCTGGAACTGGCCTTTCTTCTGTTATTCACATAGAGAAAGTTGCAGGTGATAAAGTTGTGCGTGATGAGCAGAACAAAGTTAAAGAGGAGCTGGCAGAACTATGTTTCTCGGATCCAATGGACCTCCATAAGAGGCTTGACCGCGAACTTCTGGAAACCGAGTCTGGCCCGTTTAAATTGAAGCTTCAGAAAGTTGTGGCAAGTCGTTTGGTTTTGCCAGATATTTGCAGATCATATATTGATATCATCGAAAGGCATCTTGAAATCAGCGATTTATCCATGTCTTCACGTGTGCTGTTAATGCACCAAGTTACAGTTTGGGAGTTAATTAGGGTCCTGTTCTCAGAGAGAGAAGCTGGTAACCAGTTGGAATTTAGTGGCGATGAGGATCAGGAGGGCATGATTTTGGATAAGAAAGAAGGTTCTCTGAACATAGACCCTGAAGCACTCCCTTTGGTTAGGAGAGCAGACTTTAGCAATTGGTTACAGGACAGTGTTTGTCATCGGGTACAAGGAGAGGTGGGTTCCTTAAGTGATGCCAGGTACTTGGAGCATATTATTCTGCATTTGACTGGTCGTCAATTGGACACAGCCACAGAAATTGCTGCTTCAAGGGGCGATGTCCGCCTGGCAGTCCTGCTAAGCCAGGCAGGTGGATCGATGTTAAATCGTTCTGATGTTGCTCAGCAGCTGGATCTGTGGAAAATAAATGGTCTGGACTTTGATTATATTGAGGAAGACAGGTTAAAGATATACGAGTTGCTTGCTGGTAACATACAAGGCGCTTTGCTTGATTCACCAATGGACTGGAAAAGATACCTTGGTTTAATCATGTGGTATCAGTTGTCACCAGATACATCACTTGATATTATCATTCAGTGTTATCACCAACTACTTGGTGAGGGCAAAGTTCCAAATCCTGTTCCTGTATACATTGATGAAGGACCTCTTGAGGAGGCACTTCAGTGGTCCCCAGGTGACCGGTTTGACATATCTTTTTATTTAATGCTTCTTCATGCCAACCGATATGAGAAGTTTGGGCTTCTAAAAACTATGTTCAGTGCATTCTCGTCATCGTATGATCCCTTGGACTACCATATGATCTGGCATCAACGATCTATTCTTGAAGCTATTGGTGCTTTCAGTACAACTGATCTTCATGTACTGGATTTGAGTTTTGTCCATCAGTTACTATGTCTTGGGAAGTGCCATTGGGCTATCTATGTCATTCTGCATATGCCACATCTGGATGATGCCCCTTACATCCATGAAAAGTTAATCAGGGAAATTTTGTCGCAGTATTGTGAGATATGGAGCAAAGATGGAGCTCAGAGGCAATATATTGCAGAACTTGGTATACCGGCAGAATGGATACACGATGCTCTGGTTAGTAGCAATATTATAACTTCCTTGCTAATTATCTGACATGCAGTCAATGTGTGTTCTTTGATGAAAATTTGTCTAACCATTGATCACAAATACTCATGAATGCCACTACAAGAAATACACTAAACATGAGCTTGCTCAGCTGACAATACCTATATGCAGGCTCTTTATCATGAATACTATGGAGATCGACAAGGTGCACTGGGGAATTATATTCAATGCGGCAATTGGAAGAAAGCCCATACCATTTTCATGACATCTGTTGCTCATTCTTTGTTTCTGTCATGTAAGTCTTCCCTACAATGCACTAAACAGTTAGTTGTAAAGACCTGATTCAATGTTTCACTTTCCTACCTACATAAATATGCAGCTAAACCTACTTGGCTACTTCTCCAGAACCTAATGAAATGAAGATTCTTGTGAATTTCCGTGCTATTCTCTTAGTTACTCTTTTGTTCATATGTATGACTGAGAATATCTTATCAATTTTGTACTGTTTCTGTTAATAAACATTGCATGAGTTTGTAATTGCTTGTTTCTTGGCATATGGTTCAGCCAAACATCAAGAAATCTTTGACATTACAAATGCTTTGGAGAATCACAAATCTGAAATTGCTGACTGGGACGTTGGTGCTGGAATATACGTAGACTATTTCAACATAAAAAGCAGCATGCAAGAAGAAGGTACTATGGACGATGATTCAGTAAGTATTTTTACCGTTCAAAAATTTCCTGAATATTTCCTGAGTTGACACAACTTTACTTTATCTTCCAGGATCCACTTGAGAGTAAAAATGAATTGTGCAAGAGTTTCTTCGATCGATTAAATGACTCGCTGGGTATCTGGGGAAGCAAATTACCCATTGAGGCAAGGTAAGATATTATCCGTTGATGTAATAGATCCACAACCTGCAACTAACCATATGTTGATGTTTACATGAAACTGTTGGACTTCCATGTCATGTTTTAACTTAGGTAACCCTGCTTCCAAGAACACAATTTTGATTTGCAGTGTTCACAAGTTCCCATATAATTAGATTTTTGTGCAAAGAGCTATTAATTTGCACCTGAATTAAATAATCCATTCCAAATCTAAGCTTCTTGGTCACAGCGGAAATCATGGTCATTCCTTACACGACTTGGCTGATTCTTTAAGTCCACCAAGACATACTGGTATTTCTTATTTCTGTTAGAAAAAATGTTTAGGCCCGTTCTCATTCTTATGTAACTGCGGCAGGGCATGCTTCTCGAAGATGGCAGAGGAGCTCTGCGAGCTTCTAATGAGCTCCCCCGGCGAGGGCTCGGCGCCAGATCTCTTCATGGGTTGCTTTCAGACGATGCTCAATGCCCCTGTCCCCAGTGACCACACGGCGTCCTACCTGCAGGAGGCAGTCTCTGTTTTCACCGACATACTTTGCGGGGACTCATCCTAAGGTATAGCTCCTACGGAGGATCCATGACATGGTTTCCGAGTGCTCAAGTCAGTCATGGAATCTGGGTTGCGCAAGAGCTCTGAATCTGCATGCCGCACATATGGAACAAGTCACAAAAATTCCCATGTCTGATGCTCAGGGATATGTAGAACATGCCATGGTTGGTGCAGACAAGTGCCCACCCCTGTAAGCTCCTGAAGAAATCTGACGTTATTTTTCCGCACGAGCGGAGCTTGTCTTGTAATCTGTGTGCCGCACCCATTCAGGCATCGTCTTTTTTGTTATTATTACGGTTGTAAGGTGTGTGTCAGTGTGTGGATTTTGAAAGATCAAAGAGTTCTTGTAGATCTATCCCGGGTAAAACGTTGGCCGATATTTGTTCTGGCGTGCAGGCGATGGTATCATGTGGTCGGGGTGTGCGGATACCGCTTTTCGCAGAACTATGTGAAAGCTGTGCTTTGTCCGAGGGGTCCGCTTCGGCCTAATACCGGGGACGGCGGGCGACATGAATGAATGAATCAAAACGTCTCACATGCGTGGGTTTCTTTCTGGTTTTCGTTCGTTCGCCAGGCCCCAGCCAGTTTCTATATCGTGTTATTTCTCATCGGTCCCTCCTACCGAAATCATTGGAGGTGATGGTTTATCCTCACGGCAGGAGACAGCAACGCGTTCCCACTTCCCACTCACAAGGCACCGTACACCTTGTGCCTTTTTTAACAAGTACGGCTGACTCGAGAATTCGTCGTTATAGTCATCTAAAACAAAGGGATTGCCGTCGTGTACTCCAAGTCTCCAACAACTGGAAGATAAACAAGATTTCTACGCGTGACTGTGCAGGAGCCTGGAAGATACATATATCTCCAACGCCAATAGCCCGGTGCCTTATCATCACGCTGCGACGTCAGGTTCTGGCTGGCGAGTCCGTCGCCAACGCACCCACTGATCCACCCAGCACCGGCCAACGGGATTTTAAAAAGGAGACTGACCACCGAAACAGCTGCAGCAGCCTCCGTCTCCGGCGTGGCGGAAACGAACAAACAGGCAAACGGCACCCGGTAATAAACAAAACCGGCGAGCGATCGCGCCACGAACCCACGGCGCAGAGGCTTATCCGAACCGGGCACACCGAATACCGAGACCCGTCCCAGCATCTTTGAGAAATGGGGCGCTGCTAGGCGCCCCCTCGGAGCCGTCCAGTCACAGTCCCATGTACGGTCACGATTCGTACGACTCGGTGAGCGAGAAAAAAAAAAAAACCGTGTGCCTTCGCTTTCCATGGATTGCGTGTGGAAATAGCTAACCACGAGCATGCTCCTCCATCGGCGGCCATGACTGCCTCACCCTGTCACAGCAACACCACTCCACGGTCGCATCACCACCTCCCCCGCTCCCTGGTGCGGCTGGCAGCGGAGCGCCCCCGCCGCCGATGTTGCTCCTTCATCTTCGACCAAGACTGCCCATCATCTCAAGCCCATGGCTGTTCACCGTCTCAGCAGAGCCCCCGCAACATCGCAACACGCTGGCTCGCTGCATCTGGTGTCGCAGCTCCAACGTCACTAGTTACAGCTCCGGCGTTGCCAATTCCATCTATCACGCACACGATTGTAGTGCTGCTGGCGACGGTCACAGCTTCCTCCATATACGGTTGTAGCACCACGCCGACGGGTCGCAACATCTTGTAGGCACCGGTTCCAGCTCCTGCCGTAAACGGTTGTAGCACCGCCGATGACGGGTCGCAACATGCTGTAGGCATCGATGCAACTCCGCGCGTCACTGGTTCCAGCTCCCGGGGTACACAGTTCCAACTCCCACCATACACGGTTGTAGCACCGCCGACGATGGGTCGCAACATCCTTTAGGCATTGATGCAGCTCCGCGCGTCACCGGTTTCAGCTCCCACCATACACGGTTGTAGCCCCATCGACGTACACGGTTCCAGCACGTGGCTCCTCGGTCGCAGCATCGCCGCCTGCCGGTTCCAGCATGCGGTGACCACGGTGGCAGCATCTCCGCAGGTCGGTTCCAGCATGTGGCCCCCCGCCACGATGCTCGGTCGTCGTCGTAGCATGGAGACCTCACTACATCCAGTTCCCTCGCAACAGTGGTCGTGGCCAATGGCAACAACGCGCCCACAACGAGAGGAGGAAGCAGGTGGCGGCGATGGCTCTTGTTGATTTAGAAGCCACGGGGAAAAGTGGGCAGGAGTTTCTCTTCCTATCCACTCCAGTAAAAAACTGCAGGCGTGGGGGAGGAGGAGTAGGAAGGCGGTGGCGCGTGAACATGGCGTCTACGGCGATGACGGGCTCGTCGGAATCACTCGATTTGGTTGTTGGGGAGAAAAGATAAGGTGAGTGTTAGAAGAATAGACGGTGAAGAGACTGGGTGCACAAGGGGAAATAATGGAGACACGACCCATGTTCATGGGCCCATGGGACGCGTGATGTCCGTGGGAGCGACCGGCGCATATGAGACCAGTCTCCGCTTGTATATTGCCTTATCAGACTCATCGGTATCATCGTCGCTAATTATCTCTTCGACGATGGCAATGAGATGGGTGGTGGGTAGGTCGAAAATCCGACCTCTCCTGGGGATCCCTCGATCCGATTTGAGATCTTATACATAGAGAGTTTCTCGCATCCCTCCTGGCCCCGATCTGTCATCGAGACCAGCGGGAGTTTTTCTGAGATCCAATCTAGCATGAATCTCACTTCTTCGCCTTCGGCCCGATCTGACATCTGGGCCTTAGGAGATGTCTTTGAATCCCGATTCAAGGTTAGGTCCAAGGAACGATTCTTAAGATCGTCCTGACCCAGAGTTGACATCGAGGTTAGGGCAAGTGTATCGCCCTGGTTCCCGATCTGGTTTGACGCCCAGCTTATGGAGATCAGCTCCCCGCGGGAATCCGCGGTGTAATCCCTACTACCGAATATAATGATCCGGCATGGAGCGAGAGTCTCGACTTGGCCTAGGTGGCTGGTAAGGTTAGCAAAGAGGGCGATGCTGCCAGAGACAAAGACTTGTCCTAGCACGAAAATAGCGCAGGTGGCGATCTGCTCGCTGATCTTGATCCCCATCGTATCGTGGCGACTGCTTAGCGGGACCTGCATGGGCCACCAATGACGGAGCTAAATCTGACAGATCTCAGGTAGGGGGTCCGGAACTAAGCATCTAGATGCGATGGTAACCAGGACACAAGGTTTTACCTAGGTTCAGGATTTCCGAAGAGATAATACCCTACATCCTGCTTGTGTTTATTGCTTTGGGTTGGAGTACAAAGTACATGTGATCTACCCTGAGATCGAGCCCTACCTCTTGGTTTATATAGGTACAGGGGTCTAGGGTTATAGCATCCTAGTCGACTATGTATAAGGAAACAATGTTTTTGACAAATTTGACTTCTTGGCGTACATGATAAGTCTTCGGGAGCCTTCCTTGAATATGTCATGGGCTGCTTTGTCAAGGCCCACTTCCGAACCGACATGGGGGTCCTCGGAGATGACGTGGTGAGACACCCCCAGTCCAGAACATCGTTAGTCATGACCAGGGGGTCGTGGCTACTGCCTTCCGCTCATTGCATGGTGTTTTCGTCGCTGAGTTACTGCCCTAGTCTCACTCCGTTGGTGGGAGGTGGGAGGTGGGAGGTGCCAACGAGGTTCGTGGTGGTTCTAGTCCGAAAGGTGAAATCAAATATGTGCTGACTGGTGGTGGTGCAGGGTTTGGGGTTCTCGGATGCCGAGGCGGCGACATCAGAAGGCGAGGCAACGCAGTTGGCTCTACGGCGAGCGGTGTGGCGGCGGTGGTGGCGTTTATCCTTGGCTGTGTGGGCGGCGAGGAGCGAGGCGGCGGGAATCCTGGCGGTGGCGGTGCTTCGGCAACAGAATCTCCCAGATCGTGGTGTGGAGGCTTGTTTGGTGGCGGTGGACCAGGACCGTGGTATCTCGGGTGGCGCGGGTGAGACTCCAGACTAGAGCTCCGTGCTCCGGCGCTGCCGCCGACGATGCATGTGGGTGCCACGTCCCTCTTGGGGGCGTCCTTGTGGCCCCCCTCTCCGCGTCAGGGCTCTGGGTGAAAACCCTTGACCGTCCTTCGTTCATGGCAACAGCGGCGTGGAGCTCAGGTACCCTTCGGTTGCGTCCCTTTGGCATCGGCGGGCAAGCTTGGATCCTATCTCGAGGCTACTTCAGCTCTGGCTTGGGGCAGTCCCGGCGGCTTCCTATAGTTTACACGTGACATCGTTGAATCACTCTCGGTCCTTGTTGTCTGTAGGCAGGATCGGCGCTCCACGCCTAGAGCAAGAGGGCAGAGGGTCCTCTCCGATGAGAACTTGGTGTGCGTGGTACATTGACGCGTCTAGTGGTTTTCTCTTGAAGGTGCGGTCTTTCTTTTAGTTAGTACCCTCGGGTGCTTAGGGTGTGGGCACTCTTGTCAGTGGCGTAGCCAGAAAAAGTCTATCAAGGGGGCCAAGTGCTCCTAAATCTAATTGGGAAGAGGAATTCTCCTCATCTTGTACTGGTTCGGTCGTGTTGCTTTATATATAAAGCGGGATGAAAGCCTTTTTTTTTTTGGCTAACAGCCTCTTTTCATGGTTTTGATCGAGTTGGAACAACGTTGCTAGATTTTCACTTGAGAGAATTCTTACACTTGAACTTACTTTTCTCAGTTTCTACATAAAAATAGGTGCTTCTACAGATTAAAAGTAGCATGTAATTACAGATACTCCGAATGGCTTATCGTCAAGGTAGGAGAGACAGCAACGTTTCTCTCTGATTATCTCTTGCTGCTACGTCAGGTTCACAAGTTGCTACCACATGGCAGACGTGATAAGCGACCAAATTTTGCTAAAGAAAAAGGTTCTCAAGTTGCTCCACCCACCGGCCAACGGGATTTGAAAAAGGAAACTCACCACCGAAACAGCTGCAGCAGCGCGCGGAGTCGTCAAACAAAACAAGCAAACTGCACCCAGTAATAAACAAAACCGGCGATCGATCACGGCGAGAGCCATCCTATATAATACGCACCCCATGGCCGAAGGTCCATCCATCCATACTTCACAGCATC
Source organism: Elymus sibiricus (assembly GCA_039707655.1). Classification (NCBI taxonomy): domain Eukaryota; kingdom Viridiplantae; phylum Streptophyta; class Magnoliopsida; order Poales; family Poaceae; genus Elymus; species Elymus sibiricus. Next base: position 325,529,959 of record CM077670.1, read on the forward strand.
CAGAGCAGCAACAGTTTCTAACTTCCCATCTGATTGAGTGTTTTTTGCTTGCCAATGGCGGACATAGCGATGCTGGTGGCTGATGAGGCGTTCGAGAAGAGGCTGCAGCGAGGGGCGCCCTTCGCCGGCGCCGGCGAGGAGGCGTCCAAGGGCAGGGAAAACTTCGGGGCCGTGACCAAGGTGTGGGGCTCCTGGGCGTCGGGGGCCAAGGTGCGCGTCGCGCTGCTCGTCAAGGCCGACGTGGCCGAGCCGAGGACCCCGGTCGCCATGGCAGCCTTCGACGGCTTCTTCTCTGCTTAATTGCTTCTATTCTTCTTTGTGAAATGGAGTTAATTTGGAGGAGTTTTACCTGTATCTCCACTCCTCCTCCCCCGAGTCAATGTCAGTTTGACTTGTCACTTGTACATACCCATGTAATTTACTAATTTGCAAATATTTGTACTGCACTTATTCCTGAATTGGAGTATTTTTACTGTTCAATTTACCTTCGAAATTTAGTCCAAATTCCAAACAAACAACAAGACGATCGACACCGCGATTGCTCAGCAGCTGAATCTTTTTCAAACGACGCAAGTGAGTTGCATGTACTTCATTAGAGAAGAGAACGGAACAAGTTATATGGTACAGGGTAACAGGCCGATCTAAGGCCAACCCAAACAACTGCAAACTGAAAAAGAAGGAACCGGAAGCTAAACGGCGACCAAAACCAAGACCATACCCAAGCCAAACTGACAAAGGACAACCCTGCCTAAAGGTAGATAGCATGCAGGCCAGCTCCATTGCCAGCAGTCAGATTTGAGCTTCTCAATCGTGGATTTCAAGGGAGATCGCTCGATTCTTTTCAAATCTCTTGAAATAAGCTTTCATCTCGCTTTTATAGATAACCCTTGTGCTAAGCACATAAAAAAAGGAAAAAAGGGAGAGCATCCCACGATCCGTCCAAGCCGACGGGAATCATTTGGGGAAGAGAAGAAGTGGAGGTTGCCACGTGTGGCCTCCGGTTTGAAGGACCGGGGGATGCTCTTTAAAAAACTCCTCCAAATTTGCGGTATGTATGTTTCACAGTATCAACCTCGATGTGAATTCTTGTGGTAAAGTTATTCCGTCTTCTGGAATTGTGCAATGGACATAGGTATTATTTTCTAGTTCAAGCAAAAGATGGAATTTTACCTCGCTATATTCAAAATTTCTTATACTCGGTGTACTCGTTGGGAGAATATAATTAAATGCATCAAGGTTATTATATAGCAAACTCCTCAGTTAAGGCAACCCTTGTTTGAATTGTCTAAGTCTTTGATGATCCCAAGGCAAGGAAAGTTGGAAAAAATTATACGATTCAGTGTGTACTTTTGAGTTTTCCTTGGTATTGCAATTTGGCATGCCAGTTTATTTTCGGGAAAATATGATGAGCAAAAAATTACAATCCCTATACATGTGCATCGACTCTACATTGCAACAAATTGATGGCACAATTAATTTTTTGATGATTATTGCCAAAGGACTTGTAGATGATATGAATTCTATGAATATGAAATCTTCATTTCCAAAAAAGCGACATGTTACTAGGAATAAAAATGATGATGCAAATAATAATCAAAATATTCTAGCAGTGGATAATATTCTTTAAGTTCAGTTTTTTATGATGGAAATGGCAAGTACTCACTAAAGAAAATTGAGGAACATAAACTTTTCAAAAGCATATTTGAGGTCTTCTTTGATCCACAAACTTGAAGTCACTGGATGATGTTGAGCTATGTAAGTGATGCACTAAATTTGCTGAAATCTATTCTCATAATGGTTTACTGATGTCTATTTGGATTTTTTTCTTCTGAATTAAGAATATTGCAAATAATCTTACTAGAGGAGCCAATGTGTGCTATTGAGATGTCTGGATTGAATATAAATATAGTTTTTTAACGCATTTACATTGCTTATCGAATTAAATTTATACCGATGATTGTAGTTTCAGTTGAAAACAGTTTTCCAAAATTGAAATTATTAAAACATTATTTAAGATCATTAGCGTCACAAGAAAGATTAAAACAGTCTAGCTACGGTATGCATTGATAAAGATCTATTAGACTAGATTAACTTGATACTATCATCAGTTACTTTGTATCAAAAAATGTTAGAACAAATTGCTTCAAGTGACCAGTGCACTATTTTGAATCAAAGGGCCTCGCTTTGTTATCTTGCACCAGGGCCCAGCCTAGTCATATCAAAGACTAGGTCTGAATGTACCTGGACCATGCCCCCGATAGCCCCCTCAACTCTATTCAAGGATCATTTTGCCATCAGATTGAGAGAAATGAAAAAGCTATATTCATTTCAAACTAGCATTATAAATGAAGCAAAGCATAGCAAGCAACACGTATCGAGACCAACCGTATAATGCACCCAATCTAGAGCAAAGCACACATAGCAACAAACTAAGCTGTGATATCAAAGCTAGAGAATCTATAAAGTTATTAAAGTGCTTGGGACTTAGGAGTCGAGTTTTTTTTTTACCTAGTCGCTGCTGCTGGGAATGGCGGACACAGTGTCTGTGGTGGAGGAGTTCGAGGCTAGGCAGCCTTTCGTGGCTTCTTCGCTGCTCTTTTGCTTACAAAAACTAACTGTTACTGCCTCTGTTCGGGTTTATTAGGCCCCATTGTATTTTGGGTCCAACTTTGACCATGTATTTGACTAAAAATATATAAAGTATATGCTACAAAAAAAATATTGTTGGATTTGTATTTGTATTTACAAGAGATTTCTATATGACATAATTTTTGTGACATATCTCTACTCCTGTAAAAATCTGAGTTGGTGATGATAGTGTGCCTGCCATCTTGCGTTTAGGACCGTTGGATTTGCATCTAACGCACACTACAAAGTAGCAATTTTACAGAAAGACGCCCGCTTCACGTCACACATTCGTAGATAGCCCCTCCAAGTCCATCTCTCCCGTTCAGCACTGGCCCCCAACTCATCCAAATCCATCTGAAAAAGAAGGCGCTGGAAGAACCACCGATCTCGCTCGATGGCACTAGAATCGATCTCACTCGATGGCCGCTGCCGGCGCCGTCCACCCCCAAGCCTCACGCCTGCTCTCATCAGCACCATCGCCCACCACCACCACAAACCCCCTCCTACCCGCCATCTCCTTCGCCCCCTTTTGCCCGTCTCCTCCGGCGCCGACCTCGGCAAGCACGTACGCCGCCGATGCCGTCCGTCCGCCGACGCGTCCTCCTCTTGTGCCGCAGCACACCCGCCCAGAATCTCCACCACGACGCCCTCTTCCGCGTCATCCCCTCCACCCCCTCCCCCATCTCCTGCGATTCCACTCCCCTCAAGTACGCCGCAGCCGCCGTCCGTGCCCCGACTCCTCTCTTGCTTCCTCCCTTTCTTGTTGCAGCAGCCCCACCACCCACCGCCACCACCTCATCCTCCTCCTCATCGCCATCTCCTCTGCCCGCTCCCCGTATCCTCCGATGTCGACCTCCAGAAGTACGCCGCCGGCTGCGCCGCCACCTACTGCTTCCCGCCGTCCCTGCCAACGCGCTCTACGACATGTTCTGGTGTGATGGACACGGATACGTGCTTTGCTCGGCTATTGCCTTTCCTTTACCAAACCTCATCCTGCCCATCCGCACCCAAATCCGTGCGCCGGTGGAACTATCTGGAAACCTGTCCTGCAACCAAGTAATCAAGTGGGCAAGTAGGTGAGACTCACTCTGCTCGAACTACATCCCAAGAAGCCAACACGCTCTCACATCTTCAGATCAAACAGAGTGTAAGGTGATGGGATTCATTGTCCGTCGCCTTCTGATCTGCTTCGTCAAGGAACAAGGTATGTTGTAATAGCTCCTATATATCTCATCAATTCTTGCTTCATCTCTGTTAGGCAAATGGAACTTAATGTAGGCCCTGATTTATAAATGAATTACAAGTGTTGCATGAAAAATATGAACAGGAGTGCATGCTCTAATTTTGTGTTAAAAGAAGTCTATTTTTTTCTATCCCAAAATTTACTAATGATCTTAATAGACGGCTCTGCTACATGTTGTCAATGTATTTTATTTTCCCACTGCAAGCTGCAAGTTGTGAAGCTTATTGTTTTGTGATAATCTCTTGGGAAATGTTGTGAGGTTTCATACTTAACTAGCAGAGTGCCCATTGCGTTGCCATGGAACAACAAATAGATGAAAAGGACACACGTCAAAGGATTCTATTTAACTGCCACGGAACAGCAAATGGATGTAAAATACATATGTCCAAGGGTTCTATTTAATAAACACATCCAAACGGAGCATAAGGTATTTTTGGTCCAACATCAATTATTGTTCACAGAGAGCCTTTGCCAAAGAATGGTTCATCTGGAAGGATGGTTGTATTCCTAAAGTAGTTATTCATAAACAGTTAATACCTTCGATGGAATGTAAAAATTCAATGTCATAGCAGGATAAACGTTTACAGATAATAGATATGTGAATATCAAGTAGTATCTTCTCTACTTAAAGTTTGAAGTATTCGTAGAAATAATATGATCAATGCAAAAAATTGTTCTGCTATATGAGTGTGAATGCAATTTTTATGAAGCCATCACAGGCTTATTGCATTGTTGATTGCAATTTTTTCTTAGAGATACCAGATGCTTATTGTACTACGTATTGAATAATTTAGATATGAAAAGTCATAGAAGCTTCTAAAGTGCTAAACCCAGAGGATCGGAATCCAGTAGACCTCCATTACTGCTTAAGTTGGTGAACTACATCCTAGAGGAAACATTATAGATCAGAGGACCATTTCTTCTTGATGGTAAACCCAGAATACTCTATTGCAACATAAGTTGATCAACTACACCCTTATCTGACGCCCCCCCCCAACCAAAAAAAAATAATAATTCAGAGAACAGTAGAATATCTGTTCTTGATGCTAAATGCTCCTTTTGGGTTTTTGGTTCGATCAATTGTATCAATTTTCTTAGAATGTTAGAGTCATCATGTCCTGAAATTGCCAACTGAAGTACTGCTCCACTCACATCCTAATATACTGACCTTAAAAAAACATCGTAATATACTATATCTAGGTTGCAAAGTTTTCCAAACTATACCAATTACATGAGCTAATTATTTACCACAGGTTACACAACCAAAGTAGGTGCAAACTTATACTCAAATGACCAAAGTAACGTATCATTGCTTAGAAACCCTGCTCGACTGGGTAGTCACAATTCCTCTTTTATCTCCACAATTATATTGCACTGGCCATGAGTCATTGGTTCATCATAGATACCAAGAATCAGTGCCATGCCGGTGTTCTTGATAGCAATGCTACCAGTGCGCTACAAAAAAATGTGGACAAAAGGTAACATATAAATTTGAACTAGATCACTGTCGTCCAAATTTCCAAACACCACCTTACATGTATCCTGTGAGGTTAGACCAAAACAGAAACTATTGCCCATACAAATTTTACAAGGAACATAGTTTACGAAGAAGTTTGTAGCATGTAGTCCAAGGTGTTAATCACACCCCGAATATGTTTCTTTGTTGTATGTTATTGGCATTTTTCTTTGCAGAAACCTGGTTGATGTAAGGAAGCTACAAGTAGTCCAGTACTAATATTTTTGTATTTACACTCTTCTATATACATATGATTCGAAAGCATCTTTTACTTTACATTATGTTTCTTTTTTTCCGTACAAAATGTATCTGCAAGTGCTCTTCATTGTTTTTTTCCTTTGCCTAAATATATATAGACCCTCTATAGGCTGCTTTTTTTTTTAACTTTGTCTAAATATACCGCGGACTGTTATATATATATATGTAGTATTGAGTGTCTGATGTTCTTTTAGGTGAGAAGATAGATGAAGTGAGAGTTCCAGGGCTAATATTGTTGGCATAGATGTTTTGAGCAAACAACTAAAAGAGTATGCTATACTTGACAAATGATTGCATGGCCTGGTAGATGCCTAAGGTATGTAACTAAGTAAGTGTAACTAGCTGTGCAAGTCATGTCTGAAATATTTCCTCTCTTCATGGTGGCGCTGTGTGCAGATTCATGGTTGTGCATGTTTATCAAAGTATTCGGTTGAACACTTCTACTTCATTTTTGTTTTTTCTGGAACCATTTATAAGTGTGTTCAAAGCTATAGTATGTATGTTATTTGGATATATTAATTGCTGCCATTTATCTTCACATTTAAGTCTGGTTTCCCCAATATACTAGCACTAAATGAGCAATGTTTAATCCTTGGATGAAAGGTATCAGAATAGCTTGTTTTGTTTTCTACAGATGTTCCAAGAAAAGCAGCAGTTCTGTTGTAGTAGTTGTTCTAAGGCTGTTCATTACTTGCACAACAGTTCTGGTGTGAGCACAGTCGCCGCATTTTTTACAATTCAGAGTTGTTGGCTATAATGCTTGCAGGCCTTGCCATCGATGAAGCCACTGTTGCAAGGAGGCCGATGCATGTCATATCATTTGCTATAGTTTTCTAGCTTAGTGGGCCCTGGCCATTCTGTGTTTTCTCTTCTGATTTTCCTATGTGTTGTACAGTATTTCCTTCTCTCAATGAAATTAGTAGCTCTGTTGTCGGGCTTAAGAAAAAACCGCGTTGGACCTATGTTCTTGACCCTGTCAGATATTTGCACTGTATGAATAAACTTCAGATGAGAGGCATTTATGTGACTTTCTATATTGCAGTGTCAATTATTCCTGTACATGCAACACTTTGAGTTGTATATACTCTCTTATGTACCAAGTGTTTTTATTCGTGTTTTGTTCTTTCATTCGAGTTCTTCTGGCCTGGTGATTGTGACATGTTTGAATACAATACACTTGAGCAAACTATTTTAGCAATATTTAGTATTGGCTGCTCAAACTTGCAGCGGATTGCTATGCTTCAAGATACTACTTAATATTGGAAATCATATGTTTGATTTTTCTTGATGTGTACTCACTCCGTTTTTATTTACTCCACATATTAGGATTGTCTAAAGTCAAACTTTGTATACTTTCAACAAGCTTGTAGAAAAATAGATTAACATATACACCACCAAATTTGTTACTGTAAATGTTCATACCATTGGATTCATCATTGCATATATTTTCACATCATATAAATTTGTTATTGTAAATGTTCATATTGTTTTCTACAAACTTGGTCAAACTTTATAAAGTTTGACTTCAGTCAAAACTAATATGTGAAGTAAATAAAAACGGAGGGAGTACTTATCAGCAATACAACATCACTTTGACCAATGTATTTGCATCTTTTATTGTTCAACATACTTCTGACACTTAAGCAAATAATGTTTCATGCAATCTTTTGTGATTCCGTAGCGTAGCACGGGCATCTTACTAGTAGTTTATATATTATTAGTTAAATTCATGGTCAAACTTTATCTCAAAATAAAAGGGGACCTAATAAATCCGGACGAAGGGAGTATCTTCCAATACTGAAATGAAATTAATCCCCAGAGTCAAAGTCAGAACGATTTGTACATGAGCGTGTGCTTTACTGATTTGCAACAAAAAGTCTATTGTACTACTCTTAAATTACCCAGGAAATCAAATTAAAGCAATTCCTTCCTTTCTGCTCTGCTCAAGAATTAAACAGGGCAACATGTTGCCCAAAACAGCTAAGGCATCCTAATCCAACTTCCCAGTCGGTTTTATGGAGTATATAATTAACAAAGGCAAAAGAACAAGAAGAAGGCATGTCGACACTGCATCCCATTCTACAACTTCATGGCCGTGACGTCGGCGAGTACTTGGGCCTTGTCCGACTCGAACACCCTATCCTCTGCATCGATCAGCGCCAGAGAAACCCCCTCAGGATAACCATCTCCGGTTTATCGTGGAGAGATCTAAGTAATTAAGGTGCAAACCTATTTTTTTTACCTTTATCCAGAGTGAAGGCGTTGAGGAACCTGATGATTTTGCTCTTGTTTGCCACCAGTATGCTGGCGATCTCACGAGGCTTATTTTTATTCGCAGTGAACAGCTAGACGCAAACCCCAAAAAAACATGTTTAGTTTTATATATACATGCAAATTAAAGAAAATAGGTAGGTGGAAAAAAAAAGGGGACTTGGCATTGTACCTTGAAAACATGAAATGCCTCTACTTGTATAGGTTTGCTTGGATCCTAATGATACGAACAATTGAACATTACAAGTTGAATAAAGTTTCTCATTTTTCAAAAGACTAGCGAAGGGCATCTCCAACGCCGACCCTCAAACCACCCGCATACGGTCGGACCGCGTTGTCCAAACGTGTTGTGTCATTCAACGCAGGCCTGTATCAGTCCGCAGGGCAGTCCGGACGCACTTTCTCACGCAGCGGAGATAAACGTGGGGGGGGGGGGGGGGGGGGGGGAGGGGGCTTTGCGGGCGTCCGGACTGCTGCCACGCCCGCGTCTGACCGCCCTGGCCCACCCAAGCCCCCTCACTCGCCCGCGCGCGCTTCCCGCCTGAAACAGTCAGCGTCGCTCCATAGCGTCAGTGTCGCATTCATGCCCGACCAGAGCGGACACGACTTCTCACTTGCGCCGGCCGAGAGAGCACCGCCCACGCTGCTTCCCGTTGCACGCGACTGCTCCGCGTTCAAACGACACCACGGCCGTCCATCCGTCCGTCTGCCGCCCATATTAATGACACGCGGTTGCCAAGGAACCTACTCCGACGCCACCCATCCGTCCCATTGTCGCCTACCATTGCCATTCGCCCGCTATATAAACTGCAGCTCCGGCCATAGCCGCATTCATCCTCCTTCAGTCCTTTTCTCCTCTTCAACACCACTCCCACCATGGCCTCCTCGCGCTCCAAAGCTCTCTGGGACGGACTGTCGCCGGAGCAGAAGGAGATGGCCGCCATTGCTGCCGGCTGGCAGGCAGCCAGAGGCCGACGACGCCCAAATGAAGGACGCGGCCGAGGACGTGTTGGCGCCATCCTCGTCGGTGCATTGCACCATGACCATGGGCGAGGTCCGTGCCCATTACTTGGACATGGTGCAGGAGGAGCGGGAGGAGAAGTTCTGGGAGGCGCAGGCCGACGCGACCTACAACCTCCAGCTCCTCCAGGAGCACCAGTAGGCGGAGGAGCTGCTCAACGCCAGCAGGAAGATGGCGACGGACACTGACGTAGCGGAGCAGGTGGCGCTGCTCGTGTCCTACCGCTCCGCTCGCCAGATCCGCCTAGACCGATGGTGGTACCGCCAGCGTCAGACGGAACTGGAGGCCGCCTACAAGGAGTTCGATGAGGCGGCTGGCGAGGTGTGGGGTAAGACCGACGACGAGGAGGACATCGCCCGGCTCCGCCCCTGCCGCGCCCCGCCGTCCTGACCACGAAGTCGGCACGTCCGCGGGCGCCGCTGGCAGCGAGGAAGAGTAGTGCACGGCAGGTCACCGCTGCTCGGGTCCCAAGAAGGACACGGCTCCTCCCTTCCCGTTAAAGCCAAGCTTGGTGGGCTGAACATCGTTGGCCGATTAGCCGCTTGGCGGTGATGTGGAGGCGGACAACTTCACTTCCCGGGGCTCCGGAGGCGGAGCTGGAGAGCGCCGAGGCGGAACTGGAGAAGGCGAGGCTTCAGTTCTCGGGGCTCATGGCCGGACACGGGGAACGGGCGCCGGCGATCATTTAAATTAGGTATTATACCTCCAGAGTCGGATGAGCACCGCTTTTAGTTCAAGTATGTCCGAAATGTAATGAATTCCGTCATGTTTATATGAAATCCGCCGTGTTTGCATGAATATCTTCTGGTTTGTATGAAAATTCGGCCGTGTTTGCACGAATTTCGTCCGATTAGTTCGGATAGTAGTTGAAATGTATGCGGGCGGCGTCGCAGCCGTGTCCGCGGACTGGTCCTCCCCTGTCCGCGGGCAGGTGCGGGAGGAAATTTGCGGGTCGCGTTGGAAATGCCCTAAGGAAACTTGTAGCGGTTATAACCATGAAGTTCTATTCAAATATCAAAATGATAAAATAGTGTCTTACCCTTAAAAGGTTCATTAGAACTTTGAGGTTTTCCGTTGAGCTGACGTAACGCAGCATCACTGATGAATTTGTTCTCTCCATAAGAATATCTCCCAATAGCTGAAACAAATACCGTGCAATACAAGTTTAAGCAAAACCATTGGCGCTTAGACGTGAGAAATCAAATTGTCGGTGTTAAAATGTCAATAAGCATAAGCAAAACTATTGTCGATTAGACGTGATACAAAATGCCCCTCCTTCCCAAAATATAAGGCGCGCATTGATTATTTTTGGTCTTCATCGCACAACTTTGACTATGATTTTCACTTACTGTATGCCTACAAAATTATTATAAAGACATATGAAATTGAATTCTTTTGCGAGACAAATATGATGATACTATTGATACATGTTCAATGTATGTATTTCGGTATATATTAATGGTCAAAGTCATGCATCAAAGATTATGCAAAGTCAAATTCGTCTTATATTTTGGGAAGGAGGGAGTACAAAAGAAACAATTGGAGATACTGAAGCACAACTGTAGGAAAAAGTATACCTGAATAGACTGCCTTTTGGTGACATAGTTGGAAGATTGTAGCAATTTCGTGTGAAAATCTGAAAAGAACTGAAATATGATTTGTATAGTTAGAATACATGCAGCTTCCCAAACGGAAATTCTCACATATTATGAATAATCATTGGGTCCCCTATCAAAGCTTGGTGATTTAAGACAAATTACGTTTGAGCTTGGCCTATGAATTCAAGCTTCTATTTCTGTATTATAAACAAAGTTCGTCTTTGTGTGTGAGTTCGCTTGTGTGCAACCTCATGATAAACCACGTATCACTAGTAGTTTTTGTTTTTGTCAAAAAAATGGTAGGCTAACAAAACGCATCACAAATATTGCAGTCCCACTATTATTAGACCAAGTATTAAAGATAAATAAGTTGGTTTGTTGAGATTGTCAACAATAATCCGATTACTAGCATCATTTCAGTTTATGACAGGATATGACTATCGAATTAATTTTCTGAAATTTTAAAAATCTATCAACCGGAAAACCTTACCCAATCATAGTTCTTGGTGAAGAATTCAGCTGCTGATGATTTATGCCTTGTCAGGAGTTCCTATTACATGTGTGATCAGAGCAATTGTCATAAAAAACACTACACAAACACTTGATTTGAGAATGCTACCTCGTTGTTCAGATCCAAGTCTATAGATCAAATGCTATAATTGTTCAGAAGACTCAGAGAAGAGACAATTCAAATGAGGATCTACTGAGAGTAAGGGGCTGCTTTTTGGGTTGTCTTTTAGAACAATCCCCTCTAATAGTAGAGATTAGGTTCCAAATTTACGTACTAACCTTAAATGTCTTGAAGGCTTCTGATGATGGACTGAAGTCTGGAAACTGGATATAATCAAAGAATTTCTTCATATGCTGAGAATATAATACATACCTGTAAAATACTATTGAATATTTATTATTAATACAACAAACCAAAAAAAGAAATGAACTAACCTTCAAAATCAGTAGTAATAATATTCATCAAAGCAAATCATGATGTTTGGATAACAAAAATAATAAGCAACATCAATGGAGATGACTGGATTATACATAACTTTGTTTGGCCATGAAAACGAGTTACTGTTTAGATAGATTCCTTTCTCCGTAAGATAATTATATGTAAATCATGGCCATACCGTGCAGCCACTTGGTGGCGTACGCAATCCCTCAATATTGAACTATAATGTATCGCAATGTCCCTGTTATTAAACCTGCGCAAAGGATACAGAAATAGCATGTGTTCAGTTCAAACTTATTATAATTAACATCACAAGTAAAAATTTGACAAATATGATGAAAAAATAAAGCACTTCTATGAATTATCAATAGTTGGTAATTAAGAGCAGATGGAAACAACTTCAGACACACAATCAAGGTGCAAAAAAGGAAGCCGAATGGTTACTGACCCAGCCATTAATATATCCAAAAGATCTTGGTTAACTTCCAAGTAGTCAGAGGCAGGGATCCTTGAATCTACCTTTTGTCTTGCCAGATTTGCAAAAACTAGAGTTACTTCCTTTTGAGTCTGAGAAAAGAAACAAACTTCCACTTACAAATAATTAGAAGTTTAAAAGCCAAATCTATATTAATAATGATAGGATCCAATGTTGTTCCTGATTGGAGAAACGAGGTTTCTATAGGTTGGAAAAACAAGGTGTCCTTTAACGTACTTCCAGGTCCATATGTGGAACGCAAACAATTACTAGACGTAGAGTATTATCCTTGAAAAACTCCCTTGTCAATTGCGTGCATGCTTCGGCAACAGGATCGCCGTCGCCATTGCCATAGAGAATGGATTTCATTGCCCTGACACTTATGCTTAGATCTGTAATCTGCATATTCAGTCGAGTGTAGATTTAATCATTTGAGGTGTATCAAAGTGTCAACTACGAATAAGCTTACTGAAAGAACCAAATGATATTTATAATTATAACTATAAATGCACTGTTCAAACTTAACTTTCATCAAACACAGACCCTCTTATTACACATAAATCAATGTAACGAAAAGGTTGTCCTATCTTGACTTAGTTTATACCATTCTACTTCTGCAGTCCTGCTCATTATAAACATAAAGTGCACCGTTCAAACTAAACATTCTCATCAGACAAAGAACTCGAGCACGAATCTCCGCTGCCCGCCTCTTGCTTTCACGCCCACCTCTAATGTCTCAACGCAGCCATGCCATGCCGCGCACCTCTTTTCAGGCACTGGCATAGTTTACTCCACTCTAGCATTGTCACTGAGGCACAAATACTAGTGATGTCCTGTTTGGTCCTATATAATCACCCCTCACCGAAACACAAATATCAGCTGTTTGCTCCTTCTATACTTCCATACCCCCCCCCCCCCCCCCCACCCCCACACACACACCACAGACCACACACACACAAAAAAAACTACCACCATGAGCAGTACCATTTCTCTGTGTTTTGATATATGTCTACATGCTGATCCAGAGTGAGCAGAGTCGACTGATTTCTAAAAGTTTTGCCAACACTGAACTACTGTGGTCCATATATATAGATAAACACCACAGATTTTGCATCTGTTGTTAATAATAAATTAACAATGGAGGAACATAGATTGAGCAGGCAAAGGCGCAGCACCTTTTGTTCACGCTTGGCGTCGTTTTTGCCACCGCAGGGTTCCGGATGGTCGGCGATGAAGCGGAGGAGGTCGCGCGTGTGTCGCACCAGCTCCGTCGGGCTCCTGGCCTTGGGCCCGAACAAACCCCCGCCCATCCCCACCGTCATGGCATTGGCGCTGGACACGCACGGCCACAGGCACCCCGACATGGATCGATCTTGACCTGGACGACCGACGGACGTAGCCACCACGGCAGCACGCCGGCCGGCTGGCCGCCCACCGTCGCACAGATCGATCGCTTTCCACACTCTGCGGTGTCCACCCAGTGATTTTGTTCGCGCCGCCGCTGTTTCCCCTACCGGCGAGTGCGTGGGGATCGGATTGAGAATTAGGGCTCGGGCGAGACACTCCTCTACAGTGTGACTGCGCCACAGGTAATTCGTCGCCTCGCGGGGAGTGGGCGCAGCGATCGGTAAGTGGCCGGCCTGCGGCGGCGCGGGGAGGAGGAGGGCGAAGGGACTGGGTGGGATGGATACTGAATCAAGCCAGGAATGGGATGGGATGGGATCGGATCGTCTTCTTTCCGCTTCGTGGGAAGATTATTTACAACTGATCGCATGAAATCTGGATGTTTATCGCGCGGCTGCCTGCGGGTTTGTCTGCATGCACATGCGCTGTCGCTCTGATTTTTATTTTCGTATATGGCTATGGGCCCAGGAAGATGACGGGCCTTCGGCCGTAGTTTGAGCTGACGCAGAGGTATGGGCCCTGAATTCTCGACTCGCTCTATACTAGCCCGGCGGGATCTCCTCATAAAAAAAAACTGACCCACCACAGAGGCGAAGCGGAAAATAAAGAGAGTCGAAGCAAAAAGGACATAACCAGGTCGAAAAACACGCAAATCCAGCAATATAAATGCCCCAGAAAATTTTCTGGGCCCCAGAAAATTAAAAAGGTTACATCGAAGTCCATGGGATTTGTCTTCATCCTCCCGAATGGCCATTATAGCTGATGGCATGCCCCCACATGCCACTCCATCACCGGAGCCTACCTGTTGACGGTCTGACCAGACCAACGCCCCGCAGAAGAGACCTTCGCCATTGGAAGAGCTGCAGATCCAAGCACCAAACGTCCATTATTTCTCACTTTTCTCACGTCAGCACTGAAAGCTGCATCGATGTGACAGAAACATGGCGGGAGTGCCAAACTGCAGAAAAGACCTAGCTGTTGGCAAGCATTTCTGTCAACCCATCTATCCTTGTGACCTACTATGCGCCAATAGGTGGGAATAATCACAAATGAAATGGTGACACTTTGGCGGCGAAGTATCGGCGGTGTCACGCAACACAAGAAATTGAGACTCACGACTATGTGTCCGTCCTGGTTCGACTGTTGTGGCCTACTCCATGCGTCACCAAGAGATCATGTGGTCTTTTGTTGATCTCATGAATCCAGCGGATTCTCATCTGATGCTGCAGCCTGACTTGGTGATTGGTGGTACTGATGTTGATGCCATGATTGCTTTGGTCTGTGGTTCCCATGTTCCATTATTTTGTGCTGCTTATGGTGCGACGACGAAGTAGTAATTCAACAACCCTGCCTTGCAAAGGGTGTGTCATTGGTCAGGCTGCATCCAGAGATGTTAAATTCTCGCATGTTGAGGTTGGCGTCTATCACTCGTTGAGGCGGGCAACTAATGTGTCTATTCAAGGCCTTTGATGTTAATCTATCTAGTTCAACTTTGGTCTTCTTCTCCAAAAGTATGGAGGAAGAGTTCAATATGTTGTGAAACTTAAATTTTTATCAAGCTTTTTGTTGTTCGTGTTTGTTTCACCTTTTATTTGACCCAACACAATTTTTTAGTTAATCAATAAAATCAGGTTATTTACTGTTTCTTTTCACTATTTCCTTGGACAATAGTTTTGAATTCAACATATGCATCACTTATATATGCACCCACGTGAGTGTGCTTAATCTCATGCTAAAATATACACATCATATATACCTAAATAGTTGATCTTCGATATATCTATTTCTCTCAACACACATGCTAACTCACCATACATGCCATGTCAATAATGATTTAATGTTTCCTATTTTTCAGTTGCATGCTCCATCCCACTATCTACCTATTTTTCATATCTATTCAACTCATCCACACCAGTAAGTCATGCATGTTTGCCATGACATCAATATGTCACATCATCATAGTTAATCATCATTATATAACATCAGAGAAGATGTGAAAATGGTGAAAATGTGAGATGTGGGAAGACTGGTGGATAAGAGATAATCATATCTTTTGATAAGAACATATATTTATTTGAATTTTTTTCTAAAGGACTTGGCCAAGTATAATTTAGAAGGACTCTGTTTGGATATTCCTTGGATTTATGGAACCACATCAGAGAAGTTTGTGATGGTGGGGTCTTGACTGATCAAAAAGATTCCAGATGGACACTAACCAAAAATGGGGTTTACTCTGTAAAATATGATTATAATTTATTGATAGAAAATGGGATGAAATACCCACACACTTTCTTTTGGAAAGCTGAAATGCCACCCAGAGTGAAGGTCTTTATGTGGTTAGTTTTTAGGAATAGCATTTTGACCAAGGATAACATGATTAGAAGAGGATGGATTGTGGACAAGAAATGACCCTATTGTGGAAAATATGAATCCATTAACCACTTGTTTTTGCAGTGCTCTATTTCAAAACTGCTATGGAAAAACCATAAAATGTGCTTTTAACCTTCATGATATACCTAATGATGTATATGCTTTTTTAACCGTTGGATTACAAAGTTTAATAAGATTTTTAAAAATCGGTCATGGTGGGTGTTTTTGCAATCTTCTAGACTATATAGAAATTTAGAAATAACATTGTTTTAAAAATAACAAGGTATCTGATCCTTGTATTCCTGTGAACCTAATAATAAATTGTTGCATGATTGGAACATTTTGCAGATAAACCTGGAAAGACAAAGGAACCATGAAGTGGGGCCTAAGAATGGTTGAGCTAATTGCAAGTGAGGTCTTCAAAGCAGCGCATGGATGTAGGGTTGGGGCCGACAGAATCATGGTTGGCTAATGCCGAAGTCTTACTCCTTGGTCTATGTTGCTGTTGTGGATGGCTTTTACATTTGGTCGTGTTATATGTACTATTGACTCTTAAAACTATCTCTTTAAGTAAGTGGTTGCTTTAGTTAGTCAGTCCCTAGATCTGGCTTGTAGACTCCCAGGGTTTGATGGAGTTGGTTGGTTGTTGGGTATTAATCTGCCTGGTGACCCCCCTTGTGATCTTTGGGTATTAGTGGTAATTACTCCCACTTTGTGCCCCTAGATCATACATCGTAGTTTAGTCCCTTTATATTCATGTTTAGTTGGTTCTAATAGCTGTAACAAAAAATTTGTGGTTTTTAGTATTGGAAATCAGAGAGGGAGATATCTTTGTAAAAAATAAAATCATAGTTAATCATCACATTTTATCCATGTGTTCAAGCTACAACGCGCGGATATATATCATAGAAAAACTCTCACCAATTTTCTATTGAACACGCTTGTACCACGTATATCAAACTAGTGCCGAAGAAGCGCGGCGCACGCTGCGCCTGTGACCGCTTCCGTTTGTATTTTCCGGAAAAGCAAAAACAGCAGCATATATTATGAGAGAAAATAGAATGAAAAGGAAAACATGAATTTTATCTTTACCCCATGATCTGTGTAGACATCTAACGAACATTAAATGAATTGACAAATTAAGTAAGCCGGCTGGCCTATTACTTTTTTTGCTACTGATTACTGTTCAAATGAATGCATAGTGCTGATTTATTGTTTTTCTTGTGATGTATTGTTCTGGGTTACAATTCAGGTACTGTTTCTGTTTATTCGGGTATTGCTCTGTTTCATTGGTTTTACTTTTTCGGGTTTTATTTGGGCTATTGTTTGGTTAGGCTTTATTCGGATACTTTTTCGGTTTTGTTCGGGTAATTGTTGGTGTACTGTCCACTGTTGTCGTAGTGTAAAATGGACAATAATCGGCAAAGAATTTATTTTTGGCAAATTTTAACATGCTCCCTCTTACCCCTTCTTTTTACATATGAGGTAAGAAGGTAAGACTTAATCAGACCACTAATTAATGAGATCAACGGCTCAGATCTATTATATACTCTTACCTCTCATGTGAAAAGAGGGGGTAAGAGGGAGCATGATAAAACTGCTCTTTATTTTTCCCATGGATTATTGTTCATGCAAATATACTATTCTGATTTACTGTTTTGTGCCTCGGCAGCACCATCACCGGAAAGGAGCGGGAGACGATCGAGGCGGCAATGCATCGGTACGCCGGTGGAGAGAAATGATACGTAGAAAAATCCTAAATCTTAACCTTTTATATAAGAACGCGAGGATGAAGGAGGGGGGGAGAGATGATGTGTAAAAAAATTCCCAATTTCTTTTAACAATGGGCGCATTTTTTTCCTCTGAAACACTGTTCATATGTATGGGCTGTTCAATGGGCAGTACTGTTCACACCGAGGCACTGTTTATATGGGGTACTGTTCACTGTCCATATGCTACTGTTCATTGGTCAGGTAATTGCTGGTGTATTATTCGCTGATTTCATGAAAATATACTGCTGTTTATATGGGGGTACCGTTTACTGTCCATAAGGTACCGTTCACCGTTCCAGAATTGTTCGAGTAATTGTTGGTGTATTGTTAGCTGATGTCGTGGTGTAAAAATGGAATGTAATCGGTAAGAACTTAATTCCCCCATGGATTACTGTTCATGAAAATATATTGTTCCGGTTTACTGTTTTGTGCCTTGACTTCACCATCATTGGAAAGGAGCGGGAGATGATCGAGGTGGCTCTGCATCGATATGCCGGTAGAAAGAAATGATGTGCGGAAAAATCATAAATCTTAACCTTTTATATTAGGATGTGATGGTGGAGGAGGGGGAGAGAAATGATGTGTAAAAAAATCTCAGTTTCTTTCTGAACCACGGGTGTTTTTTTTGAAACACTGTTCAATATTTCCTGAACAGTTTTTTCTTCTAAAACACTGTTCATTAATGGGCACTGTTCACTTTTGCTGTTTCCTGTTGTCACGTAAAATGAACATTAGAAGCATGAAAAAAAATCAAAAAAAGAGAAAAACTGAATGCTTCCCTCTTTAGTATAGTAACTTATGTGTGTGTGTGTGATAACATCAGGATCTGAATTCTAGAAAATGAATATAATATGCATCACAACTCTACTGTATTGGTTGACGATTCTGTCAAAACAGACTTTCACCTTGCTTTACATCTAAAGCACAAACGGCCGAACCGATACAAAGTGGTGAAGAAATCCTCGTACACGTGCAAAAAACCCAACACCGAATGTGAAAACATAAGACACCACACCTAACAAGAGACACCCAAGACTGTTGACTACGACTGGAACCGTGCCGCCTTGAGAAACCACCAGACACCGTAGTACCAAACACAATGAGCCATCTCTGGAAGGGAAAGACTCGCTGTTTAGAGTGCCCCCCTCGCTCCAGGGCGTAGAGCGCCGCTCCTGCCATGAGATAGTAAGGACCGAGAACCGAGACCACAGGCACACGTGTATAAGATAGGAGAGCACCGAGACTACCCCACGCCAGAGTCGAGGGTGCTACATGTCAGGGACAAGATATGCCCAAAGCCGCTGGGCAACTGCAACCGAAAGGGACTGGGGCTCCGTGACGACGCCCTCAAGAGGGTGATAACGCCAAGCGCCACCGTCGTCGAGTCCGAGACGACGGATAGGGGTTTTCACCCCTGGAGCCCAGACACCGTGAGGGGACTCACAACAACACCCCCAAGTGGGAAAGAACACCCTCAGGCGTCGTCGTCGCGAGCGTCAGAGCGCGGAGCTTTCACTCGGGCCTTCACAACTCTCACCACGACACCAACGTTGCCCACCAAACCCACGAGGGGTGGGGGGGGCGTTGATGCCAGCGCGAGGCCTGCAGATCCAGACCAGGGCACCGCCTCCACCAAAGAAACAACAACACCAGGATCACCCACCACCTCTCCCCTTGCTAACCACATAGCCAAGAAGAGACTCCACCACCATTATTTGATGAAAATCCACACACGCGGCCTCACCTTCCGAGGCCACCACCCTGGCATCCAAGATCTCAAAACTACACCCATCGTCATCATTATAGTTCACCCACCATGGTAGGAAGAGTGGGAATACACCTCCTTCCACTCCTAGCACGACATCATCATCGAGTCCCGGCGGCACCGTCGCCCACACCAGCGTTCCCAACCAGTCCCGTCTAGACTGAGTGGGGACACACTCAACGTCTATAGATGGCCCGCCACCGAGCACGCCACGGCTAGAGCACCTCTGGCCTTGACCCACACGAACTCGAGCGACGCCTCATCTATGGCCATCGGAGCCGAGACCTCCGACGGCAGGAGGACCCGAATCGGGATAGGACCGACGCAATAGGGGAGAACCATGTGAGGACGGAGCAACACCATTATCGAGGAACCGCTCCCTCACCGACCATGAAGGCCTCCCACACGGATTATGTTTTGTTATCTGTGTTGTGATATCAACTGTTCCACATGGTGGACACGTTTTGGCATGCTAGTTGTGTGAAGCTTTAGTGTCCTTGGGATCGATTCTATGCAGAGGCTAGTGGAGATGGCTAGATCCACACCGTGCCGATCCCGGGGTGTTACAGCTTTGCCCTTGCGGCTCTGGCCGGCAGCGAGTGCGGGTGCGAAAGGGGCGGAGGAGAGCTAGGGCATAGGGCGGCGGGGCGGGTGAGAAAGAGACGGGGACGATGCGGGGGTGATACGTCTCCAACGTATCTATAATTTTTGATTGTTCCATTGTCGGTGTAAAAATTGGCAGACCTCGGGGTAGGGGGTCTCGAGCTGTGGATCTCGGATTGGTGGTAACAGAGACGAGGGAGACGATGTTTACCCAGGTTCGGGCCCTCTTAATGGAGGTAAAACCCTACGTCCTGCTTCTGTTTATATTGATGGAGATGTATCAAATACAGAGTTGATCTACCTCGAGATTGTAATATGTGTCTAACTTCTAGGGCTAGGTGAGCGATATTACGTTGATGATCCCTACGGGCTAAACCCCACGGCTTATATACACGCCAGGGAGGATATCTAGGGTTACAAGGTCGGTATCTAGGAGTAAGGCAGCTGGACAAATCTTGAAGTGTACTACAAGTCTTCGGTAGAGACAGCCTCGATCACGTCTCCCGTGTGCGGCCTCCGGAGTCCATCTTGATCACGTACGAGGGCACATCGGCCCAACCGAGGAGACGGGCCGGCTAGGTTGGCACCCCCTAATCCAGGACACCGTCAGTAGCCCCTGAACTGGTCTTCGATGCCGAAGTCGACGTCTTTTAATTTTCGGAGTCTTGGCTCGATAGACAAGTTCCCATGCTTTTTCCTCCGACCAGACTTAAAGACCTCGGCCAACCCTTAAAATTCCGCTGGGGCCTAGTTTCAGATTTCGAGAATCGTGCCACCTAGGGAATCGGGTCCCTTTATGAAAAAAGCGTCGAAGAGTCAGCCCTTTCTGCCTTTACTTAACAAACGCACAGCCTTCTGCTAGCGGCCATACACATCAATCGCAACTGTAGCGAAAATCCCCCCTCTTTCCCCACCCAAGCTCTAGAGCCCGAACAATGGCGAGTGGTGAAGGATCGTCTAGGCGACCTCACGGTCCTAACAGGGGGGACTGGGGGAGCTGTTCTGTCGCGCGCCTTCAACTAGAGCGCTTGGCGACACAAGGCTATCTACCGGATGCGGATCTGGCTCCAAGCCGTCCTGGATTAACGTCCCTTGACGGTCAAGCCCACGCCGGGAATTTCCCTTCGCCGCGAGGAGACGAGCGGGTATGCTTCGTGCCTTTCCTCCTCCACGGCCTAGGGTTTCCAATCCACCCTTTCCTCCGTGGCCTGCTGGAGTTTTACGGGTTGCATCTGCACCATCTCTCCCCGAATTCGATATTGCACATCGCGGGGTTCGTCGCGCTCTGCGAGCTACACCTCGGTTGTCAGGCGCACTTCGGATTATGGCGAAAGTATTTCTGCATCGTGCCCCGCTCCTCGGCCGGCAAGCTGTTCGAGGTTGGAGGAGCCGAAGTCTGCCGAGTTGACAAGATCGATTATCCAGCAGGAACACCTCGGGAGGACGCCGATTACTGGCCATCCGAGTGGTTTTATATCAATGATGTCCCGTTGTACGAGCCAGTCCGGCCAGGCCTCCCGCCCTTGTCATTGGATCCACCGAGGAAACGCTACAGCTGGAGGCCACGGAGTTTGGCACAAGAGGAAGATGAAGCCGTGACCAATCTAGCGGCCAAAGTGAAGCTACTGTCGAGCGCTGGCCTTACCATCATTGACGTGATGGCGGTGGCCCTTGACCGAAGAGTTCAACCCCTCCAGCAGCGCCAACACTTATTGTGCGAGTATAATGGGTCCAACGATGCTTCCCGATCCATCAAGGGAGCCTTTATGGACCAAATGACCCTTGGAGCTGTTCTAGCCAGCATGTACCAAGGGTCCGCGGAGGATTTCGCCAAGCACAGGTTCCAAGACGGGCTGTCGTACTACAACCCGGCCGACATAGTAAGTTTTTTCTTCCGAACTCTCGTTCTTACCTTGTTACCCTGGGAGTTAACCCGCAACACCTCGGCCGCTGGGGACGAGACTGGCCTCATCGGTAACACTCCCTTCCTTTAAACGAAAGAGAGCCCCTCGTCCTCCAGCCACCAGCCATCTGACTTCTCCTCCAAAGGGACGGCGCTCCCAACGCCTACGCAGAGAGACGGCTTCACTAGGAAGGACCCCGGCCGCGACGCGAGAAGTTCAAGCCGAGGTCACGGGGGCAGGCGAAAGTGCCCCTGCCATCACCGGGTAATACTTCAGTCTATGTTGCGGCAAAAACACTTCGGATTCTAACATCCCCAATTATTTGCAGCCAACCTTCGCCCACCTCAGCACATGCGGAGACTGAGGGAGACAGAGCCCCGCCCAAGGGAACAGAGGCCCAAAATCCCGCGAGGGTTGACCCCAGAGCCGCCCAGCCCGAGGACTCGGCGACATCGGCCACTCCGTCAGAGATCCAATGCGCCGCGAATTATCGCCGGCGAAAAGCTTCTTTGAACAATCCGGCTTTCTCGGACAGGGAGTTCAATGCTCTCAGCGCCGTGGACGCATACCTCGGGGCAACCCGAGGTGCCTTTGATGAGTCGCTGGATGTCTTGTCGCGGGGGCTGCGGGTAAGGCTTTAAAAACGAATATGACTACCAAGTATGGTAGTAGCCCCTAAGGCTTGGTACGAGCCCCTGGGGTCGAATCAAGACTTGAGTACTAACCAGCAATCACTGTCATAACAGGAAGCTCACTTGAAAAACGAGCAATTGACCTCGGCGTTGGTCCAAACAAAGGTGCAGCTTGACGCGGCTTTGTCCGAGGTTGAACAGGTGAAGAAATTCACCAGAGAGGCGCACGGTAAGTGCTTAGTGCTGGAAGTGAGTAATACCAAAAAATAGAGCTGGCGCCAGAATTGCTTGTAGCAGCGGAAGCCCTGGGCCATCTCGAAAGAGATCTGAAGCAGGCCCGCGAGGATCTGGCGTATGCTGAAGCGCAACGCCAGGCAAATCAACATGTGGTCACTCAGGGAGCAGACAGCGTGACTGCGCTTAGGGCTGAGAACGCCCGCCAGGCCTAGTAAATTGAGAGCTTAAAGGCTCGCCTCGCTATTGCAGAAGCAAAGAATCGACAAACGGACGACATGATTTATGGTAAGTTTATAAGTCTCTAAGGAATAGTTGCCGTGTGACTTGTGTGAGATAATTTCTCATGCGAATGTTACTTTGTGTGGCAGCTTCTTTGTCTAGCCTTCCTCCGGAATCTCGGGGTCCGATGTCCGAGGACATGGTCATTCGTCTATCCGAGGTGAACGAAAGGGCACGGAAATCGATGAAGGATGTGCACAAGGCGTTATGGCCCGAGATGTCGGTCCCCAAAGACATGGCCATGCTAGCCGAACAGCTGAAGAGAGCGCGGCGCCGGATCCAGGCTTGGAAAGTATTAGCTTGCCGAGAAGGTGCGAGGGAGGCCTGGGCCATGGTGAAGACCCACTACACCGGTTTGAAGACGACGGAATTAGCAGAAGTGGGACCCATGGGGCCTGATGGGGAAGAAATCCCTACCAGCCAGACATATGATAGTGTAATACCTGCGGCACGCCTCTCGCAAAAGGATTGCGCATTGGACACCCTAATAGATGGGCTAGACCGTGCGTGAAAACTTTGTATGACTTTATGTACCGAGGTATTCTATGTCAATTTTTCCGTCCGTTTATCCAAACTTTGTCAGCCAGCCTTCGGCTTCTGCCTCCTCGGATAAACTCCGAGGAGTGTCCCCTACTATTAGCCGAGGTTATCGGACCAGATGCTTCGGGCGACAAGGCAATCGGGCTACGCAGATCGAAAGACAAAAGGGTAACGGAAAGTTATGTTATATTACTATTTAACGTGAGAAACATCTTCCGAGGAAAATAGTTCTTCCAACAGTTCCTTTCCTCGGGCCATTGTGTCGAACACGTTTGTCCGAAGACGGATGACCTCAGGGGTAAAGCCCCTGGTCGGGGTTTGAAAAGACCCCTGCCACATTAGTCCTATGTCATAGCCGACCGATCCGCATTGTAAGAACGCTAGCTTTCGGCTTTGTCCGTCTGAGGTACTACACCAGTTGACCCGGGAGTAACAATCACAGCGGTGCTCCCTTTACCCCCTAGCCGAAATATCGGGAACGTAAGGGGCAAGCACAGGAGCCGGGCAACCGAGCTTGGCCAAATCTTAAAGCGAATCGATGCATATAGTGGCTCAAAAGACAATAGCACATAAGAGGTGGAATAGCTCTTGTTTTGAAAATAACATGCTATATTGAATAACCTTCCGAGGTGTGTAGATAAATAATGAATAAAAGATTAAGGCAAAGAAAATATACAAGTTATTTACACGGACCGTGTTTGTAGTGTCAAGCGTAGAAGCGTCGGAGTAGCGCCGCGTTCCAGGGGTGGGGCTCTAATCGGCCGTCCTCCGGATCTCGGATTCGATAAGCTCCTCTGATGAGAACTTGATCAATGATGAATGGCCCGTCCCATCTAGGGGAGAGTTTGTGCTTTTGTTTCTCGGGGTGTAGCCTCATTACGAGATCCCCGACGTTGAATTCCTTAGCACGAACTTCTCTGCCATGGTAGCGTCGGGCCTGCTGCTGATAAATAGCTGACCTTGCCCGTGCGACGTTGCGCTCTTCTTCGAGAGCGTCTAGGGCATCTTGCCGATCGAGCTCGGCTTCTAGCTCCTCATACATGCGCACCCGAGGTGCATCATGTATGATATCGCAAGGGAGGACCGCTTCGGCGCCATACACCATAAAAAACGGGGTATATCTTGTGGACCTATTTGGTGTTGTACGCAAGCCCCATAGTACGGAATCGAGTTCCTCAACCCATTTACAGTCGGCTTTTTTAAGGGAGCGAACTAGCCGTGGCTTAATTCCACTAAGGATAAGTCCATTGGCTCGCTCCACCTGCCCATTAGACTGCGGATGGTAGACGGACGCATAGTCGAGCTTAATGCCCAGTTTCTTACACCATGCCTTAACCTCTTTGGCCGTGAAGTTGGTTCCGTTGTCTATGATCAGACTGTGGGGGACATCGTAACGATGGACTACCCCCGAGATGAATCCGATTACCTAGACGGCCTAGGCCGAGGTGACTGGCTTTGCTTCTATCCACTTGGTAAATTTGTCTACCATAACAAGTAGGTATTTGTTTTTGTTTGATCCTCCCTTGAGTGGCCCGACCATATCGAGCCCCCAGACCGCAAAGGGCCAAGTAATGGGGATGGTGCGAAGGGCCGTGGGGGGCATGTGGCTCTGCTTGGCGAATACCTGGCAGCCTAGGCAATGCTGTACTAATGCCGAGGCATCGGCACCTGCCGTTGACCAGTAGAAACCGGCTCGAAAAGCCTTACTGACCAGGGTCCGAGCAGCGGCGTGATGTCTGCTCATGCCGGAGTGTATCTCCCGAAGTACGAGTTTCCCTTCTTCCTCGGATATGCATCTTTGGAGGACGCTCGTCGTGCTCATTTTATAAAGTTCCCCTTCATGAACCTTGTAAGCTTTAGACTATCTTACAATCCGGTGGGAGTCGGTTTGGTTATCAGGGAGCTCTTCTCGGAGTAGGTATGCGAGGAGCGGCTCGGTCCATGGTGCGATAACTGCCATGACTTCATGCGCTGAAGCAGTCTTCCGGATCATTGACCCGCCTGTGATACCCTCGTCTTCTTCGGGCGGGGCCTGTTGCCCGACGTCGGTTGATTCCGATGTTCCTTTGCCATCTTGCCAGACTACAGATGGCTTGAAAAGCCATTTGAGGAAGGTGTTTTCGGGAACCTTATCCCGCTTTGCGCCCAATCGGGCGAGTACATCTGCGGCCTGGTTGCTATCTCGGGGTATATGGTGAAATTCCAATCCCTCGAACCTGGCCGAGATCTTTATGACGGCATTTCGGTAGGCTGTCATCTTCGGGTCTTTGGTGTCGAACTCGCCATTGATTTGTGAGATGGCGAGGTTGGAATCAGCTCGGACCTCGAGGCGTTTGACACCCATGGAGACTGCTATCCGAAGTCCGTGTAGGAGGGCTTCGTATTCAGCCGCGTTGTTAGAGTCCGTGTACATGATTTGTAGCACATATCTAATGTTATCTCCTGTGGGAGACGTGAGCACCACGCCAGCCCCTAGTCCGGCGAGCATTTTGGAGCCATCAAAATACATTATCCAATGCGAGTAGGTACTGTACTCACGGGGGAGTTCGGCTTCGGTCCATTTGGCCACGAAGTCCGCCAACACCTGGGATTTAATGGCCCGACATGATTTGTAGATAATTTCAAAAGGTAGGAGCTCTATGGCCCATTTGGCGATGCGCCCTGTTGCATCCCTATTATTGATTATGTCACCTAACGGGACGTCGGATGCCACGGTCACCGTGCACTCTTGAAAGTAGTGTCGATAAGAAAAGTTTCGTGATGCCATGAAGACTGCATAAGCTATCTTTTGATAATGAGGGTAGCGTGTCTTGCAGGGGGTTAATACCTCAGACACGTAATATACGGGTTTCTGGACCTGGAATTTGTGACCTTCCATGTCTCGTTCCACCACGAGGACTGCGCTGACCACTTGGTTTGTGGCCGAGATGTATAGTATCATCGGTTCGCAAACACCTGGTGCTACCAGGATGGGATTGGTGGCGAGGAGGGCCTTGATGTCTTCCAGGGCCGCAGCAGCCTCCTTGGTCCATTTAAACGTTTTGGTTTGCTTTAACAGCTTGTACAATGGTAAAGCTTTTTCTCCAAGCCGTGATATGAAGCGGCTCAAGGCTGCTACGCAGCCCACCAGTTTTTGTACGTGCTTGAGCTCTGTCGGGATCTCCAAACGATCCAAGGCTCGAATTTTGGCCGGATTGGCTTCAATTCCTCGGCTGGATACAATAAAACCGAGGAGTTTGCCAGCCGGGACCCCGAAAACACATTTTTCCGGGTTGAGCTTTATTTGATATTCCCGTAGGCTAGCAAATGTATCTCGAAGGTTGTTCACCAACTGATTGACGTGTTTAGTTTTGACAACTACGTCGTCTACGTAGGCCTTAACGGTCTTTCCGATGTGTTTTTGCAGGCATGTTTGAATCATACGCTGGTACGTAGCGCCAGCGTTCTTTAGTCCGAAAGGCATTGTGTTGAAACAAAATGGCCCGTAGGGCGTGATGAACGCCGTTACTGCCTAGTCAGATTCCTTCATCTTTATTTGATGATATCCTGAGTAGGCGTCTAAGAAGCAAAGCGCCTCATGGCCCGCGGTGGTGTCCACGATTTGGTCGATACGGGGTAAGGGGAAGGGGTCTTTGGGGCAAGCTTTATTGAGGTCTCTGAAATCGACACACAACCGCCACGACCTGTCCTTTTTTGGCACCATGACCAAATTGGCTAGCCAGTCAGGGTGTTTTATGTCCCTGATGAATCCTGCCTCCAACAGCTTTGCTAGTTCCTTGCCCATTGCTTGACGCTTGGGCTCAGAGAAACGCCGAAGTGTTTGTTTAACAGGCTTATAACCTGTCAGTACATTTAGACTATGCTCGGCCAGCCTACGGAGTATCCCCGGCATATCGGAGGGGTGCCAGGCGAATATGTCCCAGTTTTCCTTGAGGAAAGTACGTAGGGCTTCGGCAACTTCTGGGTCGAGATTAGCCCCTATGGATGCCGTTTTAGCGGGGTCCGTTGGGTGAACCTGGAATTTGACTATCTCGTCGGCCGGTTTGAAAGATGTTGGTTTTGATCTTTTGTCGAGAACAACATCATCTCGGTCGACCTCGGCGCGCAGCGCGGTCAACTCCTCGGCCGCGAAGGCCTCGGCCAGAGTCTCGAGGGCGAGGGACGCCGTTTTATTCTCGGCTTTGAGTGCCCTGTCGGGATCGCTTGAGATAGTAATGATCCCCTTCGGGCCCGGCATCTTGAGCTTCATGTAGCCGTAGTGCGGCACCGCTTGAAATCTTGAAAAGGCGTCCCGTCCGAGGATGGCGTGGTATCCGCTCTTGAAGGGCGCGATGTGGAACGTAATCTCCTCGGAGCGATAATTATCCGAGGTCCCAAAGACTACGTCAAGAGTTATCTTTCCACTGCAGCGCGCCTCTCGCCCAGGGACTATTCCTTTGAAGGTGGTGGTACTCTGTTCTATGTGCGATTTATCGATGTGCATTTTGTCCAGAGTGTCCTCGTATATTAGATTCAAGCTGCTGCCTCCGTCCATAAGGACCTTATGGAGGCGGTAGTGGTCCACGATGGGGTTGAGGACTAGCGCGGCGGGGCACCTGTCCAGGGCCGACTTCGGCTGATCGTGGTGGGTGAAGGTGATCGGCGTGTCTATCCACGCACCCCGAGGTGGTACTTGCCGGACGGCATTGATTTCCCGCAAGGCCCGTTTGCACTGGTTGTTAGACGTAAAGGTCTCATAAATCATTAGGGCCTCGTTTTCTTCCGAGGTCTGTACAAGGTGGCTGGAGGTGCCCGCCAGGAGGGCGGGTCCCCCTTTGGCCACCTGCCTCAACACCCAACAGTCGCGAAGACTATGAGTCTGGCAGGAGTTGATCAATACGGCGTGGATCGGGCATGGTCTATCCAGAAAGCCGTCCAAGGCTGTTTCGGGGCGGCCGGAGGTTTTCTTCTTCTTTCGGGGTCGATCGCTCGGGATGCTCCGTCTGCGATTGTCGCGCCGAAGTGTCAATTGGTCGCGTTCCGGGTAGTCCTCACAGATTGAGTCCGTGTTTTCCTTGGTTCGCTAGGCATCTTCGATGGCGCAAAATCGCGCTACCAGGTTGGTTAATTCAGGGAGTGTTTGGACGCAACGATGAGCGAGGACGTTTGAGACGCCTTTATCCTTGCATCCGCGCTCAAAAGCGGCAATTATTTCAGAGTCTTGGCAATCCAGTATCTTGCTCTTGACGGACAAGAATCTGGTCCAGTATCGTCTGATCGGCTCATCGGGGAGCTGTCGTACGTAGGCCAAGTCCCAGACGTCGGGCGGGCCGGAGTTATCGGGGCGATATTATATATGGGAGGTAAGCAGACCAGCTCCGATCTCTAAAGACCGCGGGCTCAAGACCTCACTTGACGTCGGATCCGTGGTTGTTGGTTTAACCGAATTGATCTGGAGGTCGGTCGCCGGCAGGTCGCTGTCCGATCCGCTCTCCAAGAAGTATCTTAGCCCTTCGTCCACGGGGGGATTCCTTGTTGGAACCAAAGAGGGGTCATGGTTCGCTTCCGTATTACGTGGAGGCGTCTCTGTGACCAAAGCTTCGCACGCGGAGGCATGCTCCATGGGCTTAAGGCCGTTAATCGGCGATCCCATCGATCCTTTTGGCGATCGCACAACGGAACTCTCAATGAAAGCACCAGTGTCGGTGTAAAAACCGACAGACCTCGAGGTAGGGGGTCCCGAGCTGTGGATCTCCGATCGGTGGTAACAGAGACCAGGAAGACGATGTTTACCCAGGTTCGAGCCCTCTTAATGGAGGTAAAACCCTATGTCCTGCTTCTGTTTATATCGATGGAGATGTATCAAATACAGAGTTGATCTACCTCGAGATTGTAATATGTGTCTAACTTCTAGGGCTAGGTGAGCGATATTACGTTGATGATCCCTATGGGCTAAACCCCACGGCTTATATACACGCTAGGGAGGATATCTAGGGTTACAAGGTCGGTATCTAGTGTTGGGGAACGTTGCATGGGAAACAAAAATTTCCTACGCACACACAAGATCTATCCATGGTGATGAGCATCTACGAGAGGGAGAGTGAATCTACATACCCTTGTAGATCGCTAAGCGGAAGCGTTTAAGAAACGCGGTTGATGTAGTCGAACGTCTCCGCGATCCAAATCGCAAGTCGTCCCTCGATCCGATCACGAACTAGCGCCGAACGGACGGCACCTCCGCGTTCAACACACGTACGGCTTGATGACGCCTTCACCTCCTCGATCCAGCGAGCGATGATGAAGTAGTGGTTGAGTTCCAGCAGCACGACGGCGTGGTGATGGTGGTGAGGAACAATCTCTGCAGGGCTTCGCCAAGCGCTACGGAGATTATGACGGAGGAACTAGAGGGTTAGGGTTGCCGCACACGGCTTGGGGAAATCTTGATGTATCCCGTGTGCTAGCCCTGCCCCTCTATTTATATGTTGAGCCTTGGGGTCTAAACTTGGAGTAAAAGCCTCCTCCAGGTCGGTTTTGCCCGCACAAGGTCGGTTTGGCCCGCAGGGAAAGAGTCCAACTCGGATCCCTGCCGAACCGTGCACAGCCGCACACAAGCGGTAGTACCGCTTCACACAAGCGGTAGTACCGCTTGGGCGGTAGTACCGCTTCACACAAGCGGTAGTACCGCTCGGGCGGTAGTACCGCTTCACACAAGCGGTAGTACCGTTTACGCGGCAGCAAAACTACTTTTGCACTTTCCAATACCTCGTGGGCTTTATCCCTTTGGCCCATATAAAGTGTTGCTGCACCCGAACACTTCGGTAAACATCCGGAACCCATTCCGGTGAACTCCGGAACTCTTTCGGAGATCAAAACACTATTATCACATATATCAATCTTTACCTCCGGACTATTCCGGAGATCCTCGTCATGTCCGGGATCTTATCCGGGACTCCGAACAACCTTCGGTCACCAACATAATAACTCAACTATACTAATCGTCACCAAACGTTAAGTGTGTAGACCCTGCGGGTTCGAGAACTATGTAGACATGACCGAGACACCTCTACGGCCAATAACCAATAGCGGGACCTGGATGCCCATATTGGCTCCTACATATTCTACAAAGATCTTTATCGGTCGAACCTCTATGTCAAGGATTCAGTTAATCCCGTATGCTGTTCCCTTTGTTCTTCGGTATGTTACTTGCCCGAGATTCGATCGTCGGTATCTCTATACCTAGTTCAATCTCGTTACCGGCAAGTCTCTTTACTCGTTCCGTAATACAAGATCCTGTGGCTAACTCTTTAGTCACTTTGCTTGCAAGGCTCAATGTGATGTTGTATTACCGAGTGGGCCCTGAGATACCTCTCCGTCACACGGAGTAACAAATCCCAGTCTTGATCCATGCCAACCCAACAGACACCCTCGGAGATACCTGTAGAGCACCTTTATAGTCACCCAGTTACGTTGCGACGTTTGATACACACAAGGTATTCCTCCGGTGTCAGTGAGTTGCATGATCTCATGGTCAAAGGAACAGATACTTGACATGCAGAAAACAATAGCAATAAACTGACACGATCAAATGCTACGTTTACAGTCTGGGTCTTGTCCATCACATCATTCTCCTAATGATGTGATCCCGTTATCAAATGACATCTCATGTCAATGGCTAGGAAACCTTAACCATCTTTGATCAACGAGCTAGTCAACTAGAGGCTTACTAGGGACACAGTGTTGTCTATGTACCCACACATGTATTTGAGTTTCCAATCAATACAATTATAGCATGGATAATAAACGATTATCATGAACAAGGAAATATAATAATAACCAATTTATTATTGCCTCTAGGGCATATTTCCAACATCTAGGAGTAAGGCAGCTGGACAAATCTTGAAGTGTACTACAAGTCTTCAGTAGAGACAACCTCGATCACGTCTCCCGTATGCGGCCTCCGGAGTCCATCTTGATCACGTACGAGGGCACATCGGCCCAACCGAGGAGACGGGCCGGCTAGGTTGGCACCCCCTAATCTAGGACACCGTCATCCATGCTATTATAGTATCAATCTTGCGGTGCCAAATGAAGTCCAAACGCTATGAAACTTTTTGATAAATTTTTTCTGGACAAGAGAGACCCTAGAAGCTTTGGGAGGGCTTCTACATCAACCTTGCTGCCCCTCCGATGATGTGTGAGTAGTTTACCACAGACCTACGGGTCCATAACTAGTAGCCAGATGGCTTCTTCTCTCTCTTTGATTTCAATACAATGTTCTCCTCGATCTCCTTGGAGTTCTATTCGATGTAATCTTCTTTTGTGGTGTGTTTGTTGGGATCCGATGAATTGTGGGTTTATGATCAGACTATTCATGAGAAATATTTGAGCCTTTTCTGAATTCTTTTATGCATGATTATTATAGCTTTGTATTTATCTCCGATCTATCCGTTTGGTTTGGCCAACTAGATTGATTTATCTTCTGTGAGAGAGGTGCTTTGTAATGGGTTCAATCTTGCGGTGTTCTATATCCCAGTGACAGAAAGGGACAAGACACGTATTTGTATTGTTGCCATTAAGGGTAAAACGACGGGGTTTATTCATATTGATTGGGTTTACTTTGTCTACATCATGTCATCTTGCTTAAGGCGTTACTTTGTTTTTATTAACTTAATACCCTAGATGCATGCTGGATAGCGGTCGATGGGTGGAGTAATAGTAGTAGATGCAGGCAGGAGTCGGTCTACTTATCTCGGACGTGATGCCTATATACATGATCATTGTCATGAATCCGTCATAACTATGTGTTTTTCTATCAATTGCCCAACAGTGATTTGTTTACCCACCGTATGCTATTTGTTCGAGAGAGAAGCCTATAGTGAAAACTATGGCCCCGGGTCTACTTTAATCATATAAAAAGAAAACTAAAAATGCCTTGCTGCAATTTATTTACTTTTATTTTCTTTTGCATTTTATCTATCTACCACTACATAATTTAATCCTTGCAAATAACGAGTTCAAGGGGATTGACAACCCTCTTGCCCGCGTTGGGTGCAAGTATTTGCTTTTGTGTGTGCATGTGCTGCTCACGAGGTTTTGCGTGGTTCTCTTACTGGATTGATACCTTGGTTCTCACCGAGGGAAATACTTATCTCTACTGTGCTGCATCACCCCTCCTCTTCGGGGAAAATCCCAACGCAGTTTACAAGTAGTAGGTGGCCAGGGTTGGGGGTAAGAGCATCTATGGCCGGGCGCCCCAAACCCGCCTCATACGCCCGGGCGGCCCGCCCGGTCACTGACCGGTCACGAAATTTCGACCCAGACGGGCGCCTCAAACGGGCCTCAATGCCCGGGCTGACCGGCACCCCCCATATCCAGCCCAAATATGAGGAGGATATGGGGGCACCCGGGCGCGCCCGGGCACGTCCGCCACGTTGAACTGAAGTCGGGGTCCCACGCGAAATTGCCAGGAAACCCGGCGGTCCGACGGACGTCTCCTCCGTCGCCGCGGTGTGAACGCCGCATGGCGCCGCTCCAGCTCGCCGCCCGAGGCCAAATCCGGCTATTTCAGCCGGCCGGCGTCCCCCAACCCTAGCCCATCCACCTCCTCCCTCTCTGCGCCGCACCCCGAGCCCATCCACCTCCTCTCCCCCGCTCTCCCCATGCTCTCCGGCATCACCATGGTCCGGAAGAAGATCACCACCTACGCGATGCTCACGCCGGAGCGCCGGTACCAGATCCCAGAGGAGATCCGGGTGAGGCGCGCCGCCCGCATCGCTGTCGGGTTACCTCCGGACTTGCCGGAGTCGGAGGAGGATGAGCAGCAGTCGGAGGAGGACGAGGGAGAGCAGCCGGAGCTGATGGAGGTGGCGGATAAGGTGGAGGACGAGGCGGAACAACCTGCTTCGGGCTTCACCATGGAGGAGGCGGAGGCGGAGTTCGCTGTCGCCCAAGCCGCGGAGATGGCGGAGCAGCAGGCCTTCCTGGAGTCCATCCATGATGAGCCTATGTGGAGGCCAAACACCAGTTCCTCCGCCAGGAGCGGGCGGCGACTGACGCGCTCTTCGCCGAACTCGACGCGGAGA